>VTGD01000004.1:0-600000 GCA_013406985.1 Calonectria crousiana | reverse complement strand
GCAGTCACAGGACAAAACTTCGAAAACACCATGATCCGTTTCCCCTCAATCAAGGCAATTCTAAATACTTTAGTAACGCTAAATAAAATAACTAAACGAAAATACAAAACTTTCATCCATTCTACTACTACTATGAACTAAACAGTACTTATTTCTGATAGTATTTTCTTACATCATGGAGTAAGCATATTGATATCCCCCGCTCGATCCCGGATTGCCCATTTAGTAATTGCGGGGTTGGTTGCTGGAATGATTCCGACCATGAATCGCAAAGGGCCGTCGGCACGCTAGTCAAATACGGTTAAGTGATCAACGAGTCGCATGCCCATGTTTGTGGAGGTAGTCTGCACCCCGTGCAGTCCCCCCTCCTGCGTGCGGTTACCTTCATCCAGTCGAGGTAAACCATTGGGTGAGAAGGAATCCAACACTCCGCAATTCTTGGGCGCTGGTCAATGTAAACAAGATAACAACGATCATCTGCCCAGCGATTAGTAAGGGGACAGGGAACATGCATGGTTGAGTCACAGATGTTATGGGAAAGTCCGGTGTCGGCTTGACAGGCTGACTTAGTTGTCTTTCAATACGAGATTTTGCGCGAGCCTCCTCACTGTTGGAAATTCGCCTCACATGGCTGAAGCCTGTTTCCTCCTCCGTATTCGCTGCCGTATCCCTGTTGTCTGGCGCTGTGGCTTACAACAGGCGATGGCCTAGATGCGACCAACATGAATAGTGGCAAGCTGGCGGTGGTGCTCATCTCGCTAGTGGGGTTAGTTCGTGCGGTATCGCAATCTACAGAGGTTAGCCCTCTCACAAGTCCAAGAAACCTGCAGTTTGCGCATCGCAATCAAGATCAAGACTCTGGCGAGAATTGAATGAGCCTGTCAAGCGATAGAGAGCGGCTCTAAAACCCCCTTCACAAGGACCATGTCGGTTAAAAAATTATTAGACCATTAAAAATGGCGGAATACGAATTAATGATGGGGTTTCTATGGGGAATCTACATAAAAAACTAACTTTTCTTGCATTCTTGTCCTTCCACCGATTCTAACTGTTGTGAATCACTCGTCGCAACTCGAAATTTAACCCAAGTTTGGCTGCAAAGACCATTCATAGTAACGACAAAATGCGTAGATGGGCTCTACTTACTTGGAGTGTGCATGCGCATTTTCCTGACAAGGGAAGGCTGTCGCTGCTGGATGGTCCTTTTCGTCTCGTCGTCCATTTCACTAGCACTGAGCTTTGAGCTTCCATCCTACCTGTGATGTCCTCGAAAAGATTATGCAAATGGCTGCAAGATATGTCGAGGCAATCGCCCAGGCCTGCGATCCAACGAAAGATCCATGGCCCGCAGACTGTATCGCGCCGCCCAGTGGCGGTCCGGTCAGCGAAGCAATCGAAGTGATACTCATGCACATGCCCAGCCTCGTTCCTACCGTGTCGAGTCGTTTGGTAATGCTGGCCAAACAAGTAGCGAAAAGACTTTGGCAACCCCCAGATACCAGGCCGCAAACAGCAGTAAAAGCATAAAACCCCGACACATTGCTCACGGCGAGCCAGAAAGTCATAACAAGAGCCATGCAACTTATGGTGACGACAATTGTGTTCAAAGGACCCACGCGATCGGCTGTCATTGGCACGAGTACTCGCGCAGGCAGCCCTGCACCGTTGATGATCATGACAAGATAGGAGGCATCGCCATAGGAAAGGCCGAGCCGCTGGATACCAAAGGACGCAACCCGGAGAGAGGTCAGCGTCTAATGTCTATGATTTGGGATGAAGGGATTGTGGGCCACGAAACCCTCCGTCAAAAGGGTACTTACATAGTAGAACAGGTAATAGTTGGCCCATACAAAGAAGAACATGCCACTGACGTACAGCATATAGACTGGTTCTTTGAACGCCGTCTTGTCGATCACAGGTCCAGAGCGACGAGGCGGCAACCTCGACCGCATCACGAGGAACGCGAGGCCATAACACACAAAGTTCACGAGGCCCAGTGTCCGGGCCGTCCAGGCGAAGCCAATCTTTGGAATGAGCTGTCTCACGATGATGGGGTAAACAATGCCACCAGTGGAGTTTCCGGTGGTAATCAGGCCTATCGCAAGCCCGCGTCGCTTCCCAAACCAGGTAGCAACTAACGCAATCGTTGGCGTGAACAGGATGCCGCCGCCCAGCCCCGTCAAGATGCCCTGCGTCAGCACCAATTGCCAATACTTGGGTGCATCAGACGAGCTCATGCTGAATATCCCAATCAACTGCAGGATGGCGCCGACCGCAAAAGTAGGACGGAAATGACCCGCATCCAGCAGCCGCCCGGTGAAGGCTCCAATAGCAGTAGTGAGGCAGCCTTGCAGGGAACCAATCCAGGAGATAGACGAGGGGGGCTGAGAGGTGAGAGCCGTAGAGGTATAGTAGCTTTGAAAGGCCCCGTAACTGTTCATGTAGCCCCATGTTGCAAAGATGACAAGCCATCCTGCAACAACTTGGCTCCAGGCTTGGAGACCCCCGTCTGGCGGTGGGGGCAAATTGGATCTTGAACGAGTGCGCGTATGCGTATGCGTAGATGCAAGTCGACTAAGCGCCGTGTCATCCAGGTCATCAACATCAGCAGCACGGCGGTTGGGTGGTGTTGCGACTTCATGAATAGACGACAATGAGGGCTTGACCCGCTCACAGTCCTGACCGAGGGTCGAGACTGACCGAGCGCTCCTCAACTTTTCATCACACATTACTATTTCTGAGGTAGATGTGGAGACTCGGCTATCTAGGCCAAAAGGAACAACAGAAGATGAAGCTTGGTGCTTCTCAGAATCGGGCGTAGAGGGAGGCGCCATAGTTGCCAAGGAATAAGCTCTGGAACTTGCCCGAACACAACGAGTTTCTAAGGCAGGGGACGGCCTCCCATAAAGTACAACAACCCCAAAGCCAAGAATTGCCTGACCGATTGATTCTGGACACTCCGACTTCGGTACAGACGCCGGGCCGCTGTTGAGGATATCGGCGATCGGCTCTCGGTTGCAGGTCCCATGACACGGAGACGTTTTCGCCCTCGACTGCTCCCTACACCATTTTGCGTATCGCGGTGGATAACGTTGCAATTTAGAATGCTACACCGACCCAGACTCCCACAGCAAGGTGAGCGGACTGTTCCCACCAACCCGAATGACTTGCAGATGGGGCTCCTCCCGATGGGCCCTTGTCGGCGTATTGCAGGCGGCCTCATTGTAAGCGACTCCGGTTTTTAGTGCAGATAGCAACACTCCACACCGCTGATCCCCTGAAAAAAAAAATACCAGCAAGTTGGTGGCACAACTGCCGGCTCCGGTGAGCGGAAGAAGGCCTCATGGAGCAACTGAAAGATGACTAACCCGCAGAAACTGCAACGATGTTAGCCTATGAACCATGTCGACGGTACAGGGATACTCCACAAACGGGGTGATTTGGGCGTCAATGATTCGAGCGACAACAACCTGGTTTTGGTGCCCATTCTACACGCAAAGCTGGAAATAAGTATACTTTCATACACGGTAATAAGTGCCCTGTTTCAAATCCGTATCCATTTAGTAGTTGTGAAACGCAATCCATCATTTTCTACTCTCTGCTAGACTTGTTGCGGTCTCCAGCTGCCTCAAAAACCTGTCCTACCGCTTTTCCGACTTTCAAAAGATGGCGATCTCGGAATCTGGGTGCCACTAGCGAGAGCCCAACAGGCATGTTGTTGGGGCTCCGAAAACCAGGGATATTTAGAACCGGTGTGTGCAAGGCCTGTCAAAAATTATCAGACTCCGATACTTGACAACTGACTGAAACTCACCGTCCAAGGTGCGCAAAACACAGCGTTCCCGGTGTACTCGAGCCCCAGGGGCGCTTCGTCGGGAACGCTTGGCACTAGCACTGCATCGTAGCGCCCCGCAATGGCGTCGATTCGGGGCCGTAGCGCAGCGATCCCGTCGTAGGCTTCCAGCTCTGCCTTGCGGGTGATTTTGTGCTGGTTCTCGACGAATCCCACCAGGGACTGGTCCAGCTTTTCCTTTGCGTGTCGGTACTCCGGCAGGAGCTGCGTGCCGGCCTCGCGGAACATGACAGTGCGGTGCCACTCTGGTAGTCGATCAAAATCCGGCCCAAGGGTGATTTCCTCTACTTCTGCGCCGTGAGCTTTCAGAAGTTGCACAGCCTCAAGCAGAGCGGCTCTCGTTCCCTCGCCGGCTTGGTCCCACACCATTGTCTTGCACACGGCGAATTTGGCGCCCCGAATCTTCTGGAACGAGCTTCCTTCGTCATCCTCAACTGCAAAAGCGTCGGCTAGCAATTCGATGTCGTCGGTGCTGCGAGTGAAGAATCCTATTGTGTCAAGCACGAGAGATGCCACCTTCTGCCCCTCTCGCGTGATGGCATTCCAGGTAGGCTTGAAACCGTAAATGCCGTTAAAAGAGGCTGGGCGGATGATCGAACCCGCCGTTTGAGAACCAAGGCCTACCGGAATCTGAAAGTCGGCCACAGCTGCGCTGGAGCCAGAGGAAGAGCCCCCAGGTGTACGTGACGGGTCATGGGCATTTCGGGTCTTGGGGCCGACTGTTGTGACGGCAAACTCGGTGGTGGTAGTTTTACCTTCAAAGGTGCAGATTAGAAAATGGGCTTAAATTGGTGCTTCGAAATGATTGGGTTGAGAGGAATTCAAATGATAGATGAAAGACATTACCGAATATCAGACACCCAGCATCTCGAAGAATCATGACGGACCCTGCATCGATTCTCGCGTTGTTGTTTGTATATATGGGAGAATTATACTGAGTTGGCATATCTATTTGTAGCCTTG
Source organism: Calonectria crousiana (assembly GCA_013406985.1). Lineage (NCBI taxonomy): Eukaryota > Fungi > Ascomycota > Sordariomycetes > Hypocreales > Nectriaceae > Calonectria > Calonectria crousiana. The sequence goes on along the minus strand of VTGD01000004.1, from coordinate 595,184 downwards.
TTAGAATGATTCTACGCTTTGCCATGGTGATGAAGGGTGCCTCTCTACCAACCTTTGGTGTGCATAATGTCCTTTACTGCAACTGGCAAACCGTGCAAAGGACCTCTTTTGTCAAAAGGGACCTCATCCAATGCTTTTGCCTGCTCGAGAACATATTTGGGGTCCAAATGAGCCCATGCCCTAACAGCATCATCGCGCTGCTCAATTCGCGAGAGCAGCGATCGCGCGTATTGCTGAATCGTGAGCTCCTTAGCCCTGACCTTGGCCAGAGCTTCCTTGGCTGTAAGCGACCAGGCATTCATAGTCTCGGATGCCGCAAAGTGTGAGATGGATAGATGGATATGACAACTGAAGATATGCCCAAGTGGAAATCCACAGTCGTGAGAGAATTGCTGTCATGCAATTGCCCCTCAATCCCCGCACCCCACTCGGCTGTACTGGAGCATCGATGCGTAGTGAATCTCACATCTCCAACGAAAAGATAAAATTCCATGTTAAAATTGATGAAACTTTCTACTTTAGATAATTGACCAGTCCTGATGAAGTCCTATGTGGAAAGATATTGATCATCCGTCAAATTACTCGTTTCGACACGTGGATGCCCAAAGCATCGCTCAGTCCAAATGAATTAACAACCTGAAATAATACAAATTGTCATCATTCCAGATTTTGGTGCACTTTTCTGTGCCGGCCAATTTCTTGGGCGCATTGATAGGCTCGCTCCCCCTTGGCTCAACCAGGCGGTACTAGCTTTAAAGGCATTCTCGCAAAACACAGCAGCCAAGCAAATCAAATTGAGACACAAGAAGGTAATCAAAACGAGCGAGAGAAAAAAAGAAAAGAAAAAACTTGAACGGATTAAATTATTCGTCTCAACCATATATCTTTATTCAAGACATCCCTATTGAGGACAATTAGGTAAGCTGATGCATTTTCCTGCGCAAACCTCGGCTTGCACAATGTGCCAGATCACAATAGAAGCATTGCTTTTGCCACAAACCTTTTGCAATCCCTATTGAAGCTTCGGCATTGTTCGGCGCAGAAGGATGGCTTTACCCATGTGGGAAGGGCAGCTTGAGGTTCACAAAGTTAGTGCAAAAGTTGACAGTTCAAAGCACGGACAATACAAATTCTCCGATTCCACCAGCGAGGTGGCTTCATTTGCGACCCTCAAAACTATGATTCCATACCCAAAGTTCCCCCCTGGTAATTAAAAGTGGTTCGCCTTGGCAAAGTCCATGGTACAGTGAAAAGACACAATCCAAAACGTAAACGTAGCTATCAAACATACAAAGTTGGCCAGTTGATTACTGCGAACAAAACAAAGAACAAGAATACCAAGCTAGTTTATACACAATTAGGAAACGATACGGAATTCGCTGGTGTTTTGTGCGTTAAGTACAACAACATCAGCATCTTCCGCCATCTCCATTCATCAAAGTTTACCAAGATTGACTAAATTGACTGGCTGTTTGTTATTTGTTTCGGTTGTCATGATTCTTTATATCAGTAATCAAAAGATCGACCAGACTCGTGGCAATCCAATATTCCACTAGATCACTGGAACTGCAGAATTGCGTCGCAACACAACCCCAGTCATATTAATCAAAAGTTTCAATCATCAACCTCCGCATCGCAATGTGTAAGGGAAATTTACGCTTCAAAGTATGCTATAAAATGTTCATCTCACTGGGCATCAATATCTTGCCGGAGCGGCGACTTTCAAACCCGACATCTACCTTGGGTTAAGACGAGCGTCTGAGATGCACTGTCTAGGGTCTTTTTGCCCTCAGTAAAGTAAAGATCGGCGGTTTTAAACTCAATAGGGTTCACAGATTCCAAAGCTTTGCCACCGCACGTGGCTTTTGTACGAATTATCGGAACGGAAAGGCCGAAACCGAGTCACAAGTATGATTCTTCAAAGTGCAAGACCAGAGAGTAGCAGAAGTTTGTTTCTGCTTTTTGAACTTGTGTCCTCATTTTGCGAATGCAAAAAATTCTTCATATATCTTTTTTTTACCACAAGATATCGTTCAGGAGGACATTTGGAATCTTTTTAGAGCTTCCCCAAATAAGGCATCCCTGTCACGATATACCCGATCGTCATGCATGATACTACGGCTATATGCTATCACCAAGCCGCCAATCGATTGCGTTGAAACTTCGCCGCTTCCACTTGACGCAAGAGCCGAACTCGGCATATGCAGGTACAGCAATTGAAACGACGGTATTTACCATTTTGTCCGAAAGTACGACTATCCCGACACGGAAAACAAATTCCCAATACATGGCACGCTATAAAATTGTAGGTTGCCCAAGCGAAGGCAACCTACTTGCTATGATAACGGCAACAACTTCAAGACTCACATCCGCAGGTATTTGCTAAACATTTCGTTCGCCTCTTAAAAAATGGCCATCAAGCAACTTCACGCGCTCGTCGTTGGAGCAGGTCAGTTAATATCCTCACAGCCAACAGAGTCAATCTGACAATTCAATAGGTGCTTCTGGGTTGCTCATTGCTCAGGGACTTAAAAAGGTAACATTTCCCGGTCATAGGTCCATTTCCAAGTTAATCTAGAATAGAATGGCATCCAAGTCACTGTCTTCGAGGGCATGCCGCAGGAGGTTTATGAAAACAACCCGAGAACGTGGACCATGGCACTGCATTGGTCCCGCAGGAACGTCGAGGCCTGCCTGCCAGAGGATCTCTTTAGGGACATTCATTTGGCCTACACCAACCCCTGGAAAGAGCCCACTCCTGAGGAAGCTGCTGGTTTGCCGGTTGTTGACGGCAAGACGGGTGAAGTTCTCTTCCAAGCAGCCGTCGATGACGCTCGGAGAGTTGTCCGCGGAAAGCTGAGAGAGCTGTTCAGAAAGAACATTGACGTCCAATTTGGTTTCAAACTCAGCAATATTCGCCAGACGGACGCAGGCGTGGAGGCTACGTTTGAAAACGGAACCACCATTGCAGCTGATTTCCTCGTGGGAGCTGATGGAGGTAACGCAACATGACTTGGTGCCATACAGCCCATGCTGACTTTCGCGCATAGCCAAGAGCGTTGTTCGCGACCATCTCATTCCCGACGATGCCAAGCCATTGACTCGTGTGCCTCTGATTTCGACCGTATTTAAAACCCGTCTCAGTTCTACCCGAAACTTGGCTGACAGATTTCTAGAATATTGGGTGCAAATTTACGGCTGAGCAAGCACTGTTCCTCCGCAGCAAAGTTCATCCAATTGCGAATGTGAGGAACCCGCATCGGTTTTGAAAGTAAAGCACCAGGAGAGCTAACTAGAAACTATAGATGGCTGTCCACCCCGATCAGGCCGCCCTGTTCTTCCTTGCCGGTTCGTCCAGCCAACCGAATAGCGAGCTCCTTGCTAACCAGCGCCAGTGGCCGACGTTCATGACCCCAACGATCCGGAGTCCTGGACATTCCAACTTGCACTTTCCTTGTGGACCGATGAAGAGCCTGCCGCTTCAAACGAGGAGCGCATGAAGCAATTCAAGCAGCTCGCCGAGCCCTTTTGCGAGCCTTACAGATCCGCAGCCCGATGGGTTCCCAACGACCTCCACATTCCCCGGGATAGGGTGAGAAATTCATTTCGAAGCAATGACCCCCGGAATGCTAACATCAAACCAGTATGCCGAGTGGACCAGAATCGTCCCGTGGAACAACTGGGGAGGCCGGGTGACGCTTGCCGGCGATGCAGCGCACCCAATGTGTCCATGTGAGTAACGCATTCCGTCTGTATTTAGAAACTTTTTTTTTCGAGTTGCTGACGACTGGGAAAGTCCGTGGTCAGGGTCTGAACAATGCGCTGCAAGACTCCGGACTCCTTGTCGATGCCCTCACCAAGGTCCAGAAAGGGCAAGCGGACTTGGCTTCCGCAATTTCTGCCTACGACGAGGACGTGTACGAGAGAGGCAAGAGGGAAATCGAGGTGTCGGAGAAATCCATGTACAGCCTCCACCACTATGATGCGCTCAAGGGCTCTCCTCTCCAGCAGCAGGGATTGAAAAGGCATGAGAATTAGTGCTGGCTCCAAGGCCTTGGCATCGCGCATCTGCATGAAGGCTAGCTCTGCCAACCAGTTTGCTTTCTTTGCCCATTTTCAGCCTCTCAGTTAGTAGTGCGAACGCTGTTCTGAATTCAATATCAATTATCCGTTCAACTTTGTGGGAATCCCGTTGCGTGTTCACGGAAACCGATGAACCTTGGCAGCTAATTACCAAATGAGCAGCGCAGTCAGCGTGCGACCGGTTTGCATCCGTCTTATATGGCTTGTTCTGTTAATAAACCTTGATTTGGCACGTTCAGCACGCAGATAGTCAAGCGTTACCAGCCTGCGAAAGTCCGGTCAAACGGAGCAAATCTAGACCACAAGACGCTAACGTGGCGCTGGGGTGATCGTCGGTGACGTGCGGACTGGTATGCGCGACTCGAGCCAGGCAAACTTTCGCGCTTAGTGCGCGATAGTCGTCAGCTCGCCATGGCAAAGTGGACCCCAATTGTCCGGAACCCGCTATCAAAAGCGAGTAATCCTTTTTTCATCTTTTCTATTTTATTTCCTGTGATGCGTAAAAAATGATGGGGTTTCCATACCCGCTCATGCCCAGTGCACATGAATGGACCACCCGAGACAGGCCCCATTCCAAAGAAAGTGCCCAGGCCAAGTCACCAATAGCAGCAGTGCATGCGTCTTGCATACATAAGATTTTCCTCCGAGGGACCTATCAAGGAACCTCTAGCGTTTGACTAACAGGAACTTTGGTGGTGAATGAACTATCCGTGTGACTTCTTTTTGCGCCTAGTGCCGCTGCTTTTAGCTAATAGAGATGGCCTATTTGAGACATGGACTGCAACGCTGAAAAGCCATACCCTCTATGAGCATATTCGAGCATAGAAATGATCAACAAGTCAACAAATGAAGAGCTGACAGCTCATATGGTTCCGAATCTTGACGTCACCTGCGTCTGTTTTGAAGCCCCCGAACACATGAGATAGACATGAGCCCAATGGTATAGGGGTTGCAGTGAACCCACAACACCCATCCTGCAATGAATCCCATCCGAAATCTGCACTGCGCCATTTTCTCCAGTAATTCCGTCTCCGCCAGCCCTTTGCCTGCACTACGCCATTTCTGTCAAGGCTGGCAGGCCCAGGCTCCTTCTTGGCTCGACGCCAAGTGGCTCGCCGTCCCAAGCGATCCTTCTTTTTGCGGGGTTTTGTGTCAAAGGAATTTAGGTTATCCTTAGCGACATCTGCCATGGGGCCCAGATGGCTTTGGGGGATAGGCCCTTGTATGTTTTGAGACAATGCTTTGTATGCTCTGGGGACCAGACAATTTGAGGCGTTATTTGAATTTGCCCTATTTTCGGTTGTGCCTTTCCCCGTTTGCATGTCCCCCCAGGTTGGATTCCCACTATTTGGTAGCCCGATCGGGCGAGGCGCATCAATATTGCACAAGCCAGTGGGCCCAGATTGACTACTCGGGCTTATCGTCCGCAACAGAAGTGGCATAGTGCAGCGGCGCAGGGAGACAGCTTTGGTGGTTAGGCTGCCCAGGCCTTAGGAGTTTCCGCGGGGGGCATGGACAAATCCGAAAATAGGCGAAATCCTGACGAATGAAGTGCGGTCTTGCAGAATCTCGACCAAACCCGATATTCGCACGTTTGCACTGAAGAATGAGACAAGATGGAAGGCAATGTTTACGTCACAGCACATCACTTGTCAGTACGTATCATGCCCATCTTCTTGTGGCAACATAAGATTAGTGCAGGATCCGGATCCCTGTCCATGTCGAAAGATCGGTATCAAGATCGACATCAATCCATCTCATATCTGACGATTATTCGATTCCTCTTCACAAAATACATCAACATCCAGCGCCAATTAGACTGTAAATATTGCTGGTTCTTTCATTCCCAATGGGCGCCCTTAGATGCATTTTCGGCCTTGAGCCCAAGAGGAGACAGCCCTTTAGACACGAAACCGATCAGATCTACCCTGTACACGCGTCCGACGACACCAAAATTTACAGGAAATTAATGTTAAATTGGACTATCCGCTTCGACGATGTTCTCGACTTCGATCTGCTTCAAAATTCACTGTTCCAGCTTTTGGAGCGTGGCAACTGGAAAAAACTGGGCGGTAGACTTCGACTAAACGTGGGTGCAGCATTCTCCTTGTTGGATGGCGCGGACCCTCGCTAATGGAAAGCAGGCGGATGGAAAGCTGGAGCTGCATGTGCCAAAAGAGTTCACAGCCGAGCGGCCAGCGGTCCGGTTTTCTCACCAAGTGTTTGACATGGCCATTGATGAGCACTCGCTGGCTCGACAGCTCCCCAAGGCTCGACCGCAGGAGCACGAGCTATCCAAGCACGTGGGCCCGCTAAAGTTCCGAGCGTTCGGGGCGCGACCGGATGCGCCACAGTGCCTCGAGGATCTGCTGCACAGCGACGAGCCCCAGATGGCCATTCACATGACCAGCTTCCAGGATGCGACGCTGCTGGGAGTGCTGTGGCCGCACACCATGACGGGCGCCATGGGCCTCTCGGCGCTGATGGATGCGTGGTCGCTGGCCGTGGGGGACCGGCTGGCCGAGGTGCCGGATTTAGAAGGCGTATGGGATGACCCTCTGGGCGAGGCCGAGACCCTAGCCGAGTCGGCGACGGAGCCCTACGTCCTGGCCGCGAAGCAGATGCGCGGGCTCAAGCTGCTGAGGGCTGGCTTCAACTACCTCTGGAGCACACACAGCCGCCCGAAGCGAGAGCTCGAGATGGTCTACCTGCCGTCGAGGTTCGTTGCCCAGCTGCGGCTGCGCGCACACGGCGAGCTCAAGGAGCACTGCGCCGAGACCCCCTTTGTGAGCGACGGCGACCTGATCTGCGCGTGGGCGACGGAGCTGGTGGCCAGGGACCGGGGCACCAAGGACAGGGCCATCATGAGCCTGAACACGTTTGACGTCCAGTCCCGCCTCAGGTCCGTCTTCAAGCCCGAGCCGGCGTACGTGCAGAACACGGCGTTTGGCGTGGTGTCGCTCTTCTCGGCGGGCGAGGCCATCGACGACGGCTTCGGCCGAGCCGCGCACAAGTACCGGCAAGACATTGTCGAGCAAACTGCCGAGGCGCAGGTTCTCGGCCAGCTCCGCTACACCAGAGCAGCCGAAAAGTCTGGCCGCCCTGCGGTATTCGGGGACGATGCCAATGCCGTGTTTCTGGTCATCACAAATTGGACAAGGGCCAACTTCTACAACGTGGTGGACTTTTCCCCGGCCGTCATGCCGAGCGACGCCGCCGCCGCCGCGTCCTCGCCCTCGTCTTCCAGTAAAAGAAGAACCCCGCCGGGCAAGATCGTCTACCACCACTCAGAGGCGATAACCACGAACCCGACAGCGGGCAATGTATGCGTAATCCTGGGCAAAGATTCGGAGGGGGGTTACTGGATCGCCACGTCTTTGCTGCCGGGCGATGCAAGCCAAGGTACGACGCGCCCAATGCGTTGGAGGTGGTGACATGCATGCATGTCATTTACATTAAAAAAAAAATGAATTTAGCCTCTTGGGTTGGGGGAATCGCCACAAGACTGCCAAGTTCGCATTCGCCATGGGGAAAAGATGTGCTCGAACCGGCGGCGATCACCCCAAGGCTGGAAAGATGCAATCTAAACGTCAGCCCAAAAAACGGTAACTCCTATTTGGTGTCCGCTCCTAATCTAAGATTTTAAGCCTTGTGGCGCCCAATTTAAATTGGCCCTGTTGACAGTTGTTGGTCCAAACCTGGGTTTCTTTTGTGTTGGTTTTTTGTTTTGCGTATCTGGATCAGCTCACTGCATCCCATCACCTCCTAAAAAAGTCGGGTCACTTTTTGCTTTATTGGCAGTTATGCCTCTTCATGCGCCCGCATGCTTTGTGTGAATCTGCTGGAAGAAAGACAATGTGGCTCGACTTTCACCGCGGCCCCACCGTTTCGGTTTCGGGTGCCTGGCTATTTTTGTTCCCAGTGACGAAAATAAAATAAAATTCATACATCTCGATTTCAAGGTTTCCACAAGCATGTGATAGATAGCATGTGCGGTGCGGTGCAGGAATTCGGGTCTCGGGTTCCTAAGCCCAGCAGAATTCTGTGTCATTTTTGGTGCCGGCCCCGGAATATTGCCTTTTCTGGTAAATGATGGAGGCCGAGTCGCCGTCGGCCAAAACCCGCTGACAAGGCGGCGACCATGTATTCCCGGCGTTTACAATGCCGCATTGATTGTATCGTCATTTACCAGCGGGCCACTTGTACGACTTGTACATATAGTTAGTTCGCAATGTTGTTGTCAATCTTAGGAAATAACCAAGCATCCGCACTTGTCGACAACGCTCATTAGAAAACATGAGTGGAAATCACATATATCACCAATTGTGTTGCCAGTTAGTTAATTGATTTAGCACCACTAGGCAGCCGCTTCAACCGAGTCTTGTTGAGAGCTATTCTAGTTGGGACAGGGCCGTGCATCATCCAGGAGGGGCGGAAGCGGGAGCCAGGAGGGAAAAAAAAAGTAAAAAGAAAGGGGGGTACACAGACTAGCTGAGACGAGGAGGGAGAAAAGAGAAACAAAACAAAACACGGTGCTGCATAGCTTTTTTGCGCAGCGTCTCACGTAGAGGTCGGCAGTGCAGGCCGATTACGTCCTAGCGAGCTTTAGCAGCGCAGCGCAAAGGGATGAATGGTTCATGTGGGCCGTCACCCAGACTGTTGGTGACGGGGATGGGGGCTAGTGCGTGGGCGAGGCACGTGTCCCGTCCCTTGCAGGAGGCGATAATCAGACGGACTGAGCATCACGGTCACAGGCGCTTCAAGTGGTTGCGCAAATTCGCGTCTCTTGTCAGGCTATTCGCCCCGTTACGGAATACGGCAACGGACATGTGAGAAGGGGAGGAAGGAGGACGAGTTTGCGCATCGTGCCATTATGCGAAGCGAGGAGATTGCACAATGCGCGGGATAATCTTGCCAAGCGCGTACAAGGCTTCCCTCTTGGCTCTTTCTCGGCTCGTAAAGGGGATACAGGGCCGCGTCAAGAGTTTTCGTACCTCGGAATCGCAATCACCAATCCTGGACCGCGCACGCCCACGCCCACTCGCTGTGCTGCTGGGCTTCGGGGAGAGCTGCCCTGGCCAATCCGGCAGGGTCATGTACGAACGAGCCAACGCTTGCACGGCGAAATAAGCTCCTCCGCGACTCCGCAGTGGGTGGGATGCTAATTTGAGCAGGACCCTTCGAGGCCCCAACGACCTGGGCCAGCTTGTGCGCCGGGGGCTACCGCGGTCTAGAACCCAGGACCCTTACGCGGCCGTCTCCCCTCAGCCCCCGTTTCAGGGTTTCGCTGTGTGTGTGTGTGTGTGCACCAGTGAGCGAGTATACAGTACGATACGAGTTTATTGTGCGAATGCCACCACCATGACGCTTTCGCTCTCAGCTGGCTCTCCCAGCTTGTCTACCCGGCCAATTAGCCGCATTCCCGACCGGTAGAGCCAAGCTTGCCTCTCCGGGCTCAGGTGGACCTCGCTTCGCCACATGTAAGATACGCGTTTAACCCTGACCTGCTGTCTTGGGCCGCTGGAAATTGCGACAGCCACTGTCCAAGAGAATTGGCCGTGGGTAGCTTGCAGCACGCCTCCTCGTTAACCAGAGACGCGATGTATTCCACTTGGCACACGGGGGGTCACCAGTGTCTTGGGCCTAGGCCCATTCTTGCCCGTGAATACGGCGCATTCCGAAAAAAAAAAACATCCCTGAGAGGGAGCGAGCGAGGGAAGAGGGAGGGGGGGTAGTCAAAGCCATGTACCGTATCCCTTTTCCATCCACATTCCCCGTCTACATTTTGTTTGCCTGTTCCAACAAGTTTGTGGCTTCATTCAATATTCAATCACGTTCTTTCCGTCTGCTGCCCTAAGGTCCTGCAGCATTCTTGCGTTCCTTGTCTTGGTGATTGGTATCCTTCTCTTTTACATCATCAACCTTCTTTGCGACAACCAACCCCAAGCCCCAGGATTCCGGTACCAATCTGAACCAAAATGGATCGCGATCAGATCCTAACACCGTTCATGGTGGATGGCATGATTGCCGACGGACACACCATTGTCATCTTTGAAGACTCGGTATTGAAGCTTGATGGCTGGATGGACAAGCACCCAGGTGGTCGCCTGGCGATCCTGCATATGGTTGGACGGGACGCAACCGACGAAATGACTGCGTACGTTGGCCAGCACGAAAGAAAAAAAACACCAAAAAAAAGATGACCATGGTGATTCATTACCTTGAAGCAAAATGCAATAGGCCTATGGATGCACAATTGACAAGAAGAAGCGCCGCTAACTGGTCTTGTACAGCTACCATTCACCCGAAACGCTCAAAACAATGAAACGGTACCGCATCGGTCGAAAGCAGGGAACCTGGGTCAGCCGCACGCCACCCATCCGAGGCGGCGTCTTTTACAAGGAGATCATCGACAGCCCGAGCAGCTCGGAGACGGACACCGAGGACAGCGCCAGCGACAGCGTCAGCATCAGCGACAACGTCAGCCAAATCACATCCCTCTCGAGCCTCAGCGCCGGAGCTCCCCACAAGGACGTGCGCAACCGCTTCCCCACGCCGTCTCCGCAGAAGCCCCAGGAGAGGCCCACGGCGAGAATAGTCAACGCCGCTGTCAAGCGCGAGGTGGACAGCGACCTCGAGACGTACCCGTCGCTCGACCCCCTCGTCCAGAAGGACATTGCCGACAAGTACCAGGCGCTGCACAAAAAGATCACCGACCTCGGGCTCTACAACTGCCCCTACCTCGAGTACGGCAAGGAAATGGCCCGCTACACCACCCTGTTTGCCCTGTTTGGAGTATTCCTTCACTACGGCTGGTACACGACTTCAGCAGTGTTCCTCGGTTTGTTCTGGGTAAGTTGCATGCCCCACTGAGAGCCCCCCGTATGCGCACGTCTTCTGACAACTTTTTCCAGCACCAAATCATGTTTACTGCGCACGATGCCGGACACCTTGCCATCACCTCCAACTTTGTTACAGACACCTTGATTGGCATGTTTATCGCAGACTTTGCCTGCGGCCTGTCAATTGGTTGGTGGAAGAGCAGCCACAATGTCCACCACCTGGTCACCAACCAACCTGTAAGTTGCCTTTCGCCTCGCTGCTTTTTGCTTTGAGCTGCTGCTCACCACCATACGCACAGGAACACGATCCCGATATTCAAAATGTCCCTCTTTTCGCCACCTGCCCTACCTTCTTCAAATCGCTCCGCTCGACATACTACGACTTTACCTTTGTCTGGGACGCAGCCGCAGACTTTCTGGTCCCCTTCCAAAAGTACACCTACTACCCCGTCATGGGCATCGCCCGCTTCAACCTCTACCTCCTCTCCTGGCTGCACGTCCTGTCCGTCCGGTCCACGCAGCTCGGCGGCAGCAAGGCGTGGTGGATTCGCCCCACCGAGGTTGCCTTCATGGCTGCGTACTGGTTCCTCTTCGGATACTGCCTGCTGCTGCGAACCCTGCCCGACTGGCCCACCCGCGTCGTCTTCGTCCTCGTGTCCCACATCGTCACCATGCCGCTGCACGTCCAGATCACCCTCTCGCACTGGGGCATGTCCACCGTCGACCTGGGCGAGTCCGAGTCCTTCCCCCAGCGCCAGCTGCGCACCACCATGGACGTCGACTGCCCCGCCTGGCTCGACTTTATCCACGGCGGCCTCCAGTTCCAGGCCGTCCACCACCTCTTCCCCCGCGTCCCGCGCCACAACCTCCGCAAGGTCCAGGCCCTGACCAGGGAGTTTTGCAACGACACCGGCATTCCCTACTCCATTCTCGGCTTCCTCGACGGAAACCAAAAGGTTCTGGGCAGGCTCGACGACGTCAGCAACCAGCTGAGAGTGCTGCTCGAGTGCCAGAAGCACATGGCCGAAACTGGAGAAAGCGGCCTCCACTAGACACCTTGTTTTTTTTTTCATGCCTTGTTGTTCTACACCTTACACTGTATATACATATATTAGGTGGGGATTGCTTTTTTGTTGTTGTATCAGCATACTACCACCATCTCTCACTTGGTAGCTCGGCGTTTTTCTTTGTTTTAGAGGCATAGGAGTCACGTCTCCGTATAGAGGAAGCATATTACTGCTTGAATCTTCATTTGTTTAGAAAAAAAAGTTCGAGATGCCATCGATTCTCGTCCTATTCACCTAGCACATATTTTCAAATTCGAGTCTTACTGACCTCTGTATTTTGTTGTCCGCTCATGTGACTTGATGAGACCTATGGGTTTAGACTCCACTACATCACCTCTTTTGTCTGTCAGTTTGATTTAAATAAACTTTTCTGACAATCTTTGGATCAAGTTTTCACGTGTTTCCTCTCAATTACTTTGAACAATACAGGTAATAGCTTAGTTGTCTGGAGACCATGTGTGGCGGATATATTCTTCGACTACGACCCTACGTGGGTGTTGCGATCGGGCTGCTTAGAAATATCCCGTCTCTCGTCGCCAATTTGAAGTTGGTTGCTGATCGAACACACGAAGGTGTGAGAATCTTGTTGCAGCTCACGACGTGCAATTCGGCGTCGTGGGGCGGGGGCGGGGCAATTGGTTCGTCAAGCGGAACTCAGATTCCGCATCATCTTATGGCGTAACGGCCTGCTATGTCAGGTTTATAATACTATTCCTGCGCGAATTTGAAAAGAAGGATAAATAGCTCTCATGTGGCGGCTACGGTCTCTTTATCTAATCCTATCTAGGGAACTCGTACGTTCACTTTCCTCTTCATACTTGATTTAACAGAAAAAAAATCAGCACCATCCCGAAGACCTCCAACATGTCTATGCGACAATACGCTTACAAGGGGTTTGGCGAAAACAGCAAGGCGAGCCACTGGTACTCGTCAGCTGTTCGCACTGGTGATTTCATTCACTGCGCCGGCCAGGGTAGGACTGATCCTCGCTTGCTTTGGGTAATATTTTGCGTCGTTGCTTACCCACGCTGAACTCAGGCGGTTACCTCGATGAAAAGGGAACCCAGCCGAAAACCATCGTCGAGCAGATTGACCAGGCATTCGTCAACGTCGACACGGCACTCAAAGATGCGGGCGGGAAGGGCTGGTCGCAGGTCTACAGGATAAATTTATTTCACGTGCAGCTGGATGACGAGAGCCAAGACGCCATGGTCTGCAACTTTAAGAAATGGATGCCGACGGAGTGTGGGTCGAGATTGAGGTGTCGGCTTTTGATCCTGAAGGGGCAAAGGAGGCAGGGACCAGCAAGGCTTAAAGGCACAAGTCTAATGTTCCTGAATCTGGGCTGGTTATAAAAAGAAACAGGGCGCCAGTCAAGGGTTGTTGTTGGTGTGGTGTGGCGGCAAGTTGATCCGGGGGGGGGGGATGGGAGGGGTCAATTGGATTAGCGCATGCCATGTATTTATCGCGATATCCAACGGCTTGAAATCCGACAAAATGGACCATCATTGCACCGGAACAAGTCCCGACCAAGAGCCGGATTCCCCAGGTGCTTAGATAATGCCGCTAATCGGGCATTATTCGAGCGATCAATTGGGGGTGGGTCGCGTAGCCTGGATGCTGTAATAAAACCTCGGCCTTCATTCACCCCGCTCTCCGCACTTGAATTGTTTTGTCCTTCACAGCTCAACATCTATTATCTTAACATCTCTCATCAGAAAAGGGTCGGAGACAAAGCCCAACATCTTTATCCAAACCAATTCTTTGTCTATTTCCCATAGTGCTATACGCTGAACATGTCCTTCCCCGTTCCGCTCCGCACGGCCCTCCAAAGCCAAGCAGTAAAGGCACAGTTTGGCTTTTGGCTCACGTCAGTTTTCTTCCCTTGCGCCCGCACCATCAATCCAAAAAATGAGCTTCCTCTAGCCCATTCGCTTTGATCATCTTCACCGGTGCTTCTTGCTAAATTAAATTTGCTGACATTCGTCTGCTGCACACAGATTTCCAAGCGCTGCCGTTGCTCGATGCATCCTCCGATCGGGGGCCGAGTCTGCATTTGGCAAGTTCAGCTGGGTTCTGATTGATGCCGAGCACGGATTAATATCCGACAAGGACTATTATGAGGTAAACCAAACCTGAAATAGCAACCGAAATGGCGATTCTTTGAGTCTTCTGGGTTCTGACAATTGCCTCCAGCTGTCTAGTGCTGTCGCCTCTGAAGGCGCAAGCCCTATCATTCGGGTCCCCTGGCACGAAGAGTGGATGATTAAGCGGGCGCTGGATTCTGGAGCCCACGGTGTTTTGTTGCCCATGTGCCACACCGCAGTGCGTATAAACTTCCTATGAGTTCGCTTTGTATCGCTGCTAACACGTCTCCCGCCATCAAAGGAGGATGCCAAGCGAATTGTTCAGTACTCCAAGTACCCGCCTCTTGGGTCTCGAGGATACGGGCCCATGTACGCTCCTCATTCCCTTCCCGGGGTCACTGGAGCCCAGTACGACGATGGAGCTGATAACAGCTTGCTGACCATGGTGCAAATCGAGTCGAGATCGGCTGTGGAAAATGTTGAGGCTATTGCCAACACTGAAGGCATCGACGTTTTGTTGATTGGTACGCTCCACATATATCGCGTCTGGAGGCCGTAAGGACCCTCTTCATGCTAACAGATTATCACAGGTCCCTTCGATCTGGCCAAGCAGATGGGCGTCGTACGAGGCGGCGAGGAACACGAAGCTGCTATTCAGAGGACCTTGAAGGCCTGCAAATCGGCAGGGAAGAAGGCTGCCATCTTTTGTGAGTCCACACCTGCACCTGGCGATTTGTATCGAAGAACAAAACAATCTAACAAAGAACTCTTTTAGGCTCGAACGGCGAACAAGCCTTTGAGCGCTCGCAACAAGGCTTTGATATGGTTTCAGTCATTACCGACATCGCCGCGCTGGATGCGGGGATCGTCAAGACGTTGCAGGCGGCCAGCGGAAACACCAGCGCCGACCAGAAGCAGCGTGATGGGTACTAGATAATATTAAACTATAGATAGATTATTATGACTTGAAATGATCTTCTTTTTCACATTGCACATCCATAATACTGCTTGTGCCGGCGTTCAAAATGTCTCATGGCTTGTTGCGTAGCGTCATCGGTCGCTTCGGTGCTCGGGTCAACTTGGAGCGAGGCGAATGGGGGCGAGTTCGGTCGAGTGGGTACTGTAGGGTAGGCCTCGCACTCAATTATCCCGACCGGAATTGGGCTCGGTATGAAATTAATCCTGCTTCAGAATTTTGGAGGTGAGGCTGGTCCGGTGGGAAAGGTTAGGTTTAGAGATAAACTGCTACTGTCTGCCCAGTATGGGAATTTAAACAACTATTATCAATCTTTATCGCAATTTGTTGAGACCGTAGTGTTTACCATTCTTTCTTCTGTGATTTATTAGGTCTGAAAGACTCGACCGAAAGAACGCGAAGATACGGGCAGAGCGAACTCATTCGTTTATCATTGCGTCCTCTAAATTTATAAAATTTACAGATCGTGATTTCAGAGAAGTGAATCGACACTGGGACTACAGGCAGGTAGATTCGAATTTGGCCGCTATTCCCGAAGCAACAACGGATACCTCTATTGATGTCATCGGTGCATTGCATTGAAACATATAACTATGATGCACAGAAAGAATGAACTCAGTGGATTGAAACTAGACTGGTAATTTGAAGGACCTGGTTCCTCATATCATTATTTAACAACGAAGTTCAATCAATACCCGAACAACCGGTTTGGTGTATTGACCATGACATTTATCCATTCCTCTGTGGACATCCAAGATTTTAGAGTCTGTAGCTCATGCGCTGTGTCAACATCTTCAAGTGGACCTGAGGGTACTGGGCCTTTCTTCTGCGTGTCACAATGGGGCCAGTCACTTCCCCAAATGACCGCATGCGGTGCTGCATCCAAGAAACATCTTATGATGGGCTTCATGAGAGCAATGTTGTTTGGCGATCGTCTATGGAGGGCGCCGATCTTGACGAAAACATGTCCTGACATGAGCATGCGCACGAAATTTTGGACACCGGGCGAATCAACATCCGCGGGTACTGTGCTGCCGTTGTGGTCTGCGATGATATTGGTGTGCTGAAGTTCTGGGTGGCTTAGGATTGTCTCCGACATTTGTGACCATGTTTTGAGTGGAAGCTGCGCTGAGAGGCTCCATTTGTGGTCCACGACGCCACTGAGACGAGTAGCCTGAAGGAACTGGTCACGAACCCAGTCTAATTGATCGCCTGAACCACCGTAGGAACCGTGTATTCTGATAGACCTCACACCGGCTTTATGAAGGTGGTCAAAGTCCGATGAACCCAAGAGACTCAACGACCGGCTGGGAACAGAATCGGCAAATATTGTACCTCTGAGTAGTCTTCCGGACCCTAACTTGCGATTTTCCTCGAGATTTTCCACCAAATTCTGCGGACCATCCTCAATGGTAGCTTGCACAAGCAGTATGTGATCACTTTTCGCGTGTTGAAGCAGTTCCGGGAGAGGAGCGGGAAGAGGCGTGTATGTTCTGTTCTCTTTGAAAGGGTGTTTCTCAGGGTTGAATGAATGGACATGGCAATTCCATGCCCCTGGAGGAAGGGCGAAGTCGGCTGGTTCGATGGGCTCCATACCTACGTTTGATGGACGGTAGTGGGGTCAGCTAATTTTTTTTTTGACAGGACGATATGTTCCGGGCTTGCTATAAAATTGTGTTCTCAATCGAATGCCCCGTTTTGTGTCATAGTTTGAGGGTTAAACGCCACCGAAGACTATCAGCCGAAATGGCGCATGTGAATGCTGTGATTGGACACTCGGACGCGAATCGGAGAGCCTGGGTCAGCGCAACACTGTGTACCGGTTGGCCTGTTCATGTGCAATGGTTCAAGTAGTTAGTACCTGTGTGCCGCTTTTGACAAGGCCTGCTTTTTGGTGTATTAAATAATGGATGAGGTTGTAGTTGAAAGCAGGAGAGTGGGATTCTGTGTGGAGCAGCACCACTTCTCCATGATGCTACTGGATGATGCCCCTGGACTTGGGAGAAGTCTACTACCTTAAACATGCCTCAGATACGCAGGGTTCAGTTTTCCCCTGTCTGGAAAACCGGCTACATCGGCGTTCGAGACGGGGCGTGTCCGATGAGATGAGGCTGCGTCGGACCCGGTCCGCGCTCCGGCGACGGCCCGAAGACAATTGGTATGTCGGCACACTATCGGTGGTGAGAACAATGAATCATGAGAACCTGAAAAAAACTATGATTTTTGGAAGCTTGGCTCTGATTAATAGCGCGGTTTGTACGAATGAATTTCCATTTGCGATGGAACAATTCATCGGCTTTCCACGCCTATCCCTATTCGGCGGAGATGAATTTGTATTGGAGAGGTCTGTGTGGTTTTGAGGTCCACACTGGTATTTTATGGTCAAGTTGAGCGCAGGAACCCGCTGCCATTTTGGGCGTGCTGCAGCACGCGATTCATGTCGCGGAAGCCGGTGTAGGCGGCCATGTGGGTAGGGTTACATAATGAGCAGGCTGGCGGTATCTAACGACTTTTCTAAGACATCTTTAATTTGAGCAGATCGTCACTCCCCTTACTCGTTTCGGTCCGAATATGAGGCTCTTCCGGGTGGTTCTTCCTTGTGACCGGTTGGCGCCATACCATCATCCCGGTGTCAGATTGCCTTTAGTCGTTGGTTCTAAGATTCAACTGCCGAACGTCCGGGCTACAACGCACTGGTTGTTTTGTTCGGATGAATGGCTCAAATAGGAGCGAACGCGCACCGAGAAAGGAGAAGAAAAAAAATAAAGAATAATAAATAAAGAAAACCAGCAAGGCTGGATAGCATATGAGATGCTTGTGAAGATCTTCGCCCAGCTAGGCTCCTAGGAGTTCATGGATCTATTTGCCCTGTGATCATTCGACATCCACATGGCTCATCTGGACGCAAATGGACTTACTCTTTTCGTCAGATCATCGTCGATCACACCCGACAAAAGATGGCAGGGCTGGGAGAATGCTCAGCGTCGAGCGCGCTTGACTGCGCTGCCCCACAACGGACCCGGATGCTGGGAAGCCAGGGGCCGATGGTCCATCTGGAGATCCATGGCCGTTCCTGGAGAATGAGTAGCTCAGCCGCAGTGGAGGTGTCTTTACCTGGATTTGGGAGTGTTAAGCTAAGGAGAGAGCTCAGCATCGAGTCAGCGTTCCTCGAGCTTCATTAAGACGACGAGGATCGTCACACCAATTCTGAAGCATATAGGAGCAATCACTTCCTAAACGTACGATTTGTGCACGTTGTTGTTAAGCTATTTTCCCCTCTGGCTCTATCGAAGGACGCTACGCGTGTCATGATCTGCACGAGGAGAGAAAGATCCGGCGGAAGCTCCACGGGATCTCCACATGGGCTGGCCTTGGCTGGAGCACCAATTGGCCAGGCTTGAAGGGCCGTCAGCCATGGGCGTTGATAGTGTCTCTTAGTGCCACATGGAAGTGTCGTCTCTGCACAGCGCTAGAATGCCCGAGACCACATCTGGCTACTGCTCCTGGTGGCGTGCCCAATCAGAGGAGTGCGTACCCGACTCGAGGCTCAAACGCTAGAGCAGCACGCACACGTTGGAAAAGAAAAATTCCCTGGGCCAAGTGCACCATGGAACTCACCCGGCCTGGTATTTCCGAGACCAGTCAGTGCGCCATCGCCACTCCCCTGGTGCAGAAAAAAAACAGTCTGATCGCCGGCGCCACAATCCGTTGGTGGCCATCTGCAGGTCCACTGCTTGGTGTTGACCTGCCTCTCATATACGGCCCGCTGGCCTACTTCAAATCCACTCTGACGCGGCCTTTGCTTTTTTTCATCAATCACCAAAACGTTGAACTTTCTGCATCATGACAGCCGATAGTCGGGGCCCGCAGGTGGGCGGCGTGACTATTGCCATGCTCACCATCTCGTCCATTTCGACACTGCTCCGAATCTACTGTCGAGGATGGGTCATCAAGTCTTTTGCGCTGGATGACTGGCTTGCCGTTATTGCTCAGGTGTGTTTCAATAATGCGCCCCCTCTTGTCTGGTTGGCTTTTGACTAACTGGGTTGAAAGCTCCTGTTTATTGTTTTCTGCTCTTACGAGATTACTGGCGTTCACTATGGCACTGGGCAACATTTTAAGTACATTCCCCATGACAACATTCCAAAGGCAATGCAGGTAGGAAACATTCGGAGCACTTGTATGGAACTCTTGTTTGCTAACTTTGACCCAGATGTGGTGGACCTGTGAGCCCCTCTACGTCTTGTCGAACATGTTTATCAAAGCCAGCATTGCAATCTTCCTGTTGAGGATTTGTGTGCAAAGAATCCACAAGGTCATCATTTGGGTTGTTGTGGGAGTCACCGAAGTTTACAGCCTATTTTTCTTCCTTCTATTCGTGCTTCAATGCCGGCCTACGCCACTGTTTTGGCTTCGCTATACCGATAACCCGCCATCTGGGAGCTGCATGGATGCGGTAATCGTTTCTAACTGCTTCTACGGTTACTCTGCTATCAGCTGTTGGACCGATTGGACATACAGTATCCTTCCAATTTTCCTTGTTTGGAATTTGCAGATGAGCACCCGAGTCAAAGTATCCGTGGTGGTCATTCTGGCTGCTGGTGCAATGTAAGAACTCCCATTTTGACCCTTTTTGCTGCCCTAAGCGGAATAGCTGACCTGACACCCCATAGTGCCTCGAGTGCGACCATCATTCGATTTCCCTACCTCCATTCTTTGACCGATATCAACGACTTCCTTTATTCTACCTCCGACGTTGCTATATGGTCGACTGTTGAGACCGGAATTGGTATCACCACCTCGGGCGTGGCAACCCTCCGACCGCTCCTCCGCAGCTTCTTCGGTGGAGGATCATCTGCTCCAGGACAAGGAACTTCTGCCCGGCAGTGGCACAGGACCGGAAGCAACCATCCCAGCGCAGGATACATCCGAAACCCGAGCACGAACGGTGATGAAGGATTTGAGCTGCGCCACAAAGGCGATAAGCGCATCGGAGTGACGACGGTCATCGACCACGGCAAGCAGGATGACAATGACATTGAGGCTCAAAAGAGCAAGAGTGGCGACAACAGCTCCGACTCATTTTCGGTGTCAGGACCAGATGATTGGAACAGCAGTCAATCAAACCTTGCGGACACCAGCAAAAGAGAACGAGTCGCGCAGGGGGGATGGAACATCACCGTCAAGAAGTCGGTGGTTCAAACTAGTGAACCTGGAAATCTGTAAATTAGCGGAACTGAGTTAACAAACCCCAAGGCTTGTGGGAATAGTACATTACGAGCGAGAGCACATAGTTTAATGATATGAACTAATGAATATACCCATGGAAAGTGTATCATGATTATCAAGTCAATTTTAAAGTTCCTTTTTTGGTCGATTGTAAATGATTGGGGGCATAAGCTAGGAGGAATGTTTGGACAGCGAGTCTAGCATATCTTAGAGCACTATGCGATTTGTGAACTTAATCTAAACTTGTATTGCGATCATCCTCCCGTTATAGTACATCTCAATTTGCAATAGTATCCTGGCATAAGCCACTTTGTCAAGCGAAGGCTATCATTCTCCAACTGCCGCCTCTGCCCAGTCTCCCTTCTTCAGCCTCGATTTGGACACAGCTAGTGCACTCGCTGTTGTAGTTGTGGCGCTTCCCAGAATGTCGAAGATGGCCAAGTCAGCATGCACCTTTTTGGAGAACCAGTTGCGCAACTCCACAGCGACCAGCGAGTCAACGCCGTACGCAGCCAGGGGCGTGTTCGCATCCAGCTCCTCGCGCGACAGCGAAAGGGTGGAGGCCAACTTCCGCAGCATGGCCTCATTGACAGCCGCTGCTGCCTCTGCGTGAGAAGCCGCCTTTGCAAACACCAGCGCAAAATCAACATTCTGCGACGCCTGCTGGTCCCCGCTGTCGGCGCTGCTGTCGTCCCCTTCAAGCGCGAGCGCGCGCAGCATTGGCTTCCGGAAGTACACCTGAGACGACTTGTCAGCCACGAACCCGGTGATTCCCAGAGCAGCTTGGAAGGGGATCTGCGGCTTCTTTGCTGATGTTGTGCAGTAGCAATCCAGCAGTGCAAAGAGGTCCCTCTCCGTCACAGCTGCGACCTCACGTCCCTGCCAGCGAGACTGCAGGTCACTGCTCTCCGTCATGAAGCCAACCTCGAAGAAGACACCCAGATCGAGAGTAGCGCCGTTTTGACCGTTTTCTACGCGATGGCGCATGAGGGCATCAATAAAGGTGTTTCCGGCCGCATAGTTGGCTTGACCACGACCGCCTGCTACACCTGCTGCCGAGGAAAGGCCAATAAAAAAGTCCATGTCGGGAGGAAGCAGTTTATGCATGTTCCACGATCCTTGAACCTTTGGCGCTGTGGCCGCCTGCCAGGTTTCGTATGACATGCTAGCAAAAGCAGCATCGCGGAGGACCATGGTGGCTTGGATTGCACCACGGACAGGTGGCATGGTCTCTCGGTATTCATCCAACGTCTCCTTGAGAGCGGCCGCGTCGCTGATATCACACCGTGGCGTTGCAACGTTAACACCTCTCTGGGTGAGCTGCTCGACAAAGTCTTTGGCCTGCTGACTCTTGGCTCCAGATCGGGAAAGCAAAATCAGATTGCGAGCACCTCTGTCCACAAGCCAACCGGACATACTTCTGCCAAGACCTCCAAGACCACCTGCGATGACGTAGGTCGCGTTTGGGCCGAGAACGGTGCTTGGTTGAGTATCAACTATAGCCTTGACCTCCTCATCTGGGCCCATCTCGATGACAATCTTGCCCATCGTCTTTCCACTCTGCATGGTTCGGAAAGCCTTTTCCAGCTCTGATACGCCATATACCTGCAATGGGTATGCTGGCTGCAGTACGCCTTGCTCATAGAGTGCAAACAACTTGGCTAGCGTTGGCCTGATGGTTTGCGGCTTGAATTTGCACACCACACCCACATCAAAAGCGTGGAACGATACATTGTCCTCAAATTTTGACATAGGGAGATTCTTGCGAGCACGAATATCCTTTTTACCGATCTCAATGAACCGACCATAAGGACCAACGCAATCCCAGGTGGCATTCAAACTCTCGCCACTGAGAGCGTTCAGAACCACATCCACTCCCTGTCCATTCGTCACGCGTTGCACGCCCCGGGAAAACGCCGCTGGGTCTCGGCTGCTAAAGATTCGATCCGAGTCCACGCCATATTGTTTCGTGATGAGGGCCTTCTTCTCTGCGGTACCAGCCGTCGCTATAACCTTTGCGCCTAAGTGACGACTCACTTGTAGAGCGGCCTGGCCAGTGCCACCTGCGGCGCTGTGTACGAGGACGGTCTCGCCTGGCGCAAGACGGCCGATGTCGTGCAGTGCAGACCACGCTGTGAGGTGATTGATCAGCATAGCTGCAGCGATGTCGAACGGCATGGTGTCCGGCAAGCGGGCCGTAAACCGATGATCGACACGGAGATAGGTGCGATAGCAGCCCGAGGGTGCGAGAGCGGCCACGCGGTCTCCTACCACGATGCCCTCAACGTCAGGGCCCACGCGTCTAACAATGCCGGCACATTCGCAGCCAATGTTGGCATTTTGCAATCTTCCTAGGGCAATCAGGACGTCGCGGTAATTGAGACCGACAGCGCGAACCTCGATCTCTGCCTCACCCGGCCCGAGGGGGGTTGTGTCGTCGTGATCCTTGTCTTGAATAAAGCGGAGCGTGTTCAAAAGACCTGGAGTTCCCAAGGATAGCTTCAAAGGAACGCCGCTGTCGTCTTGCCATTTCCGGTAAATGTTCTGTCGAAGAGCGACCCGCTCAGCTATCGCATCACTGAGAGATGCAGACTGCACCATCCTGGGGACACACAGCCTTCCATTCTTTTCATGGAACTCTGTATCATTGGACTCATCTGATGCATCCTGTACGAATTTGGCTACATCGGTGATAAATTCGAGATGCTTGTTCGTGATGCCGGTTTCCGTTTGAAGGGTGAGGAGAGTCATGACCTCACCATCAACCTCGGAGTTTAGTACGCGTCCTAAACCGTCAATCAGGCGGTATGCGGGCGGTGAGTTGGAGGAATCTATATCTGAAGATCCTTCTTGGCCGACCCAGATTGCCTTTGTGGCGAGGTTGGTTGTCAAAAGCTTTTGTAGTGTGGTAAAGTGGACCTCGTCAATTTGGAGCCATACCGGCTTACCGAGCTCAAGAAGGAAAACAAGTAGCGTATCGTCTTCTAAGGAGATGTCGAAGGCATCGAATATGGATACAACGTCCACACTGGAAAATGCATCTTGGTTGCTAGGGGACTGGAAGGACTGCTGCACCCTCTCAGCCAACGCATGTTGTTCAGCCTCTCCTCCGTGAATTATTTGGACCTTGACTCCGGGTTTGGTAATGGAAACACCGGTTTCATTCTCCGTCGCTGTTCCGATGATGATTCCTGTTTCGTGGAAACTGGGATCTTGATAGTCGTTGAAAACCGCGTAGTCGCCTGAGTACCCGGCTACTTCAAGATGTGTTTTCCATTCTGATTCGTCCAACCACGGGTTCGAGTCTGAGTCTAAGGTTTTGCAAAAGTCAGAACTGCATATCCAAGAAAAATTGGTGACTTACCCGACCACCAGCTTTCCAAGACGCCATAGGCAAAGTTCTTGCGGAAACTATCATCCCGAGGAGGGGAGTGGAAAACGAATGCTTTTCCGCCACTGGTTGGAACAAACGAGGTCAGTTCGAAATATTCAAGGCAAGTGGAAATGTAGTGCAACATACGACTTCACCAACTGTCGGCTGGTTTTCAGGGCTGCCAGTAGATCGGTTTTTTTCTGCGTGGTCTGAGTATGTTGGAACCAATTCGAGTCAGCACACTGTATTTTGAACCAAACAGCCAATTTAGCTTCAAAGGGGCTTCTTTGGTGATGAAAAACTTACGGCGGAAATAACCACGACATCGTAGCTACCATTCTGGAAATTTTGCGTCTCCAACGCCCCAGCTTGAAAGCGTGCGCCCTGGTCGCGATACTTTTCTTTGGCGGCAAGAACAGCATCGGGGGAGGAATCAGTAAAATCATAACGACTGTAGCGCGGGGCGACGCTCGGCTCTGCTCCGCCTTCACGAGTCGTCAGGATTCTGAGAAGTTGGTCTGTTATGACTCCTGAACCAGCGCCAAGTTCAATGAGGCGAAGGCTGGGGTTTTTGTGGGCCATCGCATCAACAAGGGCGTAAAGTTGGTTTAATGGAGCTCCAATCTGAACGACGAACTGTTAGCAAGTAAACAAAGCAGGTTCAAGATAAGAAAGAAAATGTTTCTCAACACGTACGGCTTCAGATTTGTCATCTGGTAATGGAGCCTTCTCAGAGAGAAGCTCGATGGCCTTTTCAGTGTCGACAAATAATTCGAGGTGGTTTTGCGCGATAGTCGAGTAAAACTGCACCTGCTTGTTATCCGAAGGCAATTCTTTAGCCAACGAAGAAATAAAGGCATCATCGTCAAGCAGTCTTTGTTTTTCAGCATCGAGGCCCTCTATTTGATTCTTCATCCAGTCGTAGTATCTCTGATTGACCCCTTCAATAGGTGTATTTCCTTCCAGGTCCTTGAGCGTGTGCTTGATGGTGGCCAGGATTAGAAGATCAAGCTTTGTCTGCAGTTCCGGTGATTCAGAGTGCAATGCTGCGGCGAATTCCTCGCAGTAAAGCTGGAGCTGGCTCGGCGATAGCAAAGAAGGATCCGGTTTCCAGTCAACAGTGTATGTTGGTTTAGCGACTTGCTGTTGGTCGTCTGCGTCTGCCTCGCCATCGGCTGCTACAGCCGTGGTTTGGAAATTCTCTATATCGATGAGTAACTCTGTACCCTCAGCATTAAGCACAAGCAGGGAAGAATCGGAGACACGAAGGCCACTGGTGCTGCCGGTTGTATGTACCGTGACAGCATCCGTGTCTGGAGCGCTCAGACCACCCTTCGCCGAGATCCAAATGCGGTCAACGAATGTTGGAATTGTGGTGGCAATTTCTTTGGCCCCGCCACTGGTGTATACAGCCAGCATGGTGTGCAAGATGGTATCAAGCGTGGTAGGGTGCACGATGTGTTCAGAGCCCGGATCAGGCCCTTCAAAGTGCCGCGCCCATCTATACGTCTGCACTGTCGCCACTGTCGAGTCGACCCCGTCATGGGAAATGTCCGTGATGGCCCGGAATGCGGGACCGTAGCCGTACCCACTTGCGGCAAGCAGTTCGTACAGTTGGTTCGGCTCAGTCTTTTGGGTGCACTTGATTTTGGCTTCAGAGAAGCGATCCAGGCGTCTCTCCTTCCAGAGGCGTTCCTCGTTGCTTGAATCCATTTCATCGCTCACATCCTCTGTGGACTTTTCCTTGTCCGCATAGACAAGCTGAATGGAACCGTTGCAATTCTCTCGCCAATCGCCCCCTATGAGATTCTTGACTGTCGGATCGTGCTTGTATAATCGGAAGTCATACCAACCGGCATCCTTCTCGTGCATATCTCTGCGAGGTCGCATATGCAGGTTTACTTCGACGGTCTGGGAATCTGGGATATTGAGTGCAGAGTGAAAGGCCACGTTGTGGAAATTGAACCCCGTTAGCTCCTTTTCGGGGTCCGCAAGTTGCCTGGCTGCTTCGATGGCCATCACCAACATGCCCGAGGCTGGATATAAAGTTGTGCCACTGATCTTGTGATGCTCAACCCAGGGCATATCCGAAATGCGAATAAAGTGACGCCACCTAGCTTCTAGAGGATTCCAATCGAAGGCGTGAGCACCTACGAGGTCATGCCTGTTGAACGGGCGGAAACGGTACGTCTTGCTCGTCCTGCTTTCGGACCAATATGACTTGGTGTGGTTGAATGGATACTCGGGCAGCGTTGTAAGTGACTTCGGAGTCGCTGGTGAATCTGAAGTCGAACTATTGACCTCTTCAAGATTGACCTGGTGACCGAAGCAGTGCAGACGGGCGGCGAGATCCAGGACCGTTCGGACCGCTGATTGCTTTCGTACTAGAGCAGGGATGTAGCGCACAACGCCCTCTTTGCCGATGCCACGGAGGATCTCTCGTGATGGGCCCTGCATGACTGAGTGCGGGCCAATTTCGACAAGCTCATTCAGAGCTACATTGCGAGTATGGCTGTTGTCCAGCTTCCTCCTCGAGCTCGGCGAGCCAGCAGCGGCGCACATGGTAGCAAGAGCTGGGGCAAACAGAACAGGCGACACGAGATTGCGCACCCAGTACTCGGCCTTTGCCAGGTCGGAGCGCTCAACCCAATCCCCTGTGACGGATGAGACCATGGTTGGCAGGTGGCGATTCTTTGGTGTTGAGGGCACGCTGAGCTCTCCGATGAGCTTCAGATACTCGTCTGCGACCTCTTGCATTTGAAATGAGTGATATGCTACCCCGACCTTGAGCTTTCTGGCAAAAATGTTGCCTGGGGCCGCATCCAAGAGCGTCTTGAGATAGTCGATGTGTGTCAAGTCGCCCGAAATGGTGACATTGACGGGACTGTTCACGCATGCCACGACCAAACGTTCCTTGCCCAAATCAGTTGCAACCTGGCCTAGGTATCCCTTCGCCTCCTCAGCCGGCAATCCGACGGCCATCATCGCACCTTTCATCTTGGCGCTTGTGCTAATCGTCAGCTTTGAAGCCAGTAGTCCACGGAAATACGCAATTTTCCATGCAGCGTATTTTGATAGAGCACCGGCGGCATATCTAGAGGGAATAGTTAGAGCAGTTTTCTTGCAATTCTGAGCTGGCGGTAGAAAGGCCTGAAGTACTCACGCAGCGGCGATTTCTCCTGATGAGTGGCCGACAACATTGGCAGGGCGGATCCCAAAGCTCTCCAGAAGCTCCACGAGAGCCACTTGGACGATTGTACAGAGAGGTTGGCTGTACTCGGCGTCATTAACATTGGTCAAGGCTTCGTCTCTCATAAGTTCCTCTGTTAAGTATTAGGATTGTTTTTCTTTCTGTTAGAGCTATGACACTTACCGACTGCATCCCACGGGCATCCGAGTCCGTTTAGATACGTGGATGCATCCAGCAGGCTATTCTGATAGATAGGATATCTATAGAACAGCTCACGGCCCATGGCATACCACTGGCTTCCTTGCTACATTCACACATGTGAGTCAGCATCTGAATAAATTCAAGAGACTGGATAGAAACTTACACCAGAAAACACGAATCCCAGTTTGGGGGCAGCGTTTGCTCGCACCTGCTTTGAAATTTGATCAAGTATTCCACCAAAATCGTTGGTGTTATTGACAACCGCGAAAGACCTGTAAGGGAAATGTGTACGTCGTGAAGCCAAGGTATATGCCAGGCTTTGAACGTATTTAGTCATGGAATGACTCGGGAGCTGCAACTGGCTGATGTAGTCCTTCCAGGCAGCTGTTACTCGCCCCATGCCGCTTTCATCAGCTGTAGACCATACCAGGAGTTGAGCCTGGATATCCTCATTTAAACCTGAAGATTTGGTCACCGTGTTGGCCAACCCCTCATTATTAACATTATTGATGTGACTTTTAGATGCACTGTTAATATAGGCACCATTTTTATGTGAGACTCCATTGGAGATGATTTTGTTTGGCTTATCGAGCCAAGAGCTCCCAGTCAACACCTCGCCAAGATGATCTAATTTCCTAGGCGGGACAGGGATAGTGTTGTGATTGCCTGCTAATCCATGCTGGCGAAGGAAGTTATAGGCATCGTCAAGCACGACGTGGCTGTTGGCACCTCCAATGCCAAAGGATTGTACTGAGGCTCGACGAAGCCCATGCGTTGGCCATGGAACAGCATCACTGGGGATCTAGTCTCCATGTTAACACAAGTTTCTCAAATTCTTTCGCTGGACTAACCTGAATGTTGAGAAACTCGGTATCGATAGCTGAGTTGAGTTTCTCAAAATTGGACTGAGGAGGAATTACGCCAGCCTCCAGCGCGAGCACCGCCTTGATAACTCCCGCTACACCGGCAGCTCCTTCAAGATGGCCAATATTGGATTTCACAGAGCCACTGCAAACGAAAATTTAATACATCGGTCTTTAGAAATGAGGGAAAAGGAACCTTACACGTAGAGAGGGTCTTTAGGTGATCTGTACTTCCGGAATGCTGCTCCGATGGAGCCAGTCTCGATTGGGTCTCCGACCGGTGTGCCTAGAATCGTCATTTATTAGAACTCTCACATCAGTATGGACATAAAACTTTACACACCTGTACCGTGCGCCTCAAAGTATCGGGTGAATCCCATGTCAAGTTCTGCCTTTTTATAGGCATCCTGAATAAGGACCAACTGCGCCTCGCGACTTGGTTGTGAGATGGCTGGTGTCTTTCCATCTTGATTGGAGCACGTTGATCTGATAACTGCTCTGATGGTATCGCCGTCCTGAAGAGCAGCGGCAAGCGGCTTAATCACGATCACACCAACACCTTCTCCACGGGCGTAGCCGTTGGCTCGATGATCAAAGCTGTAGCATCGACCGTCTTTACCCAAAAGTCCAAGGTTATCAAGAGATATGGTAGTGTACGGTGTCATCATGAGATTATTGCCACAGGCAAGACCCATGTTTGCGTCGCCGCTCCATATAGATTGACACACTAGATCGACAGCAAGCAAGCTACTGGAGCAAGCCGTATCAACACTTCCACTGGGCCCTCTCAAGTCAAAAAACCAGCTCACGCGGTTTGAAAGCATGTTTGGTGATGTGCCAGTGCCTCTGTATTTAGACTGAGTATCAGGGTCATTATTCTGCATGTTTTCATAGTCATGCATAAATGTGGCAGAGCTTTTTTATTGTCAACGATCGGAACATGTTACAAATTTGGGGTCTTGAAATGGGAAGACCTACTACACAGATGTCTTGGTTCCTGCCACAGCCTCGAGCGGCAAGCCGGCGTTTTCCAGTGCACGAAAAGCTGCTTCTAATGTCAGGCGTTGTGCTGGGTCCATAGACTCTGCTTCGGCGGCTGTAATGTTGAAAAATGGTGCATCCCATGCCGCCAAGTCACCAGTAATGAAGTGACCGTTGCGAACAGATGTAGTTTCGAGGCGGTTTCTATCTAAATGGTGGTGCGAATTAACATTAAACCGATCAGGCGGTACCTCCGTTGATGCGCAGCGCTTTTCTGCCATCATGTTCCAGAACTGGGATGCATTTGTGGCATCCTGAGGAAAGCGAAACGACATGCCAATGACGGCCAATGGCGCAAGAGCGCCCCCATCATTGTAGATGGGTTCATTGTGGTGCGGTAAAGACCCCATATTGGATTGTGAATGTGATGGAATGGAGTGAGGTAGAATGGAAACCGGCTCCTTATTTTGAAACCGGATTGGAGGTTCTTTTCGACGAGATCGGCCGGATGTATATTTAAGTGCTCGCGTGCCTAAACCTTGCTCCATGAAATACTACACGAGAGGATCCTCATATACATAGCTCTATTTTCATGCCAAGGCAGGTTGGAATATAATGATTGGATAAACCTTGCTCGGAATCTTGGTACAGGGTGCGCGATCGGTACCCCAGTTCTAATGAAAAGAAGGGCGACCGATAAAATAAAATTACGAGAGTGCCATTTCACATTTACGGGCACACCTTCCGTGTTGAAAAAGGAGACCCAGTTCATACGAAGCTAGCAGTTCTACGAATGGAAACAAATGACGCAATGCAAAATCTCTTTCTTGTTTCGGGTCACTTTCCCCCCCCGACAAAACAGGTAATTTGAACGTGATTGTCGACTGCGAAACAAAAAACGCGGCGAACGTTCTTAGTTGAGCTGAGGTGTGAAGGATGAGTTTCGACTGGCTCGAATTATGCTGCAACTCTTCGCCTGTACTATCGGCCCTGGTTCAAATACTGATTCCTTTCCTAAATTGGCGGTTTTGGTGAAAATAGGCAAGAACGCCATGTCCCACTGGAATTATTCCTATCAGCAAATTTTCCGTCATGTTGTATTGACCCGTCTAGCAACTGCTACAGTGATGTGACAGTAGAGGCTCATATTGCCGAACTGGTTAGCAATGGGGAAGAGGGGCATATCGGGAAAACCCGATATTCAGACCAGGGTATGCGTGTCGGATTGCTTGGCAGTTGTGGTGCCCTGTGTCATCAGCGACAATACTTGTACGGGGCACGTTTCCTATTTGAGAAGGTCCTTACTGAAACCCTGGAAGCTGAATACGTATTTGATGACCGTGTGGTGTGTGATGATATAGAGATTGGAGATGTAGATAAACATGCCCGTGATGTAGTCTCATTAAATGAAAATATTGGCGGACTTTTCAGTTGCTAACCCCAAGCTAAGCCCTACGTGACAACTTGTCTGCATCGCCGCAATCAATGCAATCTGCAAGTCGATCAAACTGGACGTGTAGACTGATTAAGGTTGACACTAGCCAAGGTTTCCGCGGCTAATGTGGAGATGAGATGGGTTCCGGTGATAATTTGCGCCCATCGCCCCCTTAGTGTTACTCCCAAGCTCGTTTGGCTCGCTTGTGTCGTTTGGCTGTGGGGCACGTATTTTGGCATCTTAGAGAAGCCGCGGCCATTTTCAATCGTTATTTGCGTTGCATGTGATGATGGCTTTTTCCGGAGATGGATTTGTTTGATGCCAATTCGGCAGCGTCTTGGCGGCCTTTCATTTAATGTTATCAGAAAGTTTTCCATGCCTTTGCAATCTACTATCTAAGTACGAGCCTCTTATTCTCTCTTCAATCTAATCCCTTTACTTCGTTTTTTTGTTTCTTTTTTTCGGCATATTTTTTGGTTATTGAATCCATCCGTGGGCGCATTCTATACTTTTTCTCAGTTTGCTATTACCCATTTGTGTCAAGTCACTAAACATGCGTTTCCTCTGGTATGTTCAAAACAAGACTGTGGATGTAGTAAAGGTCGCCTCTTTTTTATAACATTCTTCGCAATACTGACGTGTATTCTGTCACGCGTAGTCTCCATGGTCGAGGGACCAACGCAAAGGTATGCCATTTCCTCCCCTTAGATTCCCAGTCACTTATATGGGTTTAGATTTTCGAAATGCAAACGGGTTTGTTCACCCAAACTGCTTAAGATGAAAGCAACACACTAAAACGGCATAAAATCTGCAGCCGCTATTCGCTATGATTTAGGAGAAGGCCATGAATATGATTTCGTGGAAGGAAGCACGTCTGCAGATCTCGACCCAGGTTTGCTCAGAATTCTTTCCTTCGATACTCGCCCGCAGTCGACTAATTACGGCAATAGGCATCAAGCATATGCTCGCAGAGGACGAGGCTGGTTTCAGCTACTTTGATGAACACATACCAGCCTCGGCTCTTGCGGCGGTTCGCCACCTTGATGACTACATTGAGACGCACGGTCCTTACGACGGTATCATGGCCTTCAGCCAAGGTGTGGGATTGGCCGGGACATGGCTGGTCCACCGCAGGCGTCGGGGTTTATCAGGAGTGCGGTGCGCCGTGTTCCTTTCCGGCGGGTTCCCGGCTTATGATCCTGATGTGCTCTGCGAGGGCACCATGGCGCCCCTACCGGCTGCCAAGGTTGGTGAGATCCTTAATCTTCCCACGGCCCACATCTACGGCGCTGCAGACCCGCACGCACCGCATGCTCGCGACTTCAGTGCCATTTGCAGAGGGGAACTCCGATCTGTTTTCATTCACCCCGGTGGCCACGAGGTGCCGGGGTCAGGCGCGGCTTCGAGCTCCAGGGACGTTGTCAATCAAGCTGTGAATGCCGTTCGTCGAGCGGTAACGCTTGCCAAGGACATTGAGCCAGTGCCGATCAACCGCCTCTACTAGTGCACCCTCACGTACGAGCTTGCTGAGTTGGTGGGTAGGTGCCCAAGGACTCAATCGGGCCACTATGTACTGAAGTCGGTGTGCACGAGTCAAATGAACATATATAATCCGCTTGCTTATAAGATGCTTCTGGAAATACGCACTTTTATCTGTCTGTTTGAACCGAAACTTACTCTGTGCCCTGAAGGGAATCCGATTCGGCTCCGATCCCCGGTAATCACCTTCCTGATCCAAATCAATAGGTTGCGCCTTGTATCTACGCTATGACCTCGCAAAGATGTTGAATTTTGTGTTGTCTCAGTGGGTCTGCAGGGGTATTTTTTTTTCTTTGACTTTGCAGACGTGATGTCGGGGCTGTACGGAGAACGAGGAGCGAATAGCAAATGAGAGGAACAAAAATCCGCAGTGACCAACAGGTGGATTCGGCCAAGACATTGGTTACGCAATTGATCGTATCCGCTCCGCCTCCCTAGTTTATGTTGTATGGAGTCAAATCGAGGAGGAAAAGGCCGTTGGGATAGTGTCGTGCACAGGAAGGACCAAAAATTTCTCGATCCTTCGCCAGGGCAGAAGTTAATTGGCCAAAGCAAGTGAACGGTGAAGGAGTTTAGATAGACATTGTTGATCTATTTTTCCCATATTTCTGGTTGGGCATCACCCTGGTGGATCGTCAGGGATGGATTTCTGCAGCTGTGCAGTCCGCATTCGCTTACCCAGCAAGGCCACCTTAAAAAGCGACCTTGTCCGCACAATTGAAATGAAAATGTTGGATCTTCGCGGTCATCATCATGGCTCCGAATTCGCCCGCCCAGCTTTCGCCGTCCGTCTCCCTCTACAATCCGGTCGTTGAGCCCAGCAACGGCCAGATTGCGGATGGGCCACGTCTTATCATCATTGCAACGTGGGCATTCGCTCAAAATGGACATATTACCAAATATGTAACGACCTACCAGGAGTTGTTCCCCAGCGCAACCATCTTGGTCGTCCAAAGCTTTCTTCGCCACTTTTTCCGAATCCCTGCTGCCCGGGAGGAGCTTCTGCCAGCCGCGTCAGTGATTCGAAACGTCTTGAGCACGAGTCCGAATCCTGAGGTCGCCGACTCGAAGCCGGCTCTGCTGCTGCACGTCTTTTCAAATACCGGGCTGGCTACGATATACAACCTCTGCGACGTCTACGCCGAAACGGCTCCGTCTGACAGCGAGGACGGCGGGCGATTACCCATTCACGCTACCGTCTTTGATTCGTCGCCCGGCCGGTATGAGTATTGGTCTGTGGCCTCTGCTGTCATGTACGGCGTCCCTCGGGGAGCTTGGCTGCAGCGCCTCGCGGCTTGGCCCTTGGCTCACCTGCTGAGCGGGAGTCTCTGGATCTGGGTGCGGATCCTTCGGGGTCAGGATTGGGTGGGCGCCTGGGCTCAGGCTGCCAACAACCACTCGCGCATCCACGAGACCTGCCGATCGTACATCTATAGCGCAATTGACCCGCTTGTAGAAGCCCAGGCCGTCGAACTGCACGCGGATCGTGCAAAGAGCCACGGTTTCTCGGTGCTACACTGCGTTGATTTTGTGAACACTTCTCATGTGCTGCATGCACGAGCTGACCCGACACGCTACTGGAAGCTGGTAAGAGAGACTTGGGAAGGTGCTTCCAGCGGACAATAGAAGCAGAAAATGCCGGTATTGGGTGTGACTCCGGCTGGATAGGCTGCGTCTTAAATCTCGGTGTATGGGACTTGATCGGTCTTTTTCAGGCCGCACGGACGCCGTGGGTTTCCGGTTCTGCGACAACTTTATATTAGGGTTACAATTTACGGTGCCGAATTTCCTGCTACGGCCTAGCCCGGGGTTTGCCTGCTGTGGAGGGCCAGAGCTTGAAGGGGCCAGCGATGGTTGTGACAAACCTTGAGTGTACTGAAACATGATGGGAACACGAAATTTATACCATATCTGCCCAATACCAATTTATTTGATCTGCGCTTTCGTTTGAATTGGATTTTGGGAAAATATGGTTGTTTGAAATTCTATCAATAATTCGATCCAGGTAGAAATGTTTAAATTTATGTGAACCGCACATCTCAATTTCCGCGGACATCCGCTGAAAAAATTTTCTGCACTTTGTTATTGGCTGGCCCATATCTTTATCTATCCAAGAGCAGATGCCTTCGTTGCTTCGATGACCATGTGTGGAGTTGCTTTCACCATTGAGAAAGCCAATGGCCTGGAAAGAAGATGATGGATCTTCGAACGAATCGCTGTTCATATATCATTAATTAATTGGCGTCTATTTTCTTCATACTAATATATAGCGGTAGCTGTGCGATAAAAACCTGTTATTATCAGTGGCCATACAGAAGTTGCATAGACTTTATGAATTTGAACCACGTCCTTGAGACGGCGCAGCCTCGCAAAAAATGGCGGACCCGGACATGATTTACTCCGGTAATCCCAAGCTGAAATACTAAAAACGAAATTTTGCATTTCTTTCAGTCAATTCAAATTGTGTCAAATTTTGATAAATTTCGTCATTGGATATCATGTAAAGTTCTCTGGTTCTCCCAGCAAAAAACATAAAGGCTGGTATCCATATAGCCTTACCAAATTGTGAAATCACGGCGACTTTTTTGATTATTTCCAGGATGTTACATGCAGCTGGCTGTTATTTAACCCACAACCCTTATATTCAGAGTTTGTTGTTGAGGGTTATTTGTCACTTGGATAGCTATGTCAATAGGTGCATGTGATAGTGAAACATGGAAGCTCTTGTCTGTTTATTGAGGGGCTCTATCTAGGTATTATATAGCTGTATATAACTGAGGGCGGCCGGAGGCGCCCGATAGAGCTGTGAAAGCTGAATGAGCTGAATAGGCTTATGGCTTCTATTCACAATAGAAGGCCAAGCTAAGCTAAAGTCATTTGATCTACTGGGTTGTGGTCTGTGCAATCCTAAGTGGTCTTTGTGGCTGACCTAGCTGTAAGTGTGACAGTGCGACATTATTTCCTTTTCATGATATCTTCCTGACCCTCCATGTCCCATATTTGGTGGAATGACCTTCTGGAACATCTCCTTGAGTATACACTTTTCATTACTGCGCCTTTCATTGCACCAGAATTTGGGGGTGTTCGGTGCCTGTAAAAAGATGACTCCCGGGAAGGGACGAGAAGAAACGGTAACTGTGTCCGCAGCAGGTGCCGAAATCTATTGGTCATTCTTCCTTAACCAAAGCAGCCCCCCAAAAAGGAGTTTGGAAACCTTTAAACCATTTTAATGTTAATGATCTAAAGTTACTTTTCAAGTGCTAATTAGTAGTATAGATCATGACCATATTCATCTTTGTGAACCAGACATTGGATTTCCTTCGACGGGCGGCTTTTTGGATGGTAACAAGCCATAATTGTCTCATTCCCACCAGATATTGTAACTTATGAGCTCATAGTATTGTTGCTTTCATCCTGTCATCATCGGGAGTCGCCTTCATCAATGTTTTGGCAGGGGTTACGATATGCTTTGGCATCGCTCTCGGTTGGACCTGGAGGTTATCACTGTGAAGGCGGCAGTTGAGACATGACCACAGGCAGATCTATTGGCAAGATATGCCAAATGATAACGCTCAGCACCTCAGATTATGATGAATTCTGATCAAACTTCTGGTCAGACAGCCTATGCGCAAATTTCCGTCTCTAACGGGTTTATATTGGATGTTAGAGTGACCATAACTTACTTCTGCATGATAGGCTTGTTTATTTACCTCGTAGTGAGCCTGACACAAAAGCTGAAACCCAAGCCCATAGGGCTGAGCTAATTATGAGACAGGCCCGGCTAAGAGTTGCAGCACCGAAGCTCGCGCCTGTCTCCAAGTTTGCCATGGTTGTTTCTGACATATATTTAACCATCGCTCCTCTGATCACGACTTTCGTCGGCACAATCCCGAAAAGGATAATCCTTCCAGGTGCGGTTGCAGTCGGCGAGAGCACAGTTTGCAATATTCTTTTTCCCCCCCAATCAACCTCGTCGATTGTCATCAATGGTGTTGTTGAGGTCCTGTCCTACATGGTACCGTTTGTAAATGCATCAAACTGTCATTTGAGGAACCCAGAGATCCGGTTTAATATTGAGCGACTGGAAAAGTTGAACACCGGGATGGCAAGCATGTGCAAAAGCCTGGATGGCCCGGCTAAATTCCTTTCCCTGGACGTTTCTTACAGTGAGTGGAATGGTGACGATATCGAAATTTTACAAGTTTCGTTATGCAAGACAGTACTTACATTTGACGAATTATTGGAATTGCCGATATCCAGAGAACCTGGAAAGGTAAAAGGTGATGTGTTCTTAAAGGTGGTTGAAGACTTCCATGGTCCCTCGGCTCCCTCCCATGGCAGTCCGCCAGTTGCCTATCATCAAATTACCACAGCGATTAATTTCCGGTCAAACTCCCTACGTCCAAATACTGAAATAATAGCGAATACAACAACGGTCGCCCTGGGCAAATGTGCCGACCCATTGCTGCAAGCCTGATTGCATCATCTCGCATCTACCGATAAATCGATGAGTGGGCATGCTCAAGGGAGATCTGAAAAGTGCAGGAGCATCAAATGACGCTAAAGAGATTGAAAGATGCCCACGAAAGGTTTGAGGACGAAGCAACATCTCAAATTTTCGAACCGTACTCCCAACCCTTTGACCTCGGCGGAATATCATTTTATCTATCAGTTCGGATACTGGGGATGCGCTCGTTGCGCATTTATTTGCACTATTACTTCAGATAACTCCTCATTTGTGTGAGTAAGCTGCTATCCTAGACACGTACTCGATTTGTTCGAGGTACGCGCGCATTGAGTACAAGGTTTGTAGCTGGTTTAATGGTAGTGTTAACCCTGATCCAACAGTCGCTACAATCTGGTGTCCCGCTGCTTGCAGTACTTCCAGCGCTACTGATGAGCAAATCCTCCATGCTCAATGCGAAACCTAATCAAGATCTAGGGGATGAGCAGCAAAATTTCCGGGATTTGATTACTGAGGGTGAACGTCCGCAGTCCGTCTCAGCAGTAAACGCACTTTTTATTATACTCGCTAGCATAGATGATGTCACATTGACGGCTACGGCAAAAATGAAGTGGCACTCCGCTGATGTATAGTGCAATAGTGGCCTATATCCCGTTCGACAGATGATCTAGTCATCGTGGTTAAGAAGGCAGTCGGCGCAGAATCATTTGTGGACATAGGTGCCTTAGACTTAGAACCTCACTAAAAGACTGCGGGGACGAATGTATTTGACGTTCATGATTTTTATCATCAACCAAGATGTTTTGTAGTCTAGCCTGAGGGTTTTAACCACCAACGGGTTTAATACATATCGCATGCATGCTCATGTGGATTTGCATTTTGTTAGGAGTGGTCTCGGCGTCTTTAGAGTTCGTCCCCAGCACATGATTAAACTCTGCCATGATTTAGAGAAGCAATGATCGGCGTTAATTTGGCCAATGATGAATCTGACCAATTTTTCGTCGCCCGCCGAGGAAGGCTACAGTTCCCCGGGGGTGATGATTCCCCGAGGCTTCTTTTTCTTGTGGGGCAAAGGAAATATTAAGGTTTCAAAAACCAGGCTTTTGGACCAAAGAATGTCGACTAGGCGAGTTGCTGACCAAGGGGATCTATACTGCATGGAGAAGTTGCGAGAAGACTGTGGTTTCAGCTAAAATGATTCAATAAAAATTCATGAACTTCTATGTACTGAAAGAAAAAGGCGCTATTTTGTCTTTAATAGCGAAACGAGATGGCAGGCGGTCTAAAGTTCTTCCAATCAGGCTCAAGATAATGGCGCTTAATGGATCTGGCTTTTCAAATCCCAGAGGTTCCTCCGAGCTATTTACATAAAACCAGTCTCTTGCTGGTTTAAAGTCCATGGTGATGCTTGGCAACGGTAGAGCTCGCATCACATGCTCAGACCCGAGGCAGCACGTTGAACCGCTGGAGCTCTGGGAAAAAGATGGTCTTGTGAGTAGGCAGCAAGGCGAACGGAGCCGCAAACCTGAATGCTGCCACTGCGACAACAAGAAGCCACACGCACTGGAACGCGGTGCCATCGCTAATGCGGGCCAAAAACCAATCCCTGCGCTGCCCGGAAATGCCCTTGTTCGCAGGGGCCCCAGCTGACGGGCCACGTGGGAGAGTCCCCCAAGACCCGTCAAAGATTGTAATCACAGACCACATGAAAATGCTTGGCTGCATAATCATGAACCAGATAATTGACGGGGTGAGCCACATGAGGTCTGATGCGAATGTGGCATCAGCGCTGAAAAACACAATGTAAGATGCTTGCACTGCGTTGGCGCAGAACAAGTCCAGCAGGACAATCGGCAGCAGAGGTCCACCAAGCCCCGCTTGTCCAAAGAGAGCAAAAGTGGTCAACTTGTAAAATACAATGAGGGGTGCAATTCTCGCCTTCAAAATGCTGTAGATGTGCCAGGGTGAAAGGCGATGCATCATCCAAGGGTACCAAAGAGTCTCGAGCATTGTGCCTCTGGACCATCGCACCTGGCAGGAATTAGATATAACATCGCCAACAGGATGGAATGAGTTTCAAAACCAATACTTGCCTGTTGCTTCACCCAGGTTCCAAAAGTGTTTGGAGTATCTGTAGCAATGATGGCGTCCGGGACATACAAGACGGAATAGCCTGCCCATAGCAGCCTTGTGGTGAGATGGCGATCTTCGTTGGTAATCTATATAGGGTTAGCTGTCATAAAAAATATATCAAATTTCAAAATTCCATACCATTCGCCGTCCCCAGACATGCTGTGTGAGCCAAGGTACAAGGACTTCTTTCAGGGCAGACAGCCTGAACGCACCGCAGGGTCCCGGTTGGCATTCATTGGCCCCAAAAGCAGCGCCTTGGATTTTGTTGATCTCTTGCTCAAACCAGTAGTGAGATGCCGTGACTCTAGAAATTGGCGTGTGCGTATCTTTACGAGGGATAAATCGGAGGTGTCCAGACACGCCGCCGATCTTCTCATCGCTCTCAAGCACACTAATCATTTTCCCGATGGCACCGTTGCAAATAACTGAATCCGAGTCAGTACTGAAAAGAGACTCAATACCTAAATATTTGGACAGGGCTATGGCAAAGCACATGGTCGTGAAAAGAATGTCCTTCTTGTTGCGATGCGGTTGGGTGATACATAGAGCCTTGATGTTTTGAAGCCCCTCAGATGTATCCATAAGCTCTTTTTGAATTATTTCGTCTGCGATCAGGATGGCTTGGTTGATACTATTCATCCCAGGATCCTCTTCTGTGGATTTCTTAGCATTTGAACGAGTGTACTCATCAAGCCTCTCAGAAAGTGGGCTAGAGAGCCTGATGATTGCTCCGTCAGGATGCACCTGGAGCACTCTGTAAGTATAACCTGTGGTTCACGAGATTGAGAAGATATGCTCACAGAAGAGAAAACATCCAGCATGCCTTCATCTTCCCTTTCATCACCGTCGATGCCAGCAATAGTCATGGCACAGCCACTTCCGGCAGCAACACTCTCAAGGCAACGAGAGTACAAGGCCTCATCCTCACGCCACCCGACAACACTGCAAATAGCTCTGGAGCGAGGAGAGGCTTCCAGAGATGAAGATAGATCGAAGTCATCAGTACGAATTTTGTCAATGTATCTATTACCTCGCATATGATAAATGCGGCGTGAGTACCAGTAGTTGACGACGATCTTAAGCACAACATCAATAGTGACCATGAGAAATCCCACTTGAAGAGCTGATACTGATGCAAAGGTTATCCCTATAGACCCGCCCAGGATCCAGATAACAGGAAGGTACTTGAACAGCGCCGAAGAGCGCTGCAGGTAAGAGGACATTGTGTGGTGGGAAAGACTGGGAAATGCGAAAGTTGATACGGGAAAACGGCACGCAGGCCACGATATGAACGATAGTAATCAGAGATAGATAAATGACGCAAGTAAAGCAAACGAGTTGTCGACTGCATGAGCTAGTCTAGCCGACTGCTGGGCCTGTTATGCATTCGCGTCTGCGGCCTTTTGAGCACCTAGCCGTCCTCACTTACGCAACCAAGAGACATCTGCTAGCCGGTTCACGATATCAAAACTGGGACGAAGCGCCGAAACTCTATTCAATCCACCGTCGTCGCATGGGCAAACGAAGTCTTGCAGCGGGTCATTGTTCAGGCGACTTGCAGTGTCCGCCTCGCAAGGGGATTAGGCTTTCCGCGTACTTCCTTGTCTGTAACGGGAGTTTGAAAATCTCGGGGGCTAAAACAGCCGGGATCTCTTGGTCGGCGAAACAGTGGAAGAGAGTGCGAAGCACTCATGGACCACTAACGGTAGCATCTCCATAGTATGCGAAAGGGTTTCGCCTCGAAGGGAAAAAATGGCGCCGACCCAAGTTCACTCATCCATGTGATACCCACGGGAGGTTGTGGATATTTGGAAAAATATGGCGCTAAAGGACGTAGCATGACCAAAACAGGCAAGCTCCCTTGTCAGTGTCCATGTGCGGCCGGAGCTACCGGGTCGCAGCAGGGCGTTGTAAAAGTCTCTCAGTAAGGCTGCGTCTTCACTAATGTACTGTCGCTCATGTAACCGCCAAGCCTTGCGGGATGTCACGTCTCCTCTCGCGACAGGATTTTGGATCTGCTCGCCCACATGGGTTGCAAAACGCAGGGTTTCTTTTCTTGGCGCCGAGACCGAAACTCTGTTTCGCCACTAAGCTGGAATCCAGCTTATCGTTCCCACAGGTCTGGGTTATCACGGCTCTCGACTGCGGGAGTAACCACAGGGGGAGGGGTGCGATGGTGTGTGTGGCCGGGTGTGACGATTTTCGTTCTCTTCTACGACATGTTAAAATCAAGACAAGTTGCCATCAGGTTTGATGCCCAGCTAAACCCCTCATCCTGATTCCACATGCACTGCATACCTCTACCATTTTGATTTCAAACCATCGCAATCATGGTTTCTACGACTTTCTTTACCGTTGCTTCCTTTCTTCTTGGAGGCGCAGGAGCACACACTTTGATGCAGCATCCTGTGCCCTTTGCGAGCCAGCTCATGGACAATGGTCCCATGAACAAAGATGGCTCCAACTGGCCTTGCAATGGAGAGACCGAGTTCAATGCCGATGGCGTCATGAACCTCTGGGAGCGAGGTTCCTCACAGTACCTGCAGTAAGTCAACCCCCTTGCATGCCCTCTTGTGCATTAGCATGTGGCAAACACTGACGCCTACGTCTTGGCACAGAGCAATGGGTGGTGCCAGCCACGGCGGCGGATCTTGCCAAATCTCCGTGACCTATGACGAGAAGCCCGACAGAAACTCGGAGTGGCGCGTCATCCACTCCATCCATGGCGGCTGTCCTATCAGAAACGTCGCCGAGACCAACTATGGTGATTCGGCTACGATGCTACTACCCAGCATATACAACTTCACCGTGCCTGACTGGCTTCCTGTAGGCCGTGCTATTATGGCCTGGACCTGGTACGGAAGATATAGTGTACCCGAGATGTTCATGAACTGCGCACCCATCATGGTTCTTGGCAGCGAGAGCAGCGCAGACGTCGACGACTCTATTCTGCTCGCACCCTATATGACGGCGCCCCTTATGTTCGAAGCCAACAACGGCAACGGCTGCTGGACAGCCAACAAAGGAAGTTGCGTTCAGTTTCCTGAACCAGGTGACTCGCTCGAGGTGAACTCTGAGTGCCCTCTTGATCCGGAAAAAATGTTCACCGGAACGTGCGGACCTGATCAACGGCTTGCCAAGCTTCCCCGGCCGGCTGTCGCATATGTCAAACAGCATCCACTTCTGAGTGCATTTGTCGTGCTTGTCTGCGTTGTACTCGTGGCGGCATCCTTGAAAGTCTTTCTGAACAGGAGACGCCAGGGGTATGGAAAAGTGCCCGCAAACTGGGAATAGGTTGCCGAGGGCAGTGAATAAGTGGGGGTTGTAGATCAAAACATCTGGGTTGAATAGGTCAGAGAATAAAGACAATGTATAGTTACGAAATGGTAACGTTGTGAGAGAATCAAACAGACGACAAGTGACATTGTGGTTGTGCAGCCAGCAACGTTGCCGCGGTTTCAAATTTCGTAATGTTGCTATATTTAGGGCAGCAGGGTCGATTTCCACTTTCTCTTCCCTCCGAAGTTGCCATATTCGTCGACAGGAAATTATAGATTTCGTCACAGGTAGTATTGATTTTTCAATCTTGAGCGGCCGTGCCTTGTGGTCAATCCATATATCACGTTACGAGCCATCCCCGAACACAAGAGCCTGTTCATAGGAATGTGACGGATAAATTTCTCACGAGGAGACTTCTCATCCGAGAACTATTATGGCTAGGATTTGCGTTGGTCCCTGCGTCTCCAAGCCCACGTTCGCGGTTATTCAATTCAATGAGTGATATTCGCGATTTGGGTTTTTCTCCCTGCGCAGTGGTGTGCATCATACGCGATGGCAGCAGCTAGAGAAGGGCTGGCGCCCGATACACCGATACGGCAATTGTCTGTTCCGAGCGCGAGGCGCCGTAATCTAATCTCGCCGTGTTCCGAGATTCTCGTCACCTGTATACCCACTTGTGATGATCACCTGGAATGGGACACTCCATTTGCACAATTCGTCTCGGCGCATTGCTTGCCCGATGGGTGGGGTCCACGTCACGGGCGGCCCAAACATCTTGGGTCCCGTTTGGCCAGTGTTACAGACCAGGGTGAATGGGTGCTTGGATTGGTCCCCAGGCTCTTCGACGCTCGACCCTTGTGAACTGTGTCGTCTCGACTTCGTATCTAGTGGAGGGCTCCAGCGTGGCCCTGGTCACCCACCGAGTTAGGAGGGCGGTTCCCCACTGGCCAGTCCACGGAGCAATGCCTGCTGAAGACTGGACCTCATGAAACAACCCAGGAACTGCTGGTTCAAGAAGGCTGCGGCCGGCCGTCTTCTTATGTCAATCATTTCTCGATTCATCAAGGACGCCAAGACTCCGTT
This sequence comes from Calonectria crousiana, assembly GCA_013406985.1. Taxonomy (NCBI): domain Eukaryota; kingdom Fungi; phylum Ascomycota; class Sordariomycetes; order Hypocreales; family Nectriaceae; genus Calonectria; species Calonectria crousiana. Next base: position 552,358 of record VTGD01000004.1, on the reverse strand, counting down.
TGCAGCAATTCTCCGCATTACGGAGTAACATGGCCGAGGCTTCGGGCCAACCTAAAAAAGAAAAAAAGAAAAACCGAGAGCTTCCGTTTATCCGCTGACAGGTTTGGGCGCCTTCATCCGTGCGTCCCGCGTTATCCTTGAACGACTGGGTCACCTCATCGTCCAGAACACGGCTGTGATTGACGCCATGGATTGATCAGCATGCGAGGCCGATCGGGATGGATGACCAACAGGTTGTGGCACGCCAGTTTTCGGAAGTTCCGCGAAAAATTATTCAGCATTTCTGCACAGAAAAAAAAACATCTTCCTTTTACTAGACCCCTTCCCTTTCAAGGTTTCTCTCTCCTCCCCTCCCGCGTTGTGCACTCCTCCTCAGATTCGGTTATTTTAGCGGTAGAGAATGGGTCTGCGCCCACCAGGCCATGTCCCGCAGCGATTTCAGGCCGCGGCAGGAACTCTAAAGGACAAGCATGGAAGTTTGGGCGCCAAATGCGCTTCTCTTTCATTCTTGCCCGAGCCTCGCCCATTTCTGCTGCCCGATGAGGAGAACCTTTTTCAGAGATATCAAGTCTGTTTCGCTGGTGTCAACGCGTTTCGCATGAATCGCCTGTTTGCCAAAGCCAATCAGACTAACCAGGATGCTTTGTCCAAATTTCCAAAATAACCGTTTGCCATATCCTTTAGCGCTTCTTTCTATCGTCAAATTCTTATCAAGATCAACTCTACCGGGCCTCAGCTAAAGAGCCAACTTGTCGCTTGGGGGCCGTCGTCAGAATGCCCAAAGCCCCATCGCCCCATCGCAGGCTAAAGCCCAGAGCATTCCCATTCCACCAGACGAACTATAAGCTGTCTGCATACTCTAACAAGGGTAAGGCCTGTCATGGTCTAGACAATGGCTAGCATCCTCGAGGTTGCATAAGGCACAGGAGCTAGCGATAGGGTTTGCAGACTGCGATAGCCCACTCTTCTCCACATGCTGCAGAAACGCCCGCTCAAGGTCAAGAGTAGGAACAAAAGTGAACGTGAAAAACCACACATTGTTCGTATCCACTTGTCAGTGAAATTTTCCGACCTTTAGCATCCGTCTTCGCATCTCTTTTTACGCCTGAGATCGTACAATTTGGGGGCTCCACCACGTACACCGACTTTTCTTTAGTCTTGGCATGGCACCTCTTCGGGAATCGTGAACTTATTATAAGGCCAGACTCTTGGCCCCAAAGACCACCCATCGCGCTAGCAAAATTTGCATCACTGCAAGTTTCAAGGAGTCGTATTGGGTTCCAAATCAAATATTGCCACTCTTGGTTAGTCATAATGGTGTATTGAACCCATCTGCCAAGGATTCAGCCGCCCGAACAACTCTCATTGTAAGAGATTCTCAGGGACTTGGGCCGAAATAGAGATGGCAGAACGTAAGGATTAAAATGGGATCGTTACAATGGTGTTACGAAATGCGACGTTGAGCCCAGTTCATTTCACCTCACCCGAAAGAGACCTTAAATAAAATTAAGATTGAATGCATTGCCATTCACGGCCAAGTCCTTTGGTCAAACTCTCTGCCAAGCTTTGCCCACAACTTTATTGCATATATATATAAGCCATTATAGGCTACGTCCGTGAGTGATATTGAAAATATCTCATTCATTTGAGTAACGTCACATATTCATGAAATCTCATGGCAAATACCAAATCTCCATCAATCATGGCCATGATGTACAACAGCAAGTCGAGTAAGCTGGCTTGCAAGCAGGTACTCCCGAAAAAGTTGATCCAAGCCCCCAACCATGTGTATGATGGCAACCTTCTTCAAAGCGATCTTCTCCTCGCCCCAGCAAATTTTCCCACCCACAAGTTTATGCTGCTTCTTGCCAGTCTTGCTTCCGGGCTGAGGCCAGACTTTTTCGGCTTCGTATAACGACTGGGGTTGAGTGTCTCGGCCGTTCTCGGTCATCCAAACAAACTGCCGGCCCGCATAGGTAAACCGCCGTGGTCCCCATTGGGTTTTTATAAACCGGTCTGGCTCCTCTCGAATTGTCCTGGAAGATGCCGTGATGAATTCCATCGACCGGCTGATCCTCGAAGATTCGAAGCTATCCGTCGTCGCTTGAACACCTGCGATTTGTACCACGACACAAGGGCTTGTAAACTCGGTGGCCCGGTGCAGTGTGGCCACATTCATCTGGTACCGGGGCTTCTTGCGGACTTGGAGCACGTACAGAGTTTGGCGGTCATCTGTGGCTGTTTTCACTTTGAAATAGTACAAACGACCCGCCATGAACATATCCTCCAAGTTATAGTAGACATAGTACGTGACTGTGGGCACACTCGGATTCAACCTTGGGGTAAAAAACGGCACAGGTGATTGCAGCAAATGTTGTATCACTGGATTAACCACAGTCGCTGGGTTCGTAGCCTTTTCGTTGAGATACTTGGAGTGTAAAAGCTCTTCCTATCCCGAGAGCTAGGAAGTTGAAAAAAACTATGGGGAGTTTGGGACCTAGAGCAGACCAGACTAAGTTGCAACCCACCATTCGGGCCCATACCCTGTAGTTTCTCCTGCAGGCTAACGGAGGTGGGCAACACAACAGCCAGCTTCTCTTGTTTGCCGTCGAGTATTGGCTTAATCGGTTGCATCCGTGTTGAGTGAAATTTTATCTATTTCCTTGCCACCCTTTTCCTCTCGCGATCAAAGAAACTTGCATCGTTAACAGGCTTTGTCAAGCCAGCAAGTCCATCACAATGAAGGTTATAAGCCTCTTGGAACTGACCGCGATGCTCAGCGTGAAACGCCGACTGGCAAAGCAATATCACTCTCGCGTCCTCTGTATTGGTGTTATTCATAAAGGGCAACAATCAAACGAGTTTTGCGCTTGATTAAGCTGGGCCTGTAGTGGCGTTCGCTCTTGGACAACGTCTCTAGATGGTAGCATCAGTCGGGGAATGATTGGCCCGTGCTGACCGTGGAGGAATACAGGGATTTGTTCACTTGGCAGGTTTATCGATAACAATTCGAGGTTAGCCTCTCAGCTGAAGGATGCTAATCACTGTCACTACTGGAACTAGAATCTGATCCCCCGGCATGTTTTCCTGAACCGAAATTTGGGGGCGGAATATACAGCTTCGTCAGTTGGTGACCGCCGTCAGCCTTGCAAGTCAAGCCCCGGTCCAGACAACTCTGGCACATGTCCCAATCGCCCTTGCGGCAGATGCTACAGTGGTAAAAGTCACCTTGAATGAGCTGGTTGCAGCCATCACACCAGTACTTCGGGTACACCTTGACAAGACGGTGTTTCCCACGGCCTTCGCAAGTGACGCCCTGTGCCAGACAGTCGCGACAAATATCATAGTCCCCATGGTCACACTTGGCGCAATGCGCGTACGGCCCGCTGATAGTCTGGTCGCAGATGTTGCACGTCATATCAAGCTCCATGGCTGGATAATTTGCAAAATCACTAAAATCGCTCGGCGAACGACCATGGCGCTTCTTTTTCTTGCCCTTGTCTAGCACACAAGCTCGTTAGTGCATGGAACATTTGGTACTTACATGTGAAAAGCAGGACTTACCAAGGGTATCATGAACGAAATAGCCAGCTACCCCGCCAGCAACAAATCCACCAGCCGCAGCCAGCATTGTATTGGATGAAGACTTCTTATACCCCTCATCCAGACGTGGTGGTGACGTCGGAGGGGTTGCCCCCACATGGCCATAGCCCATTTGGCCATGTCCGCGCTGGCCTACATTGCCATGATACTCGGGCATGGCCGGTAACCTTTGAAACTCGGCCGGTGCCTCCCATGAGCTTCTACCCGTTGTCTCGACGTAGTACCACCGCCTGTCATGTTGGGACCAATACGGAACCCAGTGAGGTGGTGTTGGGCATGGTGCACCAGACACGTTTGATGCGCTGTTATAGAACCCAGGGGCACCAGGAGATTGTGGTTGATGCACATATGAGCTTCCAGAAGGGCTTGGGCTCAGACCTGGTTGTTGGTATGTGGGGTATGTCGAAGGTGGGCTTGACTGCTGCTGAAGTTTCTGGGAAGCGATTCCATAGCCTTGCCCATCCTGAAGATGTATTGTCTGCTGATTCTGGCTTTGAAATCCATGCTCAAATGAAGGTTGGCTTCCAGACGACCATTTACTATGCTGAGCCTGATAATAGGCCCCCTCCACAGTGCTTTGTTGCGGTGGATACGGATTGTTCACCTGAGATGATTGGTGACCATAGCCATAAGAATGGGGAGGCACAGAGTAGCTCTGACTATCAGCAGCTGCAAGGTCGAATTAGATTCGGTATAAACATTACATGAGCTTCTTTCACTTACTTGGCTGGCCTGCTTGCTGAGGATCGTGCAACCGGTCACCAATATTGAGTCCCTCAAATTCCTTCTTGAATTTGTTCAAAAACGACATTTTGACCACGGGTATGTTTCGAAGTGAATAAACGAATGTGAAAGATAAGATGAAGCTGAAATGGGCGGTCCCAAATAAATAATAATAGCATGATTAGTGGCGGACATGTCAGCTTACATGTCGCTCCAAGATCCGCTAGTGCTCAGCCTCAGCGCTCCAAAGTCCCAAAACAATGACTTCATTTCGATCGACACGTGTTGCATGGGTAAAACTTCGAACGCAGAGCTGCCTGATGTGATTAAGATCGTGTTTCGCCGGTATTAGGACGTCGCCATCCGCTATACCATTTTCAATGATGCCGACTGGGCGCGAACACGTACACATGGTGAGTGGGCAACAGCTTCCACCCTCGCATCTCTAAAGCGACATCCAAGGTTTGCGCTGAATGATTTATTGAGAAAAATTGGTTAAAAGGCAGTGTGTGCGTAATTCCATGTGATGTGCACGCGACGTAGATGTTCTTTTGTTTGTGTTGCAGTTGCCGAGGCGGCAGCCCGCCGTCGCAGGCAAAAACTTACTTGCATAGGGTCTATTGCAGCCCCTCATGGAGGGAGAGTGAGGTGATACGACGAATGCTGGCCCATGATAAATTTTGCTTGTGGAATGGAATGAAGGTTCCCTGGTACTGGGCTTGAAAACCAGCTTCGGCTTGAGGGCCATATGCTTGGTTTTTGCCTTGACTCTCTGCTTTGGTGTCAATCCCCCCCCGCATGATCAGGCACGCAAGCTGTGAAGGCTTACCTATTCGTGAAGTATAAATACCGCCGTCAGCAGCCGAATTTAACCCAAAGACATCCAATGTGTTCTCTGCTCTTGTCTCTCCTTCTGCTTTGCCGACTCGAAGGAAGCTCAACGCTTCAGACATGGGCCGAACGAAAGCGTAAAAGGCCAACTGCATTGCGATATAAATTATTGAAGTCAGCTGACCATACAGAGGAGTGCAGAAAATCAGTGGGAAATTTACGGTGTAATATCGTGAAGAAATAGATGCTATGTGTGCTCGCCAATCTACTGCGACATGTGAGGCTCAAGGCTGTACTTCCGGAGATTCCACCCAATCGCTCGAGGCGCCGGTGCGGCTGACTGGTTGTTGTCCTTTAGCGGAGCATGTCAATATGATGGCTGTCTACTAAACTAATCTCAGCCGGGTCCAAGGGGGATATTTAGGTCCAACGGCGCCATGGGACATTCAGTTAGCAGCTAGACCAGCGACTTTTAGCCATCAACTAAAGCGAGTACCCGCTCCCTTATCGCGCTAGTTTCCTCCGTTGATCAGCCACATCAAGCGCACAACAAACTATTGAACACTAGATCACTGTAAACCCCTGGATCAAGCGGCACATTTTGCGCCAAATTAAATGCCGGAGAAATAAAAACCGGTGCTTTCCCCCATCTGTTGGGCCGTCCATCCACGCTTGAAGATTAAACCGCGACGTGCAAAGTCATCATGCGCTGGCTGCAGCCCTTTTCCGTAGTCGTGGCGATGGCCATTCTCACGTGTGCAGATCCTGCAAACGAAGGCGCATGCTCCGGGAAGGATTCACAAAACATTATGAAGACTTTGACCAGCATAAAAGCCTCCCCATTTTGCTCTGAACTGCTCGGCATCAAAACGTCAACCCGAACCGGTACGAAGTTCTCTCAGTAGCATCTCTTTTTTTCAGTCACTCACATTATCCTACTCGCTTAGTCACCTCAACAGCAACAAATACGGCGACGACCACGGTGACCAAAGCCTCAAACGCTCAGGTAATGAGACTGCGTTCCATGTTCATAAATTGAATCTCACTCTGACGTGCCTCCTCAGGCCCTGAAAACAGTGACGGAAACCCGCGTCGTTACTGTGGCTGATAAAACCACCATGACAACTACAGTTACCTTTTCAAAACCAACAGTTACTATTACTATCACTGAAACGGTCCCGGGAGAAACAACAGTAACCGAATCACAAGTGACTGTCTCGTCCGTTCCCCTCCCCTATTTGAAAGCCCTGTGCTAGGCGATCTCAAAGCCATGAGGCTGACTGTGGTAATTCACTTTAGGACAATATGTGGTCAGGCCATACTGAAGCGTGATGCTCTGGCAATTTCTCCCCGTCTTGAAGCGCGCCTTGACATTCCAAAAGGTTCGAAATACCTTGTTCCCTTTCTCACTTAATCACCAACCGTTTTTTTTCCCTTATGCTAAGATTACCGATCCCAGCGCTCCAATGTTACAACAAAGCACAAATATTCAAAGCCTGCAGCTCCTATCTGAGCTCAAAGTCTCCAAAAGTGGTCACACGCATCATCACTGTGACGGCCAAGCAAACGAAGACGAGTACCAAGGTTGTTTTAGTCACGAAAACCGCGACTACCTCAGTTACCGCCACCTCTACTGTCCATCTTCCGACGACGGTAATTGTGGAAAAATCTGTGAGTCTCCAGTTGTGGGTTTATTGTCCACTTTCTCTGTACTGACTGAGATGATGTGCCAGACCACTCTGCCCCAGGCAACCAAGACGAAAACAGAAACTTTTACGAACATGCACACTGTGACAGCCAGTACATTCTTAGCAAAGACAACAGTTGTTAACCCGGACTACACACAAAAGTTCACCGGTGACGGATGTATATATACTCCAGATCCAAGACGGCGAGCTATCGTTGGTTATCAACAGTCGCAGCTTGAAAATGAATGTGCCTGCACTTGCACTAGTAATAATCTCTTGGATTTTATGTGTGATGCGTGTTGGCGGCTAATAAAAGCTCTTTCTAGAGGATCCAAACTGCCGATTCTTTTTCCTTTACTCTGTGCCTTCCGATGGGCCCGATCCGTATTTCTGGTGTGTCATGTAAGTATTCCTACTGTCCCACCGTTTTAATCGGTGTGCAAGCCTAAGTGGATGTTGCTAATCGGGTGGAAGGGATTCGTTTCCATTTGATGCAGACCAAGTCATCTGCGATATCCCAGGGGTGTCAGGGGGCCAAGCTTATGAGTATAGTGCTACATCTTCCTAGACGCGACTACAGTTGACTGATATCATGTTTAGCGCAGATTCAGCCGGGGCGTGAACGTGTTGAGAACAAATCAACAAAATAATACTCCCAACAAGTTAGTTGGGTTTATCCAGATGTACATTGCGTCCTCGGATACTGGGTCCAATACGGATATGGTTTTTTTAATTCTAACAAAGCATGACAAACATATCATTGTAATTCGGTTGCTCCAATTCGTTTCACACATTATCATCTACAGTACGATGACCGTATCCGCGTAAATCGCTAGAAGGGAAATGGCGGGTGCCCACTGAGTCAGTTCCGCGTATAGCTCGCGTATAGCCAAACCCCGCCAGCATTGTCGTCTGGAATTAGAAGGATCGGCAAGTGCCGGTAGGGGTGACACGCAGCTAGTAGGGATCTGGCGCTTGAAGGAATGGGGTGAACGGGAGGCGTGCAAAGCTTACAAAATTACGACACGATGTGGACGAAAACCATGATGGCAGGGAGGTTTGCATATCTTCCATGCCAAATTACTCGACAACAGCCAGAAAATGGAACAAGAATGGCTATATTCTGTCAATAGACAGGTTGCGCTTCGGTAAGTAGCTACTAGGATGGATCATTACAACATGGGTGCCTTCTAAATGAATGAATCTGTTGGCAAACGATGCTGTATTGTGTTACTGCTAAGATTATCCTTTTTTGCCACCCCTGGACTCTGCCGTCTTCCTCTTGCGTGGCTGAGGCATGGTTATTACCTCTAGGCCCATCCGTCCGTGCCCTATGTCTATTCTGCCTCGGCTCATATTGACGTCTTGTCGGTAATGCCTTGCAGCTCACTTTCCCGCAACCTCATCTTGCCGTTGTATTCTCCGAACCTGAATCCGAATTGCACCCCAAAAAAACCAGCACATAAAGCGCTACATATAACATCGTTCCACCAGCTAATGTAGCGAGAGCTCATCATCCCTCACAGCGATTATTTCACAGGCTCAGAATGCCATCATTCATTTTCAATTTTCCGCTTGCGAGCGCCCTCGGCATCCTGGCCGCAAATGTAAGCATTGATACCCCTTACTGATAGTCATCAAGCAGTGGAATCAATTACTAATGGCACACGCAAAGGTGGTCATCTATATTACCTACAACTTCATCTTCAATGTTTGGTTCCACCCACTCCGCCGCTTCCCAGGTCCATTTTGGTGGCGTGCCTCAAGAATACCTTTCTGTCGCGAGCTCATCAAAGGTACCCTATCTTTCCGCATCCTAGAGCTGCACAAGAAATATGGGAGTGTGGTGCGCATAGCTCCAAACGAACTGTCCTTTTCCGACACCGCTGCCTGGAAGGATATTCATGGCCACAAAGGTCAAGGAAAGCCCTATCTCGATAAATGGGACGCATTTTATCGACCTATAAACTCCATTCCTTCGGACATCGTCAACAGCCCACGCGAAGAGCACACAGCCCTGCGACGACAACTGTCGCACGGTTTCAGCAACCGCAATTTACGCGAACAAGAGTCACTGATCACGAAGTACATCGATCTATTCATCAGCCGCATGCATGAGCAGGGAAAAGCCGGCACCAACACTGTCGATCTCTGTTCGTGGTACAATTTTCTCACCTTCGATATCATTGGCGACCTTGTTTTTGGAGAGCCTTTCGGGTGTCTGGATGAATCCAACTATCATCCCTGGGTCAAGGCCATCTTCCAGATGGGTCATGTCGGAGTTTATATGCAGACCGCGTCGCATTACCCCTTCATCAAGAACCTTCTACTGTCCATGGTTCCGAAGAGCGCGATGAAAGAGAGAGAAAGTCATATAGAATTCACGAAAGCGAAGCTCAAGCGCCGCATGGGACTGAGTGAAGCTCGTCCAGATCTTATTGAGGGGCTGTTGAAAACAAACCTCAACCTTGATAAACTGGAAGCCAACGCTAGCATCATGATTATGGCTGGCTCCGAGACTACGGCCACTCTGCTTTCGGGTGTTACGTACTATCTCATGAAGTTCCCCGAAGCTCTGAAAATTCTTAGTGATGAGATTCGGTCCACTTTTAAAAGTGAGGATGAAATTAATTTCCAATCGGTTAACGAATTGGATTATTTGTCAGGGTGCTTAAATGAGGCTCTACGTCTATATCCTCCAGTACCCAATGGTCTCCCCCGGGTCGTACCTACTGGGGGCGCGATCATTGCAGGGCATCAAGTTCCAGAAAATGTGGGTGTCTTGATCTCTAAATGAAAGGCAAATCAATTTTGGTGGTTTACTAATGTGCGCAAACCATCACAGTCAATTGTAGCTGTCCACCAGTGGGCCATGTACCATACCGACCAACACTTCAAACAGCCGTTCGACTTCTGCCCCGAGCGATGGCTGGAAAATGAAAATTTCCCAGACGATCATCTAGATGCTTTGCAGCCATTTCATCTTGGTCCCCGAAATTGTCTCGGGCGAAAGTAAGTAGATTGTTTCCATGAAGTTAGTTGAGAGGATTCTAACACAAAAGCCAGTCTTGCCTATGTTGAAATGCGAATCATCATTACTCGACTATTGTGGAATTTTGATATTCGGGTGGCAGAAGATAGTAAAAAATGGATTGATCAAAGGATATTTTTGTTCTGGGAGAAAGGGGCCCTTAATACGTACTTGGTCCCGGTTCGTCGATGATTGGTTGATGGTGTTTTCGCCGTATTTTAACGATACTCTTCTATTTGATGTCTAAAGTATTTTAGTAAAATTATGAATCTTCTTTTGTATTCCGTACAAATACTCATTATTTGACTGCTCACATGAATCGCATTGCTCAAGTGGGCTACACCCAGTTCAGAGTAAGCAGACACAATTTTGAGGTGCACCATTTCGCAATGAAAGAAAACAGGCACATAAATTCAGGTGCTAACTTCCATTTGAATACATTCCCAACTTTTCCAAGAAGCACTCATTCCTGAACTTACATTGCGTGGGAAATGGACGGACTGAATACCTCTTTGGGATTAGGCTAGAAAACCAGCAGGTATTGAACCATTTGGAGAAACCATTATAACTATCAATCAAAATAGAGAAATTAATTCCAAGCGCCGGAATTTTCGTGTGGTTTGGCAATTATATGAACAGAGGTGGCATTTTCAAAACCCTCGACAGTTCTCAAGGAAGTTAACAAGACTCTATTATGCTATCTATGTATTTAGTGAATACAATTTCCAGAACTAAAGATGAAAGATACCCAAAATCAGCGACGCTCACACAGGTTTCGTATAGTCATAAGGCGGGGCTTTGCCGCCATAAAAAGAATCATAAGTTAGTAGCGCAAAACCTGGATCATTTGTTGCAATGCCCTTGGGCCAACATGGATTAAGTTCCAAGCCGTCTTTTGGGGCTTGCGGCTGTCCCCACGATGTGATGCTGAACTCCGGCCGGCTGTCGACTTTGATAGCTGCCATGGTCTGCTCGAACTCGGCATTCTTTTTAACCGTCCTTTTGTTTTTCCCCGGAGCACGCTCGATGGCATCTTTGAGAGCCTTGTCAGAGAGACCCGCTACCACAGGCGTGAAGCATGAGCTCTTCCACATCTGACCGGCGCCCTGGTTCTGTGTGTTGGGTATGTAGCGCACCGATTGCCCGGCTGTGGAGCTTCCGCTGAATATGTACGCAGGGTCGTTCTGGCTGAGGAGGTAAGCCGGTGGGTATTCGTCCCTGTCGCACTTCGCCCATGTGCGACCCTTGGCCTGCTTATCCTGCCAGCCTTTACCTCTGTGCTGGCTGCTCCACACGGCAGTTGCTTGGGCATGCACACGTGGGTTTCTAGTCGAGGCAGCTTCGGTCGGACATGTCAATGTTGCCCACTGGGCATTGTTGCGAATCGCAGAGCTGTAATGGTAACAAGCCTGCGCGTACGCCTGGTCGCAAGTCTTTGTGACTGGCAAGGGCTTCGGGTTGCTCCCATAGTCGAGCGAAGTGACGATGAGTTCGCTGGTTCTCGTCTTGTCATTTTTGCAGGACTTGATTCGCAAGGTATTCTTGGCGGTGCCAAGCCGTTCGGTCCTAGGGGCCGGAAGTCTGCACTTGCTTCTGGTTGGTCGCGGCCGATTGACGCCGCTACCACTTGCGCCGCCCGTATTGGGCCGAGGTTTTGAGCGATCTTTGGGATTGCCATCATCACCCTTCTTTCCACTTCCTTTTTTAATATTCTTGGGCTTTTTGAAGCTGGACACGCCATCGGCCACAGTGTTCATGATGTCGAATGCCTTTTTGATATCGTCTGGGACCAGATCAGTTCCCCCACATGGACTAAGCCACCAAGAGAACGCGCCCTCGGGGTCTTCCCCATCTGAATAAATATACGAGGCCATTTGAGCACCGGTGATTGCCATATCTTCATAAATGTTATTAGTAATCCAAAGAACATATGAATGAACGGGGGTAAATTACCCAGCCCAGCGTCAATTGCCTTTCCCACTCCAGGGATGAATTGGGCACCAATGTCTACGACAAGTTTGATGGATGACATCAGAATATAGCATCCAATCTGCGACGGTGAGTACTAAGCTAATTTTGAACACAGCGTATTGAGACAACTCACCTGGGCAATAATCGGCATTGCATCCAAGACAAACTGAGCAAGCTCATTGACGAGCACGTTGTCACAGATACACTCCCCCGGAGCAACTAGATCTTTAGTTCCAGGATACCTTTCATAGGGAATTTCTTTACCAAGTGGAAAGAAACCACCGCAGCCATAGTTAGAAATTCTGTCTTCCTCTGCGGCCTCGTCAAGCTGCTTTTGACAGACTGGCTTGCATTGGTTGACGCTCGCATCTCTATACGCCGGGTTTTTATAAATGAGACAGTGGTGCGCATTTTGCCATCTAGCCTCTGTGTAATTAAAGTAATTTGGATCCTCACCTATCTCTAAAGGCCCATCATCCTTTTCTTTTTTGGGCACGGTCGTGCAGATGTCGGTTGGGCAGTAGCCGTATTTGCACGCAAATTTGCAAAGGCGATTGAGATCCACATCCATTGGATCCCATGCTATCACATCAATGCCAGGTACCTCTTTAGGAAGGGGATCCGTTTCTCCCATTGTAACACAGGTGCATAATGATTCCGGACAGAATCCGTAGCCGCAGGCAAACTCGCATAAATCTCCTGAGTTGACAGTGTCGTCTTCTCCGGAGACGCAGCCTTCGGCTCCTGGCTCGGGTGTATCCAAAGGTGCGTCTAGATCATCCTTAGTAAACGCCTGAAGATCTACAGCCCAGTCAATTGTTCCGGCAAAATTCAATTTTTTCCAGTCTTCACGACGCGTGTCCTTGGTGGTCGGCGTCATGTAGCTGGTATAATCTCCTGTGATTCGTTACTGTCAGCTAGTTGATTCTGTGGTAGATCGCTTGTTAAGCAAAAGTGGTCAGGGTAAAAATACCTTTGTAGAGCATAATGTCAGAATTGGATGCATCGTCGTGGAACGTTTCGACTCCATCGGCTTTTTGAATTATCTCGTTAATTTCGGCGTAGGCAAGATAGCCACTAGTCTTTGTACATCGTCCGGGAGTGGCATCAGATTGAGTTCGAGACCCAGTAAAGTCGCAAAGCGGGCCCCAACATCCATCTTGCGCCATATGGAACGATCTCCCATATGATGACTCGCCAACAAAGATCTTATTGTTTGGCACGCCGGCTTTGGTAACTGGATCATGAATTAGTACTTCTGATTAGCACTGGCAAACAATATCTAGCCTTACCCATTGAGAGAGCGTTGGTAGTCTCTGTCAAATTGACTAGCAAAAGTATCAGCAAACTATCGTGGTTTGTCTCGGGGGTATTCACTTACTGTGGCTTCGTATGCATTTCCCAGATGGGCACTTTTCAAATGATTGTGCATTGCCATAGTCCCACTGGCCGTGGAGATCGTATGTCATGTAAACAATGTAGTCAATGACAGAGGCAATCCTGTCAATTGGAAATGCCTTGAGGTACCAGTAGGATGCTGGTGCGGCAATCGAAACAGACTTATCTAAGCTAAGTTTTTGTTTAAGTGATGTGAGAAATTTGAGGTAGGAAATGCCGTCGCCTTTCTGGCCGATTGGCTGCCCATCAACGAGAATGTCCGGGGCCTTTTGTAGATGGGGTTAGAGCACGCCACAGGCAGGTTCGAAACGGTTACTCACTCCAGGATATTCCCAGTCAATATCAATGCCATCAATTCCTTCATCTTTGACAAACTGAGCAAGATTGCTGGCAAAAGTTTCACGATTGTCGATGATAGCTTGTCGTATAATGTTATAAGTAGCAGGCTCGGTTGAATACGCCCAGCCCCCAAAAGAGACAATGCGCTTAATGTTAGAAAGCTTTTTGAAGTCATTCCATTGTTTGTGCTTGTCCTTGATAACGGGCTTCCAAGATGTGGGATCAATCTCAGCGAAGCCCCAGTGAATATGCGTATATGTACCATCGGTATTGGCGTCTTTGACCTTCAGCCAAAGGCAATCACGCTCCAAGCCAAATTCCTCGTAGTATCCAATCCTTTGAAAGGCTGATGGAGGGCCAGAGTTCTTTTTTATGTCATTCCCACAGTTGGAAACGCATGTGTTCTGGTAGCCTTTGTCTTTTGTCCCCGGGCCTGCACCCTTGGGAGCATGAACATCACAATGAGCCGGAAAGACACCACAGAACCCCCAGTTGCTGCAACACGCTTTGAGCGGGCAGGGATTGAGGTCAGCTAGTGATATTGACTGATCCTTGGGCGGCTTTGTGCCTGGAACCAAGGGACCGCATTCAGCTCCTTGTTGCGGCGGTGGCAGTGGGGGCTTTCCCTCACTTAGACACATGTTGTACCCAACCAACATGTCTTTACACTCGGTCCAAGCCCATGTTTTTCCCTTGTTCCACTTTTCTATATCGTGAACAGTGATTCCATACAACTTAGCCAGTCCGTCACAAGAATCTCCGTTCATGATAAGATGTGTGGCACAGGTACCATCTTGGTTTGGCTTTGGCGCATCGGGCTTGGGCGGTGTATAAGGATCGCCGGCTGAGCAACAAGCGAAGTCTCCAGGCCTCAGCGTGGCACAAAAGTCAGACTTAGAGTTGTATTTGGTGAAATCGTTTCCTGATATACCGCAACGGGATGCGAGAGCCGGGCAACTGTCACCAGGGACAACCTCGATATAGCGACAGGTAGCACGTTTCCGTAAGAATAAGTTCGTAGCTACCGTGCTCCCTCTGAGATACCTCAGAGTTCTTTTAGGCCCTGAACGGGACTTATGAGTACTGACAGTACTATTGGCACCGGCTATATCCCAAATCTTAACCGCAGGCAGAAATTCAGCGGACTTAGCACTATCACGTTGAGCGCATCTCCCCTGGCTCCATTCAAGCGCCATCTTTTGAACTGCCTCAAGATTTCCGGTAGTGTCAATTGAGACGCCAAAAACGCGTTCTGCCTGGCGCCCGGCGCCGCATAATTGGACAACCACATTGGTGGATGCGGATTGGCTATTTTGTGTATGCTTTTTCAAAGCTCCAAGAGCAGACTGAATGGTTGATTTCCCAAGTCCTTGTCCTATGTACAGACTCGTAACAGTGCGTCCGTGGTAGGCAAATAAAAAGCTCTCGTCACAGTTGTCTTTGGCTTCAAAGTAATTCTGCATACCTTGCAGCAAGCCAACAATCTTGACCCCATCTCCTTCATCGCTACCACCATTTGTAATCAGCTCAAGCTTGCTGACGACCTCCTTTCCGTCGACAGCACAAGCTGGTGCAAGTTCGAGGCTGCGTTGAAAAAGGCTGCGTGATTTCTTTGGGTTCTCCATCGGCACCACAAACTTTTTCAAGGCGTTCGATTGGGACCCAAGCGAGCAACTCCGTATTAGAGTCTCGCCCAAAGGTTGATTGATGGAAAATTGTAAAAGCATAGGGTTCTTGCAGCGGCGCAAACGATCCGCGGAAACGTAGGGAGTCCAGCTGTGGGTATTCGAATAGTCGATACATGGCAATGGACAGTCATACTGATCGGGATAGTAGACGTTGCTGTCGCTGATCGGAGAAGGATCGCCTTCGGTTGCTGGCTTCACTGCCTTCGTTCCATCTATGTTGATTGCACAGTGCGCGACATGAACCTGCCAGAGAATAGTGGAAAGCACAAGCCTCGGCACCCACATTATCACTAAATACAATGGGATGCAACGATTAGAGAGTAAGGTACGGACCGCTTCATGATATGATCCATTTAATCTATCTTTAGGTTCTATTTATACGTAAATGTGCCTATAAAGCAGAACCAGCACTCCTATACAGATCATGCAGAGTAGGACGAGTAACTGAGCAACAGCTGGTTTTCTCAAACTTCCGTCGGCAAGGAGACAGAAAAACCATTGATTCCTACTGTCTGGTGTGTGCTCGGTGAATGGAATCAATCATTCTCAGATCAGCAACGACAAGACAAGGCACAATGCACTGTACTCAGTTGATACTATACCTTTGGTTGAAATGGCCTGCGACCAACAGACCCTTAGTTTCAGTTCAGTGACGCCGAGATTCGGCCGATTTATTACGACATTGTCTTGAACAGCACTACCTTTCGAGCTTCAAAGTCACAGCCAGGGATAGGGAGATTGGGTCAGTGCTCAATGCCACATATGTCGATGCTGGGATTTTACATACCAACCCGCATGGTTGGCTTCACTTATTTCGAACAACAACCCCTGAATACGGAAACGTGCAAGTGTAAGCCCAGGTGTCCTCAATTGTCATTGGTGAAATGTGAAACATTGTAGCGTTGTGTCTCGAAAAACCTTTTCGCAATCCGTATTTCTCCCAGCCTACTTGCTCTTCTTCCTGAGCTGAGCTGAACCATCGTTTTCGAAATCTTTCGTTACTCCAACTGCAAGATGCCTGAGCTATCCGATGTTACGTATTCACGCGATGCCTGTATTGCGGCTGTGCGAGACTACTTTAACTTCTTGACAAAGATGTACCTCGATCCATCGGACATTGTGGAGCCACCACCAGAGGGCTGGCCGGCCATCACCAATGCCAGTCTGAGAGAGTTGGGCAAAACTGATGAAGTCATATCGCTACTTCGCCATTTGCCCTATATCCGCTCACCCGACGACGGACGAGATGCTGACCATGGAGCTGCCGGATGTACCTTTGCCGATTGGGAATCCGACGCCAAGGCTCTAAACCAGGGAACAACAGATGCTGAGGAACTTCGGATGGCCTCAGAGAGCGCGTCTTTGTTTGAGAATGTACCTCCCCACGTCATTAGTCTGACAAGCGGCTCGCGGGATAATGTCGTGTTCCTTCTCGACACCAAACTAGGCATCGTCCATTGGTACGAGTGCCCCGACGGAATTAGGGACGAACCATCGCGAGAGCTGATCGAAGACGACGCATACGATTACGCCCCTGAAAATGAAGCCGAGTGGCGTGCTGATGCTCCTGCTTGGCCAATTAGCGACTTTTTCGAAGTCCTCAAGGATCAATTCCAAGAATTGAAATTTATCCCAACCAGTCCACGAGTGGTTGTGGATATCTACACCACATTTCCTGATGACTCGGACGGCATGATTGAAATGTTACAAAACGTGTATCGCCAATATAATTGGCCTGATGTGCGGCGCTACCGCAAGAGCAACTGCCTTGAAGCGGTGAAAAAGGCACTGGCGGAGCATTATCCCGATTATGCCGAAGAAGACTAGGGGGTTAAGGTGGGATAAGGCGGAGCAAATGCAAAGTGAAGACCCGGTTGTGGAACGAAGGAAATGTGCTCAGTGCTAGGTAGCCGGGTGACCTGGGTTGATTGAAATGGAACCACTTCAGCACGGGCATGATCTTTCGTATGAATACACTCCCATATTCGTAGGAATTCGTCCGGGAGTGCAAGGTGAAACCAAACATAAAAAGCGTGAAAGGGATGCACGCATTGATTCTTCCAGTCTAAATAAATACATACATCCACATCTCTATGGCGTTATAAATCATTCTAGCACCAGGATCATCTTTGCAATCAGCTGATCTAACCGCTTCTATATCCTTGTGCGACAGACTCAATATGAGGTCGACGGGTAGATTCTTTTCTTTCGCCTCTGCTTGGGCTACAGCTACGGCAGCTGGGATGTTCGAGACTCTCCTACCTACGGCTTCGCCAACCATCACCAGCGAGCCATGGAGATGCACGACGGAAATTCTCGAAAAGTATTTTGACGTCCCCAAACCAACTGGGGACCTGCTAACCGCCCTACTGTCATACGGCGATGACTTAATCGACAACTGCACACCTACTTCCACCCTAACTAATGCTATGGGCATACCAACGTGCCCCTTTCCAGCCCAGTCGGAATGGTGCGCCTTCACAACAGCAGCGCCAGAGACGATGGTCTCCAACTACTCATCATACGCCAGCACGGCATCCTCATGGTGGGCCGCACAAAGCTCTGCGGCCAACGAATACGCCCGTGTGTGTCCTATCAGCTGGTTCAAGGCCATGATGGCGATGCCTGGCGGAGCTGGATGGCTGAACAATACCATTGCATTCGCTGGCTGCTATGCTGACGACCATCCCTCAGACGTTGGCCCAATATCTACTGGCACAACAGACTCAATGAACCAACCGGGGGAGACAGTTGTGGGGGGCGTAGATGCGCCAAAAGCCGAGCTCAGTAGTGTTGGGCGCATGGAGGAAGTGGAATTGTGGATGATGACAGGCACTGCGTTGGCTGCAGCGACAGTAAATACACTTTTGTAGATCATTTTAAGATAGGGTATCTGGTCTGGGAGTTATCCATTTCAAAAACAAATTATCAATCAAAATAAGAACCACAGGCTCGATTCTTGCGGCTGAGATAAACTAGCTAATAACTATGGTCGGGTATGGTACACATGTGTCGCTTTCAGCAAACGGCAACTTGTACGGTGATCATTCAGTGACCTGCTGCATGACCAGAGAATATAGTCCATAAAAGAAAGAAAGGCAGGGCAGCTGAGACAATGTCTGGGTTGGCCAGGGCCTGGGGCGTTGACCTCTCTGGCACATTCACATCGAGGCTAGAGCCAAGATATTTCTTGGATTCAAACGTAATATTTCTGGTGTATCTTTTTACTAGTTCTTTAATAAAATTGTAATTCGGAGAATCTGGGGGGAACACGTGCCTGAAGTATTATTTCCATTGGCAACATGAGCTGGCGAGTCCTTGTATGTTGCATGCTAACGGGCTTCGGCGTTTGAGGCTTAGCATCTCGGCGTTAATAAGGAATGCAAAAGCAGCTAGATTTAGTTGCAGAATAAATTACTACTTCTTTTGACATACGATTGTCTCACATCAATTCCACAATATTCTCTCTGCATGAAATATTCATCGGCCACTTCCTACCATCGCTTTTATACCTACAACTTCCCTTTCCCATTTAGTAAAAGCAATTATCATCATTTGAGCGTTACCTTTCACTTTCCGACGCCATGTTGCTCGTGAGATTTGCTACCTTGTTTTCCTGTTCGGCCGCGACAGCTATCAACCGCCCGAACCTGGGTACGAAAACTCACCATGAGGTTAGAGATGGAGCCCCCAAGTTCACCTTCGACCCAAACACAACAAAATATTGCTCTTGGTGGTACGATCATGTGGATAGCGACACCAGCTGTGAAGATGTGGCTTCGAGCTGGGGAATCACTGACGAGGAGTGGAAACGATGGGCGGGTCCACCCTTCCGATAGGGCTCACGTAAAGATATGCTAATCTATAAAATAGAACCCCTCTATCGCAAAATCTTGCAAGGCTTTTAAGACTGAAAAGTCGTACTGTGTCGAGGCCTCCAGTGAGCCAGCGGTTCCAGTGAAAGACCCTCACGGCACCAGCAGGCCAACTTCAAAGCCTGCTACTCCTACAACAACCGATACCAAAGGGTGAGTATAGCGCCACCTTCATATCTTTACAACACTATCAGATACTAATATATGTCTTTGTAAAGTGGGATCACAACACCAAGGCCCATACAGCCAGGAATGGTTGGCAACTGTGATAAGTTTTACATGGTCAAAAGCGGAGACACGTGTGAGAAAATTTCCAGAGGTAACAGCATCTCCACTTCAGAGTTTCTAAAATGGAACCGCGAGGTTGGTGGTAAGGCATGCAATAGCCTGTGGCTTGACACCTACGTCTGCATATCCGTTGTTGGTCGCAAGCCTTCACCTACTGCTCTGGTCAACAGTGTTTCCACGCCAACCCCGATCATGCAAGGCATGACAGAACGTTGCAACAAGTTTCACTATGTGGATCCGGGCCAGTCTTGTTATGAAATTGAGAAGGAGTACAACATTGCGTTTGATGACTTCAAGAGATGGAACCCGGCAGTTGGAAATGAATGTACAGGGCTTTGGGCTGGGACCTACTGTTGCGTTGGTATCGTATAAGATTCCTGTGCGTATCCTTGAGTGTACACATATTCCAGATTTACGATATATGTATCTAAATGAGTTCTCTGCAAGCTATCACATAAATTAAATCAGGTAAAGAATACCTATATTCAGGGTCAGTGCTATGGAATAAACTGACGTTTTCCTTTCCCACGGCCCTACCGTTTCACTATCTCCTCAAGCCATCCCAATTTCAGTACTAGGTGTCTAAATTTCCATGTGTAACTTGTTATAATAGATTTATTGGCCGTCGCCAATAATGATGGTGTTTTTCAACAGCCCAGGGACAGCAATGGCCAGACGCCGTTTTGGTGATTATGATGGCCACAGGTCACTGGGGTGGGCGGTCAAAAGCGGGCATGAAACCGCTACTGACTTGCTGCTAGATAAGATTGCCAAAATTGAGGCCATTGATAGCTCTGGCATGCGTCACTCCAAATGGTGTCTGAAGATGAACATGACAGAGTGGTACGGCTACTGCTTGAGCATGGAGCTGATATCCAGTCGAAGGATTCCTTGAATCGGACTCCACTAGAGTAGACAGCTACGAACGGACAGGAGGCGCTACTCGATAAAAATGCTAAGATTGAATCAAGGGATTTCCACGACCAGACACCATTGTCTCTAACGGTGGAGGATTGACATGAAGATATAGTTTTGCTTTTCAAATAAAGCAATGACAGGGCCGTCATTTTTACCGCCGCATATGTAGCATCCCCTTCTGAGGAAACAAAAGATTAGCCAAGCATCAAGTTTTGGCCCCAGAACTTGTATTTCATTGGTTAGAATCCAGGATATAGTGGGACACAGTTGGTGATCACCTCATGGTGGACCAACCCAGTCAAGCCACTACCCTGTAGTAGACACAATATAACTTTTACGGTATGTGAGGTCCCTTTCCAGCAATTGTGTGGAACGTTAATTGAGGGCCAGGAGCAAGAAGACTGAAATTTTCAAATGTAACAAATTACCCCCAGGGGCACGTCTGTTAATGGTTTCCTAACTCTTCTGCATCTACAGCTCCAAGATGCAGATCGTCTCACCGCCCAACCCCGATGTTTCAAGATCGTCACAACTTTTTCATTAGGCCACCGAAAAAAAGAAAGGCAAAAAAATCGAGATGCACGAGGGCCCAAGACTCAGGCAGTTGTTCCCGAAATTCATGAGGATATGGTCAGGTTTTATTCCAAGCACCATCCATCTCAAGCTAGAAAACGAGCCGAGGGCAGCAGGCAACGAACGACCAACACTCACTCACTAGGACGTTAGTAGTTAGGTGCCTGCGAATCTGGGCGCTATGACCTGAGCGCACGGAAAAGGGGTGTTGTGGGGACTGATTCCACATTGAATGTTTCCCATCCAATTCTTTGTGGACAATTAGAAGCAATCGATTGGGAAATCCCCTTCGGAATTACTTTTGTCAGATTGTATCCGAGCAACCTGCCTCCTTCGCTGTAAGATATTGCTCGGAATCGTCGCGGGTGATTGATTCTGCATCAACCCGCGTCTCCGGAGCCTCATTCTCCGTCATCTTATTTTAGCGGGCGCACCCGAGGAGGATCTGGCCATTCTCAGGGACCTCTGAAACGCCCGAGAATTAGCCTCGTCATGCTGACAATCAAGCCACGGTGCCTTCTCACCTGTCGTTCTCACTCATGTAGATTGCTCTCTAATTCAACTGCATGCACTAACTAGCCTCAATGGCTTCGTCCGGCTCTAGCGATGCGGGCGAAAACGAGGCCATGCTGGGCTATTCCCAAGCCCAGTACAGGCCCAGGGCGGCCGCTCAGGAGCGCCAAAGACGGCGCGCAGACCAGGGTACCTTCATGAAAGTCATGATGGGCCTCTGTATCCTGGCCGTCATGTCGCTGACTGGGCTGACCTTTTACTTTTTTACCCAAGAGCAACACCATGACTCTGCATCTTTTCCCGAGCCTCACCACGACGACGTCCCTGTGTCTGGCTCGGACCACAGCACGTCGGCGACGCCATCGTCGCCGCATCAGTCCACTCCCTCGCCAAGTGAAAATGCCGACGCATACCCGCACGTGCAATTGTCGCCAGCGGACCAACTCGACTTGAAAACAAACTTTGTCATCTCTGACAAGCCGACCACGCGCGAGTACGAGTTCAACATTACGCGCGAGCTTGCAGCACCTGATGGCTTTGAAAAGTCAATGATTTTGGTCAACGGCCAATCCCCGGGGCCTCTTATTGAGGCCAACACTGGAGATGTGATCCGCGTTGTTGTCAACAACATGATGCCAGCTAATAGCACCACGGTTCACTGGCACGGAATCGATCAGAAGAATAGTGTTTGGATGGATGGCGTCCATGGGGTCACACAATGTGGTATCCCTCCTGGCGAGAGCTTCGTCTATGAATTTAATGTGACGGGTCAACGTGGAACATTTTGGTACCACTCCCATGTTTCAGTTCAGTACACCGATGGACTTTACGGACCACTTGTGAGGATGTCTTCAAGACTCTTGTACACTGAATTCTCTAACTCGGTACTAGATTATCCATGACCCCAGCGAAAAAGTCCCTCCTGTGGATGATGAGAAGATCATCATGATTGGAGACTTGTATCACACGGATGGTGACAGGGTAAGTCTCTTAAGCCGATTCCTCCGTAATGAATTTTGACATTTCGTCCAGCTCATTTCGGAATATTTGGGTTCTTCGCCGTCGTGGAGCCCAGGCACGTCAGGAGTGGAACCTCCTGTGGATAACATCATCATCAACGGCCAGCACTTGTCGAACTGTTCATCTGAAGGTAAAAAGTCGCATGAAAGCCAGTTCCACCATCATATGGAGGAGCGCCCCGACATGCCGGCAGTGACCTCTGCAAACTGCACTGTGGGATCTTTGTACTCTACTCACGTCAAGAGTTCACAGACAGTCCGCCTCAGAGTCATCAGTCACAGCACTTTTATGCCATATTGGTTCACTGTCGACAACCATGTTTTACAAATAGTTGAAATCGATGGTGTCGAGGTCGAGCCCATCCTGACAACCCGAGTATTTATGAACCCGGGCCAGCGCTATTCAGTACTCATCACAACGAACCAACCATCTGGAAAGTATTTGATCCGCGCCAGAGCAGCGACTTCTTGCTTCCACATGGTTGGAGCGGGCAGCACTTCGGAGATGGAAAACATCGGTGGCCAAGCCTCTGGCATGCTCCTGTACGACGATGTCGACGCGGACTCGGAACTCATCGGCCAACCCTGGGATACCCACAGCGTCTCCAGTGAAGGAGTTGAGAAAGAACCCTGGACATCAAACTGTCGCGACTTGCCGTTTGACCTACCAAAACCCATGAGAGAAATTGAAGCATATACTGTTGGCGAGCTGAACCACCATTATTTCAAGTACAGGATGGATGAGTTTGGATTGACTTACCGAACCTACGTTAACACGGTGTGTTTGCCTTTGTCAATCTACATAGGTCTCTGCTGACATGACCCAGTCGATTTATTCACCTCTCAAAAATGACGCCACATTATGGAACGCCATGAAGTTGAACGCATCAATCTTTGACAGCAAACAGAGCTTGGATATGTCCACACTGGGGGATGGCCAGCAAACTCTTGTGTCCTTGGACACTGAAAACGCAGCGCAGATTGTCATCAATTCCGAAGAAATGATGATACACCCTTGGCATTTACAGTAAGTTCTTCCCTACGTGCCGTCTAGTTTACATGCTAACGCTGGATTTACAGTGGTATGATTTGTGCAGATTTCGAATCGAAATGATCAACCCACACTGACCTCGAATAGGACAAAACTTCCAAGTTGTGGGCTGGGGCTCTGGCTCTTATGGAGACAGTCCAACGACGTGGAATTTCGGCAACCCGATGCGCCGCGACACGATTACGATTCCCGGATATTCGCATGTGGTAATCCGAATTCTGGCTGACAATCCGGGTGTGTGGGCACTTCATTGCCATATTTTATGGCACGCTGAAGGTGAGTTGTGCCCCCCTTTTGTATCTCTGGCCAATCAGTCATATTGAACCATTTTAGGTGGCATGTTTGTCATGCTTATGCAGCAGTTGAACAAGCTTCAAAAATTGAAGTCATCTCTTAGCAGTTTTAGCCAGGGTGATAACCTCATAGGGAAATTTTGCTCGCCGAAGCCAGCCTAGAATTTCCCTGTTTTATACAATAGATTTGAAATTAGGAGATTTTAATGTTCTAGATAGCGAGAATTCATATCTGCATCACGGAAAAAGCTTTGTTTCCGCATCTTCAATATCAAATCCCCGAGACTGAGTTGTGTTGAACTCGCCGGGTTTTCAAGGAAGGGCTTGCTTGAGTACCGAACGAACGCATGGGATCAAGACTTGTGCGTCCGGGTTTACTGGATTTTGTTTACAATTACTAGATTTACAAATGCGAGACAATCTGACCCCATCACCGGACTTTACGTCTCAGTCCCCACCTCTCTATCTCGAATCCGCTAAGCGCTATTCGAGTCTTTCCTGGACTTACAAGTAACCTTGCAGAGTGACGTGAACTGACCGATAAAGCCGAAGTCGGACACATTTTGTTTCGCTGGAATACGGGATACGTATGGAGGATTTTAGCCTGATGCTCCTGGTGCCTGTCATTGGCTCTTCGGCTCTGGAATGCCGCATCTGCCTAGCGGCTTATCTCATCGATCAGATAAGATTCTGGCCAGGGCTCATTCAAAAGAGGCCATCCCCAACAAATCTTTTCTGCGCCGAAAAAGTCTCTTTGGCTCAAAAAATTGTAGATTAAAATTTTCATCATATTCCCTTAGTTTGTCATCATGGTTGCGGGTAGCGAAGACATAGTGGCAATTGCCGACGAGACTCTAACGGGCGGCGACATCGAGATGGCTCAAGTATTGGCTCCGGCTGCTCCGAGCAGCAAAGGCGAGGCCAATCCGTTCCTAGTCACATTTGCCCAACCGTTCGACGGGACCAATCCCAAAGACTGGCCCGCTGGCCGCAAATGGGCCGTGACGGATGTGCTCTCGGCCACGGGCTTCAACCGCATCATGGTGTCGACCATCATGGCGCCGGCGCTCCCGAGCATCGCTTTAGAGCTACACATGACCACGGCCGAGTCAGTCATGGCCATGTCCATATACCTGCTTGCCACGGCCTTTGGACCCTTGCTCATCGGCCCGCTGTCCGAGATGTACGGCCGCAAGCGCGTGCTGCACGCATCCAACATTTGGTTCCTCGTGTGGAACATGGCGTGCGGGTTCGCCAACACCAAGGAGCTGCTCATCGCGGGCCGGTTCCTCGCGGGCTTTGGCGCCAGCTCCATTTACGCGCTGGCGGGCGGCGTGCTGGGCGACGTGTGGCGACCCGAGCAGCGAGGCGGCTCGCTCAAGTACTACTTGGTGATTCCGCTGCTAGGCGCCGCCGTGGGCCCCATCATCGGCGGCTTCATGGCCGGGCGCGCATCGTGGCGGTGGATTTTCTGGGCCACGTCGATTTTCCAGGGCGTCATGATTGCCGTGTCTTTTGCCGTGTTCCGTGAGACGTACGCGCCCATCATTTTGAAGAAGCGGGCCGAGAAGCTGCGGCGCGACACGGGCGACTCGCGCTATCACACGGAGATGGAAGCGATCATGGCAGAGAATAAGTTGTCGATTTGGAAGATATGGGCCACGACACTGTCGCGCCCTCTGCGTCTCCTGGCTACTCATCCCATTATCCAGGTCGCTGCTCTCATTGAGGCCTTCAACTACGGTTTACTGTATATTGTTCTGTCCAGCTTTGCAGACGTATGGACTTCACTGTACGGCGAGTCGGTCGAGATGAGTGGTCTGCACTACATCGCTTGCGCGCTAGGTGAAGTGGGTGGTTCGCAATTGGGAGGAAAGCTGCTAGATTACTTCTACCGGCGCCAAGCAGCAGCGGCAAACCAGTCCGGCACGCTGCCAGAGCCAGAGAAGCGCATTCCGCTCATGTTCCTCGGCGCTGCAACCGGGCCGCTGGGTCTCTTCATCTACGGCTGGGCTGCCGACTACCGGGTCCACTGGGCTGTTGTGGACCTTGGAATCTTGTTAAACATGTTTTTCATGCAGATTAGCGGCATGGTGATGCAGGCTTACGTGATTGACTGCTTTTCTGAAGGACGCGGTTACCACACCAGCAGTGCGATGGCGGCGTCGCAATTTCTCGAAAGCCTGGCAGCCTTTTCATTTCCATTGTTCACACCCGCCATGTATAGGGCTATGGGTTACGGTTGGGGGAACACGATGCTTGCTCTGGTGGGGTTGGTCATTGGGGTGCCGATTCCCATGGTGTTGTGGAAGTACGGCAAGAGGCTGAGAGAGAAGGCGCCCACGGGGTTTTAGATATTTGCTCAGCTTATAGAGTGGCCTTGAAGTTCGCGGGGTGTGCCTTTCGAGGCTACGTTTTCCAGAGTTGGGCTGTCTGGAGTGATTGCGCTTGCTCGGAAATAGTTGGAAAATCCTGGAACTTGCGGACTCTGCATTGCTTTGTATGGAGTCGAGGAAAGCTGGTCGACAAGGACGAAGTTTGAAGTTTTTGTGGGGACTCGTGGATGAGCAAACCTGCAAACACATCCCATCTCTTCGAATGCCGTAAGCCTCTCCCTCTATACTAAGTGGATGTATTTATGATGGGTACGTTCATGAGCATACACCTTGGGTATCGGTCTATGTGGGATTCTAGACCGTTGACAATGGATGATAGTATTGATGATAGAATCCAATCTTTCTTAGGTGGATTGATCATAAAACCAATTAATACACTGCACAAATAATGAAAACCTCTGGCGCTAGCACACCCAGCTAATCAAAAGACAATGTGGCTTGCTTTTTAATGACTTTAGCTAGCTTCATAGTCAATGTGGGGTCCTCATGAAACAACACCTCAGCTGAACTCAGCTCCAGAAATTTCATTCCCCTCATCCTGAGCAGCCTTGAGACACATCGCCTATCAAATGTCTTCCGATTGCACGCCCGTCTTTTCTAATCTCCCTGTGGAGGTTTTGCGGAAGATTTGCTCTCACCTGTGTTCGCACTGCGCAGTAATAGATGGCCCAGATGAGGCTTCGTGTAGGGGGGCGCTCCACGCCCTATGCCGAACCTCACGCTCCTTGTACGTGGTTGCGCAACCGGTTCTATACCATCACATTCGAGGCAATCTACTATTTCATGTTGTTCGCACTTTAAAGGAGCGTCCTGATCTTGCTCTTTGCGTCAAGCAATATACCCAGGAATCAGGATTTCGCTTCTACATGGAGCCGGAAGACGATCCTGAATTCTCCTTGATCAAGAACATTGCTCGGGATCTTCAAGTATGCGAGACCGATGATCGGTACATTGCAACTTGGAACAATGCACCATGGACCGAGACGCTCTTGATCCAGATTTTGATCGCGATGGCAACTAATCTTGAAACGCTATACCTACTTATCGACAACTCCGGCCCTTTTGATACTACCCGATTTAGCGAATTATCGAATAGATTTCAGCTTCCAGCCGACGTCGGGCTTCCAAATCTTCGCCATGTCCAATTTGGGACGGACTGGAAATGGGGGTTGGATTTGTCGAGCCCCGTGGTTGCTACGATTCTTCAAGCATCTCCAAACTTGCAGCAATTGATCTTCCGATACTCAAACGCTCCGCCGCACATCCCGCAGAAGCATTCTGCATTGATGGCCCAATATCAAAAAGTGCCTCATGTTCGTGCATTGGAATTTCAGAATTGCGGCTTCCACGATGACGAAGGGTCGATCCAGTTTCTTGGGCAGTTGGTGAAAAGCTCACCCCAGTTGGAGCACTTTCGTATCCGCTGCCAAGGCATGTACATTGGTCAACACATCACTACTCACCTCCCAGCAAATCGCTTGCTTGAAATTTTAATGCCTTGTCATGAATCGCTCACGAGCTTGGATATCAATTTGATGGAGAGTTCATTGAATACCAGTGGAGATAATAGGAGCGTAATTGTGGACCCAAATGTTCTCAATAAGTTCAAGAGTCTCAGGACTCTAAAATTGGGCGAGGAGTCTTTCTGCCGGCACCACAGCGAACCTCTGCTCCTTTCTTGGACATGTCTATCATTGGTTGTTCCCCAATCCGTGGAGAGTCTTGTCGTCAGACTAATCGTGAACACCTACGTGTGGAAAGAACTGGCCGAACTAGCATCGCAGGCGATGGCGGGGCGATTTCCAAACCTCAAGCATATCACAGTGTATGCGGTGCTGGGGCTTCTAAGGGAGCCAGAGCTTTCGAAATTTCAACAAGAAGTGAGGGAGAACACACACCAATTGCGCGAAAGCTACGAAATGACCCAGATATGTTTTCGTGTTGAGGAACAAAAGGAACCTTCGAATGCATATGAGGATGGCGTTTTGGGGATGCTGTAGAGGGTTTACCTATTCTTAAATGGTGCGGGTTGAGTATACTGGAATTAGTGTGGTTCTTGGAACACCCACAGTATTATTGTTGAACTTTATGCCTCGGATGTTACATTAAGCGGCTCTATATATGAAATAACTTCTTTTGTCCATAAACACAGTTTGCATTTCTTCTCTTCTACAATGGCCCTCAATATAGTGACAACTGATGATTAGATTGACCATGGTGCTACTCATAGCAACCTTCCACACCCACCGACATGGTGGGTATAGCTATTGTTCTTTTCCATCTGTGATTCTACAGCTGGTGTTTCAATTAAAAAAACTTTTACAACTAGCACTGGATGCACTTTACATCTGGTTTGCAATGGCTGAGGCAAAGTCAACACTTCACTTGGCGTCGAATGGGTAAAGTTCATAGCTACCCTAAATAAACAGGGGAGAGTCAAAATAGGTCCACAGAATTTGGATTAAAATTTGGATCAAAAAGTGGTGTTTCAATAAGAAAGCTTTGGGTTTTGTCATGCTGTCATGATGTAAATAAGAAAACGAGGGAGCATCCGAGTCAACCCATATTCCAACCAAGCCAAGTTCCTGCCCCATCCTCGCGCAGAATCCCACAACTGGGATAATGTCCATGGACAAATGAAAAACCCAAACCTACCTTTTTACCGCTGCATGGTCCGAGCTTAACATCCCAACAGTGCATGGATGCTCCGCCCGCCTCGGATGTGAGTGTTGGTTCATGATTCAGCGGCACACCCCGAAGGGCCCAGCTATCGCCCAATCAGAAATTACCGAGGCCTGGATAATGACCCTGGCTTTTCAACTTGGATTTCTGGGGATTGAGATACGCGACCACGCGTAGGTTTCCCCCGCTTTGAATGGAGCAGCCAATGTAAGTATGGAGGCCAAGGCCATTCTCGAGGGCCTCCTCGTGACTGAACCAAGTTAGTGTAAAATGTTCCAAGATTTGTCGAGTTCAAGTTCAACTTACACAATGCCATGCAAACATTGAGAGTACCTGTCTGCGCTTGTTGGCCCTATTGGGACTTGTTGGCGGCTTGTGAGCTCTTCCGTCAAGAATCCTTTCAAGGCATGAATGATTTGCTCGTCATTCTTTGCGTAGTGCCGAACTGGTATGTATAACTTGACTTTGGGAGCTTCGTCGTGTGTTCTGAACTCGACATTATAAAGAATTCCGGCCGTTCGGTGGGCTTTGTGAGGAAGTGGAGCATCATCAGGGAGTCCTTGGGTGCCGACAAGGGCACCCCAGAGTCGTCTCAACTTCTCCATGCCAATCTCAAAGTCGGAGCGTTGAACTCTACCTCCGAGAGACATGGTTTCTCGCACTGCCTGGAAATCGGTTCTCCTGTCTCGGAAATATATCTTGAGCCGAGACTTGCTCACCGGGACCAAATCGAGGGCCAGCATGTCAATCTCTAGCTTCAAGTTCAAATTTTGACGCACATAATCTGCAAATATGTTGAATGGAGCTAGTGTCTCCGGAGTACATTGCGGCGATGAGGTGATTGCATCGGCTATCACATCTAAATTGGACCGATTGGTTGCATGGGCAACCGCTCCAGGAAAAAAGTAACCCTTGGTTGTCATAGCCTTTTCTTTCAGGTCAAAAGCCCAAAACACCGTTGAACGGTGACCTTCAGGGACATCGTTGTTCCAGGACTGGTTGAAAAAGACTTCAAAGTGGTTAAACAGGACTGTATCCGTTTCGGGAAACACTCTGATCAGATGTCGTTTAAAGTCTGCACCGGCTCTCCCATTATGCGGGTTTGAGGCTGTTCCAGCATCGAGACTGATGGGCTCGACTGAATAGCGAATGGTGGGTTTCTCCGATCCTGTGTGAAAGTCCCAGCTCAGTTCAATGGGCGTATGGTTATCCGTCATGAAGCTTTTCCAGTGGCACAGCTCTGATTCAGGTGAAGCACCCATATAAGGCGTGGCAAGATTCACAAAGTGATGAAGAAAACCGACTTGACTCTGCTGGGTGTATCCGGCACTGTCCAAAAGGGCTGACAAGGCATACCCAGCAGTGTTGATCCAATACTGCTGGTGAGGACAAAAATGTCCTCGATCCTTTGCCTTGGCTGAAGGCCGTGAGCTGACCCTCTGAGAGAGGGGGGCTGTCTGAATCATGTTGTAGGACCCAGGTATTCAAGCCAAGTCGCCCATGCCACCAAGGTGAAGACATACAGTGTAGATCAGAGGATGTCTTTTTATAACGACCTGCCGCATCACCGAGCCGGCCAAGGGTGACCCTTGTTTTCCCGTCGTCTCGGTGAAAAGGGACAGTGGTATCGGAACCCCATGTTCCAGGCGGAAGTGGGCAAAAAGCCCTCTAGGGAAAGCAGGGTCAAAGTTACGTACGCCTGGCTGATAGCCTTTGGGTGAAGGCATGCATTGGCCGCGGCCCTGGGCTTCTGGCTACATCGGGAGCAAATAATGTGGGCACGGCGGGTTTAATTCTCCTGGAACAGGGATGGACTGTCTCTTTTACCGCGCATACGAATTCCGGGACGCTAGCGCAGCACGCCTGGTGTGATTCATCATCGCCTTCCGCCGAGAGTTCGGGGCCACCGCCGGGAAGAAGCGATCGGCCCGGCTGCCGTGGCCAATAAGCTTCTCAAGCCACTTCACAACGTGCCTAAGAAGGAATCGGGATTCATTCAGGGATCACAGACGAGACTGCGATTGTCTGGGCATTACATTATACTATCTGTTCTAACTCTTCAAGACTCGGGCACCGGCTCGGGCTCCGGCGCCTTGTACTGCTTGGCAACCACATTCTCCTTTTGCTGCCTGTCGACGCCCAGCCACAGAAGGTCTGGCCGGCTGTAGTGTCCGATAATGTCGATGAATCCGCGGGTGGCGACAATCTTGGTCAGATCAAGATCGGCGTAGACCAGGCCCTCGGTGTCGGGGCTGGCCAGAGGCTCGGTTAGACGACGGCCGTCGGGCGCAATGACGCAGCTGTGGCCGCCGCCGGGCTGACGGCAGGCGAGGCCCTCTGACGTCTTGAGGACGTCGATCCCCTTCTGCGTGCACACGGAGGTGCAGTGCAGCACGTAGGCGCTGCTCTCGATGGCGTACGTCTGCGACAGGTTCTGGCTGCCCTCAGCCGTCATGCTCCACAGGCCCGGGTGGTCGGGCCCGGTCGTGGGGTCGATCGGGGGCCACATGGAGATGTGGATTTGCTCGCCCTGCGCGATGCTGTGGTACTTGAGGAGCGGCTGCGTGTGCTCCCAGCAGGCGAGGGCGCCCACCTTGATCTTGCCGTGCTCGGGGCCGAAGTCGACCTCGACGACGTTGTTGAGGTCGGCGCCGGAGCCGTCGCCGAAGATGGTGCGCTCCATGTGCGTGGGCTTGATCTTGCGGCGGTGCATCAGCACCTCTCCCTGGGGGGAGATGATGGCCTGCGAGATGTACACGCTGTGCGAGGGGCTCTGCTCGGCGAATCCTAGCACAACGGCAATGGAAGAGGCCTTGGCTGCCGCCTTGACGGCCTCCATGGCCTCTGACTCCAAGGGCAGCGCATTGTAGTTGTAGATGGTCTGGAGCTCAAAGTCCACAGGCCGGGCCCTATTTGTGCGTCAGCAAGAGCGAGCTCGGGCGAAAAAGAAAAAGAAAACTCTATCGTATAGCAAGACAACGTACCAAATCCACGCGGGATAGCCAGGGAGCCAGCACTCGGAGAAGGCAATAAGCTTGGCCCCGCCTTTTGCGGCTTCGGCAATGAGACCGCAGGCCTTCTTGATGGAGGCTGCCAGATCGAGGTAGACAGGCTCGGCCTGAGAAACGGCCACTCGGATTGGTGCAGCCATGGTTTGCTTTGCGTCTTTTAGCAGATAGGGAGGGAGGGAGGGAGGGAGGGGAGGAAGGGGTGCTGGGTGAGAGGTTTCAAAAAGCGCGACAAAGGAAGGGCCGCAGGATTACGTACAGTGTTGATGCCGGCTTAGATGGGGGATTAGCATCTAAATAAAAACATGGTGGGGGTTGTTCTTTTCCTTGTTGGCTCGACGCTTCTCTTGGGCTGTTGGTCGCGCACCACCTCGATTCTCCTTTTACGGATCCGACCACACCTGCCCCAGCGTCGCGGGACCATGCCACAAGTCTATTGTGCGGTCCGCCTGTGGCCAAGACCGGGTAACTGGCTGTAGCAGCATCCGGCCGGAACCTTGCTTGAGCTCCCTGCAGACGGGTTGGGGAGGCCATTGGCCTCTCTGCGCGCCGGTTTATCGGGCTCAAAGCCAGCCCGGCCTCCCCCGCGATGTGCTTCCTTCGGGGCCCGCCAAAGAAGCATGGTCATGAAATTCCCAAGCCCACCTTCCAGCATAGGCCTTCGCTTACTTGTTCCTCAAGGATTCGAAGGATGAGTGGGTCGCTTACGGAGTTCGAAATACGCGCTAGAAACACGCTGCAACCTGTCAAATATACGGCATCGAAGGATGCGTGTATGTCGAGGACCCTGCTGCCGGCCTTGGCTGTGTCCAACATGCCCGAGTCCAAAGCCAAGATACAAGATACGTGCTTCCGTCCCCCCCCCCCCCCCCCGTCGAAAAAGCTCATTCCGCTCTCCACCAGAACGGTGGTATCGACAGACGGCTCGGAAGTTTGTAAAAGTTTAATTTTCGTAATGGCCCGTGAAAACATCTGATTCTGTCGCCTTAATCCCTGTCGACCCGCATCCCCAGACGGTCTCGCGCCCTTTACCCGCACCAGGTGCAACCTTGTCAGTCAATTGCGTCTGCAGCTGAGGTAACCTCGCAGCCTGTCCAATACAGGAGCCGAGCCCTGGATTCGCTAATGCCGTCGGGCGGGCTGCCGTGGCCCGTCGCGCTGCTTGTTTTGGACAACCTGTAACGGTTGGCGGCGTCGCAATTGCAAGGTTGACTGCCTCGACTCGACGCCTCCCCTCCATCCGTGCCGCGAACCCGTCTCTCATCCATGTGCGATAGGGATCCAGATGCAACAGCCTCCTGGCCTGCATGCGCCATGCATCCTTATACTGGGCCCTGCAGTGGCGAACGTAACCCACGTGTGGTTCATAATCCGAACCCGTCGCGTTCCCCCGGCTGGGCCAACGAGAGACTGAAAAAAAGGATTCTCCAACTCACCTGCATGCCGCTTACAACTCACGGTCCTTTCTGAATGTTTACGCCCTCCTCTAAGCAACTATGGTCAAGACCGACCCGAAGCAAATTGCTGAGATATGGGTGCTCTTCGTCATAGGCGCCTTTATGATCGGGGCACGGATCTTCTGCCGGACTAAGTTGGCGGGCCTTCGAAACTACCAGCTTGATGACTACCTCATCTTGGCCGTTGCCGTGAGTAGCTGACCACTTGGCTCACCTTGCCGGATAGCGAATATGGTTCCTAACTTCTTCGTCTCAACAGGGCATGTGGACGGCGGCACCCGTCATCGGCCAGGTTTTTGTGCAGGTGGCTGAGGGACGACACACCTCGGACCTGACGTACGAGGAACGAAAACACATGGGCCCAGACGATCGCAAAAAATGGGAATACGGATCGCAGATGTTTCTTTTTGGCCTCACGGGCTACTTCATTATTCTCTGGACTCTTAAGTTCAACATGGTGTGCTTCTACGGCCGCGTCGTACGCGGCCTATGGACCGAGAGATTTGTAAAGCCGCTCATGGTCATGGTCATTTTGTCGGCAATCGCCATCACCCTCACACTTGCTCTTACGTGTCGTCCGTTTGATCACCTCTGGCAAGTTTGGCCAGACCCTGGAGGTATGGCTGAGATGGACTCACTGTTCCCCCCAACGACGGACTGACAACGCCTAAAACAGGTCTCTGCGTGCCTCAGAACATTGTATTTTTTGTCGTTATTCTCGTATTCAATCTCTTTACAGATGTCTGCATCATGCTGGTGCCGATTCCGGTAAGCTTACTACTACCGGCGCAGTTTGACTGCCGCAAGCTAACACCGTTGCAGGTCCTTATGGGTGTGATCCATATTAACCGACTTCAAAAGGTCGGCCTGTACTTTTTATTCAGTTTGGGTTTCTTTTGCATGTTTGCTGCGGTGCTTCGATTTACACTCATTTTCAAGGTGAGTACATGATGGAAATTTGCGCACTCCAACTTCAGGTTGGCTGACATCGTCTTCAGTTAAATCAGCGCGGTGTATCCGCCCTATGGTCTCTCCGCGAAGACTGCGTGGCCATCTTCGTTGGACAGGCTCCGATGGTTACCCCCATGCTAAAACGCCGCTTCTGGGTCGACGCTGGCTATGCTTCATCTCACGGCGGAACTTCCAGCCACCTCAATCGCGATCTCTACGTTAGGAATCCAGGCGAGAGCCATGAACTCAGGTCCAAAAATACGACAGGGAAGGCAAATGACCCGTACTCAATGACTACGCTCGGTATAGAATCAGAAAGTCAGGAGGAGATTGTGAGGAAGGACCTGGAAGCTCTGGCGCAAGGTTCCCAACACCAGAAATTCCACACTGGAATTCTAGTGCAAAAATCCATCGATGTGCAGGGGTCAGATGGGACATACAGAAGCCCCCAGGACCCACGTTGGTAGTACGTAATGAAGCCGACAGGAAAAAAGTCTGGCAAAGATAATATTACATGATTTTGCGACCGTCGCAATAATCGCATATCGGATGTGTCCCTGGAAGGTGACAGGCCGATCACAATACAAAAAAACCACGGCTGTTCAAAAGTATGGCCCGATGAACTGGTTCACGTCCATGAAAGGGAAATCTGGTCGCAGATCCATGAGCGCAAGAACGGGCGACACACGAGTCTCTTGAACACAAGATCGAGACGGGGTTCGCGATAACCCAGGCTAGCCGAAAGCGGCATGTCGACTTCGGACACAGCCTTGTTACAGATTCATCAAGGTTCAACAGCGGCAGCATTGTTCCTGCGAGCATCACCTCACAGCTGCTAGCTCCGACCCGAGTTCCACTGAGCGGTATCCCCAGCGAGTTATGATCCGCCCTGTCTCGTTTGCTTTTAAGTTGCCTCCCGCAGCACGCGCAAATCCTGCAAATCCTATCGGAGTTTCCCCTGGCGGACGGCGGACCAGGGCGAGATAACCCACCAGCGATACTACCTGCAAGGGACGGTCCGGCCTCCGCTCAAAAGGGCCCCAAGCACAGACGCCGTGTCGCACGCCACCCGTTGTCATTGAGCAAAGGTAAAATTCGCCGACGGGTGGGACCATTGTGCGTTACACAGGGAATACCAAGGCTATTGCCGACAAATTTAGTTTCCGCCCGTCGTAAAGAAGTTGAGGTAAAAAAAAAAAAAAAAGACCTCGTTGAACCCGGTGGCATAATACTGAAACAGCACTTAGCCCTTTACCTGGCCGATCTGCGTTAGTGCGTGCAAGTGATTCGTATGTCGACATATGCCTTGACCTTGCCGCCCGATCCTGCATAATGAATTTAAGTAGCCATCATCGGCTTGCAGCGGTGAAGCTCTCATTTCCGACGCCGATTTCGAATAACAAGTTCGCTTTATTTTTATCTCTATTTTGAAACAATCTGCGCTGATAATGGATCCACTGAGAGAAGATGCTATCCACAACCAACGCTTCGTCAAGGTTGTTTGCATCGGAGCCGGGGTCTCAGGATTGTGCCTTGCTTACAAGTTGCGACGATCTTTTGAGAATTACTCTCTAACCGTACGTGCCACCTGTGCCCGCAAAAGCTTCCTGGAGCTGATTCAACATGGTAGATTTACGAAAAGAATTCTGAAATCGGCGGCACCTGGTTTGAGAGCGTGTACCCCGGCTGCGCCTGCGATGTCCCAGCACACAACTACACGTACTCGTTTGAGCCAAAAGGTGACTTTACTGCGGTGCTTGCTGGCTCAAAGGAACTCCGTGACTATTTCGAGGGATTCGCCACCAAGTATGACTTGCACAAGCACGTCAAGACGCAGCACCGCGTTGCAGAGACCTCGTGGGATCCGCTAAAGGGCCAGTGGGAAATCACAGTCACGGACCTGCAGTCTGGAGAGACGGTTCATGACTGGTGCCATATACTTGTGCATGCGACGGGCTACCTGAATAAGCCAGCATGGC
Source organism: Calonectria crousiana (assembly GCA_013406985.1). Taxonomy (NCBI): domain Eukaryota; kingdom Fungi; phylum Ascomycota; class Sordariomycetes; order Hypocreales; family Nectriaceae; genus Calonectria; species Calonectria crousiana. Next base: position 516,083 of record VTGD01000004.1, on the reverse strand, counting down.
CCAAAGTGGAGGGACTTGACAAATTCAAGGGCATCAAGCTACACAGTGGTGAATGGGATGAAAGCGTCTCACTCGAGGGCAAAAACGTGCTCCTCATAGGATCAGGCGCCTCAAGCGTTCAGATTCTTCCAGCCATTCGACCAATAGTCAAGAGTGCGAAAGTGTTTGTCCGCACACCCAGATGGACACTGCCCTCTGTCAACTCCAAACGAGGTAAATTTTCGCCAGAGGAGCTGGAAAAGTTTTCCAGCGACCCTGATGCTGTGTACAACCTTCGAATAGAGAATGAGAGAACCCTAAACAGCTTTTTCAGTAAGTAACATTCAACGAACCTTGCTTAGAATGATGAAATGCTCATGCATTTTAGCCATGTACATGAAAGGAACAGTGTTGCAAAACCAAGCCCGACAGCATTTACAAAGCGAGATGGAAAAGCTCATTGATAGCCCAGAGATTCGACAGAGGCTCGTCCCCGACTTTCCGGTTGGTTGTAAACGCATCCTGCCTTCGGGCGACCAGTTCCTTTATGTGAGCTCTGCACATCCGTCAGCGACAATTTTCAATGGGTACATTTGAACTAACGAAATTTTATAGGCCATTAAAGAAGATAACGTGAAGGTCGTGTACTCGGGAGTCAAAGCCTTCACTGAAACTGGATGTGTTAGTGACGATGGCCAGGTCCATGAAGGTGATGTCGTTATTTGCGCGACTGGATTCGACACTTCATTCGTCCCACGTTATCCCATTCTGTTCAAAGGACACAATCTCCAAGATGATTGGGCAAACTCCATCACGGGATATATGGGCGTCGGAATCTCCGAGTGTCCAAATTCATTTACACTTGCCGGTCCTTGGACCCCGATCTCAAACGGCCCAGTCATTGTTGCCATCGAGTCACAAGCCGATTTTGTCTGCTCCTTCATCGACAAGTACCAGACTGAGCCGGGCATGCACAGCATGCATCTCAAAGCGGCCGCCTCTTACGACTTCAAGGCCTATGTCGCCCAGGCGACCAAGAAAATGGTCTGGTCCGATGCCTGCCGCAATTCTCACAACATCCGCTCCAACTGGGGGCAATCGTCCATCACATGGCCCGGCTCTACGCTTCACTACTTGGAGGCGATACGAGAGCCGCGATTTGAGGATTACGAGTTTGAGTACAACGGCAACCGGTTTGCTTGGATGGGCGACGGCCTGTCGCAAACCGAGTGGGATCCCACCGCCGAGCTGGCCTACTACATTCGAAACAGCGATGACGGAAGGCATTTGAGCAGAGAGGCGAGGCGCAAGGCCATTTCAAAAAGCGGAACACAGCCTCCGAGAGAGCTGCACAGGCAGTCGAAGCTTTCTACTGCTTGAACAGATATGAAATGTTTATGCCAGGAGAGATAAGTCATGTTGCGAATATTTTCTAGCAAATTCGAACCAATTAACAAAGAAATTATACCATGTTGTCCCGATGATATTATTCTACTCGCTTTGTAACATGTACGAAAGAGCCGGCAATTCATTCACAATCTGGCATTATTTGATAAGGGGAGAAGGCGAATCTGAGGTCTTCAGTATAGGCAATAGGAGGAAACCTGACAGGGACTAGAGGCTGTTTGAGGAACCGAGGCATGCCTACTCTACCCAAACTTCAGTGGCCTGAGTATCCTTGGGGATTTGACATTGTTCCTACTACTGCCTGACATCCTCCTATCCAATCAAGGTACAAACCCCAAAATCGCGAATCATCTTTCCAACCATGACCATTCCGCCAATCGCGGGTGCGCCAATCCAGAGCACAATAAAAAAGGAAAGGAAGAAGGTCTCGAGCCACCCGCTCCCCACCTCGCCATTAGTCTCGTATAGCATCAGATTCAGATCCACTAGTCCATATCCAACTCCGTAGCAAATACCCACCACAAGCCACGACATGGTAAAACCTCTCTCTAGTTGCGAGCTGTTTCCTTGTTGGAAGCCAGATAGGCCTCCGACAATTCCCAGCGGAATTAGGCTGCAGAAAATGCCCATCAAGGCGATCATTTCGGAGCGCTCCTCGTCCAAGGTTTGGGGGACAAAGTATTTGTTGAACAGAGTAGGCGCTCGATCAATCCCTCCACCCCCCTGCGTGTCTCCCACTGGGCTTACATCCAGCGGTTCAATGCGAATTGCCCCCTTGAAGAAGCCCTCCCCGGCTTTCTCTGCGTCGTCCATCGCAGGTGTCCTGATGAGAAACATGGACGGGTAGTCTGGGGTCAACATGTTCGCCAATGTATTCAAGATAGACATAAAGGCGTACGGAGCAACCGTCAGCCCGAACGCTGCGTATCCATATTGTTCGATCTGGTCCCCTCGAGCGCGGTAGAGCGTGATGATGGCCCATACAGCCTGGATGAAGCTGATGAACAGTTTAAGGAGGTTATACGACGATGCAAGGACAGCATTTGGTTGGTTTTCTGGTTCCTGGTCGACACCAACTCTATCGGCATCAAAGTCTAGTTTCATCGAAGCTCTTTGTGGCACTATGGCGAGATAGTACCTGGAGTCTTTGCAGAGCCAATGCTCCCCATGGATAGTGGTGTTCAAAGGAACCGGTCTGCAACCGCCGGGAGGGTCCCACCAATGAAGGCTTGATGCTCGAGCAGGGGACCTAAATACGCCGAGTCAGCGTCAAGTATTTCGCAATAAAGACACTGGTGAAACTAACACTCTGTCAATACTTCTAGCCTCTGAATTGGCCTGTGTTTCCTCATTTACAATGGCGCCGGCGGAAATATCATCTGGTTTCTGATTGGGAGCGTTTGTCGTTGACTTTTTAGTCTCGACCTCTGACGTTTTCCCTGCAGCCTGCCCATTCTCAGTCTCTGCTGGGCGCTTTCTCTTGCGCGTCGAGGGCCTCGATAATTTGGCGTAGCGTCCATCTTCGGGCTTCTTTAACACCATGCAAAGCGCGCCGGCCCGAGCGGCACGATTCAAGGGGTTCTTTTCCGTCATGGCATGGCGCGAAATTGCACGAATGGCCCGAACAACCCCAGTGCTCGGAAGCAAAAGAGTTAGGAGGATATACAAACCGGTAGATGTCAGACTCTGACCCGGCTCGATGATAAAAGAAGCGGCGTGGGCAAAGTAGTTGGCGAAAAAGAAGATTATGAGGTCGTACCATTTCGCAGGTGTACACAGCAAATTTGGATTGCCATGATTCGTGGAACCTTCAGGAACAGTGAGTGTGAAATTCATGTTTATGAGACTACCAGCAGCACAAAGAACAGACCAGACTTTGTACAAACCGGAAGGAACCTTCTCACAATGTATCCAAACCCCGCCACGTCCCAGCTGGTACTCGGGTAAACAAACATGTGGTACTAATGCACTGGACTATTTCAACCCTGTGTTTACGATATCCTCTGCGACTAATACCCAAACGGAACACATGTCAAATAACTATTGCACCAAGCGAAAGTGAATGCACGCTCGGCTAATGCGGAGTCCAAGCACTAGTCACAATCTGAATGCGACAACACATAGCTTCAACCAGTGTGAAAAGACAGCGAATAATCTCAACCTCTTAGAAACGAGCAAATCCCAGCACTCTGCATCAGCTGTGGGGGCGGGTGAGTGGCTGAATGACTAGCGCAACGCCACTGCGGAAGCGAGCTTCATTGGGCTATAAGACTCCCTATTGACCGCTCCTTGTTTCATAGAAAAACCAGGTTCTTTCAATTATCTATTCACAAGCTCGATGTGATTGATCGATGCAGAGTGACAGTATCGTGCGCCTAACCCAATGCATCTACTCCTGGAGCTCTCGTCTCTGCAGAGTAGATAGGTATTGACGAGTAAATATCTATGTCAATATGAGTATAGAAGACTCGTCCCTGATGCTTGTTGCCCCTCGATTGTGGGTCAATATAGCCATAACCATGGATCTGTTACGTACACTAGGAAAAGAAAGCAGATAATGCAAAATGATAACGGGTCGACAAATACAGAGCGTCAGGGTCATTGTATCACAGAGTTGGGTGACAATTCTAACCGGAGTACGGAGTGATGCCAGTACTTGGGGGGAGGGGCCGAAATAGGCGACCCCCGCCACTCATTCTCCGTCATTTGAAGGTCCAGGCGTCACATATTCCTATTGGGTTGGCATGCTTTCGCACTCCGCAGCCTGAATTTAGTGCCCCATTTGCGTCTGGCCTCAATGCGCTTCTCCATGACAGAGGTCTACGATAATGACTCACAACACCAAGAAATGCCAGGCTGCAATCGCTACAGAATCGTCTCCTTTCATGGGCTTGATGTCCCACCATAATGCACGTCTCTGAGAACGCAAAGAGAATCGTGTGAGCGCTGATCACCGCTCGGGTTTTCATAAAACATACCATGGTCAACATCTCAAAGGTCGAGGGCGCTTCTCGGCGTTTGATGCGTCGCCCTCTTCTGCATCTTCAGCCCCGTGAAACACTTGATCGAACCATTATTCCGAGGTGGTCTATGTTTTTCCATATGATTCGTCTTGCCTTGATCCCCCCTGTTTCCACTTCTTGTACCTCATGAAGCAAACCCATGTCGTAACGGCAATGAAAATCGTTCCTGAAATAGCCGCCACAGCAACGCCTGCAACACTACCGCCACTAATGGAGCGACTCAACCTGTCATTGCCAATATAGCTGCCAATGCCTAGTAAGCTATTTTCTCTTTAGCTGCTACAGTAGGGAATGGGTTGCGCCGTGATCACTGTAACCCGACCGAAAATGCAACCCTGCTGCCTCACCGCCTTGCGAGTCATATTCTACAAAATGAACGCCCACTCATGAATAAATACGCCTTGCCAAAGTGCTGACGTGAGACGATCTTTGATGCGCTTGATACGTAGACGAGACTGCAGCTGGATCCTGAGCACACCTGTCCGTTGGGTGACGTGAAGATCTAAAAGAAAGTATTAATGATGCCACGGACTATTCTAGATATTTGAAGAGCATCGCAGCAAGGTATGCGAACAATATGCTTAATCATAAGCAGTTGGCTGATCGAGAATGATTCCGTTCCGAATAAGGAACATCAGATGACCATGTTTGCATTGATGGGAAGAGATTTCCTGATTTGTCATAAGGCGAGGTGGATTTGACGGCGATGATGCACCGCAACACCATGTCCACGACTTGGCGACATGGTTAGCCAATTCAGCTTCAGCAATGTAATTCAATATTATGTTGTTAGCCTCAGTCCAAGTCCAAGCCGCTGCGATGACCAATCAGCTTCAAAGGTAAGCGCCAGCGAATCATCCCCTCATGATCAGAATCAGTGGTCGAAATACAAGAAAATCCAGAGCACAAGGGCGCTTGCTATTACGTCTATTTGGCGATTGAATTCAACCTCAAAGTACCTCTTAATTGGAAACAAGATTCCGATTCCAACGAGGCCATAGAGGCCGCGCCGAACTCACACTTTTGAGGAATAGCATGTCAGCAACATCGCGAGGTTGTCACGTTACTTTTGCGGGCTGGTGTAGATACCACGGCCATAAACAAAAGTTGAGACAGACCACATCATTTTGCTTCGGTGAGTGACTCGCACGAAGTAGTCAAACTACTCTTTGATGCAGAATCCAATGCCAAAGCGGTGAAGTGCAATGAGGAAACGCGGCTTGATCATCTGGAGGTGTATCAGCATGACAGATGTCCAAAGACGAACGAGGCCGAATATTACCGAAGGCCACGGAATTAGTGATAAATTGGTATTCCATGATGCAGAACACGATCCTTCGCCCGGCCGATAGCCAATCATCATGCAATTCAGATTACATGGGCCTATCGTCAGCGCTTCATGCAGTGGGATCTTTTATCACGTGGTTGCACAGCCCCCAGAGCGCCGCGTCATCACGAGTGATTGTTGTTTACTCCCTTTTGACAAACGAAACCCCAAGTTCAACTTGTGCGACATCACCTACAGAATTGATACGACAAAAAAGCCCAAAACATGCCTTCGCTCCGTTCCATTAACGCCATCGCCGTGGGCGGCCTCAACGAGCTGGAGGCTCGTCACACACGCAGATGGAGTCACCACAGAACCTATCATCGCCAGAACAACGCAGTGGCCATCGTCGGCATCATCTTCGGGTCCGGCGTCATAATCTTCGCGCTGGCGGGCATCTTCTACCTCGTCAAGCTTCACCTCAAGCGCAAGGCCGAAAGTGCTCTGTGCAACGGACATTGTCGGTGCAAGGGAGCCAAGCCCCTTGAGGGCCACGAACACTCTACAACATATCAAGACAACGACGAGCTTGAGCAACAGCGCGGGCTGTTGGATGATGAGAATGAGGAGTCAGATGTGGAGGAGGACAAGCATCTTCTGAAATAGTGCAACACAGCCAGCAGGCTACAAGTTTGCTCAAGAAGGGACTTGGTTGGGGTGCTGAAGAATTTTGATAGTGAATGTTAGCTAAATCCTTTGTTATTTTACGGAACGTCGCTTGTGTTTTCTCGTCTATCTGTGCACCCTGCATCAAAGCTTTTGCGCCTGTGCTCCTGAATGGCCCAAGGTTTCTCAGTCCCAACTGAAACCCTAACACAACGACTTTTAGACATTTCGATCTACCTTTGATCTTTTTCACTGTCATCACGTTATGATTTATTTCGGTGGACATATTCGAAATGATGATTATTTTATGCGTGTCATCATGAGGAGAAGACTACAAATTGAGGATACTTCGGTCTTGCCGCGTTCATGCAAGTTGATATCAATACGTCCAGTGTTTTACATATACGAAATTGGCTGCCTTGAAGTGTTATGTGAATCGGCAGAGACCTCGTGTTGGGAATGATTAGATTTGGACATAGCCTCGAATCAAACTTCTTGTCCAATTCCTCGTATCTATGCAAGCCAGTATCTGTGCTTATGTTCTCCTGGTTTTTAGATTTGATAAATTAATCCCATCGCCTCTGCTGATTGACCATCGTACAATTGCTGCCTTGGAACCGGTATGAAAGCTTGATCAACAGGGGAAGCACGTGGTGTAAACCAGCACTCGAACTCCTAACATGTGGATCGAATCCATAATTCTCAATAACTAGATAGAGTAGCTGTTGTTTACGCAAAATGTCGGTCTGGTTCAAGAAGAAAGTAGACGATTACGTTTTGAAGAAATAGATAATTTTGCCCTCTCAATCACAAAAACTATTTCAATCCTCAATACCAGGATTCAAGTCTCTCCGGAAGACCATATTGGGGTATTGTGATGGTACTGGACGACGAACAAGGAGAATGGCATGGGCCCAGTGATTTTTGTTTATGGGTGACGGATTTAGCTTGAATATAATGACAGGCTCTTTTATTTTTGCCATCCTCTGTAGGTGCCCAGACCGTGGGAATGATGGAATGCTTGGGTTCCTCAAGGTAGCTCAGGCGCTGCTCAGGGCTGGGTTAAGATAGGCTCAAGGTATGGCTCAGACCGCACGAGCAGGTTCTTGCTTTTGAGAAGAATTCTACCATATTCAAGAAAGTGAATTATCCGCGAAAATATTTTATGAGACACTATTTTAGTACATTCTGACGAGAGAAATTGAGAACAGAGATGGGATGGTTATGTTGACAAGAACAGAGTTGAACTGGTTATTTTGAAGTAATTTGAACTAGGTGATGATTGAAAATCTACAGCGACTTGATCTCAGACACAGACGTTGGCACTGGCAGTAATAATTTGTTGCTCCTCAAACCAGATATACTTCAGTCATCCTCCTCTGCTTCATCATTGCGGCGGTCATCGATGAAATCGCCCACAGCTGTGAAGTACTCCTCAATATCTTCGACTATGCGGCTGAATTCATCTTCAAATTTATCGTCAGATAGGCCCTTGGCATCGTTGATGGCGTTCTTGGTCTTGGCAAGTGCCTGTGCTGCGCGTGCGACGATGACGCAGCAAGCCTGCATCTCCACCTCTTTGGCGTCAGCCTCAGATCGGCCTATCTTCTCGGCTGCACCCTCGAGAGCTTTGCGGACGGGCTCGAATCCATTTTTATAAAAATTTTCCAACTCTTCCAAAATGGCTGGTCTCTGGTCTGCGCTTCCATCGTAGTTTTGTTCGATGGGTTTGACGGCTGCTAGTCTACCATCGCACGCTTCGCGAATCGAGCCAAATATTTCGGAGCCGCCGATATCTACAGTACAGCGTTAGCAGATTTCTTAACGAGAATTTTCTTCTTACGTTTGTTGGTATTGTAGGACGTGGGGTATTTTGACAGAAACTGGGACAAGTCATAGATCTTCTCGCATTTCAAGAATAGTTCAATCATTGATTGAACTGATTTCTCTGGTGTTGCCATGGTCTATTTTCGCCGTGCGTGTGAATTCAAAGGGCTTTCGTCCAATAGGTCAGATTTTTGGCAGCAGGCGATGTGAGGTACGAGTTGGTTACAGTTATATGATATTGTTTATGTACGACTTGCGCGAGTCTTCCATCTTATGAAAATTTCAAATCGATATTCATGTCCATGTTTGCCTCAACCGACACCCGGGCCCTTCCCCGCTTTGGACACGGGAAGTCAAAGAAACGTGGTCCAGTCAAGCACCAGATGCACAGCTGCTGTAGTTTAGATGCGCCCGCCAAGTCCACCCAACTGAGACATACATGTACTGTATAGCCATATATTGTGGAGAGCATCTCTGAACTTGTCTTGCCGAGACAATGCGAAGACGGTTGTAATTGTCATGTTAGTCCAGGTCAACGCCGTGGCTTGAGCGTGAACCCAGCAGCCTATGGGCATCTATTTATTCCAGATCGAACATCTCAATCAGTTGTTCCCACAAGAACCCAGTTACCATGTCTTAGCTCGGTTTCATCACCAGCCGTCCCGTGTCAGAAATTACCGCATTAGGGTCACAACGAGGTCATGGCGCTTACAATCCTGTCGGACATGAACGTGAGTGGCTCAAATCCGCCCCAATGCAACCGACAAAGCAAAGCATGCCGAATACTTTCGGCCTCAAATTGCCCCACCGATACTGAGGCTATTGATTGATGCATGCTTCACGGCCAACTTGCCGGTGGCACGGCTCCTCACGTGCGATCGTGCTAAAATTGAACAAGCCAAGCATATATATGGGGGGACGAGACGCTAGCATCGTTTATCAACAAATATACGACACAGAAACTAAAGGAAATGCCTTGGGTGGCGATGCAATTCGTGTCACCATACTTGATTGGGCAAGGTCTGACAGTGTTACGATGGCACATATTCATTAGAGTTTTCATTGACGGAGAGACCAATCTCGGTTTGAATATGGCAGAAAAGGCGAAAAGGCGAAAGTATAATAAATAAATACGAAACCAAAAAGTTACTCACGGGGCGGATAAGGAATTGAGGCGAGCTGTCACTCTCCCATGCTTCCATGTCAATTCAGCTGAGGTGGATATCATGATGAGGTGGGGCCTGAAAGAGGGGGTAAGGAAACCCAAGATATTTCCAAGAAATTCTCAGGCACAACAGAAGTCCCGGGTTCGGACAAGGGAGCTTTGTTGAACGCAGATTTTTATTCATAGCGTTTCAAGTCAATGAAGTCAATGAATCGTCATGTTTGCATCAATCTGTTTGAAGTGAAATGGCGTCTTCTTCAGTTGGCTGTGGGTCCAGCTCAACAGCCACCTGTTTGTCCGCAGTCGGACTCGGAACTCTTCCATTCTTCCGGTGGAACCCAACGTAGTCAATTCGGTGGGGTTTGGCAGTTGGAAATGATGGTTCTTTGAAGAATCCAAACTTCATGGACCCCATGGGGCATTCTTGGCAGCCCACACACACTTGAACGGGGCCAACTGCTGCTGTCAACGATCCGCCCATCGTTGCCCATCGTTGCCACATGTCCACTAGTAATGATACGTCCATTCACGTCCTGCAAAAAATATGATTAGCACGAGGATCTACGAATATAACGTCTTGTAGCGGATTGCAATCGCTTGTTGCAACTGTGGTAAGACCATTCGCTTATCTTGCTCCTCTCTGAGGAAGCCGCTTGCGAAAACGGAGCGGCTATATGCAGGGGGAGGAAGGAGGGGGGGGGGGGGATGGCACCACTTCGGCTCGTTTTTGTTCTCGCTTCCATTCTCGTTTGAAAGACGTTTCACGTTGGGTATCGATGATGCCGATTGCTAATGGAAACACTACCAAAAACCGGCTGAGGCTGACGAGGGTGGTGTGGGCGTGAGGGTGAGATTTGCTGATGTAATGGGGGTTTTGTCATTTATCACTTTTTGAGGAGCAGACTTTACAGATTGTAGGATCCGATCAGATCTCCAGGGTGGTACATGGATTTGGGCCATCGGCACCTGGAGGCGGTGATTTACTGTGTTAACGACCTGTGTGTTTGTGGCTATCAACAAGCGTCCTGCTCGCGTGCGCTGTGCTACGCAACACGGGGTTTGCGTGCCGGCCGACAGTGGAATCCATCCCAAGCTTCAATCTAGGCTGCTCTGCACATTGTGCCTGCTCACATGACCTTTGTTGATGGGATCGTGCCGGCTGAACAAGGGCAGGGCGGAGTGAGGCACAGGCGATTGCGCTCTCATCCCTTGGCGGGGTAATTCAAGCATCTCATTATGGCTAATCCATGGCATTTATTTAGTGGTGTGCGTGGCGCCATCAGCGTGTGGCACAAGGCCCTAACATGTGTAACGAGGGATGTTGTGGCGGCGAAAAAGCAAAGCCAGACAAACAAACAAGGCGGTGGGTGGTGTGGAAACGTCATCTTTGGAAAATGCACCGACGGGCTGTAGTGTCGATGGCCGACGGGACAGCTCGAACTCGACTCGCCTCGATTGCATTCCATCTCGTCTGAATCCGATTCCATCTCGCCCACGCTCGTTTCCGCACCGCACCGCCTCACACACGGCACTCACTGCACCGCACTGCGCCGCACCGATCGCAATCCGCCATGTCGTCGTCGTCGTCGTCGCCAGCACCACTCGCCATGGCCATGATCACGGCCATGTCGCCGCCGGTGTGCGAGGTCTGCCGCAAGCAGGACAACCTCCTCCGCTGCGCTGGATGCCAGGCTGTCTACTACTGCGGCCGGGACCACCAAGCCGCAGACAGGGCCAGCCACAAGAGGAGCTGCTCAGCCACCAAGAAGGCCCGCATCGACCTGCGACAGGAGGAGCAGAAGCTGCGCGACCGGCCCGGCGATTGGAGCATGCCCGACCACGTCTTTGAGAACGGCGTCGGCCACTTCTGGGGCATCACCGAGACCCGCCCCTACATGCACGCCCGCTTCCAGCTCGTCGACAAGCTGCTCCAGAACTTTGCCCTGGCCGGCGGCCGCGCCCACATCGTCCAGGCCTGCCTCGACCACCTGCTGGACATGATCCGCCTGTGTCGCTCCGACAACATGGGCGTCCGAGACCTGGTTCCGGCCCTCTACACCCGCCTGGGCAGAGACCAGGAGGCCTACGACTTTGCAAAGTGGTACGCCACCGCTGGCGACGACCCGGAGCAGGCCTGGGGCCCGGACGGCCTGCCCGTCATGGACATCACCAATGCCGATGCATTTGAGCCCCCCGTCTACTGGTCCGACGCCTGCATCAGCTTGAGCCACGCTGCAGCCGTGGTGCTCCTCAAAGTCCGAATCCTTCTGGATCTGCGGGCCATTCAAAATGCTTACAGGGCTTTCCAGGGCGTTTTCCCTCAGGAAATCGTCCATCTCATCCGCGTCCAACTCCCCGGAAACATTGTCAGAACACGACCCGGACTTCTCATGGCCGGCCCAACCGAGGTCGCACGTCTGATTGAAACCATCAAAATCCACCTACAAGACCTCTATCAAACCATCCAAGAATACAACGCCGACTTTTGGCCATCGCTGCTTACGGACCCCAACACGGCGCTCAATTCCAGGCCGCGGCAGTACTCGCCAGGGTCACTTGAAGAAGCTTACTTGGTCATTGGATATAATTACGCTGCTTGGGCGGAGACGCCTGGGGCGATAGACACGATGAAGGCACTGCACGAAATCATGACCCTAGAGGAAACAGAATGAACTTTGACATGGATGGTTATTCATCAACGGTTGGGCATGTGCTGGATTTCTTTTTTTTTTTGGCCTCTACCATGGCAGCATACCGTGCCAATGTAATGAACAAGGCCAGGTGGGATATTGATTTAGCATAAAGTGACGGGACATTAATGGGGAGAAATATCATGACGACTGAGATTGAAATCTAAAAGAGTTGCACAGTAAAAATACATGTATCGGTCCAATAGCACTGTGCGTTAAAACACCAGTCTAGGTTGATCAAAACTCACGCCATCCGCAAAAAAAGGCTAGCCAGCACTAATCTAGCTGTCCACGAGCTTAGTCAGATTTGCGACGATATCGGCTATTTTTATCATGGGTAAATTGTTGTTAATTGAGCTTGTAGGTCACAAAAGAATAATCAATCACATCCTCACTCCTTCAATCCGCCTTGCAAAGCTGCGCAAAAGAAAAAGAAAGCCCAGTAGCGGTCGGATGGTCTCATTACCCAAGTCGTCGTTATTTGTATGTGAATTTGGGCCGCACGCAGCCTCGAGCCGGTTAGGTTGATCTGGCGGTTACTGCGTTGGTCAGGCTAGGCTATTGAAGCTATTTACGGTGTGTGACAGAAGTATTTATTATTTATCTTTATTCATAAAATAAATATAAGAAAATAATTGTTTTATAAATAAAAAGATCATAAATTCCTAGATGTAGCTTGAGAAGATCTCGTCAATGATTGACAAATGGACCGTATGCAAGCTGAATCATTTATCCTCTTAACAGTCCCAAGTGGAGCATCTTTTTTCTTGGTTCCCTTTTTTCTTACATTTTTTCAAGACGTATCTACCCTGGCAAAAACGATCGCACAGATTTTCTCTCACCAAAATCACCATGCTACCAATTCGACACCTGGGAAAAAATGGACCACATGTAACTGCTCAACGTATGAGTCAAAAACTCTAAATCTATATGTAAAGCATAGTAAGACTAATTCCCATTGAATACATAGGTCTGGGTCTGATGGAGCTGTCGATGTTCTACAACAAGCGGCTGCCTGATGGAGAACGTTTGGACTTTCTCGACTACGCCCATGCTCAAGGGGTGACCTTCGGGGACTCGGCCGATGTCCATGCTGACAACGAAGACATACTGGGAAAGTAAATCATCCATCGTGCCCATACTTCAACTCAACTGATATGTGTTTCGTAGAGAGCTTCAACGAAGTGGCGGGCGGCGAGATATTGTTCTTGCAACCAAACTTGGAATCAAACACCATCCCAGACAGCCATCCAGCATCGATAACAACGCGGAATACGTCTGCATGGCGTGTCTTCGAAGCCGTGAACGCTTAAGCCTCGCACAAGACGATCCTATTAACCTACTATTGCCATCGAATAGATCCAACCCAACCCATCGAGATTATCGTGACTGCCGTGGCTGCGTTAGTCAAAGAAGGGCTGGTCAAATACCTTGGGTTGATCGAATGCTCTTCAAATACGCTGCGGCACGCTCATCGCATCCATCCTGTACCAGCGGTGCAAGTCTAGCTATCACCGTTCGCCATAGAAAGCTTGCAAGATAGTCTTCTAGTTGCCTGCTGCGAGCCAGGAGCTGATCTTGTTTCCTGCTCCCCCTTCAGCTGGGACCTTCTGGCAAGAAAGCTGAAGAGCCCCGATGACTTCGATGAAGATGATCCCCGTCGTGTCTTGTGACGACCCTCCGAGAAGAAGCTTGACAAGAAGATGACCATTGTCGGGACAGTAGAGGAGATTGTGAAGCGAAAGCATTGTGCCGTAGGTCACCGAAGGTAACGTCAGTCTAATTCTGCAACATGATGATAACGAGAGACGTGGGGTGGATAAAGTTGGTTGATTCAGAGTTGGGGTCGGGGTCGGAGTCGGGGTCGAGGTCGGGGTTGACTTGGAGCAGCTCAGACCTGATTGGATCACTTGCGAAAGGCCGGACAAGTTGATGATGCCCGGGATCATCGTGGCTGCTGGAATGCTCAAGGCAAAGCGTCTCAGATCGATGTTCGATTAGAGTTGGTAGGATCTGACAGATGACGACGATGCGGCAAAGATCCGACGGGGAGCGATGGGGACGGTGGTTTGCGAGCGAGCGGGAATTGGTCGGCTGCAACGAGCGAGCGATGTAACATGGAGAGAAAGGGAGTATAACGGTGGGTTAATCCACAGACAGCGCTTTCGGACTGGGATTGACATGGAGGAATTGACACGGACTGATGGTTCAACTGTAACAACACAGTGGGCGACCCTTTGCGCCTCTGGCCAACATGACGCCAAATTTAGACTGTTGACTTCGGGGACATTCGGCTGCGACTTCATTGACTCCCGAAACGAGTTGAGGAAGGAAGGAACCCAGAGCTCGAAGCGGTCCCACTCTTCTCTTGGTGAAACGCGCTCCGTGTGAACAAACGTTGCTCTGGTTTTTTTTCTCTTCTCCATATTGCATCTCACGCTCGTTGCCCATCCCACGCTCGTTACCCATATCATTCACTCATTATTGCAACATCATACACACACATTCGCTTATACTTCATTCATACTGCTCTCTGCCCCGCATCAACATGGCTTCCACAGTAGCCAGTTGGGTATCGGCTAGCTGTACGGTTGCCAATGTTGTTTTAACGTTCGCTAACGGGTGCGGTCTTACAGCTGCCGTAAAGGCCTGGGTGGAGAGGCGAAGCGCGGCCCGTGCAAGTTTTCAAATTTCCCTACCTATCTATTCATCGTGTCGGGCTGACACCAAACTAGCCTTCAGATGTCGAGGATCCGACCCAGACCGTGACTCCGACTCCGACCGTGACTCCCACCGAGCCCGTGACTCCCACTCAGACTGAGGCTGCGGCTATTGCCGAGCCTCTCAACGCTTTCTCGTCGACTTATTCGCGTCCACTCATCGATCCGTTGCCGTCTGTTCGTCGTTCTGCTCGTCGTTTGTTCCACTATTCCTTCGACGTCTTGTTTCCGTTAGTTTCGCTGTCCCGTTTTAACCAACTCTTTCATGTGCGACTAAACCCGGACGCCATCCTCCTTCCCCTCGCACTGACAATGTATCAGGCTCAACCAACTACCTATCATGGAGATCAGGGAACGAGGTTGCAAGGGCAGGAGGATAGAGTGGCAAATATGGAGGCACAAATGCACCCAATGTGGTATTCTGGAGACCTGATAATTGTAGCAACAATAATATGAGTTCTCCCTATGCACTCCATCGTACCCACGCCCATGGTTCTTCCCTTATCAACCAGCCGCTTGGTTTGTCTATTCTATGTATGATCCTCGTTCTTCATGAAGCCTTGTTTAATCCAGCACACAACGTTGTGCCAACTAGCACCCAAAATTGTGGCGAATATGTTAGTCAGCCAAAAATACCCGACACACGAATTGCTGGGCCAGCAATACGCCCGATGTCTTACGTGCACTGCTGCCGCCGCTCCTGGCGCAGCGCGTTCCACACGCGTTCCACATACACATAGAACAACCACGCTGCTGCTGCTGTAGAATCTTTTTGCGATAGCTAGGCCGCATATATAAGGTAAATCACCTCCGTGAATTAAACGACTATCAACTGAGCACGATCTGACGAAAGGCCGCGAATTTTATTCAACCACCTCAATTTTATTGTCTGACATTGGCAGAAAAATAAGAATAAAGATAATGATAGATCATGGAGAGGACAAACAATCCTCCAACAGAGTCGTCAAAATCAAGTCAACTCTTGTCCATTATGCCATATGATTGACCACCTCCCCCAGTAAAATTTGTTGCAAAAGCTTCTAGAAACCCAAGTTGCAGAATATTTTCATAGCCCATCAAATGCTGAGATGAGTATTTCCACCCAAACTTGTGAAATATCAAGTGAGATTAAGTCGGTCCTCACTTTCATATAATGCACGGGCCTGGCCAGGCTCTACACTTTCGAGACTTTTCTGCCAGGGCTTGCTTGAATTTGCGTGAACCTTCCAAACTGGATTAAGTGGTGACCCTTCTGGACCCAGATCTTTCCAGTATTTCAAGACAGCTCTGTTACCAGATACCCGGATCGAAAAGTCAGTAGCGCATAAGAGGCAGCAACCACGCGTTTCTACACCGTCCCTGGTTCTGAATGCTGCGAATGTCGCCCCGGCTAGAACATACGTCGGATCCTCTGAAACTGGGGTCAAACCTGGCGTGGGACTGAATATTTGGCGACTGTAGCCATTGCGGGCTTCAGCAAGAATTTTCTGATGATGGCATACATCTTCCCAGGCCATAGATTTTGGTGAGAGCCTGCCATTGTCTTGATTGAAAGTTGCAGTTGAGTGGATCAAAAATCTTCCCTTTATAATTTTTGGGTAGGTAGAGTATTTGATCTCAATTTCATTATTACCAGCATCTTCAAACTTACGTGGATGATCATAGGGGGCTAAAATCTTCTGAAAAACATCTTGGAATATCTCTGCGATATTTCCCATCCGTGTATACTTCAAGGCAAGCTGTACTTGGCGGCCGCTGATTTGATAACCATTCCGATAGTAATGGCTCTCTTCTCTTATTTTTTTGGGACAGAGCCCAAAAACAACTCCCCTTTCAAAGAGCTCAACATTGTTCAGCGGGTGAACCCCGGTGCACTGACAGCATACCCAATGATCTGGGTCGTCATGGGTGATACTGGCCAGAAATTCAAGAAACTCACTTCGAGATAGGCTTTTCGATGGCCACCTAAGTTTACTAAGAGTGGCTCGCGTGGATTGGCAGGTTTGAGAAAAGACAAATTGACTGTAAACCGGAAGATAATCCATTATGAGTAGAGTCAACTCGGGGGGTAGATCAAGTATGGCACATTTCGTCTGCTTTTTATTCGGAAGAGGGGGGTCCGAGATTGGCGTGCTGACGGCGGAACATTTGCGCGACCGTGATTGCCTTTTCATCTTGTTCAGGAAGCGTGACAGCTTATTGAGAGGCATGGTTATTGCCAGTAGTTGAATGAGATTGTCGACTGACTCGGTGGACGATTGTGCAAAGATGGCGCAAGTAATGAAGTTGCTGGTATCGAGAGAAAGAGGCAGAGGATGGGAATAAAATAACAGGGGAAGGGGGAGATGATGGGTGATCGTGTCGACATTGGAGAGCGTGCAACAAAACGTTGAGCATGGGTGATAAACAGAACGCGCGGATGTTATATACCCTGCGGGGGGTCATTAAAGTGGGGTGTCAAAAGTCTGTCAAATAGCCTGATTTTACATAAAAACACACCTCTCATTTGTATAACTCTAATTGTATGCCACCTTTGTGGCTTGGTTCCTGGATCACCCGGTTGAGCCTGCAGCTTGTTTTTTTAATTTAAAAGCAAATGTACCAAGGAATGACATCTTGTATTATTCTTCTACCAATCAGGGTGTCATCCCATATACTGCAACAGACTCAATTCACGAGCAAGTCCCTTTGATGACACTCTAGCCTAAGAAGGAAAAGCGGATGACTTTCGGAGGTCATACACCGGAAAGTCGGAAGGCAAAGAATCTGTAACTACCAAGTCGGTGACGGAGTGCTCTGGAAACCCAATCAGGTTGCCCGAGTTAGCTGGAGCCTTCTTTGTGGCGCAGGCGGATATCGAGCATAAAAACCACCATCAATTCCCACAACTACAATAAATCACCCACCAGTCACTCATCCTATTTCTATTTTTCTTTCCCCTCTTTCTTCTGATTTCCACTCTGCATCACTTATGATGTCGGACTCTAACCCAGAATTTGAGGGGTGGATGGACCTTGACCGTGATTCGGCTGGAGGCCAAATGGTATGGCAGAGGTATGAGCCCAAAACATAGGAAGAAACGGATGTGGATATTCGCATCACCCATTACGGTGTCTGTGCTTCCTATATTTGTGTTTTACGGAGCGGCTAGATTCCGACCACGTTGAGTTCATAATAGCTGATACGACATGCAATAGCGTCCCACCAGCTACTCTTGTTGTGTGGGTCATGAGATTATTGGTGTGATTATTCGCGCCGGATCACAGGTAAAAGGACTTGCTGTCGGTGACCGCGTGGGTGTTGGCCCCCAGAGCGACTCATGCCGCGGTCGGGTGGATGGTCACTGTTATGAATGCAGCACTGGAAATGAAAAGTACTGTCGAAGATTGGGGGCCCTGGTGAAATATGCGAGATGCTTGCCGTTGCGGAAAGGGAGAATATCAAACCATGAATCGAGGAGAGACCCATGGCGGAGACAAATCAGGCCCTCGTTGATATGGACAAGGGGAAAGCTCGATATAGCTATGTCTTGGTAAATTGAATGTATTTTTTTGGTGAATCGCTGCAGACCGCCGGGAATAGCGCCTGACCGAAGACGGAACATTCTAAAAGTAGTGGGAGTTTATGTAGTCTAGAAGTTAGGGGACTCGGAAAAGCTGTTTCTCGTCGCGCATGACACGCCAACGGTTGGTCCATGCAAATAATTCCGGACACTCCTAACCTGTCCAACCCCATTTTGTGACAAAGGCTTCCGAAAGCTCCCAGTTCTCCAAGATCCATGGTTGCCCCCAAACGACAAGGGTCGGGTCATCCTTGTCAGGATTCCAAAGGCTCGTTATGTCAATGCAGAGTTGGTCGTCATCGAAACTGCCACCTAGCAGAATCATCTGGTCACGCACGCGAGGGTGCGGGAAAAGGTCCAGCCAAAGGTGATGGGGTACAGAACGCTGAATGGCTGTTGGCTGTAGATGAACTGGAATATTCGAATCAAGAGCCGTCGAGGGCTGGGATGTGCAGAAGGCAGAGATGGCATCGTCATGCATCCACTCTCTGCCACCCATACCTAGCGCTTTCATGTTCTCCACGAATGCACGGTACACGTTCAATTTAACCAAGGATAGAAGATGGTCAGCCTGGGGTGTGTCATAATAATACGCCCGGTATGCAGTGACTTCAAATCGGGTACATCGCTCTCGCTCATGGGGCGGAACCAGCCGACAGGCGATCTCCTGATTTCCCATCAGCGAATGAGGCGGGTTCATTGTAGATTGGAGAGAGGTGTGTGAAGAAGCAGCAGGATGAGCATGGCCAGTGGCACTGCTCTTATGTGGAAACGCGTCAGGTTCCGCACCTTCGCTGCTGAGAAAGCCAATGAGTCTCTATCGCTTGTTTAAGGTGTTTGCCCCATTTTTGAGAGATTGCTGCAAACCCAAAGACCTTAGAAACGAGCGGTTCAATCATGCCCAGGAAGGAATCCCACGATGAGCTCGTTGATTGATGCGATTCTGCATCCTACGCCTTTCGACCTGCGTATCCATGTGGGGCCAGTCAAACGGGCTAGTCCGGTTATTCTATTTCACACAAGACACTTTGGATTGGCGCTTTGCGACATATTGGTTATGAAAGCCAGAGTGGCCATGGGAAGAGATGCCGAACAAGACAGACAATGGCAGGTATTATACTTGAGCATTTTTTGTTGAGGCTGGTGGGTGGCTGAACAACTGGCGCAGCCACAACACCAACATAAGCTCCACTGAGCCATAAAACACGCATCGATAGCTCTCTTTTTCATAGAAAAGCAAGGCTCTTTCAATTCTCAATTCAACAGCTAGATGTGACCAATCCAATAGTGTGACATTTTTTAGTTATGGGGATGATCAACAAAAGGACAAAAAAGCAGATCGACCTAAGCAATGGATATTCCCTCCCCATCCACCTTTTCAGTTCGCCTGGCCACGACCCAAGCCGATCTGGCCCTGGCCGCAGAGTGTTTCCGGGCGTACACCGAATGGCTAAACATGGATTTGAGCTTTCAAGACTATGCGGAGGAGCTCAGCACCCTGCCGGGAAAATATGCCTCTCCGGCAGGTGCACTGTTGCTGGCAATCGACCAAGAGACGCGCCAGGTCCTTGGTTGCATTGGCATGCGACCGATTGAGCTCCAGGCCCAGTACAAGGTCAATCGCCAACCCCACACGCGGTATTGCGAACTTAAGAGGCTGTACGTCTATCCGGCAGCCAGGGGACGGAATGTTGCAAGGGCCCTCATCGCTGAAGCCCTTCTCATCGCCCAGAGGCAAGAGTACGACGAGGCCTTGCTGGACACGCTCGAATCAATGACGGCGGCAATTTCACTCTACAGGTCGTTGGGTTTTATCGAGGTTGAGCCATACTATGATAATCCCGACGAGGGCTTCATCAACATGTCCAAGAAGGTGCCAGTCGAGTCAGCGGTCTAATTCTATCACCTTGCGCGCACAAGGCCGTTTTCTAGATTAGCAGACAGTGGTGTCTGGTTTTTCCTTTGGATAAAATCTATATAACTGACCAACTAACTACTTTGAGCTGAAATAACCACACTCACCCCCCATATGCATGATGATACAATACAGTACTGGCATTTACTCAAATCCGTCCCTCCACACGTACATTGGCATCGAGTCCTCCCACATGCTATCCGTCAGCATGGTCTTGTTTGACCCGTCGGCGTTCATGGCAACGATTTGACCATAGGGCTGGAACGTGTTGTCGTACAGGGCGCTCTCGTCGCGGAAGCCGTACATGCCGCTGCTGTACAGGATGCGGCCGTCAGGCGACCACACGGCGTGGGCATCGTTGGCCTCGGAATCGGTCAGCACCTTGAGGTCGGTGCCGTCGGGCTTCACGGTGCAGATGTCGAACCGGTCATCGTCCCAGCTGTTTCCCGAGGTCCAGTTGGTCTGGCGCGTGAAGACGATGAGCTCGCCGTCGGGCGACCAGCCGGGCGTGTTGTCCCAGCCGTCGGTGATGCGGGTCGAGTTCCCGGTCGCGAGGTCCATGACGTGCAGGCCTAGCGGGCCGTTGTTCCAGTCCCAGAGGCGGTAGACGAGCTTGCTTCCATCGGGCGAGAAGGAGGGAAATCCCGCGTTCAGGGCGCCGTCGGTCAGCTTTTCGTAACTGCCGCTGTCGTCGGGGTTGAACAGGTAGAGGCTGCTGGAATACTGGACACGGTTGGAAAACCAGGTCCCAAAGCCAACTGCCAGCTTCGAACCGTCGGCAGTCCAGGTAGGCTGGAAAGCACCCGCCAGGCCCGATGCGTACAAGGCCTTCTCAGCGGCGGTGCTGTTGACCTCGTATACATCAAAGGCTCTGACCATGTTGCCGTAACCAGCATCCGTGAGCACGACGGACGAAGAAGAATTTCCGAGCTGCTTCTCGGTTGTGGCCAAGCGCTTGGTAGCATTGTTAAACTGGGGGAACACGTCCATGAAGCGGTACTCCCACTCGTTGTCCCAGCTGAAGAGGGGCTTGTCAGCTTGGCGCTGCTCCCAAGCATACACCTCGTACACGACGCGGGTGCCATCAGGCGACCAGGAAGGGTTGCGCAGGGAGCTGTTGTAGTAGCTGTAGGTGTCACTTGGGGATGTGTAGTTGATGCCCGAGTTTGTGCCAGCCTTGACGAGGTAGCCAATGTTGTCGCTGTCGGTGCCGACGTAGTGGCCCGATACCTTCAGGGAATCATCAAAGGTGTGCTGCACCACATCCTGCGCGGTTGCCACGTCCACGCTAAAGATTTGGGACACAACGGCGCTTTGCTGGGCGCTCTTTCCGTGTGCCCCGTACGTTCCCTCGGTCGTAATGTTGTAGTAGACCAGGCGACTTCCGTCAGGAGACCACTGAGGAGAGCCCAAGCAGAACCCATCCTGCCCAATGACCTTGCGGAAGTCGCTACCGTTGGGGCGCACCACGTAGAGCGACAGAGTTTGGGTATGCTCCCAGCCAGTTCCCTCGCTGTGGCCAGTCCATTGGGTGTTGGCGTCTGAGCTGAAGGCTAGCCACTCGCCATCGGGCGACCAGACAGGTCGGTAGAAGCTATGAGGTGCCACGAAACTGCCAACCGTCTCATCACTACCAGTGACGTTCAATGTCGTGCCGGTCGAGAGGTCTTTGATGAATACATTCGCAGTATAGTTGATAGCGGTGGAAACGTAAGCAAGCTTGGAGCCATCTGGAGACAGTGTTCCCATGTCCTCAAAGGAGTCGCTTGACGCAAGTGTTTCGACCTCTGTACCATCCGCTCTGACTCGGTACAGATCAGACTGGCCATCTGCCCGTCTTTCGCTGGTGAAGACGATCCATTTGCCATCCTGAGACCAACTGGGGTGGTAGTCAAACGGGTCGGACTGGTTTCCAAACAGGCGAGTCGCGTTACTGCCGTCGGCGTTGGCAATCCATAGTTGCGACCCCGACGGTCCTATACGGTTAAAGTAAAAGACACCAAGCTTGTCGTCCGCGGGGGCTGTGCGTTCAATTGGTGCTCGGGAGCCAGCTTTTTGCGGCACCTGCTTGCTGGCATAAGGACACTCGCGGGGCTCGCCTTGCTTTTCAGCATATGGGCATCCCG
This sequence comes from Calonectria crousiana, assembly GCA_013406985.1. Classification (NCBI taxonomy): domain Eukaryota; kingdom Fungi; phylum Ascomycota; class Sordariomycetes; order Hypocreales; family Nectriaceae; genus Calonectria; species Calonectria crousiana. The sequence goes on along the minus strand of VTGD01000004.1, from coordinate 493,736 downwards.
CGAGCACAGTGCTGGCAGCGAGGCCTAGCACAGAGAAAGCTGATAGACGCATCCTGTTGGTTTTTATTTGCTCTCAACAGATACTTTTGTGAATTTCGGCGGCGAATATCTTGAGAACGGCAAGGAGCAGGGCTCTTGAAAGAGAACAGGAACGAGTTCGTGACAGAGTATCGATGTCAGTGCCCATCAACTATACAATGCTGATCTCCGCCATGTCATCAGCAAGCTAGCCTGCTACTTCCCTCCATGTGTAAAGGGCGGCGACAACCAGCCTTTTTAAGAGAGTGAATCCACGGGGCATGGGTCACTCCGCCACGCGGACACAGGCAGAATTTTTCCTGTCCATTGTCACAGATAGCAGTAGAAGCCGTTTCACCCTGCGCTACGGACATGAGGTGCATGCTTGGCAAACATTAGACCAGCCTCTTGTGGGTTCTGTGACGCAGATCTGCATATCAATGCCTTTCAAGACGGGTTAGTGTTTGTGCCAGGGGACACGGCGGAACGTCTCCATCTAGCATCGGGCGGGCCGTCACTGGTTTCAATGACGCGGGACTTTTAAGCCGGCCAGTCAATCCCGCGTATGGAAATACAGTAGAAGATAATCATAGAGATCTCACTTGCCGGAAACAGCATAGAACCATATCGGAGGCTTGCTAGCTTGAAAGAAAAATCCCCATTGACAAGATGCGGTACATGCTCCAGATGCGGCGTGGGGTTTCGGAATGTCCTCCTCTCCACTTTATCCACCCTACCAAGTAATTTGATTTACTATTCAACAAGCTCTAATTAGCTACACTTCCCTTGCTTCAAATGATAAACAGCTTGATTCGTTTGATCAGCCTCGTTATGGCGTGGCAACAACGTACTTCCTTGTGGCTCAGATGTGTAAATAAGCTCGCTATAGACACGTGTGCGGATCAGAATGCAGAGCATGCACACAATAGAAACCTTTTTTCCTTGACAAAGGGGGGAAATTAAAGCATCCCACGTCATTATCCACATTTTTACGGCATCCAACAGCCTGGTATTTGGTTTGGGCCGTCACAGACTCGCTTGGCTCGGCTAGCTCGGCTACAAAGGGCTTGCTCGGCTAAATCGGCTGAACAGCTAAGCATAACCATACTCATAACCAAAAGTTCTTGCACTCCCCAAACGCGTCAAAATTCGGCAGCCGTTGGCGGGTCTTGATTATCTGATTGATAACAGCGCAGTGGATGACAGCGTGGGGGAATGGATCGGGCGTCTTGTTGGGATCGTTGAAGAGTGGCAGCGCGCAATCGAGAAGCGTTGTCGGTGGGACGGCTGCCGAAAAGCCCGACGAACTAACGTTGGATCGAATTGTCAGTGTGGTTATTGTTATGCCTAGCTTAATTCTCTTGTATTCATTAAACCTAAATTTTCATCGACCAAAATTGACCCCAGACTAGGCTGAACTTTGCTCCATCTCTGGCAGATGTTCAATTGACAGTGAAACAATACGCATGTTCAACTCATAGCACGGCCCATAAATATACGCGGATTCATTGCCCTGCTGGTCCCTGAAAACTTGGAAGCCCTGGCTCTTCATCTATACCGTTCGCGACCCACTCTCCGGTCATGCCCATAAAGTTTGCTAGGCCAGGAATCACCTCTGCTTCGCCCCATCCGGTCGGCGTTATCCCAATCCCGTCCTCATAAAGCATTCCGTGGAAATCCAAGCTATCGGCAGCTTGGTATTGCGGCCCGACATGAACGGAGTCGGTCGACAGAAGACTGTCAGTGCGTTGGCCTTGGCTGACCTCTGTCGGGATAATTGGTTGCTGCATGTCTATGGTCAAGTCTGGGACACCGCTGTCAGTCGAACTCTGAGTATTTCCAGCATTTTCCTTGTTTTTATTATCCGTGAGCCGTTGGATACGCTTTTGCCACGGATGGCTGCCAGCCTCTCCATCAGAAGAGTCACTGTTAACATGTCAGAGGCGTCCAATTTTAGAATCAAAATAAGCATCATATAAATACGAATCAGTGATTCACTTACTGATGGGAGGCATCGGATGCAGTCAAAATGTAAATTCCATGACGGGCCAAGGTTTTTCGCATCTCGCCTAACTGGTAAAGCCGTTAGTATTGGTATATAATCGGATTTTCCCAAATAGTTCTTACTAGCCACTTTGCCTGTCTGAAATACTTGGCCATGGTTCGGATATAAGTCATAAGCGTCGCAAAGCTTCCCCTGCATTCCTCGATGCGTTGCTCGAGAGCTTCGCAGGGCGGCATAAATAGCCATTGAAGACGCACGCATATACTCTCGAATACGCACATAGGCAGGCTTGTATCAAGGAAGACAAATTTTTCCATATCAATCAGGGCTGAAACAGTCTCAAATATGGAAGAAATGTTGCTGGCGTGGCGCATACAAGCCAATTGATGCTGCTGCACCCACCCTATCGGTGCTTGTGATAGGATTGACTCAGGAAGCGTCTCGGGAAACCCTGGCATGACAATGCGGTAGAGGTCTGACATGCATTGTTCATACCACACATGCAACATTATCAGAGGAGTCAGCTCATCCTGTGACTGGCGAATGTATATAGTGTCTGGTAGTAGCTGAAATTGAGGGGATAGAGAGTCTTTCCAGGTTGACATTTTATACACACATTGAGCAAAAGTAGACGATGGGTCCCATGGAGATACTTCTCTTTCCGGGTGGTTGCGCACATACCTATAGATTAGAAAAGACGGATTAATAAACAGCATCTTCAGCTTCCAGAAGGTAACGCAAACAATCCGACTCACTTTAGCATGCTATAACGCATCTGCATTATCTGAACATAATGACCAAACAGGCCCACATGCTGGAATTTTGGTTGGTCCTTCCCAGCGGTTGGCATCTCCACCTCTAAATTTATTACTGGTGTCGAGGATGAGATGCCAAATAGAAATTGATGTTCTTCGCATGGTAACTGGACGCGAATGTGCTCGTCTCGCAGGATTACAAGATCAGACAAGCCGGTCGACATCATGCGATCCAGACAATAGCACGCCCAGAATAGGCGACGCCGAGCCTCTTGCTCACTGAAAGCCATATTAGCGTCTATTTGGCTTTCTTTGTTCAGGCCCAAAGCCAATGCGGCACGAGTTGCCATGGAGGAGAGCATCCAGGCCGAAGAGTAGTTCCCGCAGTTGACTTCGTGTCTCGCGAGCAGCAGGGCAGCGGCGACAGTGTCAGTCGTCATGTCCTCCAAGACCAGCAGTGTTTTGGCCTCCTTGGCCCATTCTTCAGCCCCCTTTCCGTAAGACGCCATGGCTGGATCGCTGACGAAACGCGAGGCTGCAGCGCAGATGGCCAACAGAAGCTTTCGATCAATCTTGCCGGAATGAAAGTTCTGAAGAAGTGTGCCGCGGTGGATAAACCCGTTCGCTTGGCAAGGGTAAATATTGGTAAAGAAGGCCTGGATGTGCTTGAGAAGGAGGCTTTTCGGAACCTCATCAATACCACTTGCATTCATGGGTGATCAGTAATCTCAAAGTTGAAGTGATCAGCATGAATCTATTTACCGGTTCATTTGAGCAGCAGCCCTCGTTCGGTCAGGGACAGGCAGCGAGTCCTGATGTGATGCATGATGGTATTCAGTCTCATCAATGGGGTTTGCAGACGAGTATTTGCAGACGAGACTCAGTCGTCTGCATCTGGAGCAGGCCGGGCGTTCTCGGGAGCATGGGAATCTAGCAGCGCAGCACCCATGGCAAGCGGCGATTTGGCTGCTCCGCACAGCATCGAGATCGCTCGCTGTATCACCGGGATTCTTTGGCTGTTCATCACTTCCGGAAGCATTCCCATTGATGGACGTATGGGTATTGCTAGCAGCTGCACGATTTGTTCTCCGTCGGGCCTTTCTGGTTTGCAGGTCCTCGACCACGGGCCACCTGCACTCAATGACACATCGTCGGCAATTATGGCAGGTTGGCTGAGACTCGTCACATTTCACCTATTTTAATGCTTTAGTTTTTGCATCTTCGAAATGATAGCATGCATATTGTTTAGGTACTGTCTTACCTTCCTTGCCCGACAAGTGAGGCATCCTAGCGATCATTAGCCTATCAAGACAAGACGTGTGTTAACGGGGAGGTGCCACACCTGTTCGGGATCTCTTTACATTGAGCAGCCCAGCACGCATAACTGTGGCATTAGGGGATTGCGACTCGGAGCTAAACTGCGATGGGTGGTCATCATCCTGTAATTCATTTCTGGAATCCATGGTGCCACAGAACAGTTGGCGAACGCAGAGGGCTCGCTGTGGCTGTGCATCGTCTTGTTTCAAAGGCGGTGAGGAGTGGCAAAACAAATCGGGTCTGGTTGGTTTAGGGTAGGCAGTTTTTAGTCCATCTTGATTGAAGTAGTCAAACATTTACAAGTATCGGATCTGGATCGAATATCTGGAAATATCATCTGTAGGGGAATTCCACGAGACCGTATCTTCATCCTTGCCAAACAAAATCCCATCAGTACAGCACATAGTTCACCACACAATGCACTCGCTGAAATAGTCTGCTTGGGGTTTGTGCGGAAAGTGAAGAAACACGCTTCACTAGACCTCGAGTGGATATGGTTGGTCAGTACAATGTCTATCTTCCTCCTATGAGTCAACTTCTCAAGCCTCCTTCCGCTTACTTTCATCCATCACAACCCCAGGCCTCATCGCCGAAGCATCCGAGGTACTGAGAAATAATGTCCGAACAAGAAACGAGGAGTGGCACGTGCAAAGCGCTACTACTAGGGGGGTCTTTAACCCGACCCCGACCCCGTGACAGTTCCACAGTCACGGGGGGGTCATTGATTTGCAAAAATAACGGCGACTTGCAAAACTACATTAGTTTCCTAGTAAAGCGCACTGAAAGCAATGTAGTATGCCTTTACTAGATAATTGGATTATTAGGTTATTGTCTATTTACGTGCATATATATGAAGTTATCCTAGCAGGGGGCCCGTTATTTGTATATTATCCTTCAAAAGGAGCGACTTAGACTATGGCCTATTTTCCTAGCAAGCCAATGTATCTTTTTTTTGCAAGTCGCCGTTATTTTTGCAAATCAATGACCCCCCTAGTACTACCAACATGGAGTCACCCACAGCCCAGACCATCACTCGCATCGTGACATGACTCAGAACTCCCGAACGCTGGCAGGATAATAAATGCATTCTCACTGGCTATCGCACAGATTATGTGGATCTCTTTACGAACCTGACCACCTTGCACAACGAGACTTGTAATATGCACACAGAATTACCCAAGACTCTAATCCTACCGCTCATCGAGTTTTCTCCAATGCAGGTCCTCTGCGGCCTCAATTCCTCAAGACCTCGGGGACAGGCCGTGCTATTTTCAGGATATTCCTCCGGCGTTTTCCCATTAACTGAGAAAACAAGCCATCCAGCCAGCAGCTGGAAGTGGCTTCAAAAGTATATTGAAATTATGTATGTGATGGAGTCTGCCCTGATCCAGAACTAGCGAAGGATGAAGGCAGCTGACTGCCGTTACTGTGTGACGTTATGGATCCACTGGCATTTTGGCATGATATATCCCGCTATTGCCAACCACTAGTAAACATTGGCAGATCATGGGATGAGGAGAAAAGAGGATTGGAAGGATTGAGTAGATTAAGGGGTAATTGTGTCGAATTGGTGTCGATGTCCAAAAGAAAAAAAGGCATCACGAGCTTTTTTGTCTCACTAATGGACACCAATATAAACCACAGGATTGTGATTGTTGTTGAGGTGGAGCCAGTTCAGTCTGATAAATCCAATTAAAATTCAAGATCTTGGTCGGCTGGTGAGTTAAATGCCCATGCTAGGTTGTACAAAGTGCTTCATGAGACCGGATATGAGTTTCGGAAGCGATCCATCGCTAAATTCCTGATAAATCCTGTCTGACATCGGATGTGTATGCACGTTGGTTGTGACATATCACTAGTCGGTGATAGCTTACGACCAAGACCACTAGTATAGCTTGATCACCCAGGCATCAGGATCCTTCCCAGCTCCGCTCAGACTCTGGACCAGGACTTTTCTTGGTGTATTCTTGTCACCTTTCCGGACTTGCCTAGTAATAGCTCGAACATGACATAGTAAGCTCCTCGGAAATGTGGCGTTTGGATTTCTACCGCAGTAGTTCATCAGTCACGATTTTGAGCCGAGGCTGCTGCTAACCGAAATGAGCGGGATGCCTTCTCCGCACGACTGATGAAAGGATTTTACCTACATGGTTGAGGATGGTATTGGATTCAACAGTCTCCACTTAGCTCAAACAATTGTCATCTATTGAATGTACCAACGAGCCGTAATTTTGATGACTTCATTTTGCCTCAACGCCACAATCCATCCGGGTGCAACTGTGCAAGTTTTCAAATCCTGGTATTGGGCTGAATTGCTGTGTTGCTGAGATTTATGCCTGTAAAATATGTATATAAATATATGTTCCGTCCCTGGGCTCTCGTGGCGTTGTTCCACAACAGAGCGAACGAAATCCGATCAAGTTCCCATTCTTACCCAAAGAATTCACGTCTTTCTCTGAAAAAAAGAGGCAGCTTTCAAACAATTGCAATCATGCTTTCTTCCATGGTATGGAAGATTTACGCAACCGCCATCCAATATATGTCTACTAATGCATGCCAGAAATTATTGGTCACCATCATCGCACTATCTACGGTTGGGGCTGCCTTGCCAGCTAGGAAAAAGAAACCTAAAAATCCAGCTTGTCCACCGGGTGGATTTGGCGTATGTATTGCGCAAAATATTCTTGAATGCCCCTTGCAGTGCTTTGGTCTTCAACCGAAAAGGATGTTTCCGTGCCTCAGCGAATGCTCCCATGGCACACAATTTGCTTGCGAAGCGATGTGCTCTAGCAACTAGCTTGGCCAAATAGTGCGCCCAACATCAGCTGTATTTATGGTGCTGTGGTTCGGTTATATGGCTCAGTTATATAAATAAGTGTTGCATACAGGGACTTGCCGCCTCGCGCGGCATCGAGGCTGGGGGTTTCCCGCTGACAGTCGCCCATAGTTTAGAAAGAAATATAGACCATGGCATCAGCTCTTGTATCTTGTCTAGTGCACAATGCTAACTAGATTGTATCTAAAACGAATTGTAAGCACAATTACCGTTGGACAAGTATGTAGGAAAAGCTTTGTCTTGGTAATAGACACTGATTTTGTTGTTTTCAAAAGGCTATAGCGAATGGTGAACGGAGGTATCACTGTAAACACGCTCATCGCGCCCATTGTCCAGGCGGGTATAAGGAAGCCGCGTGACCCGTTAACCGGGCGATTATCCGGCCCTAGTACGCTAATGGAGTGGTCGCAAATATTTGACACGAACTGATCCTCCTCATAGGGCAGAGTTGGCGTATTAAGGTTATGCGGCTTAAAGAGGGGAAATCACAAGATGACGAGAAGATAACCATTGCAATGTGAATCTTTTGCCGCATCAGACCGTAATATGATTAAACGTTTCCAGGTCACATATAGGAGCAGTAAAAGCCATGTTAAATTTAAAAACGCGCCCAGCACCTGCATTGAAACGCAAGGACATAGCTGGGAGCCCATGCCCAAGAGCGATTAAATGAGGCAAAGATGGCACTGGGCCGGCGAAGCCTAAAGCGAACTCAGGAATTGTGGCCCACGCGCATGCATGGCATATTTAAAGTGCTTGACCGCCCAACTCAAGGTGCCCCCGAAACTTTCGCTCTCTACAACCCAGCAAGACAGCGCCACTCTGATTTTTCTCTTCCTCTAGGATTTAAGAAACAAGGCTTGCGTGTTAAATTGTATTCACACTAATTAATTCTTGCACTTGCCTATCTGCGGAAAAATGTCTTTGGGGAAAGAGCAAACCCGCATCGCCATGCGGGGCAAACACTACAACAACGACAGCCAGATCCAAGAAGCAGCCATGCAAGCTGGCCTTGATCTGATTCCGAGCTATGCAGATAGTGGGTCGTAATAAAAAAGATGTGTAATACAGGTTTTGACATGGACAGGGAAATCTGTCTTATTTGTGGATTATGGATGTGGCCCCGGTGCGAATTCGTGAGTAGCTGCGTTCCAAGCTCATGCGACGAGAAATAGTCTAACACATGAGATGATAGAATTGAGCCAATGAACAAAGCCTTGGCATCTCTACCAGAAGGGTCCACCGCTCATATAATTTTCGAGGATACTCCTTTCAATGATTTTTCGAGCCTTGCCGATACCCTCAACGGCTTTGTCCCTACCACGCAGAAAAATGTCACAGTCTTCCCGTCGATGGTTTCCAGGGGCTACTACAACAGAATTACTCCTGATCAGACAGTGGACCTTGGGATGTCCTGGTCTTCCTTCAACTACCTGAAGTCGCAGCCCAAGCTCGCCATTGATGCTACAGCCACCCCGCAGGAATTTGTTCAAGCACGCCATAAGGCCTTTTCAGTTGCGGCCCATGGGGATTTGGTTGAAATTCTAAAGCTACGCGCAGCCGAAATCCGCCAAGGAGGACATCTAGTTATTGCCCTCGGGGGCCAAAAGCCATTGAATGATCACAGGCCCACTGATACGGGATTTGCACCGTTGCAAACGGCCATGATGAAGCTGGTGGCCAGCGGCAAGCTGAGCCTCCCGGAGATGATGCAATTTGGTCTGTTCCCGAGCCATGAGCGGAGCCAAGAAGAAATCCAAGCCGCTTTGGATGCACCAGAGATTCGCGACGTTTGGGCTGCGGAGTCTGTCGAGCCAAAATTAATTGTGCACCCCGCATGGACGAGACATCAGGATAATCTAAAAGCGAGTACAGACGAAGAAGAGGCACAGCGTTCACTCAGAGAGTACGCAGAAGCGGCCACGCGCAACCTTGTGTCGTCGGGAGGGTGGTATTGGCTGCAGGTGCTGCAAGAACATCGCGGGGCAACATGGAAAGAGGGCAACGAGTTTCTCGAAAACCTCACGCAGCTTGCTGTTGAAGACTGGATTGAGAAGTTCCGAGACATGAAGGTGGAGATTTGGTACACATACCTGAAGCTAAGAAGAGTTTAGAGTCTGCTTGTGGCCAGGAACGAAACTATAATGAAATTCCATTGTCAGCAATTAACGCATGTATCAACTCATATTGGTCTTTTTTTTCCCCAGCAAATCGAAATTTCGTAACAATGGACTAGGCATGCGAATCGACCAATGTTTATTTTCTGTTGCACAGTGAGGTTGTGAGCCATCAAGACGAAATGAAGGTTGTAATTGGGATCAGGGGGTCGTTCTCTATCGCCCCTGTTGCACTCCAAAATCATTCGCTGCAATTTTTATTCGTCATATACTTCTTTGGAAAACACCAGACAGGTTCATTCAACCGCTAATTGCTTGAGATGGGGGCGGATTTCTTTTTGCCCAACTCGATGCTTTTGGTGTCTGGTCAGGGATTGTGATGTTGCATAAGACACCGACGGCAGAATGAATATTTTATCTCCAAATTTAGAATCCATAATTTATGGGTTTAACAAACAAAAAACCCTCAGTCATGGATGGACACAGCATAAGCGGCGACTGTCGGTCAATTCATTTAAAACGGCATCGTAATGCAACCCACATTTACGCGTTCGTGTGCTCCCGCGAGCTTGGATATACGCGCCAAACCCATGGGTCGGACAACTTCCCGGCGCAAAGCCAACACGTCAGCCAAGATCAGCGCCCCAGCACAGAGGGCACCGCGGACCTATCGCCTGCGTGGCTGCGCGCACAAGGTTCGCGAGGCCTCAAATGTGTCTGCTGTTTTGTTCATGACTTGTTTCACTGCAGTGCGGCACATGACGCGGCCCGTTATCGTAACCTTGTTTCACTCAACAGATGGGCCGTGCCGCGTGTCGGCGGCTCCAGTCGCCGATTCCAATCGCCGATTGCATCCGCGTATCGTCGTGGACTCCCCGAGCCGGGTCCCCGAACGCCAACTAGTGAGCCCATTACGGCCCCAACACAGGCCACTCCCGGCTGAGGCTGAACCTGGAGAACCCGAAAAAGCAGAAAAGCGAAATCACCGAGAGCCCCCAACGCTCCGATAGCCACACCGCATAGGTTCCGTGTTCCGCCCGCGTGCAGGCTGATCTGCCACTTGCAATGCACACAAGATAACATCTGGCCTCTCAGTGGTACCACGAGGGCCCGCAAGCGCCACCTTCCAAGGAGTATTTTTCGGAGCTGGCACTTTGCTCACTCGGACCATGTCTGAACTGTGCATCGGGGAGTATGGCTAAGCTCGTTTCATGCCTAGCCCGCACCGAGAGGTCATGTGGGGTATGCAGAAGCTTGATCGACTCTATTCTTGGCGTTATCAACTTGCGACGGCAGACGGCGCCCGCCTGTTATCTCCAATTGATGAACTGCCTGCACCCATTGACTTTTCTCCCCTGGCATTCAGATTGACTTCGAGCAAAGTGAAAACTATTATAAACTCCCCGATCCCCCCCTCCATTAACCCATTAGCAACACACCTCCAAACACAAATTCACCATGCTGACCTGTGCACCAACCCCCATTCGCTCTTTCGACGCTATTGTCGTTGGCGGCGGCCCATGTGGTCTCGCTGTCATCGGCAATCTTTTGGAGCAGCTGCCGGGCCAGGAGTTTCTCTGGGTTGATCCCGAGTTCAAGTCTGGCCGTGTGGGGGACTGCTACAGAGAAGTACCGAGTAACACAAAGGTTGATCTCTTTGTCAACTTTGCGACTGCCCTAGCACCTTTCCGGGAGATTATCGAGTCATCAAAAGAACCCAATGCCATAACAGCACTGCGTAGTCTGCCGCAAGATAAGGGCTGCGAGCTTGGTTACGGTGCAGACATGTGTCTGATGCTGACAGACGGCATTTCTCGTCTCTTCAGCAATGTGCAGCAGCGCTACGGCAAGGTGACTGCTGCTACTTTTAATAAGGTACGATTGAATTACGTTGTCGCATTTGGAGGATTTATTACTCACACCCATCACAGCAAACAAAACTCTGGACGGCAGTATTGGACGGCAAGGAGCACGTCGAGTCGCCTCGACTAATACTCTGCACCGGGTCCAGCCCGATCACGAATCCACTTCCAATTCTCGAAAAGATGCCCCAATCATTAAACTCAATCCATTTGGATGTCGCACTTACTCCATCACTCCTGGCAAAAACAATTCAGCCCGCCGATGCGACCGTTGCAGTCATTGGCGCATCGCACTCTGCCATCCTCGTCCTCATGAACCTCTACAACCTCACCAAGACAACACATCCAAACCTGCGCATCAAGTGGTTCACGCGCCACAATGAACTGCGATATGCCCAGTACATGGATGGTTGGATCCTGTACGACAACACCGGCCTCAAGGGCCAGGCGGCGCAGTGGGCCCGCGAGAACCTCGAGGGAGCGTTCGAGGCCAGCCCCGTGAGCAGCGTCATCACGAAATTCTGGACGCCCGCGGACAAGGAGGACCAGACTTACATGAGCGAGCTCGCCAGCTGCACGCACATCGCACAGGCCATCGGGTACCGGCGAAACGCGCTGCCAGAGCTCAGCCAAGCCGGAGCCGAAGATAAGCGTGAGGCGCTGCTAGTGCAACCCGATGATGTCACGGGCCGCTTCTTCGCTGCCGGTTCAAAGTCGCAGCATGTGCCCGGACTTTTTGGCGCCGGAATTGCTTTCCCGGAGCGCGTGGTGGACAAGGCAGGCAACGTCGAGCATGCAGTCGGTTTCTGGAAGTTCATGCGCTTTCTAAAAGCTGCGGTGCCTCAATGGGTTGAATCTTCGTAGGCTGGGATGGATTTAGAATTTGCAAGAATGCATCATACCCGAATGTTTTTAAAGGCGATATCCCTTATTGGAAGCCTGTTTTGTTTGTTTGAAATATTGTATGCAATGGTTGTTTGGGATGATTATACCTGATAGATGTGTGTATTTATGGAAACACAAATCCTAGGTAGGTATGATGTTATTATAATATATTTATATCAAAGAAATCTCCCCAATTGCAATACATCAACATTTGTACTAAACACACTTTTGATCCGGCGGTCTAGGTTGCTAGTTTATTGCTTTTGGGTCTTTGTTATTCTGAACCAGTCCAGGACTGACCTATCCGGCTGTAACGGCTGTGCTCTTGACCTTTGTAGCATGGGGCAAACGATAGGTCAATAACGAGAAATTCCAGCGCTCCACGATACGTACTAAGTGTAAGTACTCGATAATTAGCCCATGTCTTTCCCCAAAACCGCCCTCGCTCCAAACCTACATCACATTGCCGTTGTTCCAATGAGTAAAAGCTTATAGTTTGTCTGATCTGATCGCTATTTCGGCAATTACTCCAGCACGTGGCAGCGCCTGAGAGCCCCTGCATAAGTGATCAGTTGTCACGGAACCGGATATGATGGATCAGGCCGTAGCAGATAATAATATTTAGTTCAAAGTCTACGGCGACGAGTAAGTAATGATACATGCATTGCGATCAATGTGCATGGAAACGATGAAAGCAAGACAAGGGTGGCTAGCCCCACTCCAGGCTTTCCTCGACCCTAAGGGTTTCAAGTTCATTAATCAGTTCTCGCCATCCTTTAATTCACGCATCAATCATGTTGAACACCAAGTCATTAGTCTACATAATTTTATTTACTCCCCCATCTCCAACCGCTCTTCACCACGGGAAACCATCGGGATCTACATCATCAGCGCCACAGGGAAACCTAGAAGTTTCGCAGGCCGTCAACGAACTTTTGGTATCATCTCGTGCGCTGAGAACAACTTCGTCTACCACATTCAGCTCCACAGCTACAATAGCAGCCTCCCATGGTTCAACCCTTACCTCAATTCAGGAGGTTGGAGCGAAGCCTGAAATAAAACCAGAGATCCAAAAGCCGAAATACACATGCCCTGAAAGTGAAGGGAGAGATGAAAATATCTTTTTTTGCCACCACTGCGGCGGTGCGAAGGATTTGACACCGTGGACGTATGATGGCGAGCCGAATGCAAAGTGCATAGGGGTAAGCCATTGGAATTTTGTCACTGCCCATTTTCTAAAAACGCTAAGATTGAATCGGCCCTAATCGCTGTATCTCAGTTATTGAACGGGATATGGGAAGGCTGTTTCTGCTACGAAGAGCCAGAGGAGCAAGTGTTCCCATTAGTGAGAGGAAAGGTAGATGCGAGGAAGAAAGGGTGAGAGAAAGGGTTGACGGTAGATCCTTTTTAAAAAACCTTTGAGTTATAAACACCCAAAGCCATGGGGTTCGATACTCTCTTTGTTTCAAGCACTATGATACCGACGACTGGTGCAAAATTATTGCCCAGATATCTATAGGTAGGTTTACTCGTGGTTCTTGATACACAGGTTGTCTTTTACAAGTACTCAGGCGCAGTCATGCTCTGTAAAACAGGAAAGAAAGACTACACAAACTAAACTTTAGATCAATCGACTGATTGCCCTACTATCATGTTTTGGAAAGGCCCAGAGATATCGCTTCCTCAACCCGTTGTGGACACACCAACAAACCGCCAAATCAGTGATTGGTTCACATTGGCTTCAAAGCATTGTGCATCAATGATCCATGCCATACAACACTCCATGGCGGTGGCTGTGAGATATTGTGGTCACCATATTTGGCCTCTTCAAGCAAATGACTAGCCTGACAATTGGTCTATTGAACCCAAGTCTCATAAAAGATGTGTGAAGTAAAGTCCAGAACAGAAATAGTGGGACTTAGGGCAGGTATTCTACTGTAAAGAACTGCATTAGAATGCCATTAGGATCGAAGCTCTAGCCACCGACTAGAGTCGGCTCCTTTTTGGCTACCAGGGGTTATCCTCAGGCCTGTAACGTGGCTGCCATCAAGAGAGGTAAAACTTCTATCGTCACCTGCATTGAGGTACCAGTTGGAATCCACGAGAATTAGAAAGAATTTGTTTACATGGAAAATTGCGCGGAGTTCGTTCAGAAAGCCCTTGATGTCACTCCGAGTCTCTGTGGGGCGGGGTACAAAGGTGCAGGCTTATGATAATCAAAGAGGAGGCACTGTCAAAGGCCGAAGCTATTACGGACGGCAAAAGAGGATTTGGCAAGCTGCATTACAACAACGGTTTGAACAACGGGTTGGTCCTTTTCACACGGTTCAAGCCATCTTTTGAAAACTGAAACAAAATTATTTAGGCAAGAGTCAGTTCACCACCACGTGGCGGCGGCACCCCCGTTTTAACTGTCCCTTTGATGAAAGAAGATTGTCGGAGGATTAATTTTAATTAGCCAGATTAAGAGTAATATGGATCAGTTTAGATGATAAGAAGTGAATTGGTTGGTATCTTGATATTATATATCGCCCATCCTTCGAAGCCGACGTTGGCCATCTTAGAAAACCACACCCTTGGTCTGGTGGACCTTGGCAAGGTTGATGTTCTTGATCATGAAGGTGAAAATAATGGCCAGGGCAACAATGCCTGTTCCGGCAGCAAGCATTCTCGTCTGAGCATATCCGTAGGCCCTCTGGATCGCCAGCCTGGTTGGGGTTCCGACCTCGTAGCTAAGCTGGGTGGGGAGGTCATAGACAATCATGTCGAGGTTCTCCAGCTCGGACTCTGGCAGCCACCACGACAGGGCCTTGGGGAACGTGTTGGTCCAAATAGCGCCGGAGATGGTGTTTCCGATGGCGCCGCCGGTGGTTCCTACGACGTAGAGCAGAGCGAGAGTGGCAGCCACGTGCTGGTGGTCGACGGCGGCCAGAACGGCAAGCTGCTGAACAATGATGAAGGTGCTTCCGCTGATGGAGATGAACACCTGGCACATGACGAGGAACCCGACGTTCTGGTTCGGCTTGCGGAAGTAGATCATCAGGCCCTGGGTGAAGATGTGGAGGGGAACGGCATAGTAGAGGAGCCACTTGAATCGGCAAGTCCTTCGAATGGCCCATCCGACAAGCAGGAGCAGAGCTCCAGAGACGACGTTGAAGGTGTTTGAAATGTATCCAGCCTTTGAAATGCTCACATCATTAACAACCTGCAAGAAGGACGTGAAATACGAGGCCCAGCAGTAGTACGAGATCTGGTAAACGGCATCCAAAAGACAGGCGCCGGCCACGGTCGGGTTGACCAGCTGATCGTACTTGAGGAAGGGCACGGGAGCGAAATAGACCTCGTAAAGGCCAAAGGCAACCAGGAGACAAAATCCAAGCACAATCATGGCAATGATGTAGCCGGTTGCCCACTCGTTGGGGGCGGAGGTGGCCAAGGTGAATGGGAGCAAAAAGATGGTCAGACCAGAGGCGAACAGGAAAACACCAATCGCTAATATCACGTCAGAATGGTTCTTGGCTCGTAGTCGTAGGAGAAGGTCGTTAAAACTCACCGTCAAATTCGAAAAAGTAGTGTCGAACACTTTCCCACGCAGTTCGGCCACTCCTCTCCTTGATGACGAGACCCGCCTTCTCGGCCTTCTTGAGTTGTGTCTTCAGCAACAGGTACAGCGGAGAAGCGACAAAGGGCAGGATGATGGCGAAGCAGCCAAACGCCCATCGCCAGCTAATCTTCTCGTAGAAATCCTCGGCAGCCTCCGCACCGGCAAATGCAGTGATCATGTAGGGCGAGGAAGTGAAGGCGTAAGCCAAGCCTCGGTTCTTCAGCTTGGTCACATCGGCTGTGATAACGTCAATGCAATAGGTCATACCACCGAAACCAATTTGATAAAAGACCTAGTGCGACAAGTATTAGCGCCGCCCATTTTTACAAAAAAAAAAAAAAAAAAGTCCCCATTGAGACCTCCAACATACCTGAGCCGCGCAAAAAGTAGCAAGGTCGTGGCTGACGGCCATCAGAATCAGGCCGAGAGTTGCAAAAACGGTCATGATGAGGAATCCCTCGGCTCGGCCCCACAGATCGAGAATCTTGGCGAGCGGGATGTACATGGCGGCGTTCATCGCATCAGCGACAATGTAGATGACGGTCAGCAGCGAGTGGGACTGGAAGTCGCTAGTGACGAACGGGACCAGGTTGGAGAGGATGGTGGCCTGGAAGGCGTTGACAAAGTAGAGCAAGAACATGCTGTCGAAGCGGTTAGCTTGGCGCAGCTCTTGGCGCCATAGAATGATCTGCAGGGTCTTGCAGCCACGCACAGGATAAAGACGCCAATCAGCGAGGTTCGAGACCAGGTGAGAGTGACGGCCTCGACGTTCTGGACACCGCGCTGCGCATCTTGGGCGGGAACTTCCTCGGACGATTTCTCATCGCTGGTCGGGGCGACAGCCTCCGTGGCCGTCTCCTTGTCGGTGGGCGTGATGGTATCGTCTGCGACGGCGGTCGCGACGTCGTTTGCGGGACGCCGAAGCCTCGGGAATCTCGCCATGGCTTTTTAATGCTGGCTCGTTGCGGCAAGGCCCAAGTAGAAAGAGTGCAGGGTGTGTGCTGCTCTGCAGATGGTGGGAAAAGACGAGGAATCAACTCCATGGGGAAGTGGTCGCATGGTGCATGTATATACTAACAGTCCCAGTCGCCAGCGCCTTCAATTCAGCGCAGCCATATGGAGCCCCGCGACGCAAGAGACGAGCAGCTGAATCTGATAAGATTAGATCACGCGTTGCGCCTAGCGAAAAAGTCGGGCTCCTCCCCAATGGGAGCGCCGGCCTCTGCCTCTGCTGGCTGCTAGAGCCATGCACCGAGACAAGTCGGGCAACGTGCCCAGCGCTACGTGGGGGGTCGTCTCGCCACGATGAACGCCTCCGCCGTGCCCCAAGCGAGGACGGAACACCAGTGAGCATCTCCAAAAGGCACCTCGCCCTTGTCCGACGTCGGCTTTCCCTGTCCCAGTGCTACGTAAACGTCCGCCGCGCCAAGCCGTTCTCGACTGACCCGGAGCGTGCTCAGCGTTAGTGGCGCACGCACTATCAACAGCCCAGCGTCAATTTTTTCAGGCCCTAGGTTCTTGGCCGAGTCTTCAAACCACGCGGCCAAGATGCAGCGGTATGCTTATCGCGTCTGAGCTCTAAAATACAAGCTTAACTGCCAAGTGCGGGTCGACCAACAAGCCTGACGTTGGCTCGTCGTGGTGGTGGGGAGAGTTGTGTGATTTGATTCTTCCCGGCGTGCCGGGTTGACAAGGGGAGGGATGCATTGCATGTGAAGGAATTTGCCGCTTGTCCCAGAACATGTTGTTTTCCCTCCCCCCCCCGCAGTTCTGACCGTTGCATTCAAGAAAAGGTGGTGGGCTGCGAGGAGGGTCACGACCGTAATACGCGTAGGAGTCCGCGTAATTGAACATGTTCAAATTCAAGACATATGAGCAAATCGCTTCTTATTGCGAGGCATGCATCCTTCCGGAACTCGAAACTCGAACATTGTTCGTTGATCAGGGCCAACCCATTGATGATTGATTAGTGGCCCAGACATCCCAGTCCGTCTCCACTCCGCCGCCCCGGCCGGAGCGCGGAGCTCCGGTGTCCGTCTCTCCTGGGGCTCCGGCCTCCGTCGTTGCATCCGCCACCAAGTCTTTCCCTGTCCAACAGGAACACGGCACCGGCTCAATCAGTCCACAACGGATACAATTCGTCATTCAGGTTGGCCCCATTTCATTGCTGCCCCATTTGCTCCCCACGCAGCCTTTCCATAGTTAATAATTGAACTGGCCCAGCTTTGCGAAAGCAAAAAAAAAAAACCCCCGGGAAATGTTGCAGTCCAAGAGATGCCAAGGAGCCAGTACCAATAAACCCCCACCCAACAACCAGCCACAGAGCTTTTGAGTCACCTGCGGATGGATACGGAGTCGAGTTTTCAGCAATTCAGTTCACGAGATGGCCGAGTGTGTTCCCGAAAGCGGACGAGCAGGACAACATGGCGTGGCCCAACATAATCATCCGATAGCGCGACAAGCGTCCTCAATTCAGAACCAGAATTTCCCTCCAAGTCCATGAGTTCGAGCTCTATTGACGCCTGTTTTGACCATAAATACCCAGGAAACTCGAAAGGCGCATCAGCAATCCTCCCCGGCAAAACGATATCGATCTCGCTTCATTCTTTGGCTGCTCAGAGCTTAGAAATCCGGGTTTCGCTGCTAATGCCTATGCTCTCGCCACATCTTGGCGGAACTACGAGTTGGGATTGGTTGTATTTGCAGAAACGAGCCGTTTCAACGCACATTTAACTCTCCCGCAAGTGCATCATTCAACCTCTACCGTGATGGCAAACACTGCCGAAACTCGCAACTCGTGAAACGACCTTTTCACAAGTCTTGATGCGGCTAAGACAATGGCTGAGTCACTATTGGCCAACTTATAGAAGGGAACCCCTCTTGCCTTGATATGCAACAGTTAAATGAAAATCAGAGAGTAACATAGAGGCTGGACAGAACGAGTACGGCTCCTTTACAAGACCACTCCCGTGGTCTTATTGGTTCATTCATTCTAACATGAAATCGGCACTTCCACGCACCTGCGTGAGGGTTTGTGGGCACAGTTTGATAGTTAGATTGGTTCACACAACTACAGTGTCGTAGCTTCAGATCAAATAGAAGCACTATGGGGAAGCTATGGTCCACAACAAAGCAGGCTATGCCTGAACCGAAGTAATTTCGTTTTCCAGATCTTTCCTCGCTCGTTGCGCATCAAAGTAAGCAAGGTGTTGCTCGACAAACAAGGCTCAGGGGTCAGTCTTCCCAGCCAATCGAAAACATCATTCAACTTCCGGTCAGACTCTCGATAACCAAGAATGCCAGCTCGCATTCAGCGCTGTTCGGATGTGATACCCCAAGCAATTATCGCCTACACTCATGCTGGCTTCCATCGTCATGTCTGCAGCGTTGTCGTTTGTGGTATCATCGTGTGTGCATAGATTCCAAAATCCATGTCATGGCTCAAATCACCAGGATTAATTTTATACACCGGGGTATTCCAGCTAGGCCACAGCACTATTCTAGCCTTCTGCGCTGTTTGTTCCTTCGTCCCCTCCAGTTCGTAGTATATTCAGAACCTGTGAACCTCAAGGATCGTCTGAGAACTTTCGATGAAACAAATCGTTGATTGGCATGAGAAATCGCTTTCACTCCTGCACCCGACAACCTTTCGCATAGCAGACTATTGTCTCCACACCCCGTAGGAACAGCAAACTTAGCGGTTGGCGATACTCCCAGCAGCTTTCAGATCTTTAGTACCACAACGAAATAGAATGACAATACCAGACATGACTATCGCTGCGTTGTATTCTCGCAAGGTCAACCGGTGATGTTCCTTCTTCATGCTCCCAACAACACAAAAATAACAGAACAACTCAAATCATGAATGGCGACAGATGGTTGCTGCTTTCTCTTCTGACGATCATATGATCAGGTCCGAGGACTCGTCAAGATGTTACTTGCTCGGGGAGATTGAATCTTATTGTTTAAACCCAACTGCATACTACCTACCTTTGTGGTCTGGTTCCTGAATCATCCGGTTGAACCTACGGGTTGCTTTTCTATCTACAAGTAAATCAAGATGTCACCATATTGGTCGTAAGGAGAGACACCACAAAAGATCAAATTACTCTGGAGTGCTGTTGCTTATCTCAAAGAGTGAATACAGACAGAAACTGCCACAAAGACCCTGTCCTGTACATCAAGTGCACCATGCATTCCCACAAGTGCAAAACCACACATCCTCCCTCCATCAAGAGCCAATATCTAATCACAGGTATGTTCATTTCAAAGCCTTCTCATCAAACTACAAATCAAGGGTCACCATGTGCAAAGTAGAGCCAAGAAGTTGCGAACAAAATACAAATATAATTTAAATGTAACTGGCTAATGGAGCTAGAAGTGAAGGAGTGACTTGAATGGTATGCCCGTTTTTTTTTTCCAAACCCAGACCCCAAGACTCGTTGAACAAGCGAGACGGCCGTGAATTTTTCCTTTGCAAAAGTTGATTAGGTCTTATTCTCTTTGGTCGTTAGAAGAGCTGGGCATTCTAAAAAGTCGTCGTGAAATTTTTAGAAGCCCGCAAGCATCCGTCACCACCTCAGTCACCTTCATCTCTGCCCAAATCCTATCGCCTTTCGCACCTATAAACAAACAACGCAGGCAATCATCTCAATTATCGACAAGAGAAGCAGCTTCCCCTCAGGTCAAGCTGAATTAGTAGTAGGTGGTGTAAGGCTTGACGCACTTGCCAGTCTTGGAGTCGTAGGTCTTACCCTGGGGGCAGGCGCACTTCTTGGTAGACTGGTTGAAGACCTGGTCGGTCTTCTTGCAGACGCAAGACTTGCCGTTGTAGGTGGCGTCGCTGCCGCAGTCGTAGACGCACTTGCCGTACTTGACAGTCATGCCAGCGGGGCAAGAGCAGGTCTTGGTCTTGGTGTCGTAGAGCTGGCCCTCAGTCTTGCAGACGCAAGAGTAACCCTTCATGACAGCGTCGCTGCCGCAGCTGGGGATGCAGGCACCGTACTTGTTGAGCTCCTGGCCGGCGGGGCAAGCGCAGGTCTTGCTCTTGGTGTCGTAGATCTGGCCCTTGTTGTCACAGACGCAGGTCTTGCTCTTGGAGTCGTAGGTGGAGCCCTTGCCACAAACGGGAGCGCAGGCACCGTACTTGTTCAGCTCCTGGCCGGCGGGGCAAGAGCAGGTCTTGCTCTTGGTGTCGTAGATCTGGCCCTTGACGTCGCAGACGCAGCTCTTGGACCCGGAGTTGTAAGAAGCACCCTTACCGCAGACGGGCTCGCAAACGTTGTACTTGTTCAGGGCCTGGCCGGAGGGGCAGGCACAGGTCTTGGACTTGGAGTCGTAGATCTCACCCTTGTTGTTGCAGACACAGGTGTTGGACTTGGAGTCGTAAGAAGAACCCTTACCGCAGACGGGCTCGCAGACATCGTACTTGTTTAGGGCCTGGCCGGAGGGGCAGGCACAGGTCTTGCTCTTGGTGTCATAGACCTGGCCCTTCTTGGTGCAGACGCAAGACTTGCTGTTGGAGTCGTAGGTGGAGTCCTTGCCGCAGATGGGCTGGCAAACATCATACTTGTTCAGCTCCTGGCCGGCGGGGCAAGAGCAGGTCTTGCTCTTGGTGTCGTAGACCTGACCCTTCTTAGTGCAGATGCAGGACTTGCTGTTGGAGTCATAGGCAGAGTCCTTGCCACAGACGGTTTCGCAGACATCGTACTTGTTCAAGGCCTGGCCGGAGGGGCAGGCGCAGGTCTTGGACTTGGTGTCGTAGACCTGGCCCTTCTTGGTGCAGATGCAAGACTTGCTCTTGTCATCGTACTGAGAATCCTTGCCGCAAATGACAACACACTTGCCGTACTTGAGCTCCTGGCCGGAGGGGCAAGCGCAAGACTTGGTCTTCTCGTAGTAGGTCAGGGCAGCGTTGTTGCAGACACACTTGCCATACTTGAGGGTGGCGTCCTTGCCACACTGGGAGTAGTCGGGGTAGCCGCCACGAGCCTCGAGGCCGTTGTCGACCTCGGGGTTGGGGAGGGCAGTGGCAGTGGTGAGGGCCAAAGCCACGTTCACGAGGAAGTGCTTGAGAAGCATGGTGGGCGAGCTGTGCTGCAAACAGTTGTCCTGGGTATGAATCCAAAGAGGAGTGTAAACGAAGGAGGCTCTATCTCTCTTGAGTTGAGAGTGAGAAGTGGTTGTTGTAGTGAAGGAGGTGGTGGTGGATGAGATGAGAGTAGGGAATGAGGAGGAGGATGAAGGGATTTTTATAGATGATCAACCTCGCTTCCATGGGCGAGAGGTCGGGGAGTCGCTGTTGGCAAATGCTATACGATGGTGAGGCTCGAACAATGGTCCATCCGGGGAGATCCACATCTAGGACGGTGCCTGTCAGCTGGACGGGCCAGCAACCCCGGGTCTCGATTTAGAAAGCTCGCTTTAAGCAAGCACGCCCACCTCGGATTGCTTGCAAAGGCCAATGAGCCAAGAAATTGAACGCCACGCTGAGTCTAGCTCGCTCTTCGGCAATGTGGCAGTCCAATGGACGTTGCACCCGTGGATGAGGGTGCTGAAGTGAATCAAAAACATGTATGGCGTCCATGCGATGATCCTTTGGGGGGGAAACATTAAAAAAAAGCATGATTAAACCTCACAGAGCACAATACGAGCTGCGCTGGGATGCAACAATGAACCGTTGTCGTTCTCATTCAAGCCTAGTCCGCAGCCGAGCCCAATCAAGACGAGGGTCGTAGCGGAGCTAAGGCGTTTCGTTCAGCGTGCACCACTCGGATCTCGGGGACCTGGAACAGGGGGGAAGGGACAGAGCAACAGCAACACTTGACGGGGTGTGTGTAAAAGCTGAGAGCACTACATGTACTCAAAGAGCGAGCATTTACGGTGTGGCGTCGACGCTAATACAGACGGGCAATGGAAGCGGCGCATACTTTGCTTTGTGGGTAGTAGCCACGGCGCTTCAATTGATGAAAGGAGCAAATTAAGCGCTCCTGTTCCTGAAACAGGAATGGAATTACTGTGAAAAGAGACTGGCGTGGGCGGCAACGCTGAGGCAGAGGCGGTTCTTCGGGAGCAGCACGAGGAAGCGTCAAGGAGGCTGTCTGTCTGTCCGTGTGGGTGCGCTTCCTCGGGGGCCGGAACCGAGCTAAGCGGATGCGCAGGCGGAGAAAGCGGGGAAAGGAATGGATTTTCAAGGTTAACGAGAACAAGCAACAGTTCACGGACAAGTTGGGATAAGTTAGAGTATAGAAACAAGGTGCTGTGGCCTGTGTGGCCGGATGCATGCTCTGGAAGCGATTCCCTTGGCTTTTTTTTTTTTTTTTTTTTTTGCCTGGGTGGCCGGGACCAGGGCGCGACATCCGTCGGGCGATCTCCCGAACAGTGCCATATTGCAGGCGGTCAGGGCGCCCTTTCGGCCTCAGCCAGGCCCTCAGCTTGGCTTGCCAGAGCCTGCCACGTCGGTGGTCCTTGCACTAGCCGTTGCGTACCGACTGGGCCGGCCGTGTGTCTCGAGCTGGAATCTGTGTGTCTTGGGTCTCTGCTGCTGCGTCGTGGGAGGTGCAGGCCCTTAGGTAATGCGCGTGCAGGACGCGCTGCATGCTGCATGCTGCAGCTGCCACTGGCGCCCTGGACAGAGGTCGGCGTGTCCCGGCCAGGCCCCCCTCGTAGGGCTCGGTAGTTGGTGCCAAGCCCGGGGGCGGCACAAGACGACGGCTATAGGCTGATGGTGGGCCAGGGATTAGCAGCTCCAGAATACGAGCCCTAGACGCAGTCGAAGGCCATCGCCGCCGACGTCCATTGGCCTTTTTTTTCTTCTGGTGCTGCACCACGCTCCAATGCAGGTCGCCGCCGTCCTCATTGGCCACCCAAACGGGCTCGTGGCTGTCACGGTTACGATTGGGCTGAAGCTAGGCTCCGAATCACTGCTCAATTACTAAATTTAGCCTAGAGCAAGAGAAGAAAACAACCGTGAAGGGGGCGCCATCCCGAGAGAGCCAGCTGGTGACAGCCAGCTGCAACGCCCTCTGCCAATTTCCACCACCATCCCTCTTTTCCTCCTGTCTATTTTCGGATACGGCCTCGTTGGGATGCCTTTGTGAGGTGCTGGGCACTAGGCGCTGGATTTGATCATGTTGCGACACCATCACGGCCATGCTCACCGTCTCGTCTCGGACTTGGCCACTTGGGCACTCTCTCAGCTGCCGTCTCCAAGACACATCAACCTTGCTGGCTCTTCTTTCAGCTCAGATCGCCGCGTGCTCCGCCTTCCCGTGTGCGCGCTTCCCGTGTGCATCCCAAGAGCCCAGAACCTGACATGTTGGCGTCGTGACCTGCATAGATGACCATGTCCGTATGCGGGAATAGGAAATAGATGCTGCCACCAACAACAACAAAAAAGGCACAAGGGCCGCCCTCAGCTCGATGCATCGTTGGAAATACCCACTTGCGGTGCCCACACCGCCGAGCTATTCTCCAGGGATCTTCCCCAGACGGACCTGCTTGAGCTGATCTGCACGGCTGCTCGCTCTGGGCCTTAATCGATCTGCATCGCCATTTATTGCAACTGTTCCGAGCAGCCGAATCCCATCAGCACCTAACCCCATGGAATTTAGTCACGGTTGCATTTTTTTTCTCCGATTCCGAGCCGTGCGATTGATTAACATGTCATGACGTCAAAAACAAATCACTAGCTGTGTCAATCGTTTTGAGGGGTGGTCCTTTGTTGTTGATCAACGAACTAGCACAGCCGTGGTGCCCGCCTCTCCCGTTTATGCAAGTAATATTTTTATTCACAAAAAGCGTGCACTAGCCCGTGCAGCTTTGTGCAAACGTGCAAACTCGCAAACGTGCAAACTCGCAAACGTGCACACCTGTTCCACCAACAACATAGTCGTATCACACTAATGTACCAGAGGCTTTTGAGGCTTTTCAACTTGCCAATAAGCCGGTTGTTTTAAGCCACTGATGCCTGAAGCTATGACCCAGCTTCTGCTTCTTATTCTTCTTACCTTTTTTTCCCTCTCTTTACTTCTTTCTCTTATTTTTCTCTTTCTGCACTAGAATGCACGTCCAGAGATAGTCTATTTACCCCTGTCCTTGCGGATGCAACAAACTATTGTTCCGGCGAGGCGGGGGTGTGCCACTAGACGTGGCAGATCTTGTCAGCCACGGCTGAATGTACAAAATCAGCAGACGTGAGAAGGCATCCAAGTACTCAGACCATGCGGGGGTTACCAGGGAAATCACGCACATCGACTGTCGATCGTGAGGCGGAGCGAACCCAGCTCCGCGGAAGGAGAGGAGATGTTGGAACATGTCTCCGAAGACAGGGACATGGAATTGAACAAGAACGCACGTAAGAAAATAGACTGGAAAATTTTATGACCACGCTGTAGAACTGAAACATGCCGTCTAGTCAATAGTCCTCTCGAAGAGGAAGCTTTGACGATTGGATCCAGAATGAAGATTTAAGACAGAGCGTTGGAGGACCTGGCGTCGAGGCCGGACCATCGGGGTCTCGCCGCGGCCGTCGGTGTCGGGGATCTGACCAGCCAGCCTCCTAATTAACCAGCAGCCCGATCGCCTCGCTGGCAATGAGGCTTAAGCCTCGTCGTATTGCTTTGCGCCATGACCTAACCAACCACTCGGGGTGGTGTTGCAAATCCGTCCGTCCCGCAGACCCAGCGAGGTTTACCCTAAACCTAGAGAATTACACTAAACATCCAGGATTTGCTTCCGTGTATCATTTACCACCTCGAGAGTAAATAATGATACGCACCTATGCTACCCTAAATTAGTGAAGTAATTAAAAGTGGTGGTGTTTTTTTTCAACTGTTGCATGAACGCCTGTTGTCCAGCTAGTGAGAAGTGTAAACGAGGTGACGGTATAGTTCCATGATTTTCAGAGACGGAGGAACAGCAACGACAAGGATGCGGTGAATTGAGTTGGAGACATTCTGCACGAAGCCAATCCACGAAGACACTTAATGAAGCAAAAGCAAGCAATGTAGCTGCAACCACACAACACGGCACGTGTATTCCGAATAGGTGTGGTCACAGTTAGAGTACCGTACTCTTGGTGCTGACAAAGCGGAAGTCTAAAAGGAACAGTGCCGCATGTTTGAATCCTACACTGTATCGAATACGAAGAGTACCTAGTGTGCGGAACGCATATGGCTCATCATATACCCTCCACCTTCTGACGTGTGAGATTTTGAACGTCTCGCTTGGAGCCGCACGCTTTTCCAAGTCGTCACCATAGCTCAACCATGATCAAAAGTATTGTTTTTGTTTTTTTGTCTTTCAGATTTCTAGACGTGGCACCTCTTGACGACTGCCATATTGATTCTTCCGTCGGTGTGGCACCTCTCCTTCTCGACAGCAGCCAATTGCTGGGATGCGAGGACCAAGCCCCGGCGTCATCTGACTTTGCCGCCGGCTCTCCTTTTCCGCGTGAAAAGCAATCAAGTTCGAGCCCTTAGTCTACCTTGTCTAACTTCTCCGTGGTGCTTGTTGTGGCCAAAACCTGTCTTGGGTTGAGCATGGCCAGCTACAAAAAAAACCCCCGATATGCGTTTGTCGCGTATTCAAAGTCCCTGCATATAAATATTGCGGGGGCGACATAATAAGCTGAGCACAAGGCAGGTCTCACGCTTCGACTCAGCACCTGTAAATATCAGATTGGCGTATTTTGTCACCACACATATTTTAACGCGCGGGCTGACGCGGTTGCGCGAACGACGCGGTTAAGGGCCGCTTCGAGAAGTGCCAGTGTGCTGACTCAGCACACTCGCCCATGCAAGTCAAAAAGGCAAGGGGATAAACCCTTTGCATTAATGTCTTGCACATTGCAGTTAGCTAGATTTGTATTCTTCACAAAATGTGGCATTCATCAGCCACCGATTGCGTGACAATAAAAAATAAACAAGTTGAAGAGGGTAATCCAGATTACTAGATGTACAGAAGCAAATGTTTTAAGTTCAAGCCCAGTGCCATTGGATAATACACCAGAGCGCCTCCAGTCTTCTTCAGCATTATCCTTCGTTTCAATTATTTCCTTTGCCTCATTGAGGCGCTATTCTACCAAATAACCGTTGCACCAAGCAAGAGGGAATGTACATCTCCCTGATACGTGGTGCAAATACTGGTTCTGATCTGAATGTGTCATGTTTGGCCTCTGGAAACTAGACCATGAGAGCGACAACTCCCGCCAGCAGCCCACCGAGGAGGTTTGCTCCGCTCGAGGACCCCGCATTGACGACAGTGGGGATGGGCGTAGTGCCGGGCTTGGTGCTGTTGTTTCCAGGTGTAGGGACGGAGACGGAAGTTGAGGCCGGTGGGACGTAGACGTTTGACTCTGTGGATTTGGGAGGTTCGGGAGCCGCTGAGCTGGTGTACTGGGGAGGCTCAACCACGGCGGCGGTCGTGGTGGTATCCTTGGGCGGTTCCACGACAGAAGCGGTGCTGGCGGGATTCTCGACGGCTTCGGTGGGTGTCTCGGTAGTTTCGTCAACCTGGGTGGCCGTCAACTCGGTCGTCTTTGTGATGGTGCCGCCGTTGCCGATTTCGTTGCCGCAGACGACGCCGTTGGGGCAGCATGCCCACTCGGTGTCGGACTCGCCCAGCGAACAATAGGTACCAGGTTGACAAGGAGTGACACCGTCCGCGCAGCAGGTGTATCCCTGGAGGCGTGCGTCGATTACGTCCTGGCACGTTGCTTCCCTGAGTTGTCGAGGAAAGAGGTTGTTGTGCGCAATGGCTCCGGCGGCCGAGAGCGCAACAAGGAGAAGCTTGTTCATCTTGGGCGGGGTTGAGAGACAAAGGTTCGTTGGTGAGTTGTTGTAACTGAGAGTTGATCTTTCGAACTGAGAGGGTAGCTGGAGGATGCAAGACGGGTCAATGGATAGCGCGAGGGAACCAGATAGATGTGCTTTTATAACTCAAAGACCCTGGCCGTTTAGAAATTAAGTGCATCCTTCATATCTGTTTCATATAAACCAAGGCAATTAGGAGGATTGGCGATAGCTACATCGCGAATCAGACGACGTGTATTTCTGTGTGGACCTGCATTCAGGTGCGGTACCCGAGCTCGGTGACGATTCACACAGCATGAGGCCAATAGGATGAGAAGCTCGACACATCTTGACCTGCCAAGGATCGGTGTGGCTTGCCGCACCATTGCTGCACGTAGTGTGATGAGCTGAAAGCTGCCAAGGTAAAATTCCCGAGGTGTCTGGGAATAAGGGGAAATCGCCACAATCCGAGGCTGGTTGCAAGCAGTGATGATTGAGGTTCACGAGTAGAAATGTACTGGATGGAATCTTACTCTGCTGTTATCTTTTCGGGTGTAATTTTGTGCAAAGCCATCCACATTGGTGATATGCGGTGATGATTTTCGGCTGACCACTGGGCAAAGAAAAATCTGGGGCGATCGTAGCCAGATATGAGCTTATTTACCCGCCAAGCATTTCGCAAATGAATTGGTAGGAACAGCGGGGGTTGTCATTGGGCAGTCAGCATCAGCAGAGTCAATGCTCATCCTTGGCGATGGCAGGACAATTACGCCGTCTTACACACTCTCTTGCTGCGTGAATTTGGAACTCTTATCACATGGACCCCGCACGGATCAAGAAAACTAGCACGGAAATGAGGCGGCTCGTGAGGTCGAGTGAGGTGGCGCCGGTGTTGGAGGCAAACCATGTTTTGAACTCTATTGAGCTTTTTTCAACGACACGAAAACTACGAGATGGAGCAGCACTGAATACACACGGCTGCATTGGCTGCGAGTATATATATTATGCTTTGGACATTTGCAAGAATCATCAGTTGTTACGGGGCAGCTGCTGGGTTGTGGATGAAAATGGCTCAAGCTCCTGTGCATGAACCTCTTCGATTGAGCGTGTGACGGGCAAACTAGTCATGTAAGGTACCAGCGGGAGGCGGCGGCATAGCCGCGAAGCCACGCACGAGAGGCCAAAGAAAGAAAGAAAAAGCCCATCAAGAACACTACATCTTGTCGGGCATCCTCTCCGCATCCTCTCCGACGCTGTCGAACCGCCACCGGTCCCCGCGCAGGTGATCGGTGACGCCTGCAATCTCGTCATTGCACCACACATGGCGGCGCGCATCCGCCAGCGCGGGGCCCCAGCGATCCATGGCGTCCTTGTCAAACGAGCCGACGAGGAACGAGACGTTGGGGCCCTGGTCTCGCCGCCAGAAGAGGAAGCTGCCGCACGCGGCGCAGAAGCCTCGCGAGATTTCGGGCGACGCGCGGTACGTGCCGAGCGTCGACGAGGCGTCGAACGTCACCGCCGAGGACGGCACCCGGTGGAAGCGGGCGAGTAGGGAGCCCGTGTGCTTGCGGCACTGCACGCACTGGCACGTTGTACACTGGGAAGGGGTGAGCATCTGGGTTCCGGAGCGGGCGAGGCACGGGTCATCGGCAGTAGCGTACAGCGTTGTCAAAGTCGTGGCCTTTGGGAAACACGACTGTGTATCGCACAGCCTCGCAGAGGCATCCGCCGGTGACGGAGGTGGGCAGATCTGCACTAGTGGTAGCCATGTTCGGGATAGGACAAGTACTAATGGTGTTTTGATTACGCAAATGGGACGGAGACGGGGTCGAGCCGATGGTATTTGGGTAGGAATTTGAGGGCTCAGTTGGTTATTGGGCACCAAAAGCCGCGGGAATCATTGCTATCACGTGGCGGCGTCATCCTGCGGCAAGGTTGTTGAAGCCTAGAGAAAATATATGATGGTAGCGATGGAGTGCAACTACTCTGAAGAAACCCAAAAAAACGAGCCAGAGCATTCCGGCGGTGAAAATACATTTTTGAGCGGCTTGCGCTTTGCTGGGCTGCCCTCAATTCGCCAACGACGTCAGTTTTGACCTAAAGTGCGCGTGTAAGAGGGCTAATTCCAAAAGTTACTCGTTAATTCTCTGGGCCTGGTGTATGTTACTTTGAAATGCTGAGACGAGAGCGTGAGGAAGCCCAAGGTAGAAGCGCTTGCGCTGGTCTCGAGGGCTGCTAATTAATGCTGGCGCGAGTCAAGGAAGTAGTCAAGCTTGCCATTTTTGGAAATTGATTCGACAAATAAGTTCTCCAACATGACCCATGGGGACCCATAAGAAAGCGCGCATGCCGGTGCAGATCGGCTTGGCAACTTGACTCGCGACGCCTGCCTGATGATGCCTGAATCTGCGTTCTCGCAGCCGCCTCTCCTTGGCAAAATCAAGGCTGTTGAGTAAATACGGTAAATATTTTGTAGTGTCGTGACTATGAAAAATGGCTGATGTGCGCTATCGGGCTGGAAACCAAGAAGAAGGGATGCCGGTTTGGGCATACAACGAAACGACCACTCTCAGCGACACACACATACATTAGTATCCCCCTAAAGCAGCGCAAACGCCAGAAAGCTCAAACACGCGACGGCAACAAACGGATGTTTCCTCGGATTGGACGCCCCTGAAGGCTCATCGGTTCTGGTCGCCATGGGTGGCAAAGTGACGGGTGTCATGCCGTCGATTCTCGTAGTATAAGGGTCTCGGTAATTCGGGGTTGTGGTGGGGGTTGCGATGATGCTTGAGCTGGTGGAGCTCGATAGCGTGACTGTTGGGACTGCGACGGTCTTGTTTCGCGCACTTTGCGAGGAGAGAATGCTCGACGGAACCGGGGCAATTGTGAAGCTTTCCTCCGAGCAGATGGATATGTAGAAGTTGCTTGGACCGAAACCGGTTCCTCCCAGTGAATTCTCGCAGTCTGCGCATCTATTTTTTGGGGGGAACTGTGTTAGCTCATTGCCATCATCTCACTCCAAGCTGCTTTCTGAAGTGTAACTCACGCCTGCTTTGTCCCCATCCATCCCGATTCGCAGAGACATTCGTAATAGTCCAAGCCGGACTTTTCGTCGCACGAACGCTCGAGGTTGTCTGAAGCGACGCAGATGGATCCCTTTCCCTTGCAATACGCCTGAGCTTCGTCGCTCAGAAGCGCAGAGCATAGCGATATGAGAAAAAAGCTCGCAGCAAACACCCCAAACCTATGCCGCATCGTCATCATCTTGGCCGTTGTCGTGACCATCACCGCGACCACTTTTTTGGCGTCTTTCCCGCAGTGAAATACAGAAAAGAAAAATTGGCGCACGAGGGTTTGGTCCGGGACTTGACCAATTCTGTCCCTTTGAGCCAAGAGACGGCTGAAATTAGCCCCGAGGCTGACACCGGCGTGATGGATTCGCGCTGCACCAAGGGGCACTAAATGGAGTCGCAGAGGTTCAGCTCAAGCGGCAGGGTTTCATTTTAACCGGGATGGGGCACCCAAAATGCGAGTTTTTTCTCTCGACGTTGGACAAATGGACCCGCTCGTGCCGCTTGGTTGCTTCACTTTATCGTCAAGTGGGCACCGGGAATAGCACACCATGCCCTAAGGGGCCTGGTAATCAGATGAAGATCCCTGCCTTGGCTTTTTTATGCTTGTTTCGACGGTTGAGCCTGGCGCCCACCACCTGCTGGTTTCCTGCTCCCGCTTGAACTTCTTTAAGCCACGGGCGCCTCGTCGGCTCTCGCTCTGTTTCTTGTAGAGTTGGTGCTTTTTGCCTTGTGTTCTCATCCAAGTCGCCATGGTTGAGTTAACCACCGGTTACGTTGCGGGTCTCATCGCCGTCTGTGTTGTTATCGGTAGGCATCCCATCTCATACAAGCGCCTTGGCATCCACAAGAGGACTCCTCCCACCTAACAGGCGTAGCCCAGCTTCTGTTTCCCACCGCCATCACCTACTTCCTCGCTGGTCACCTCGACGACAGGGCGACAGCTGCAACATGGTAAGCAAATGCTAATGCCGGTTCGGGATGGAATCGTTTCGGCTCACGTTGGATACAGGACTGTCGCTGGTCGGGCCTTGCAGAGCTCTTATTGGCCGCTGATCCTCCAAACAGACTCGAGTCGAAATAACGGCGTGCGAAGATCCATCATTTGGATCACCCTGGCCATACCATGCCTCGCGATGCTGGTATCAATCGCTGGTATCCTTACCCCCATGGGCCTATACGAAAGTTTGGAAGTCAGCGACGATTCGAATCCGGCCACATTCGAGTACGTCAAGGACTCGAGCACATTCCTTCTCGGAACTTCTGCCCGCACCGACGAGCCATTTACTAGAGTATGCAGCTACGGTATAACTCGGGCGCCGTGTCCTTACACTGGAGATGTGCTGGATTACTCCTGGAATGGTAGCATGATATCCGGATCATATCCCAATGGTCTCAATAGCACAGTCCCTCAGATTCTGCATGATATTTACATGAGCGGCACAAAGAACTCCAAGACAACAATTTCGAGTTTCTTCGACATCGAGTGGCGACAGTTGACGGTGCAATATGACATATACTACAACAAGGGGGCCGCCATCACCTCCGGTGTGTATCGTTATCTCGAATCCCTCTTGCTGAGAGATGACTACCAAGCTATCGAGGGCCTCGTTGTCGATGCCAAAAAGGGAGGAGTTGGCTTCAGAAACCACACATTACCATCTGGACAGCCCAGAGGCGCCACCTGGACCGAAGATCTCCTCTTTCTGGTGCCCGAGGTAGAGTGTGTAGATATGAACCTGACGACAGACTTCCAAGTCACCATGGGATCTGATGGTCTAGCACTTGGCTTTGACCTCTCGCAACTGAATATAACCGACCGAGGCGGTTTTGTCAACCTCTCCAAAGTTAACCCGTTGAATCAGTCATATAACATGGATGATGAGCCCAACATCCCTGACCTTAGGAAGAGGGCATACAAAGCCGCCTGGTTCACCAACCTTCTGAACATGTATGTCCTGAATTTGACGGATGTCACCGACGAGGAGCTGGGAACGAAGCGTCAGGATAGAGTCGACTCGGAGATGAATCAGCAATTCAAACTCCCCATTCCGAAATTATCAACCGAGTCGTTCCAGGGTGTCCAATTCAGGAACGATTTTGGGGCTCCCATGGGGATCGACATGGTCTCCGATGGGGATTTCATGTTTTCGAATCCTTACAACGTGACCCACGATGCATACGATGAAGCAAGTAAGTATAACTCTGTCCTCAAAAAAAAAGGGGGGGGGGTTCCGAATTATTGATGCTAACTAGGTTCCAGAGGATGTGTGCCAGGGCTGGCAGTACAACGCCAACCGCACGAAATTGTTTCGAGACCAGGCGGTAAGTCTGAACAACTCATATGTTAACTGCCTCCTGGTTCAAGGAGCCCCTACTAGGACTGATCCTGGCCCGGAAAACATCTTTGAGCATGAGAGTAGATGGAGCGCTCCCCTGCACATGTGCGCGTCTTCCGTAAAGGCAACTATCAAGACGGTCACCTTCTTCCATAACGGCTCAAGCGAGAATTTAGACAACCTAGTCATCAAGGATATCCAGGACAGGAACTATACCAAAAAGGAAGACCTGCCTCTGTGGGGAGTGGAGGATTGGTCCATTGAGCTGGAAGATTTTGACCCCATCTGGGGCCTGGTGGATTCGTCACTGGAAGGTTTCCAAAACGTGTCGACTATTCGGGCTGAATCACTCTACCTGCTCGGCGTCGTGTCGGATGGCAGTCTGGACTCGGGCATAGTGAGAATGAACCTCCCAGGAACGATTGCTCCGCTTATGGCTTTGGAAAGTCTTGGCTATGGATCCACCTACACCACTGGGACAAGCGACTACTCTGGCAGGGGGAGCATGGGCGTGTGGATGAAATGGAAACGGCTTTCAAGGTCTGAGGATACCGCAGCAGACATCATCAAGCTGCTCTGGACCGACGTCATGTCCTCGGCCGTTGTGGGATCCAAAGGCGTTCTTGGATCCCGCAACATGGAGCCTGACGAGGCTGCCGACGTGGGAATCCGCGAGACTATGCGAAGCATCAAGTACAAATGGGGTTTCGGCGTTCCAGCATTCTTCGTTATCATGCTCATGCTTCTTGTCTGCTTGCTCATCCTCTTCTCCATCTGCTTCCACCAATCTGACATCGACACGATCAGACAGCGCATCAACCAGGTATCACTGGGACGCGTGCTCACCACCATCTACTTTCCGGATTCGAGCGGCTTTGCTATGCCGTCGGATGTTTGGAGCAGGGCCAATGGCGACAAGGTTATGGACATGGCAAAAGGCTGCCCAGCCATGGATAGCCCGGGAGATATGGGTCATGCGCAGTACCAAGATGTGCAGTACATGCCGGATGACGGCAGATTCGCACAAGGTGATATCCAGTACCCGCAAGGCGAAATCCAGTACGTGCAGCAAGGAGATGGGCAGTATATCCCAGTGCAAGCATATGATCAGTCATCTGTGGAAAAGACAAAGGCTTGAGAGGTGATAGTAGTGATGCTTTGTCATGTCAATAATACACTTAATCGAATACACTTTATTGTAAGATGCAACTCAACGAATATTGTGGATTGGTGGAATGCGCTGAGCCTATCCACATTGACGACACCATGCAGCACCCAGCATGACATGATTTGGTTTCACATGTATTTGAGCGAATCATTGAAGACTGCCTTGCTGCGCCACCGGGCCTGGAATTTCCCAGAATTCGCCACTCCACTGGCACAACTACATGATAGTTTGTCACGTGTGGGCATTTCTGGCATTTCTACATTGGATATCAATCAGCCTTGATGATGGCGTCAACGGCAGCGGCAAAGCCAATGATGAGACAAGGTCTGTTTTATGACAGCTCGAGTTCACTCCGTTAGTTACCACCGGGGCCGCTCGCAATTTGTTCCAAGTCTGCATCTTTTTTTTCTCTCAGCCGCCGGAATGGAACATGGAATCCGGGTCAAGTATGGCAAACCAGTTAAGGCAATTGGCATTTCAAAGCCCGGCCTCTGCGTGAGTGACGTGGCCAGCGTCGCCGCCTTGTACCGCCACAGGTTATGCCTCTCTGCGACTTCGCCTCAGTGCCGCAGAAGCATTATTGGTGGCCTTGCTCCACAGTTCAACTCTGGCGGCATCACGGGGTCGTGAGCGGACAGAAGTGGCAGGGGTCCGCAGGAGAGGGTTGCAGAGGCTGACCACCGGAGGCTGTTGATTTGCCGACGCTGCAAATGGCTCGGTATTTGCGCTGAACTGCGTGGTATCGCAACTGCTGCTCTACTTGGGGAAGCATGGCCCGCATAATCAATTCTGCGGTATTGCGTCGTATCTCGTACCCTTCGTTTTAGCCGCATGCACTTCTGTGCAAGCCGCACGCAGCGAACCAAAGCGAACCAGTCTGCCTCGTCTGGGCCAAGATACGGCTTACTCGATTGCACTTTTCGAACGAACTTCAAAAGTGCAGCACCATTGGAAAAAATTTCCTTTCTTTTTTTTCCTTCCCTCAGGCCAACTTTTAAAAGCCGTTGCTAGCTCCAAAGTTTCCAGTCTAATTCTCCTTCCCGAAGGATCTGCACACGCCCATCGTGCTTCATATTTTCGTCCATCCTGGCTATCCATTATTGGCCAATCGCTACTTGTAAGCTTTCGCTCCAATTGCTGGGATTGCGGTTTTCTAACCACCGACCAGATAGCGCTTTCGGTCGAATTGAGCGTGATCCCGCCTTCATTCATGGCACCATATCGAGGCTCTGGCAATACTCGTCGTGTTGAATTCTCACACGAAGAAGGCGGCTTGGACGCCTCTGCAACAGAAGAACGCAGATCCTACGTAAGGCCGCGGCCTGCGAACGATCAAGCCCGTTTTCGACGGGAAGGGAGGACAAGAGTCATACGCCAGCCCGAGGAGCCGTACATTGAGCCATATTCCGAGTCGGAGAGCACGCTTTCTTCATTCAATATGGCTTATCGTTCGGCGCCATACACTGCAAATAATGGCTACTACAGCTATCAGGGATTCCCGACTCAGCCACAACCATACCAAGGGACTCCTTTGGTCCCACAATATCCCGGGTCTTACGGGAACTCCTACGGGCCCGCAACAGCCGCACCTCAATGGAGCACCTATGACCCTTATGTTCCCGCTGTGCCCCGCCCCATAGATAATAACCACCCGTCTCCAACCTATCCCGAGTCCGGAAACGGCGATTCTCTCGGGTACTTGGTCCCCCCAAGGCGCGGAAGCGCATCGAGCAACATCTCAGTATCTGGAAGCTCAACGTCATCCATGGAGCAAGAAATGACTCGGTTGAAGCGACAGGTCCGAAGGATGAAGCAAGAAAATCAAAATGCGAAAATAAAGGAAGAGATTCGCCACGATTTAACCCGCCATGTGGACCACGAGCTCTCTAGGTTGAGGAGAGAGGCTAACCGCGGACACGCGCGTGCTTCCAATCCCATGCGTCCTCGCACCAACAATATTGAATTGGTAAAAACGGGACATCGATCAAGGCATAGCTCACGGCGGGATAAGGATAACATGGTTCTCGATATATTGGACCTCGTGGGTGGTTATGGGTATGAAAGGCGCTAAATTTGTTTTGATTAATCCCTCCGCTAGTTAAGTAGCAGGCACTTGTTTGATTACGCTATATCACCAGAATGTTAACCCAATGTAACATATCTTTCTTATAAATAAATTATTTCATTTATATTCACTTCGATCTGACCAAGTCTCAAAATATCCATTCGAATTGTCGATAGGAATGGCGGTGGCATGCCGCAGCGATGACCACGTACGCATCGGTATTTCATTTTGAATAAGAAATGAGCTAGTCATCAGAAGCAGGGTTTTTATGTGTTCTAGCCGTTGGATAAATGACCTGCGTCTGCTTAGCCTACCTCGCTCGTGCATCGCCGTCTGCTGAGGGAACACAGACATGACTGCATACTGCATCATTCTACTTCAGACTAATAGATCGTTAGGTATTTCAAAGGAAAGAAAATTCCAACACTCGTTGAAAACAATCAACATTTGTGAGTTTAATAGATGCATGCTATATCGAGAGCGTCCAAAATCTAACATTGATAAAATAACGCCTCCTCATACCAAATTCGTTTGTCGCTAATGCATGATAACCCATTCAAAGATTAATCTCTAGACAAACTCTAGGACTAGCTCGTCTCTCTATGACCAACTTATGCATCATTCCTCTTTCAACAAAAGTAAAACAGCCCAAAAAGTCCGATCAGGGTAGCCTTGACCTAGAGCGTTGAGTAAAGGCGACCCTAATGGCCACGCCGTAGTATATCTCGGACTGCCAAAATGCCACTTGATCAAATCGCTGATATTTTGGTGCTGTGACTAACACTGCAAAAGGTTGCAAACCCCCGGATTATCCAAGGCAGCCCCCTTTATACTTGCCGTCACTCCCAAAGTCAGTGCAGCAATTTCAGTCACTCTGTTCAAGCTCGGCAAGACGATACAGCATAACGCATTCGAGACGTCATCCATATCAATCATTATGCCTTGGTCAAGATTTGTCAGAGCGCCTAGGATTTGTGAAATGCCCTGTGAGGCTGAATTAACCGCCTCGTTGAAGATGGCGCCGTTTGCCCCGTCGTTTGGATTGCAGAGAGTTCTCAGCTCGCTGAGGTGGTTGGACTCATCGAGCTCGAAATTTAGAGTGCTTTGGAGGCTGAGGTCTGGGAGGGCAACCAAGTTGTTATTGATAAACCGGTTGACTGTCGTTACGTCGTCAAAAATGGTGTTGATTAATGAAATGCCCATGTCGGCACTGAGACATGAAGTTTGTCTCTCGTAGAGAGGAAATGCCTGCAGCATGGGTGCTGCTGAAAGGATGCAGAAGGTTCCGATTTGTAGCTTCATCGTGCGGTGATAGGGTCAGAGATGGGGAAGGAAAGATTGCTGCTTGCAATTGTCACTTGGTTTGGATTTCTTTGTAGTGCCACTGGGATCAATGTGAATTTATATTTTGGAAAAAGAAACAGTGTGACTGAGATGAGACTAAACCGAGTTTTTATTCTGCGTGAGTATGTTAATTGACACTTCTACAAATTTCTGAGGTTAAATCCTCGTCTTACTCTGACCTGCGCAGCATACCGCTGTACAGCCACGATTATTAATAGTTGATGGTGACACTGGGCAACACCCCAATCTGAGATCATCGCGTATGCCGGCAAATTTCTAGATTATAGCCTATTTCAGCCGAGAAATCCTGTACCTATTTGTGCCGAAGCAGCTGGAAGGCGCGGCGGGGGCCGTGTCGCTGGGGCACTAACAGAAATTTGGCATTGCATGTTCCCACAGGATAGAAATATTTTTCTAGAAGGTGATTAAATCGAGTCTTGTATGGAGCAATAGGGACTCTTTGAAATGCAGCCGTGCTGATTTCGTCAATCTAAAAAAAAAACGTATAATGTCGAATTGGCACATCGTTTGCCACCTAGAAAAATCCTGCTCGGTGAAGCGATAAGCACTTGGGACAAAATGGGCATGGACTACGCATTTTCAACACCAGCAAAAATTGTTCTGGAAGATATTTCTTCTATAAAAGGGAAATCACTGCTTCAAAGGAGGGTGTTGAGTCTCCGCAATTGTAACTGCTTGCTGTAGCGTTGATTGGAGCTTTGTGCACACCCTCCTCGGTTGTCTGCCACGACTTTTAGCCTCCAAGAGGATGATGCGTGGCGCTCACGCCCCGATGAGACTGTTTTCATCAGCCAATGAGTGTCGAGGCCGAGGTCTCATCTTACCACTCTTCGTGGCCGGCCCTTTGTTTTATGTCGGCGATAACCTTTTTCGGCCAGAGTCAGCACATCAAAGTTTAAAATAGTTACCACCTGGCCGTTTCCATCTAACCTCTTCCCATTGGTTCCTATAGTATACCCGTACGAATTGACCATTAGTGAAGTATAGACGGCGCGATAGGAGCTCTTCTTCATAGCACCATGCCCTTTTTGTTGTTGGGAGCTCGAAGACGTTAACATCGGGAATCCCTGAGTATACTGTGATGCCGAGTGGAGAAATCACATCTGTGCTTTGTCGTTGTGGAGTATCTGAGAGTTGACACCAACAATACCGTATAATCTCGCAAAACCCGGTTTTTGTCAAGCATTTTCACGACCTTAAATCTTGGTGCTGTTTATTGAGATTGTGCATAAATATGACATTGACTGATTTCGCTGTGTTGTATTGCTGAAATCCTTTGTCAAATTTTTTGCTGGAGGTAACATGCTAGGCAGTGCGATTAACAAAGGATTGGATATTGATTAGGGAGCCAGGGTCAAATGGCTCGATATGAACATGGGCTTCATCGTTGGGAGCGACTGCCCTGACTTGCATTTCTGAAATAAACAAATAAAAAATATCCATTACTCTCCATGGCACCTTTGGTCAGGTGAATACACTATGTCAGCTTGGACTACCTACTTCAAAGCCTGTCTAGGGTAGGTAGGTAGCGTAAAAGCGAATCATCTGTAGGCTTGACTAAACTAATTATAATATTTACCGATGACTAGGAATGCGTATCTGCAACCCTGTTCCTGTAAATGTGTGGACGACCACGCAGCCTTCACCCACGGCCTTCTCTTGACTCTTATTTAAATTCGTTGCTCAGTAGTCTTGGGGATAAAAGGACGCGGCCCGTGCATCAACGGAGGATGGACTTAAGTTTTCTCTGAGCCAGCCAATTTTTGACTGTGTCAATCTCTCAACCATCTGATATTTAATTTGATTGTGATTTAACAAAAAAAGAAAAAAAGAAAGCCAATTGTCGAATTGGAGTTCCCGATCTAGCATGCGATTGTCATTCAGCTGTCAAAGCTGTTCATGTTGGGTGGTTGACTAATCTAGAACGTGCACTTTGGTGAAGGCGCAGTGAAACGCTGTTAGTGGCCCTGTCGCTTCATCTGCAAGGGCTAAATTGCTCTGTCAGTTTATTGCTTGTGCCTGTGGTCATTTCTGGGGCTTGCAGGGACATGGGTGTGAGATGAGTGCCAATGTCAAATAGCGTTTTTGAAACGCATAGCGTTACGGGAGGCCAGAAATAATTTGCATTGACGGCCCGGGCCTAAATTGCACTAATTTACTGGCGGAAAAAAGGGTTAAAAACGAAGAGGCAGAGGAGAGGGGAGGTTCTTCCCTTTCCCCTCTGACACAGGCAGTTCGTACCTATCCCGTGCAATCAATTATTAGCAACACTGTGGGCCGTGGTCATCATGTCCCCGGTCACCTGCGATTCGCTGGACCCAAGCCGTCCCTTCAAATCGGTTAGTCTGCCATGGAGATGTTGGACACTCTTGAGCACTCACTGACAAGGCCAATAGCGACCCGACATTGTTGCGCCGCAGCTCAATGTCAGTTTAAAAAACGCTGGCCTTTTAAGCCCGGGTTATTATTTCCTGGCTCCTTTCAAGAGCTATGTCTCAACGCCTGTGCTGTTCGATAATAACGGGGTACGCGTGAACCACCGCGTCTCCACCCACAGCGTCATGCTAACCAACTGTGCCAGGATTTAGTGTGGATTGGCAGCGATGCATACGCTGGCACCGAAGGGCCTGGGCCTCACGTGTATGACTTCCATACTTGCGAATTCCAAAATTCGATACATTTATGCCTCTTGCGAGGATTCAATGACCAAGGACACGTTCGGGGTCAGGGCGTCATTCTTGATTCGCACTATCAACCAGTAAAACATGTGTCGGGCGGGGGCATCGCTACGTCGTGTGACCTTCACGAGTTTACGACTGCTCAATCTGGCACCACTTCACTCATCACTCAATACCGGCGCCGGCTGTATGACACGAGTCAGCATGCAGACGGTGGCGGGATGGCCTGGGTCCTTGAAGGCGTCTTCCAGGAGATAGACCTGGAGTCAGGCCGTGTCCTGTTTGAATGGAAGTCGCTGGACCACGTGGATCCCTTCGAGAGTCAAGTTGCTCTCACGCAAGGGACTCGCCTGGCCCCATGGGATTACTTTCATCTCAATTCCGTCGAAAGGACGCCGGACGGTAACTATCTAATATCGGCAAGGCACCTTTCAACCATTTTTAAAGTGTCATCTAAAGATGGC
Source organism: Calonectria crousiana (assembly GCA_013406985.1). Lineage (NCBI taxonomy): Eukaryota > Fungi > Ascomycota > Sordariomycetes > Hypocreales > Nectriaceae > Calonectria > Calonectria crousiana. The sequence continues at coordinate 453,392 of VTGD01000004.1, read as the reverse complement.
AGCATCATGTGGCGGTTGGGTGGGACGAGATCAACATTCCACCAGATGGATCCTGCATTCTTGTTTCAACATCACGCTCAAATATTGGCGGAAGACGAGAGCAAGACCACACTGTCGTTATTTGACAATGCCCGCCGTCCGGCATTTGAACCTGAGCGAGCGTCGGCGGGCATGATTGTTCAGCTGGATCACCAATCTAAAACAGCCCGGGTTAAGAAGCGCTACACTGGTCCAGATATAGAATATACCGCCAAGATTGCTGGGAGTACTTTGGTTCTACCCAACAAAAATGTACTGGTCGGGTTTGGCGATGCTGCCTGTTTCACAGAGTATACTAGTGATGGGACGCCTGGCTTCAAGGCTTGCGTCCGAGATCAATCGCGCGCGACTCTGTACCGCGTCTTCAAGGCTCCATGGTTCGGCGAGCCGCTGAACGAGGTCGCACTGGTATCATTCTCGCGTACCAATTCATCCTCAACAGCGTTCTACGCAAGCTGGAACGGGGCCACCGAAGTACGGAGATGGCGCGTGTATGGGGCTCTGGATCTAGACGGGCCATTTCAGGAAGTTTCAAACACGCCCAAAAACGGGTTCGAAACGACCATGACCACGAGGAGCCACTATGTTCGGTCGTATGTGGAGGCCCTTTCGGCCGCAGGTGAGGTACTTGGGAAATCTGATGTGGTGAAAACATATGTGCCCTCAGAGGCTGCCAGCACTCAATGCGACGATTTGTGGTGTGAGGAGCCACGGCGGTGTACGGTGCCAGAGGTGATCACCGCTGGCACGCCTCGCCGTCCCTCGACATTGTTGGGGACAATACGACACAATGAATTCGTTCAAGCCTTTATCATGAACATAGTGTTGACGATCAGCCTCATTCTATTTTTAAAATTTGCTCGTCATAGGTCAGTGTTTGCTAGGAGAATATATCGACTTTTGTTATAATATTACCCAAAATACCACGTTTTACTAGTATACAAGGTTTTCTCAGAATGATTGGAATGTATATTAAATCACGTCAATACAATGATGAAGCGAAAAACTCCCGCACAATCGCAGATAGAAAGCCAAGAATGAATATTGCACAGTTCTGTGATCAGATCGCACTGCTCTGCAACATATTTGTTGAACTGTTGAACCGAGTTTCTTGAACGTAGTGATTCTTGTGTGGCCAGGCCACGCCGAGCATACGGTTTCTATAGGAAATCATTCCGTCCCAAAGTACTTGCAGGATTTAACACACTTGATAGTAGGATGACCTTTACCCCTGAGAGATTAAGCCGCGGGGTGGAAGACACCATCCTCCTCACGCTTGTTCTGGGCGCCATTTTTGTTCTTCTGAGTATAAATGTACCTGGCATCAAGCTCGGCGTCTTCGCGCTTATTCTGGGCTCCGTTGGCGTTCTTCTGGGTATAGATATATCGGGCATCGAGTTCGGTGTTGTCGCGCTTGTTCTGAGCCCCATTCTTGTTCTTCTGAGTATAAATGTACCTGGCGTCAAGCTCGGCGTCTTCGCGCTTATTCTGGGCTCCGTTGGCGTTCTTTTGAGTGTAGATGTATCGGGCGTCGAGTTCGGCACTGTCATCACGCTTGTTCTGGGCTCCATTGGCGTTTTTTTGGGTGTAAATGTATCGCGTGTCCAAATCCCCTTCTGCTGCAAGCCTGTTAGTTCGGCAGTTCTTCGCCCCAAGTCACGTCAACTAACCAGCCACAGGGGCTGCCTGGGCAAAAGGAGCCACGGCAAGAGCAATAGCGCAAAGAGTGCGGACGAGCATGATGAATGTGATTATTTAGGAAATTGAATAACGAATGTAGTAATGGACTACTTAGGCAGAAATTCGAAGGAAGAAAACGGTCGAGATCAAAAGGGTCTGGCAGTTTATAGCCTGGCATTAGTGCAGAGTGTTCAGCACATTTACCTATCCTTCTGAGCTTTGGCACAATGACTAGCCCCTTTTGGAATTGGTAAGTTCCCTGCGGCTATGGGCATAATACTTGTGTTTTATTGAAGTTCAGGGAACCCTGTAGGTACATCAGTGCACTACCACCTCCCGCCACGGCTCAAAGTTAGTTTTTTGACGCGAGTCTCTAGCGCGTCTCAGAAGCCTCAGCAGGCGGAAATAGTGGTGGGTATTTCCTGCTCGGTTTCGCATTGAGCTGGAGGAGCCCATGTTTGTCAAAGTGAGCCGCCCTTGGTCAGTTGGGATCCCTTTCTCTGCCTTTTGTCAGCCTGTCAGTCCTGATTTTGCTACAATATCGCCAGAGGCTTAGGGCGAAAAATGAAGAGGGAATGGTGCCCAAAACAGGGACACATGTACTAAGCAACGCCATTCGTGGTTGATGTTATTAAGTTGTCGATTTACTTCTTACACACAAGCGGGGCGAGACGCAGGGTTGGGGGGGCTGACTTCAGGCCTGTGTGTAATTTCAAGGGACCAACCGATCAAGTGACATCGAAGTCTTTACGAGATGAAATGAACTGTCAATGCACGAGGATTGAGAGCTTTGGCGTTATGGATGTGCGACAGCGCGTTGCGGCCGTTACAAACACATGAGTAAGCGGAGAATACCGCCCAAGCCATGGAATCAAAATTAACCTTGCTTCCAATACGAAGGAACTGCGCCTAGCGAGGGTAGGAATGAAGAGCCCGTGCGCTGGGACAACTAATTGAGCAAAACTTCCAGTGCCTGGTGTCCGAGGATTCCGGCTAAGCGATCAACGCAGCATGGGCCATAGTCATTATTGTACAACCAATGGGAGCAGGCATTGGATTCGAAGAGGCACGCCAAACTCAGAAGTATGTTCCTGTTGGGAATCAGAGTCTATCGAAGCTTTGATATTCCTGAAACCAATTCCAAAGTTAGGTTCGTAGTCTTTGAAAAGGAGCCAACAAATGTAGAGTGAGATACAGGCCCGGTACTTCAACTACGGCAATGTTATACTGTGACTTGAATTGGCACAATAATCTTGACACAGCAACGTAAACAGCATCTAAACCAACTTGTTCATTCACACCCATGATATATATCCCTATGACTCCATACGGCAGAACAAACGTTACTCATACGGAGAATTAAACACTGGCCCCACACTGGTGCTGGTTGTAGGAATGGACAGTGTAGTTGCATCTCAATCCATACTGGTAAATCCAGGCAGCTCAGAGAAAAAAAGTATTTGAACATCGGAAACGGCAAAAAAAAAGGATGCTGGGAGTGCTCGTCCGGGGAATTGAACCCCGACCCCACGCTTGGAAGGCGTGGATCCTAACCTGAGAAGGTGTTAACAATCTGAAACCTGCGTCTGAGGCGACAATGCATCTTACCATTAGACCAAACGAGCTTCTGCTGGCAGGGCGACTCATGCTGAAGGTATAAATACCCGGTAGGTCGATGGCGTTGATGCATACATGTGGTTTTTGTAGACATTTCGATTCTCTTACGACCTGTCTACGCGCACTTACATATGGAATATAGAGGTACTGCGGCAGGCGAGTAGAATAGATATTCCGAACGTCGATTGACAAGTTGGTGTTGTGCTAATTCCCCGAGGTTACCGCCCTTGGACCAGCTCCATTATCTTTTCTGAACCCTGCAAATCGCCCTCCACCATCCCCGCCTTTTCCTTGTCGACCCAACCAGGTGTGGAGCTATCCCCGAAATCACCCAGCATCACCGCCAGTCAATCAAGATATTCGCAGCCTTGACATCGCCTCATGCAATTACATGTCCATGTAGAACTGGAATCGAGGCGCGAACCCGAGATGCTCAACTCTTTGATTTTGTGAGAGCCGGATTGAACTCGGTATATTGACGATACTCCCCACCTTAGCAACGCATGAAAAAAAATCATCTTCAACAACTCATCTTCATGCCGAACTGGACTATAGACTTGACAAATATAGGTATGGATTAAGGGAGTAATCTGAGTCTCAATAATATTTTTATGTGCTCGAACAAACCTGCAAGTCGACGTGCCGCAAAGGTTCGACGAAATTTAAATAGCAACTATACGTAAATCTAGCATCGCGCAACATATCAATTCGGAAGGATTGCAGTTTTTTTTCTAGTACGGTTCACACACAAGTAAGAAAGTTCAGTTAGATGGGACAATGGAGACCCTGAGTCTTTGTTAGCTGGCCGCGACATCAAATTTGACGAGACAGCCCGCTGGCCTCAGCATCAAGGCTTAGACAACAGTTTTATTTCAATTCATGCTTTTAGGTCCGTTTTTTGGGGATTCATCTTCAATGGACCGCTTGGTAAATCCACTTTTACCTCGTGATTCATGTACCAGCATGAGTTGCAGTTGTTATATTTGTTACTGATGGGTGCCTCTCATCTCGAGAGGCTCAGATTTTTCCACATTCTTAGTCTTCCTTGGGCCGTCTTGGTGTATGGTTATCTCTCTGTTTTCAAATCCCTTTTCGTCATATTACTCCCTCCAGTACATGCTCTCAAGCGTGAAAAAACAGCTGCACTATGAGGTCTAATTTCACAAGATTGGCGTTGCTCTCGGTGTCGTATCTCAGAATGGAACTACATGTTGTAGGATATAGAGAATCATCTAGCATCGCCTCGGAGAATTATGCGACGATCTTAGAAGAAGTCTGCCTTGGCACCAGCCTGGACGAGGCTGAGCTGACCAGCCGCCTACGCTATGTATTGTGGCGTTGTCTTGACCAATAAGACACCATAAACATGCGCCTCCCAACAAACTTTGCATTGTTTGAGCGTTCAAGCCAATTTTAATTTGGGGGAGGCCTCTCTTCGGAGGCAAACTATCTGCATTGACATCCAGGCTGCACAATGCCGCGTCCTGATTGAACAGCACGCAGACTTCGCCGCTTGATCACCACCGACTTTGCACCTGTTTGAAGACTGCATCTAAATGCTCTACCGTGGCCAACGAACTGGCGAATAGTAGCCAACGCCGATGCCAAGATATGCATACGTCGGAGGATGTGCCAATTTTGACGTGGAAGCAGGGCTATCAAAGCTGGAGAAAACAAATATGGAATATTATTCGCAGGGAAGGCTTTGAAGTAGTCATTTCTGGCCCAATTCCCGAATCCGTCATCAAGTCGACGTCATTACTTCGAAAGAAAGATGCCGATGCCAAGGCACTGATACTTCGCCACATCAGTCCCGCTCGAGCGCAAGCGGTCAAACATGCTGGCTCAGCGCGTGAGGTTTGGAGACAAGTCGAGAAGCATGTGGGTTGTTGCCCTCTATGCAAGGAACTGAGCGAGGGTCGGGGGAAGGTCCTCGCAAACCGTCTGGCCCTGTCTGCGGATGGTTGCCCCTATTGTTATTTATTGGCACAAAGCACTCATCAGATATTGGGAGCCGAGTGGCTCGGCTCTGCGAAAGTAGGGAGCTCTGTCGAATGGAAGATTGAGAATGCTATTGTCACCAGCACAGTCTCAGATGTTGTGGGGAAAGTAATCACATCATTCTCGTTTTATGTTCAGCGGAGTAAGTATTGATCAGTTCTTTCAAACCACACTCTAAACGCCCGCGGGGTTATCTGAACCTGTTTGTATACGTGCGATGTTTTTTGACCAAATTTGACAGATTCATACACCGGTCAAGAATCAACGCCTCGGTTTTTCAGCTCGGGCCCCAGCTTTTTCAATTATCAAAAGACACGGTGTTGGATGGAGAGATGCCTCAGTGAGCATGGGTGCAACATTTCGGCTCCTGATTTTGTTCCCACACGGCTGGTTGATGTGGGAAAATTCGGTGCCCCAGTTGTTCTGACAGAGGATCTCAATTCTTCCCTCCCCTATGTGGCTTTGAGTTATTGTTGGGGTCCTGAAACAAACATACTAAAAACAACTCGAGAAAACATTGCGAAGATGAAGAATGGAGTAAATCCCTCGGGTTTGCCACCAGTAAGTGATCATAGTAGAAGCATAAGAAATGGTTATCGGTTTAACCACTAATCGTTTCGATTTATAGACAATTCAGGACGCTATCACTGTCTGTCGGTTGATGAACATCGTATACCTCTGGGTTGATTCGCTTTGCATAATTCAGGGAGATACCGACGAGTGGAACAGAGAATCTGGGAAAATGTGCAGCATTTACTGTAATGCTCGGTTCGTCATTGCTGCCCACAGTCCAGCAAGTTGCCAGGATGGCTTTCTGTATCGATCTTCTCCGACATGGCAACCCTTTTGCACAAAATACGGCGGATCCCAAGACAATATGACGGTTTTTATTAACCCGCAGAGCTACTCCAGTTGGAAGGGGCAACCCGGGGATGTTGGGCCCGGTGGCATGATCAACTCGGCGTTATCAAAGAGGGCTTGCGCATTCCAGGAGAATATCCTCCCCTGCCGTATCCTGCATTTTATCGGCTCAGATATTGTCTGGGAGTGCAGCGCTGGAGACGTGTCAATGAGTGGTGGCACATATGTACTGCCCAAGGCGGTTGCGAGCTTGGCCATCGATCCGAACTGGGCACCGCAAGCGAAGGAGACCACATCGCTTTCATTCTTGAAAGACGACAACCGGCCCCATCACATCCACAACGTGCTGAACAGCCGTTCAAGTATGGCTCTGGGTTGGATCTGGAACAGAATGGTGGAGCACTACAGCCCCCGCCAGTTATCATGCCCGCAGGACAAACTGGCGGCCATGTCAGGGCTTGCTCAGCAGGTGCTGAGAACATTTGGTGGCAGCCACATGGATTACATTGCTGGGCTCTGGCGAAGCCGACTTGTTCAAGACATGCTGTGGCATGCTGTGGGTCCTGGGCCATTACACCGCTCTTCTGAATATATAGCTCCGTCATGGTCATGGGCATCGGTATCCACTGGAGTACGGTATTTTACAGAGAACTATCAATTCGGATTTCATCAAGAGGTGACTATCCTGGAGGCTCAATGCTATTCATCGCCTTTTGACCCGACTGGGCGTGTTACGGCAGGGTACTTGGTCCTTCAGGGCCGTTTGCAAGGTGCCAAGGTTACGGTAGAGCGGTCAACCTCGTCAATGTACTGTGGTTATAATGGCCATGCAAATCGCCTCAACGCGGAAAGGCGTGTAACGGCAATCACAAATAGGTTTAGGTCCGAAGTGCTGCTTGACGAGCATCACATGATGCATGTGCCCTGTACACTGGGCAATTACCATTGTTTGGTAATCGCTGCGAATCTTGACCGCAGGTCCACGCAAGCACGCGTCTGGTTTCTTCTTTTAAGCGAAGCACCAAGCCGTATCGCTAACTGCCCGACATTCGAGAGGGTAGGCATTGGTTACTATCACACCAGAGAATATGAAGGCTTATGTGAGGATAAGCCTAATAAAATAGCTATACTGTAGTGAGACATATTAACAACAAGTTGACTCATCGTCTATAGCTCGGCTGCTCTTGCAAACTGCGATTTGGTATGGCTGGTGGTTGATTCCAGCAAAAATAAGGCACTAGAGCCTGGAGCTAAGAGTTGGCAACAGCCGACTAGAGATACATTAATACTATGAAGTTTTGGGTCTGCATACACTCGAGCTATGCTCATTGAAGTGGGCCAGGAGAGCAGGCCTTCTGAAGACTGTAGTTCGATAGGCTCGAGACAATAGATGCGGGAAATTTCCCCGAAGAGTTTAGTGTAGGTAATAATGCGGTCGCTTCTGTAAGCCACGGCTCCGCAGCATCTCGAGTTCATTGGGTTGGACCGCACCATGTCACGTTTGATCTAGCCGTAAAAAAGCAAGCTCGGCTACGAAATTTCAGAAGGTAGAAGGCTTGTGGAAGTGTAGACGAAGACTGTGGAGCCGGCTCCCGATATCCGCATCACCTGTGCGTCTACAGATACTGGGCTTATGAAAAAGCACATGCAATTGGGTTACTGCCGGCCGAGTTTTTAAGATGTTTTCTGCATCCTGGGGAGCAAGTGATGCTCAGACGTCAAATCCTCATTTCTGATGAACAAGCAGTAAAATAAACATCCATCCCCATTGCAGAAAATTTGCTATTTTTGTCAACAGGTTTCTGCAATAGGTCGAATTGTCGTGTGTTTACAGAAGTTTGAGCCCGTAATTGAGCCAATGAGCCGCGTCATTAGGAAGGCTCCACCGTCTTACTCGTTTCATGCTCCTCATTCTCGTATCCTTCAAATCCTTCGCGTGGTGCTGAGCCACCCAGAGTCTCCACACTGGCTCTGATGAAACTAGACTTCATAATCACAGACCTCCTGATGCTCTTGCAGAATTTTTATATTGTGCTGTTGAAATGATCTCTTGTGTACCCTTGGCTTAGAAAAGTCGTGACTTCAAAGGGAAAAGGAACCGTCTAATCCTTTACATACCTGCTTCAAGCAGGCGCAGGCGCTTAGACCCTAAGCTGCTAAGCAGGGATTTGCGGACCGTCGCTCATCCAATGTGGGCAGATGCTTGGCGAAGGAGGCAATCACCTTCGGATCTTGTCTCCATGAAACATGAAACGGCGATCACCCGTGATTAAGATTGTCGTGCCATTCAGCTCACATGGCTCTGCATCAAGAACCAACCGGCTCAAGATCCGAGGAGCTGGAGGCGTGCAGCAGCCCTCTTGCATGCTGGACAGGATGACGTCGATTGGTTTGAGCCGCTGTGCCTCTGCCGAGAATGGAAGCAAATAGGATCCGATCTAGCCTGCATCGGCTTAGCCGCACTCATTCTGGCACAGCGCGTGAATCCCCCTTCTTTTTTCTTGCTGCTGTGGACCAATGACACGCTTCGTCAAGTGGGCAGCTAGCTCCAAATCGAAGCGGCCGAAATTAAACATCAGCCCTACTGCCAGCCGTCGAGGAAACAATAAATACCCACTGGGACCTGAGCGCCAGTTTGTGAGTTCAGCCAATTTTGCCACTCGCTTCAATTCTTCACATTCTATCGCAATGGCGCGCCTTTCTCTTGCTTCTGCCGCTCTGCTCTGCTGGGCGTCGCTCGCCGCGGCCGCCACATCTACCACAGAGGCTTCAGGACCATCGGCATCGCCGTCGACCTTGCCCATCGAGAACCAGCTCACCTCCCAGGGCTGCTTCGGGTCGCTCTCGAAGACGGCCAAGCTTCAGGAGAATGTGACGTTCTTGTCTTCGGGAAGCTGCTGGGAAAAGTGCCTGGATGGGGATTCTTACACCGTCATGATTATGCACGAAGACAGCTGCTACTGCGCCACCACCTACCCGCCCAAGAGCTCCGTTGTCGACGACTCCAAGTGCAACTCAGCCTGCCCTGGATACGTCAAAGAGGCCTGCGGCGGCAAGAATGCCTACAGCGTTTTCAACACTGGCAACCAGGTGGATGTTGACTACGACAAGGCCTCGAGCTCTGCTACCGCCACCGCCTCTGCCACCTCCGGCTCGGCCTCTTCCGACTCCTCCGCCTCCACCTCTGTCGCTTCCAAGGCCTCTTCTTCTTCTGCAGCTTCGGGAACCGCCGCCGACTCGACCCAATCTACTTCGACCCCTTCTTCCACGGCCGCTGGTGAGAGCAGTGGCGCCATCCAGAAGTCTTCCTTGGGCTATGTTCTGGCCTTCCTTGGAGTCGCATTGGCTCTCTAAGCGATCGGATCTCTCCATTTTGTTGGCAAAGATGGCGTTTGGGAAAAATTTAAAAACATGAATCAAGTGGCATGCGTGGGGACGATGGAGTAAAGTCTAAAGGCGCCAGATCTGAAAGTAAAAAACTCAGGATGGGAACATTTTCTTCATTCATCACGTGCGGCATAGTAGATTTGATAAAGTAGACAATATATTGTTGATAGGCCATCAAAGAGAACAAGCGTCGTATATAGTTCTCGTGTTATATATATTAAAGTTGTTCTGATCATAAATCATCCCTTACTTGGTGTACATCACATCTATCGCACAAGCACATTCTTGAACTGCCATGGGTTCTCCTCATCAATGTCCTCTGGGAACAAACCGGGACGTCCTTCCAGCGGCGTCCAATCGGTGTAGTGTCCCTCGACCGGTCCCAAGTAGGGCAGCTGCACCTGCAAGCACCTCTTGTAGTCCATCTCATCGGTGTCGACTATGCCGGCGCAGGGGTTTTCCAGCGCCCAGACCATGCCGGAGAGCACGGCGGAAGTGACCTGCAGGCCGGTTGCGTTTTGGTACGGGGCGATGCGGCGGGTTTCCTCAATGGACAGGCGGGATCCGAACCAGTAGGCGTTCTTCTCGTGGCCGTAGAGCAGCACGCCGAGCTCGTCGATGCCGTCTTCAATCTCGTCCTCCTCGAGCACATGCTGCACCGGCTGGGGCGTGCCGCCGTTGCCAAACATCTCGTGCAGGGAGAGCACAGCGTCGTTGGGCGGGTGGTAGGCGTAGTGGGACGTCGGGCGGAAGGCGACGTTTCCGTCCTGGTCGCGCACGGTGAAGAAGTCGGCGATGGAGACTGACTCGTTGTGGGTGACCAGGAAGCCGTACTGCGGGCCGGGAGTCGGGCACCACGAGCGCACGCGGGTGGTGGCACCGGGCTGCTCGAGGTAGATGGCAGACCTGCAGCCGTCGCCCTTCTGCTCCTTGGCGTTTGCGGGCATCCATTTCTCGTGGGTGCCCCAGCCGAGCTCTGCCGGCTGCAGGCCTTCGGAGATCATGCCCTCGATGGACCATGTGTTCCAGAATGCGTCCAGAGGCTTCGGGTTCTTGGAGCGCTGCGTGTCGCGCTCGGCGACGTGAAGGCCCTTGACGCCAGCCCTCTGCATCAGCTTGGCCCAGCCCTCGCGGTCAGTGTGGGCGGGCTCTTCAAACTCGAGGCCGATATCATGGGCGAGATTGACGAGCGCCTGCTTTACGAACCAGGACACCATGCCCGGGTTGGCACCACATGTGGAGACGGCGGTTGTGCCGCCTGGGTTGCTGGCCTTTTCCCTGCGGAGAGTCTCACGGAGAGCATAGTTTGTGCGGTCGGCGTTGTCCATATCCTTGTTGTAGTAGAATCCGAGCCAGGGTTCAATCACGGTGTCAATGTAGAGCACGTTCAGTTCGCGGCAGAACCTCATGAGGTCCACAGAGCCCGTGTCGATGGACAGGTTGACACAGAAGCCCTGGCCTTCGCCTTCAGTGAGCAGCGGCTTCAGAAGGGTCTTGTAATTGTCAATCGTCACGTATTCCTTGATCTGGCGCACACCGAACTTTTTTAGGATTTCTGTGTTGGATGCGTCCTCGCGCGGGTCGACGACGACCATGCGGCTGGTCTCGAATTTGAAGTGGCGCGCAATCAACGGCAGAGTCCCCCTGCCAATCGAGCCAAAGCCCAACATGACAATGGGGCCTTTGATTTCTCCATAGACGGAGAATTTGAGTTGCGTCATGTTTATCTGCTACCCAAAGGCAAAATATCTGTCTGGAGTGTCGCGGGGCGTGGGGTCTGGGTGGTGGTGGGGGTCTGGTTGCGTCGGGATAATTATCAGAAGAGGTCTTAGGAAATAGGCCGTTATTTGTACTGAGAAAAAAAGTGGCAAGTGATCAATTAAGACATGCCAGTGATATTTGACAAAACCGAATCGTGACAGCAGGAGAGGCGCATCCATTCCAGCTGGTGAAACAACCGCATGTATTTAAACTGGTGCCAAGAGACAATGGGAAAGGAGGAAAATCCGACCATTGCGTGTCTAGCTAGCTGCAATGGGGAACGCCATCAGGCTAATGTTGTGGAAGCGCCACAAGTGCAAAGGCTGGTGCTCAAATGTGCCAAGCGTCCGCACTATCACTACCCAGGCCAGACTATTGAAATACGTCGCTACCGTTGTCCCAACAAACCGGAACCTCGTTCCAGATGAGGGGTAGACCCTGAATTTGGGGACTTGGAGGTGATTTTTCTTTTGCATTGCCATCGTGATATGTGATGGAAGAATTCGGTTCTGGCCGTATCCCAACGTTGCGGCAAAGGAATGCAGTGCAAACCTTTGACCACATCGTCTCTGCGACTTTCTTTTTCCGAGCCGGGGCCGAGTCAGGGACAGGGCTCAATAGTGCAGCTGACGCATAAAGTAACGATCGCGAGCGAGCTTGGCCGACCCTAGCTGCAGCGTGGCGCAACAAGTCAGAGCAGCAAAGTCAAACCATTGGGCTGGGACCGGCAACAGCCGATGTGCCCTTGTGAAAGACGGTTAAGTCGGCCAAGGGAGAGAGAGACGGAGGGTAATAGCAGATGCGCATCTGATTATGACACTGACCGCCACCTCTCTTTGCCTCCTTCTTTCCCCCTTTTCCGTATTTTCTTTTTCCTGCCATCCCCACCCGGACTAGCTGCGTAGTCGCCAGGGTTGTTTGCTTTTGCATCTTTCAAGAGGCTGGGTTTTCAACATGTTCAATTCTGAACGGGGAATGTGTCATTAGCACCCATCATCTCATCATTTCATCATTTTGATAAATCCAGGTGTATAAATCGAATATATTTATGTAATAATTGAATCTTCTTCGCACATGGCTGCATAAAGACATGTCCTGCGAATTCCTGACACGATAGCGAGATTCTGAATCCTGCCGTGGGCGTCCCGAAGCTCTGCATGCGACTGCGGTGGCTAGATGTTCGATGCTGTTGAAACAATCGGGAATTTATTCAAGTCATCATAGTGCAATTCACGAGGTTTATTTCTGTTATGGACTACGCGCATGACCTTGGATTCGCTATCAGATATATGCATTCTCAGTAGAACACCCAAAACCAGTAAGGCGCAGTAAACTCTCGGCGGTCTTAGAAGTGCTTTCATTCATACCGCAGCTACCTTTCCTTGATTTACAACCCCCCATGAAATGCCTAGATTGAGGTTCCTGTCAATGGAGGCGGATCTATAGCACTCGCCATAAAAGGCAACTTCATCACTCCCCACCTAAGTGATATATAGTCTGGATGATGCTGGACAAATGCATTAAAAAAAAAGACTTGATCCATGACGATTTGAAGATCTTAAAAGCGCAATAATTGGTGCAAGAGGAATTACTTGCCACACAACGCAATGCAAAATTCACATCTATGAGATTTCCGCCTGTGAAATGATCGGCAGACGAATTTTTATCAAAACTGCCAGATAACTAGCGAAATCTCAGCAGAAACTTTAGATTAAACCCGCTTGCAGCATGCTATCAAAGTACTGGTGAATTTGACAGGTACTTGATTATTCAAACAATGAAATTACATATGATGAAATAGTTGGGCCAAGTGGTATCGATAGTACAAGTACAAATGAGAACATATAAACGGTGGTAGGGTTGTTATAAAAATAAATTGTACAATACTACATGAGAAATTATACCATCTTCGATTCTATATGCTAAACCTTGTATTCTGACAGACCAATGGACTGCTGTAGCCTGCAGCTTCGTATTGCCCTAACTTTCCCATTCATAATCCGGCAGCCGATACCTATCACGGTGCCCAAAACCATTGGCAAAATGCCTCTGGGTAAAGCCCATGACCCCAGACCAGGAAATGAAGGCAAAGATGTGATTTCGAAGCCACAGGCCCCATGCCGTCTGCGGCGCCAAAACGGCCGGGAAAAGAGACGGGATCTGCTGCATGTCGTCGATGATGGGCCTCATCCTCTCCTCGTAGGCACGGAGCCCCGTCGCGAGGTCGCCCTTGTGCTTGGCCACCTCTCCTGCCAAAACGTAGGCGCCCGTCATGGCGAGGGTTGTGCCGAGGCCGGTAGGGCCCGGGGCATACCCAGCATCGCCAACCATGACAAAGCGGCCCTTGTAGAGGTTGGGCGTCTTCAGCTGCAGAAACTCGGTCGCGTAGAAATCGTCCGAGTCCATCATGCCTTTGATGATTTGCGGCGTCTCCCATCCGACGCCCTCAAAGTACTTGGCGACGTATTGCTTCAGAGCATCGTCGCCTTTCTTCAGCGCCTCGCGGAACGAAATGCTAGCGCTGTCGTCTCCGCGGGGGCGAATGCCCATGAGAACGCATTTGCTCCCCCCCGAAGGCCCAGAGCCAAGAGCGACGAAGCGGCCTCCTGGGACGCTGTACGATTTTCCTAATTTGCTCCCGGACGCAAGTTCCTGCTGTATGGTGAAGTACGCTACCCAAGAGCCGATGCGATGCATGTGATCTTCAACGCCGCAGCCAAGGCCAAGCGCCCGAGTCCTCGACGTTGCCCCATCACAGGCGACAACGAGGTCGTATTCTGCCGTTGGCAGTACACCGTTTGCAAACTCAACAGTGACGGGTCCTTGCTTGTCTCCATTCTGCTGGACCGATACGACTTGTTCACCAAAAACATATCTGATGTTTTCATTCGTTGCCGTCATGTCAAAGAGGATCTGTGACAGATCGCCGCGGTATATTTCGTACTCGGAGATGAGCGACTGTTGATCAGGGTTTCCGGTGGCTTTGATGATACCGTACGGACGACCGTCTTCGCGCACAAAACTGATGCCGTCCATTGCTACAATCTTGGCTCGGACAGCTTCTTCCATGCCAGGCATCTTGCGCATTACAGTGACGCCAGCAGTTCGAATATCCACGTTTTGTCCGTTGGCGCGCAGTTGGGGGAACCTCTCAATGACAGTCACTTTGGCTCCAGCCCTGGCGAACCAGTAGGCCGCTGTTGGGCCGGCGATGGATGCGCCCGCAATGAGAACTTGCAACTTGGACATTGTATTTCAGTCGTTTTTAAGAAAAGAGATGAGTGAAGGCGATGAGAGATAGAGAAGGAACCTGAGTAGCCAACCGGTTCCATTTTATAGATGGCTCTCCAGTACCATCGCTGGCCGTTGAGCGCTGACTGTTGGCTGTTGGCTCGGGTGGCTTTCGTGCTCGGCCGGTCAGCATCTCGTAGACCCGAGGATTGAGCCAATCAGATGCCACTTCGGACTTTTGCAGTGTCCGGTCATTCTCCAGCACCAGGCGCAATTTGTATTTAGAAAATGAATATGCTGTCAAATTTGGCTCTTGGACACTATTTCCCAAATTCTCCTTGTTGCTGATGATTATGTATCAATTGCTCCCAAAATTCCCAGTCTGCGGCGTCGAGACTAAAATCGCTGCCTGTATCAAGGTCCGCCCCGCCGAACAGGTCACCGACACTAGGCAATTCATCAGGGGGCATCACTGCATCCGCTTTGATCACGTTCTTTTGTTTTTTTGTTTGCCTCAATCGCAGCATTTCAATGTAGCCCGGCTCCGGCATCCTGGTGCTTGGTGGGTTCGCATCCCAGGCTTTCAATGTCAGATTCCTAAACGCCGTGTAAAGAGCCTGTTGTGACTCCAAAACTTCTGCGTGGTTTTTGTATACCTGCTCCAATCCATCCCATGCCGCATCGGCTGCCATAACCGAAATAATTTTGGATTTCCATAGTGTCGTCAAGAGATAAATCAGTCCATCCCACGTGCCCCACAAGAAGAAGGACTTCATGTGCCATTGGAATTTGGTCAAGCCCGCGTGCGTGCAAGTTGCCGTGTCTGCATCGATAATCTTCTGTGAGAGATTAAAAATCTCCCTTCTCTCTTCATCAGTGGCGGTTTGGTTCTTGATCTTTAAGAGTTTAGTGCGGAGGCGCATGGCAATGATGCCTGTTCTTGCCGAGGCCATTGTCAAGAAGTGAAGCGGGTTGATGGCATCACAATAGCGAATGAATTTCTCTTCAACCTCGTTTTCAGTCTCGTTAATTACCAAGTCGACTTCCTCAAAGTCTTTGGCTTGTAGTAGAGCCGCACCGTGAGTCCATTTCCCGATCCTGAGGTAACATTTCCCAATGGATAATCGCGCCAAGGGAAATATCATTTGCGTTGCACCCTTCTTCTCTTTCGGCATTTCAGTCATCTCCGGCCAAATTTGCTCGTCGTCAATATTCAGGGGCTGCCGCGTATCCCAGTTATCTGGGACAGTACCCACACTGTTACCAGACATTTGACTTGCGGTTCCATCAAGAGGTAAAAGTTGATAGAAAAGGCGGCGTCTCATTTGCACGTCGAATGGAGATAATCCCAACTTCTCCCCATCCAAGTGAATACCCATGCGCTGCGCGATGCGTACAGCTACTCCTGTCAAGATCCAGTATGTTTGCGCGTCGTAAACATACCGGCTAGATAGGAGAAGAAGCGTGAAGGCTTGCAATACCGACATTTCGGTCGTCTTGAGAAAGGAGGCCTTTACGAGGGCATGTCTGGCCGCAAAGTGAAAGCCCTGCAATAATTTTGCACGCGGCTGGTCAAGCTTTTGAGCACATTCATCGTCGCTCATTGAAAAGACAGCGAAATGATATACAGCAAACAGCAAGCACTCGTTTGCTCTTGATAGCGCCTCGGGTTGTTTTACAGCGACCTCGACGATGCCGGTTGTTGATGGGATATGTAAAATCTTGAAGATGGGCTCCACGCGATCGATATGCGTCCTCCAGAGTACCATGGCGTGAGCATGGCCCGGATATGAGCGTGTAAAGCTTTGTTGAGAATCCATAAATATATCGGTCAATGGATCAAGCGTATCAATGCCCTCAGTAACGCTTTCAACAACTCGGTGCTCCGCCTCCTCATCAGACATGTCCGGTATCTCGTCATCCCCAAGCTCCTGCCAGATATGGCTGTCGATGTACCGCGACTTTCCATGGCTGGTCAAAAGCCTCCCGGCCGTTGTCCTTTTATTTCCCTGCCAATCTGGCGGTCTGGGTTCTGGCGGGGTTTCCTGGATGGAAGGCGAGCCGTCGTCATGTTGCGGGAGCAATCCATGGTGACGCAAAATACTCTCGTATTGGGCGAGCCTTTCGCTCATTTCGTTACTGGATTTCCTTTTTCGCCGCCGCGGCGTAGGCTCTTGATAGACACACTGGAGCTTGCCCTTTTTGCAGCTAGAGCACGTAGGAGCTCTCTTGTCGCATTTTACTTTGCGCTTCGCACAAGTCTGACAAGTAAATGGCATCACAGATGAACCTGCAGCAGGAATAGGATCGGTTGCGTTCATCCCGGGAGCCGCTGGGGCAATTGGCACTGGTTTTGCCCACATCTGAGAACCAGAGTCATCCATTTTTTATGCACATGTCTCATCGGCTTGTTCATTCATTGGTCTGCCATAATGAGGTTGCAAAGCGAAGTTGCTTACTTGCTAATTCTAGTGGTTGGCTGCTG
Organism: Calonectria crousiana; assembly: GCA_013406985.1. Classification (NCBI taxonomy): domain Eukaryota; kingdom Fungi; phylum Ascomycota; class Sordariomycetes; order Hypocreales; family Nectriaceae; genus Calonectria; species Calonectria crousiana. The sequence goes on along the minus strand of VTGD01000004.1, from coordinate 436,330 downwards.
TAGTCACTAAAAGTAGGCGGTCGCGACTGGCAGAATATCTGTCGCTCAACAAAGCACGCTGCCACAATTGGCACTCAATCACACCAACCAAGAAATGCCACCCATGTCCACGGCTTGCAATTTGGAAACAGCAGGCAGGCGTGAATTTTACGATGTGAAAAGTATATAGCGATATTCTATAAATATACATCCATCTCAACCACCAAAATGCTTTTCTTGTGCAGCGAGCAACCCCAAACGTGCACTATTTCTTAGGTTGAAATGCCTTCTCCATCTCTACTTGCATGTCCTCTAATACTTTGACAACTGCCGGCCGAGCACAAATCCTTTCAATCCATGCAGCCCAGCTCTTCCACTGAGTAGTGTCTAATTCAGGGTAAACGCGCTGGTTCAGCATCCTAAAGTAAGGAAGGAACATGATGTCTGCATAGGTAATCTTGTTTCCCACCAGATAATCGGTTCCTTGCTTCTCCAGATGCGCGTCAATCACGCCGATGACTCGCTTAATCTCATTTTCATACCGCTCAACCGCAGATGGGAGGTACTCGGCGTGAAACTTGGCAAACCACACCCGCTGTCCAAAGTATGGGCCCTGTCCGCTCATTTGAAAGTGCTCCCAGCAACGGACCAAGTGCTTGTCGGGAGAGGTGGCCCAGGTCAATGATGCGTTGGTATCATAGACATCAATGAGATAATCAATAATGGCCCCGGACTAAAGATTGTGCCGTTGTCAGAAGAGCACAGGGATTTAGTCAAAATTATAGATCACAAATGGTGCATACCTCGAAAAGTGTAATATCCTGATTGTTTGGGTCCGTCAAGGCCGGCACTCGACCGTTCGGATTCAACGAGATAAACGGCTCCTTTTTCATGTCGGCTATCTCAACATTTTCGAATTTGTACGGAAGGCCCAATTCTGCGAGGACGAGGATGACCTTCCATGGATTTGGGCCAGGTCCGTGGCCATAGATGACAAGAGGCTTCAAATTCGACATGGTTCTTGAAAGGGAGAGCGTGTTGGGTTCAGATTGATTGTGAGGTCTGGCTTGGAGAATAAACAAGCGGTGGCCCATCTGGACTATATACATCTCTAAACCGCCTACAATTAATTAATCTACACACCAGAATATCCTTTTCGTCGTCAATCCAACGGGCCTCCAGTCCAATGCCGCCCAGCACCAAACGCGTGGGCGCGCATGATCGGCCTTTCGCGCCTCGGACCATCCGAGAGAGTGGAACCGGGTCGGTATGGGGCGGCTCGGACCACGGCCCAATCGGACTGCGCAGCGCCTTTCCTAAGCAGCTAATTTCTTTCATTATCAGCATTTGTAAGCACTGCTAGCGGTTCACTCCTCCGTCTCGGAGGCCGTGATGCTGGTTTAATGGATAGTGCTTCGTCCTCATTCATGGCCAATTACATCATCAACCCAGCCAAATGTCCACCGCTGCGCCCGAGACACCCGTAAATGAAGAGTATCCAGCCGTGAGCGCATGGAGCTGCTTCCACTGCCGCAGGAGAAAGGTGCGGTGTGACAGGCGACAGCCGTGTTTTCATTGCTTGCGGGGCGGGCTCGACTGTGCATTCCCAAACTCTGGTCGCCCTCCAACAAGGCGCTGTCATTCTGGGGCGCCGGACAATGCTTCCAAAAATGATCAGTCGGAGCTCCTGCGCCGCATCAGGCGCCTTGAAGAAGTGGTGACTGATTTGACTTCTCAGCTGGAGAGAAATGACTTGAGAAATCCAATCAGCCCAATGGACTCGCATCCCTTACTGAAGGATACTAGGAACAAGAGATTAATGCGTTGTGTTGACGCAGAGATGCAACGCCGATTGTATCCAAGCCATGCTGATAACGAGCAAGATGCGCCCGTACAAGATATCACCAAAGAGCTTGGAAAGCTATTTACGCATCAAACTGACAGTTTATATGTCGGGAACCGGCTGGTGGAATACGTCTATGATGAGGTTGGTTGGCGCAATACGCATGAGCCGTCACTTTTGTCTAACAATGACTGAATCAGCTCAAAAGCATCCGCGAAGGAGTCGAAGATGACTCCGATTACGGGTCCACAGAAGTCAGTGAACAATTCTTCCATACACCCTCGCCCATCGGGTCTTTTATCTGGGAACCAACCCTTGCTTCGGGAGCTACCCAATCTCTGCAACCGCTCCCGTCTCAAGTGCCCTTCATCTGGCAAACATACGTTGAGAGCGTGGATCCATGGATAAAGGTTCTGCATGTGCCAACCATCTCACATGAAATAAAAGTTTCCAAAGGTGAAGGCGCCAGCTGCATACGAACCATCCTCGAATCTCAGCATGAACTAAAGATTGGCAGGTCGGTTCCATTCCATGACGCCAGGCACGCGCGCAGTCATGTTTGCAGCATGCCTCGCTGCCATCACATCACTGAGCGAGGATGATGTAATGGACAATTTCAACGAGGAAAAATCCAAGTTGCTTTCCAAATGGACGCTCGGCACGGAGCGGGCCCTGTCGCAAGCTGGTCTTACGACAACAACGGACCTTAATGTCGTGCAGGCTTTCATCATATACTTGGAGGTCATCGGCCAGAAGAGTTTAATGAGGCCCATTTGGGTTCTAGGAGGTCTTTTGTACAGAATTGCGCTTTCCATGGGTCTTCACCGCGATGCCTCGCATTTCCCCAACGTTTCGCCATTCAACGCCGAGATGAGGCGTCGGGTTTGGTGGCACATTTGCTTCAGCGATTCACGAGCAGGAGACTGCCAGCTCTCCTTCGCCGGGCTGCCCAACTCCGTCTTTGATACCCAACACCCAGCGCATTTCAATGATTCCGACATGGCCCCCGACATGACGGAGCCGCCACCGAATCGTGACGATTTTACAGATTCGACAATATGCTCCATACGTTGCACCTTGTGGCGGTTTTCACGCCGCATCAAGGAAGAAATGTTCGTCCAGATATCTCGGGGTGAAAACGTCAAGGCCTATATTGGAAGACGGATGAAGATCATTGACGAGATGAGAGAATTTGTCATTAAGGAACTCCAACAAAGAATGAAGCCCGACGATTCTCTGCACACATTCTCCCGTGTCATAATTTCTCTCGAGCTTGCAAAGTATGAACTGGCCATCAGCTTTGGGTCAATGACTTCCGCCGAAGGAATGGAAGACGAGAAGCGGAAGCTGTTCTTTCTTGCAGCTGCGATCCTCGATCACACCTTCAGACTGGAGGCGCAGTCATCGGCAGAAAAGTGGCGATGGGTCTTGCTTGGCGAGGTTCCTTGGCACGCCATGACCACAACACTGACATGCTTGCTCAAGTTCCCATGGGGCCCAACCTGCGAGAGAGTGTGGAGGCTGACCAACAGGGAATTTGACCGGATTCCGGAACCCCAGCAAAGCGATCCGCTTAGGCAGCCCTTGCATCATCTTTTGCTGTGTGTTGGCAAGTATCGTCAGAGAGAGATTGAAAGGCTAAGGGCCCAGACCGAAGTGTTGACACGTCTGAGCTGCGTGGCAAAGCTGGGCCCATGCATGCCGGAGCTTGGCGATCTCGCGGCTGGGTTTCTGGGTTTTGATATCTCCGCAGCCGAAGAGCGACTGCTGCTGGAGATGAACATTTCTAGTCAAAAGATGACGAATATCCCGGGCCAGGACGACTTTGGGGCTTCCGATGGTTTCACAGCCTGCGTAGATCCTGACGCCTGGGTAGTCCCAAGTGTTTCAGGTCTGGAGACGGATCACGATCTGCTCTCACAGTTATTCACGGATTCACTTGTAGAAAGCTACGGTGTGCTGGCTGGTCGAAGAGAGTCTTGTGGCGATGGACAGTGCGATGCAGCTACTGCCGCTGACAACATAGAACTAGACATGTGGGGGAACCACGAGATGTGTGATGTATTGGGCAGTACCAGTGACAACTGGCTATTTTGAAAACAAGCCATCATCAAGCCTCTTTTCTCATTCCATTTGCTTTTACGAATATGAATGACCTCACAATGCCATCAGCCGCCAAACTTGAGTACATAGTCATGTGCCATTGGAACATTCCGATTTCCAACCTCGCACAGTATCGTTTCTTTTTTCCAATGCAGGCAGAGAATTCTTTGGTCCTTGGTAGTTCTCTCCACACAATGCAAGGTAGTGGGATAGTGCTTACATTGCAGCAAGGTGATATGATGCTCGTGCATGTCGTAGCGGACTGTCGGTTATGAGGGCAATGTTCCTCCCTGAACATCGCATGCCGGAAGTCTACCTGCATTTCCTGTGCCATAAGGCTGAACCTTATTAGCCACGGGTCAAGACGGTGGGTTGGCGCTTTCGGGATCATCCGTTTTCGCTCAGCTCGGCTCTGATGAGAGGATTACCGCAGCCGCCTCAAATAGCTCAGCTGGCTCACTTTGTCTTTCCTCATCCAATGAGGATGGTCTGTTTAGTGCACGCGGTTGAGATGGAGGTGCCCAAGTAATAATATGGATAGACATTTCCCTGAGCGTAAACATCCATGCAACCACACCAACCTCTCTCTCACCTGGGAAGAAGTAAGGACGTGAGGTAGGTTCAGGGGTATGAACCTAAATGCTTCCAATAGAAGCCATCACCGTGTGTCATTCATGCCTCGAACTTATTCAGGTTTGGAAGCGATGTGGGTGGTATCGCAGTGCAATAATGTTTCTGCTATTGCAGAATAACAAACCAAGAAGAAAAAAACACCAAAAGTGGCGTCCAGGGCGTCCCAAGAGCCGGGGGCTTCGTCTTAGGCTGAGACTCCGAAGTGCTGCGGCAGCCACGTCGAAAATGGTGGGCCAGATCGACTTCCCCAGGTCTACACCCATGCCCGATCTACACAACGTGCGGAGGCCCCAGGCTCAAACGGTCCATCGGGCACGTTCCCAGCAATTACCTCACTGCCGCTTCCGCGCCTCGAGGGGGGATGCGCTCTCAGCCCCAACGGTGAGCCAATCAACGAACATGGATATGACGTCCAACCAACGCCACCGCGCCATCAGCGTAGTGTTGCATGGGTCATGCTTTTCCAAAAAGAGAAGAAATGGCGCCTGTCAACGGGTTATGCGAGGCCTGCCTGTCTCTCCCCAGGTCTGGGCCAGGGCTGAGACAAGCCTTGACGATCGAATCCCCCCTGACCTAAATGGACGCGTCGAAAGGGAAGTACCCAGGAGCTCGGGTCATCGGCCCCGGCATAGCTTGTTTACAGAGCCAGAAGAGTCCAGCTGGGGATTGAAGAGGCTTGCATCCGGCGGCATTCCCACTGGCTAAGCCGAAAGGCATCTGGTCTCTGTCCCGGCAAGGTCGGCTAGCTCGGTAATCACCCTCCGTCGATGCGGCTGCCTTCGCACAGCTATGCCTTGTGGCTTTTGTATTATTGCTTCAACCACATCGAGATACTTCCGACCAAGTTTGACAGAACAAGCAAAGTCCCGCCCCCCCTCCTTCCCCAGCTGATTGCTTTTGCATTATTTTAAGCATTCAAAGTTTATAGCAATGCAACCCTCGCCTGAATGTGTCTGGGCGTAATACCAGGCGTTTTATGAATCCGAACAGGGGCTGGTTCAAGTGCTCAGGCAGATTTGGCAATCGGATATTTCCGTTTTTGATTTACCGTTCGATCACTACAACCGTGTGCAGCTACTGCGCTACACATGCCATGTCCCTTGGGTGCTCATGAAATTGGTGAACAGACACATGCACCTTTGACGAGAGGATTTTTAAAAATATTTTTTTTATTTCTTTTTTGTTTTAATATTGACTACCGAATACTGCAGATCTCATTTAACGCTCAAGATCCAACACATTTCCATAGATGATGAATGTTTCACGCAATGACGAGAAGCTCATTTGACAATGGTGATGTTCAAGTTGAAGTCAATATCTCCAATGCACATTTGGAACTAGACATGTTTGTGAGATTGGGAGTTTGCTTGAGCAATGTCACAGTAACTTACTCCGTTATTATTGTTGCAGCAAATGACTTGCTGGGAGCAAGCATTGGTGTTTGTGCAAATGTGGCCTGCAAACTGTCAACTCTCCTGGTCAGTGGCAAAAGAGGAATCCCTGACACACCGCCGTTGCCATCACCGCTGCAGCAGTAGGGGCTGCCATTGGAACACGCGTTGGTCTGGGTATTGGAGCCGCAACCGCTGTTTCCTGCAGCCGATGTCAGCATCTAACCTGTCACAAGCTCGCCAAACTCACCGCCCATGGATGGGAACAAGTTGGTTGGGATGTTCATATTACCCGGCACTGCAGCAGAGCCTCCAGAGCTTCCGGGGCCCCGAGACCCACTAGCAGGATCTCGAGCCTCGACAAGTGCCTCAGCCCCGGGCCCTTCAATGGGAGAGGCCATGACACCCTTGAGGACAGCAAGAGCGAAGAAGACTGCGGAGGCGTGCATGGTTGGGGCGTAAAAGAGGGTTGTGGTGGTAGTGATGGTTCCAGACTAGCGAATAAAGAGGGCAAGTACGGGTTTGCAAAATAGCGAAAGAAGTTGCAGCAGTGCTTGTGGGTGGCAAATGAAGAAGATTACATGAAGAGGAAGTGCGACTATTTGAATGACAGAGATTCTACTGGAGCCGTCTATACAAGGTTCACAGGAGGCCGTGCTAATCTCAAAAGCTACATACCGTGAGGACCAATTTGGTCAGGGAAAAAGAAAGAAAAAAACACATACGTCAAAGGCTCGGGGGCTGTGTTCAGGCCACTCTCTAGGGTTCGTAACCTCTGTCTTCCAAGAGGGAGTTGTTCAATTGCACCTGACTTCATCGGAGCATCGGAGCACCTCCCGATTACCTCGACCAGGACTTTCCAACATGATCGCCTGGTTTCTATACCTGCGACCTCGTATAAACTTGCAAATTTTCAGCTTTCAAAGCCACCAATAGGCCTGGACTCTATCCAAATGCAGAACCCTGGCCGCCAGCCTGCGAGTCGGGGCCAATTGTGACGAGATGGTGACTCCCAAACGCTGCCCAGGTGCTCAAGACCACGTCCACGCATTGATGTTGGCTTCAAAAATAACAAAAAGAGAGTTCAATAGTCTGAATCTCGACCAGGAGGTGCATCTTGGTCGTCATCCGCTAGTCTTGCGGCTTCGTCTAGCCCGTGGCCACGTCGGATCAACGTCTCCTCTGCCTGCATGGCGGGAAAAGAGTCTCAACGACATGCTCAGAAGCAGCCGGAAGAGTGCCTCGAGAAATCTATAAGAAGACCCTCTCCCCTCCGACTTGGACAATCCTCATCACTCTCAAGACATTCGCTCAGTAACCACAACACCCACAACACAACACACTCTTCTCTTTGAGATTACCAACTCGTTCAAACCGCCAACATGCAGGTCACTTCCATGGTCGTTTTCTTCCTCGCCGCCGTCTCTGGCGCTCTCGCCGCTCCCGGCCGCCCTGAGCCCCCTTCCCGTCCTAACCCCCCTGCCCGTCCTCCCCAGGGCAACGGCAACTCCCAATCCATCAGCTGCGGCAACAGCGCCAGCGCTTTCTGCTGCAGCCCCGAGTATCTTGATGGCAAGATCGTCCAGTATGAGTGCAAGAACTTCCAGAACTCGTGCAACAACATTGCCGTCTGCTGCAACAACAACAACCAGCAGAACAACCAGGTACGTCGCACCCAGGCCTCCGGGCCAGCTGACCCAACTGCCTCGGCTGCGTGGTGCCCTACCACAGCGGCACTCCCCCACCAGACCTCGACATTAACCACCAACCACAGGGAAGCAACAACGGCGGCAATGCCAACCAGGTCTGCAGCGCCTTCGGAAACATCGAGGTCATCTACACCTAATAGGCTCTCGGGCTCACACTCAAGGTCGATGATAGCCGCCTTTTGCGCCTGGTACCTGGTCTCATAGAGCACGCGCTATCCAGTCTCTGTCGACTGAGGGTTGCTGCGGTGGACGGGATATTTGCGAGGTGGGGTCGATGAAGGATGATCTGGTTCACTTCTACCTTGGGCTGCAGCAGCATGGCTCGCTTGAGCTGTTCTCTTCGGCCCTATCACACTCCTTAGGCCTATTTAAAGCAGGTTTAGTCTTGAGAAAATAATGAAAACAAATTGAGTTGGACTCGCGTTTGCGATTGCTCGTGACGAATTGCGTAGAGCGGGATCATCAATGTCTCCGAAGCCGCACCATCGCAATACTATCTCATATTGATTTTAGATCCGGATTGGTGAATCGAATTTGTTATGCATGGAACTATGGTTTCATAGTCTTCTTTCCAACGAGTCTGCCGGCAAAACAACGGGCAGCAAAGACGTCAGCCGTCAGCATGAAACGCGTCATAATGGATACATTGATAAATTAGTTATGTTGAGCAAAGTTTATTACTATGATATGCGTTGAAAGTAAGATGACATGTGTGGGGGACGCTTCAGGCGTGAGCAATTTGAACTTTGTGCTATATAAATATCTTAGGCTATGGTTATCAAACGGTACTAACCATTTGTCTTTAATCTCATCCTGTTCAAACACAGCGAGCGACTAGGGCTAGGTATAATTATAGACTTCAATTACACGATAGTTATTCCATGGACAGTTGATGTGATTTTTACCTACTAAAACCAAATGCATCCATTTCCAAATCAGCACCAAAACTGAGAAATTCTTCATCATGTGCCGTGGGGTCATGCTCTAGGGTAACAACGTCATGTACGAATTGGGTCTCGCGTAACAGGGCTGAGGTTGTTCCACAAATGGTAAGCCGGATTGCAGCAAATCACAGAGCCTCGCTCCGGCTTGGGCTATTCCCGATTGGGCTGAGCGATGATGAGAAAGAATGATGGCTGTGCCGTCGGACCCGGGACGGTAACAGCGTTTGTGGGGGAAGGGCGGCGCAGGCGCTTCGATGGAAGGCCAAGAAAGCATGCAATGGAGATCTCCTGTTTGGAGAAAAATAGACGAGCTTCGATTAACTCTGTCTAGAATGTGCGCGGGAGCGGACCTCGCAGCGGCAAAAGAGGGCCTCCCCAAACCGGCAGCGTGTCTCGGTTTTCCGAAATTAAAATTAAACGAGCGTCGCGTAGGTAACGTCAGCATGGGCTGCTACGCGTCCAGTGTCACTCGTTGTCGGAGCACAGCAGCAGAATTTCACGAATTGAACCCCATCAACTGCTGTACATGGCTGCGCGGCATACTATGAGCCTAGTGTCGTATCGGATCCGAGAAAACAGACCTGGCAGTGCAAAATTAGCCACGATGCCATAAGAATCTCTCGGCCGACATGACTCCTCTGCCGGGGGTGGAGCGATGCAAAGGGGCCGAGGGGCTAGTGAATCTCGCCACGATCCCATGCCGATCTTCCCCACTCGAAATCAAAATGGGGAATACCCGGACAGGGATGGTGGGATCCGCTACTTTGATGCTGTTCGCGAAACGCTTAGTTTGGCTGATGAAGGTCTGGATGAATGTGTTGATGATGGATTAATCGATACCAAAATACAATGAGAGAAAAGACCGTTTCCCGCAACAATAACCTCAATTGTTGGTAATCACACACGCAATGGCTGCGAGAAGTCTCTGTCTGGTATGAGGAATTCGTCTTATTCCCAGGAGACTTCATGGGTGATGTGATCATCAAAGGTGTGGGGCACCTCCTCGCCCCCAAGCCAATGGTGGACGCGTCTGGCCGGCCTGAGTCACCCCGAAGTGCCCTGTCCGGGCCCCCAGTGCGACTCTAGCGCAGCCGCTAAGCGTCCAAGCGTTGCCAAGATGCACAATCGCGAGCCCCGGATATAAAACAACAAAATGGCCGTCTCGTGGCAGAAGAAAAGGACGCCAAGCAACTTCGACATCCAGCCTCGCAACGCCATGCACTGAGCCCGCACGCTCTGCAGCACCAACACAATGGCAGACAACGAGTCCAAGAAGAGCCTCGAGCTCAGCGAGCACGAGCAGGCCCTGCTCAAGAAGCAGCTGGATACGAAGCCCACAGAGGCTGGATACTTTGCCCTCTTCCGCTATGCTTCAGTCCTCGACCTCGCCATCTACTATGTCTCCATGCTCGCCTCGGCCGCTGGAGGTGTCGGCGTCCCGGCCATGATGGTAAGAGCCGCCTGCCCCCACGCGCAGCCGTTGTGCTGTCCTTGCTGACTAACCCCCGCCAAAAGATCGCCGTGGGCGCATCAACCCAAACCTTCAGCGAGCAGCTCAACAACCCGGCCTCCCACAGCGACTTCACCAGCGCTGCTGACAACCGGGCTCTCATCTTCGTCTACATTGGTATCGGTCAGCTGGTCGCCCTGACCATCGGCACCTTTGGTCTCAACTATGTCGGCGAAAAAGTCACCATCAGGCTCCGAAAGGCCTACCTCGACGCCGTTCTTCGCCAGAACATTGCCTACTTTGACCAGACGGGCGCGGGAGAGGTGGCCACCCGCATTTCCAACGACATGTCGCTTGTCCAGGACGGCATCTCGCAAAAGGTCGGCCTCATCCTCATGGGTGTCGCCGGCTTCGTCAGCGCCAACGTCATCGTCTTTGTCAAGAACTGGAGGCTCGCTTTCGTCCTCCTCTGCGTTCCCATTGTGAGCATCCTGGCCGTCGGAGTGATTGGCGGCAACATCAAGAAGTTTCTGGGCCAGGCCCACGTTGAATACGCCAAGAGCGGCTCATTTGCCCAACAAGTCATTTCTTCGATCCGCTCCGTCAACGCTTACAGCTCCCAGGCTCGGTACTCCAAGATTTTTGGCGGAATGCTCGAGTCGCCGGCAAAGGCTGACTTTAAGGGCAAAATAGCTTTAGGAACTATGATTTCCACCATGATGTTTGTCATGAATGCAGGCTACGGCCTTGGTGTGAGTACTTCGGCATGATGCAGTTGGATTTGTACAGGGTGGAATGCTAATGTGAAACAACTAGCTTTGGCAAGCCGACAAATTCCTCCAGCGTGGATACGCATCTTTGGGAGACACTGTCACGGTACTGTTCGCTGGTGGTTTGGCTGGAACCATGCTTGGTTCATCCGCACACTTTATCGCCGCTGTCGCGCAAGCCGGCGCAGCTGCCAACCGCATCTTCTCGACCATTGACAGAGATTCGGCTGTCGACCCCCTATCCGAGGATGGCAAGAAGCCAGGGGATATTACTGGCGCAATTGAATTCAAAGATGTCAAGTTTATCTATCCTTCTCGACAGGAGAAGACTGTGTTGGATGGATTTAACCTCTCCATCCCTGCCGGCAAGACTGTGGCCATTGTAGGACCCTCGGGATCTGGCAAATCCACAATCTTCTCTCTTATCGAAAAGTTGTATCCCCTTTTGCGAGGAAGCATCACTCTCGACGGTTGTCCCCTCGACGAACTCAACACTCGATGGCTTCGTGCTCAAATCGGTGTTGTCTCCCAGGACAACTTTTTGTTTAACACGACTGTTTTCGATAATATTGCCTATGGCCTCGGCTCGAAACTGAACGAGGTGAGTAGAGAAGGGCGCCAAATAACTAAATCACACAAGCTAACTATCAACAGTTCAGCAAGGAAGAGGTTGCAAAACTCGTGCAGCAGGCTGCCAAGACTGCTAACGCACACGCATTCATTGAAGAGTTACCTGAGGGCTACGAGACCAAAGTTGGAGAAAGGGGCTTACGTCTCTCTGGCGGACAGAAGCAGCGAGTCGCCATTGCCCGCGCTATCGTATCGGACCCTAAGATGCTGCTTCTCGACGAGGCCACCGCGGCCCTAGACACCAAGAGTGAGCGCCTCGTTCAGGACGCTCTCTACTCGGCCGCCAAAGGGAGAACCACCATCGTCATCGCACATCGTCTCTCAACCATCCAGAACGCCGATCTCATTGTTGTCATGGAAAACGGTCAAATCACGGAGCAGGGAACACACTCGGAATTGATCGCTGCCGAGTCCACGTATGCTTCGCTTGTCCGCGCCCAGCACCTCCGAAAACGCGTCGAAGGAGAAGGAGAAGGAGAGGAAACCGACGAAGTCGTCCTTGCGACCCAAAATACCAACGTCAGCAACGCTGAGAAGCCCGTCGCCAGCGTCAAGACCACCGAGACGGCGAAGGCGGCCGGTTCGGACTCACTCTTGCAACTGGTCAAGCTCGTGTGGCAGCTCAACTCGCAGGAACGCTACTACATCTTCTTGGGCATCCTCACCAGCCTGGTCGCTGGTGCAGGCTTCCCAGTCATCGGCATCTTCATGGGAAACGGCATCATCTCTCTCACGGACCCGAGTCTCAGCACAGGCGGCCACTCGATTAGCTTCTGGAGTCTGATGCTCTTGATGCTGGGCCTGGCCCTGTTGCTCGCCTTCGGAACGCAGAGTTTCTGCTTCGCCGTTGCCGGGTCCGCTCTTGGCAAGCGAGCACGTAGCCGCGCCTTTGCCACTATCATGAGCCAGGACATGGCCTTTTTCGACCGCGAAGAGAACTCATCGGGCGCTCTGACAGCCTTCTTGTCTGTTGAAGCCACAAAGCTCACGGGCATCTCGGGCAACAACCTCGGCGCCATCCTCAACTCCATCATCACCATGGTCTCGGCCATCGCCATCAGCTGCTCCTTTGGGTGGAAGCTCGGTCTCGTTGCCACGGCCACGACGCCCATCCTCATCGGCTGCGGCTTCGTTCGACACCTGACCATTGCCAAGACGGAACAGCGCATGAAGGCTGCCACCGAAGCCGCCGCCCTCGTGTCCGAGGCTGTCACGGCCATCCGCACCGTCGCCACATTGACCATGGAACCCACCATCAACCGACAGTACGCCGAGCGCATCCACCTCGACTATAGCAAGACGATATCCAACGACTTTGGCTCCGCCATCACCTTTGCCCTCACCCAATCCTTGACCATCCTCGTCAACGGTCTCCTTTTCTGGTACGGCGGCTCCAAGCTCATTGGCTCGGGCGAGTACAACGTGCAGCAGTTCTTCATCTGCTACATGACAATCACCTTTGGCTCGCAGGCCGCAGGCTCCATATTCGGTCAAGCCGGCGAAATTGAGGGTGCCAAGAGCGCGGCTAGCTGGTTCAAGCGCCTCCTGGAGAGCAAGCCCGTCATCAACAGCGACGAGTCTTCGGGGGAGAAACCCCACGAGGTTCTTGGGGATATTGACCTGCAGAACGTCGCCTTTGCGTACCCCACGGCGGCTGACAGAAAGGTCCTCAAGGACATCGACCTCGGCGTCAAGCAGGGCCAGTTCATTGCCCTGGTGGGTGGTAGCGGCAGCGGCAAGAGCACGGTGCTCAACCTCGTCGAGCGTTTCTACGACCCGACCGAGGGAACCGTTCTCGCCGACTTGCGTGACATTCGAACTCTCAACTTGAGTCACTACAGGTCCGAGATGGCGCTCGTCGAGCAGGAGGCGCCCATAATTGGCGGCACCATCCGGGAGTGCCTCATCTCTGACGATGAAACAGTTCAGGACAGCGCTCTCGAGGAGGCGTGCAAGGCGGCAAACATTTTTGAATTTGTGGTGAGTACCGGTTCCCATTTCAATTGCAGATAGACTTTGAAACTGACGGCATTCTTTAGGTCTCACTCCCAGACGGATTCAGCACCCTCACAGGAGCTGGAGGCAACCGGCTCTCGGGAGGTCAGAAGCAGCGCCTGGTTATTGCCAAGGCACTTCTTCGCAACCCCAAGATTCTGTAAGTCTTGCTTGTTTAACTCTTTCCCCTTCCGGTCTTCAAACACACTCTAACACCTTGAAGCCTTCTTGACGAAGCCACATCTGCTCTCGACTCCGAGTCGGAGAGGCTGGTCCAGCGCGCGCTCGAGTCAGCATCAGAAGGAAGAACGACAATTGCGGTTGCTCACAGATTAAGTTCCATTTCGCACGCAGACAGGATATTTGTTTTCGACCACGGCCGCATCATTGAGCACGGCAATCACGACGAGCTCATGGCCAACAGGTCACGGTACTTTGAGTTGGTTTCGTTACAGCAGCTTGGCCAGTAAACCAAGGCCAATGGTTTTTTGTTCTTGCTTTTTTTCGTTTTCTTTTTTTTTTTAATTCTCTTCTTTCACAATTTTATAATGCATGTTTTTTTAATAGCATCACCATTTCTGTCACAAGCGTAGACATTTGTTTTAAAACTGTATTTTCTTTTTATAGCATAGCATCCTAGTTACACAAAAGGACATTTGCATTTTGGGAAATTCTCAGCCGTGCGTGTTTAGTTGCCAACGGTCTGGGCCGGGATTAAAATAATAAGAAATTGACAGGATCGGACGAGTCGAAACGGTTTCAACGGCTGATCCTCTTGACACGAGGTTAATTAGCAGGATTGGGACCGTCAGCCCACTCCAGCGTCCAAGCACTCGTTGGTTCCGTCCATGATCGGTTTCTCAGGGTCCGTTCTGGAACCAAGCTAATGGGTAATTCATTCCCCGTGCACCTGGACTAATCTTAGCGAGCGGACGTGACAGGCGCCAAATCCGTCGTCGGGCTCGGCGGCCGGTAGATGCGCCACTCGACGTCGACGCCACCGCAGCTGGTCCGGCCTCTAGCGCCCATGCGGCCCCTCCACCAGCACTTGCCCATGGCCTCGTAAATCAGGTCGATGATGTCCTGGTTGCCGATGACGCTGGGGCGGCCGCTCAGCGTCTCGGCCCCGAAGGCGCAGCTGCCGAAATGCACCAGCTGCTGCTCCCTCCAAAAGGTCCACGTCTCGGGCGCCATGATCTTGAGGGCCAGCGTCTGGCAGTCGTATGCGGCCGGGGATATGCCCGACGTCTCCTTGATCACTGTCGTGGTCCCGCATCGGCTCTCCTTGAGCGGCGTGTTCGTGGCACTGGCCAAAGCCAAAAGGTGGAATATTGCCATGACGGACAAGGTAATGGATAGCATCATGGTGTGTTTATTTTCATAATTGCACAATATGGGATAGATTCGTCAAAATGGATGTTGTGGTGGTAATAGTTCTTTTTTGTAACAATTATTATTTAGGGTAGCTTCGGATTTATACATACTTTTGCCGTCATGCTGCAAGCTGCAAGTCTCTTACTTGCGAGCAATGTTTTACATGTTTCAAAAAAGATACCAAAGAATCAAAAACTCTCATGATAAACTTTTCGGGACCAGTCATCGTTTCAATACGCGCTTGATTGGCCCTGTCAACCTCTGCATTCTCGTTTCCGATGCTCGTTGCTGGCGCTCCCACTCCTTGTACCACCACGCATCCCACCCGATCCTGTCAACGGGCCCCTCAAAAGCCGCCTTGAGAAGCAGCCCATCTGCATCTAGATTTGCAGGGTCCCACTGCGGCTTCTCTTTCTGCTGCATCATGCGGCGGAGCTGCAGGTTCATGTCTGTGCTGAGCTCTGGGCACCAGACGCTGATGGCCTGGTGGGGATCCAGTTCGCATACAAAGCTCACGCAGCTGTGCACGTTCCACTGGGGATCGGGGTCTGCGATTTCGTTGCCAAAGGGACTGCGATTGCTGACTTTGGGCACCCCGGAATGGAGCGTCACGCGCTGGATGTTGCTGTTGCGCTGGTGCAGGTAGCCGAAGAGATGCTCGGCCGAGGACACGGTGAGGCGCGGCTTTGGCGCAGGGGGATCCCGACTGAGTGGAAACCACAGCTCGAGTGTGCGGAGGCTGGGGAATGCCGCAACCGTGTCCAGCTGCGCGTATGGCCATTCCGCCGCAAACGGGTCCCGGTCCATGTCAATGGCCAGGTGCTCGAGATGGGGCAGGTTTTTGCTCAGGTGGTCGAGGTTGCGGGCTGTATCCGAGGCAGACTTGATATAGTCCCGGTGGTGTATCTGTAGGTGCCGCAGCGTGTCACCAAACCGGGTGATTGCTTCCGGCTTGTTGTCAATCTCTTCCCAATCGTCAATGCGTATCAGCTCCAGCGGCGACGACATTTCATTCAAGAAGTCTGCTACCTTGATCAAGCCAGTGGGATTGGCAACGACCTCCTTGACGTTGATCAGCTTGGGGCCGATGGAGGCCCACGGTTCGAAGCTCATGCCGTTCAAGCGGACCAGCCGCGACCAATCGAACGTGTCAGCCCAGTACTGGCACTCATCGACACCGAGAGTATACCCCTGGCACCACTGCTTCCCTGCCCTGCCCCAGGGGTAGTATGAGATGCCGAGCTCCTCGAGAGCCGGGGGCTTCTCACCATCTGATAGACCCAAGCCGTGGTACGGGCCTGGAGCGTAACTCGGCCCGTATCCGTTGCATCCTCCGCGGGGGTACCAGACGTCCACGTCGGGAATGCGGGTGAGGTTGGGGCACGAGAGGAGCACCTTCTTGACGAGGTGCATGGTCTCTTGGCAAAGGGCTTCCTCGATGAAGGAGATTTTGAGAGACATGGAGTGCAGGTTCTGGCTCCCCGCGAGTCTCCCTAGGAAGATGCGCGCCTGCGCGTGGGACTCGATGCTGTCGTTGCAAAAGACGGACGTATACAGACGGCACCCTGCCGGTAGGGCTGCTAGAATGGGCTCCGGGATGGGCACAAGTATCGATCTGGTATTTTGGCGGTACCCCGGCCAGTAGCCGACATGCCACTCCAGGCGGCGCAGGCCTGTCATGGCGGGGGCCATGGCCGACAGGCGAGCAAGGATCTTTTCGTTCTCCTCTGTGGCCTTTTCGTACCTGCAGCCGCTCACCCGGAGCGTGTGAACCGCGGCGACCTGGTTGAGGCCGCTGATGAGGCCGAGATGGTCGAGGATATGCTTGGGCTTGTCGAGGTTGATGTGCACGTAGCTGTGGTGCACGTAGCGCGCCATCCGGTACAGCGACGAGCTGGCCAGCGCCACAGTGAGCATGTCCCCGGGGCGCTCTGCGTGTAAATGGGTGAGGATTTGCTGCACCACGACATCGGGGAGCTTCTCCGTGCATGGCTTTGCACTGTCGACCGAGATAGTCGCTGGAACCTGGGCAGACATGTCCTTTTGCCGGCCAAACAAGCGGCGGGAGAAGCGACGTCTCAAAGCCATGATGATGGGGCGGTGACGACAGTTGGGAAATGCGACACACACAGCAAGCACACACAGCGAGACATTCCCGGGAGCCTGGTGGGGATGGGTGGCGGAACTTGTCTTTAAGTAAATTTAGAGGGGACGTGGGCAGGGCTGAGCCGCCAACACACGGGCCACACTGGTCACACACACCACTCTGTAGGCGCTGTAAGTGCCCTGCTTGGGCCTTTTTTCTTTACTGTTTTATTTACTATCCGTACAGCCAACATTTCACCACGGCCGATAAGTAAAAAATCCAACATAACGCCCGGGACACCAAAAAGACCCAAAACTAGCCCGAATCCCTCGGCCTCTTAGCTCGTGGCTTGGGCTGCAGCTGCCGTCGTTAACGGCTTGACCGGAGTGGGCGATCCCCATCGGGTCCCCGGGGACATGCTCATCTCGGCAAAGACGCGATAGGCATCCGGGTTGATGAGGGCAGCGGACTGGGTCTCTTTTGCCTGGTTCTTGCCCTGAATAAATCCCGTGGCCGTGTCCTTGTCTATATTGCGAGTCAGCACCTGATTGTTCACTCGTAGCCTCCCCCCCTTTTTTTTTTGGTGTTGTTATTTTTGGACTTACACTTGTCATTGATGACGATTCTTCCCGTGACGTGCATCATCTCGTGCAGTAGAGTACCTGACAGGGAATTGTATCTCCCGACGTACGGGTACTTGTCACCCGCGGCTGTTATCGTCGTGTAGCCCAGGTCCAAGGTGGCTGAGACGGGCACAGGGGGCGACGGGGGTACCGTCGGCTTGGAGAACTCGCCGGGGCACAGGATGATGCCAACCAGGTCTTCGTACCCGCCCTGGCCGTTGTGCCTCTGCGCGGTAAACGTTCTGCCTGCATATCTATTGTCCGGGTCCGTCTCTGTGCATGGCTTCGGAGCTCCGGCTGTTTTCGGTTGGTTAGCTCCGCTCGGTCTTGAGGGTATGCCATGTATCCAAACGCACCTCCTGTGGTGCTGAGAGCAACGTATTCGATTTCGTCGCCGTTGGGGATCTCAGCGTGCCAGATTCTCGCTGGACCTCCTGCAAGAAACGGGTGAGTACTGTGATTGAAAGTGTGTCGAGTCCATCGCCACCTACCAATGTTGTTGGGAATCGGCGTCTCCACCATCCCGTTGGCCTCACAGAACAAATATGCGGTAAAGTCTTGGTTGGCGGCGTTTGTTAACGTCCCCTGGAACGCTGACTTGATGTTCGTGTACATGCCTGCGCAGTTAGCAAAACGATGAGACTTTTTTGAAGCTTTGTCTTGAAGTCATTTGACTCACTCCTGACGGTGTTCATGGTACTCTGCCCCGAACTCGTCAACCCAATGCGGTTCGTAAAGCTCACACCCCACATGAAGTTGGCATTGCTGCCGGCAATCTTTTCAGCTTCCGTGTACGAGTTGAACTGAGACTTGGTAGGAATGACATTTATCTGGGCCTGGGCCTGGTCAATCAGTTCCAGGGAGTTGGCCCAGATGTCATCGATCGACTTGCCCTGGAAGTACCAGTTGTCGCAGCCAACCCTTGTCCAGGTGATGGCCCCAAGGCCTTGCCCGATGGCAAGAAACCAGGGGAGCGCCCGCCCCGTTGTAATGTGCATGTTGGTTAAGGAAGAACAAGATAGAGAGTGTTTGAAAGCAAAATAAAACGAGCGTGAGGGCTGCGGGAACCTGTCGACTGGTGTGCCAAAGGTGCCTATTTGGGCCAAAGTGATACTTATAGCAGCACTGGCAGCCGGTGCTAAAGCCCGGTCCCGCGCTCTCATGTCCGTCCTTGCGCCGGACGCCTCATTTCGCGTCGGTCAAATGCCGCACCATGTGGTGACGCCCCAAAAAAAAAGGATTTATTACCGCCATCTGTCGTGCGCATTCAGGGCATCAACACGAGCGTCGTGCCAAGTGGGGCAACGATGGACGCGATGGAGGTGAAACGGGCTGCACAGTTGATCTTTTGGGGGGAGCGGACGCCACAGCCCCCACAGGGCTGAGGCCCAAGTCCTGCGCAACATATCTTCAGTGCGTTTCAGGTGCCAAGATTAAGATGATGGACCCTGAGGCTCCATAAAAGAGGAATTTAAGCTGCTGCGGCCGTGATGCGATTGGCCTGAAAACAGCACCGAAAGCCCGAGCATCTACTGCAAGGGCACATTACAAGCGTGCTGCAAGGGCCCTCAGCTGAGATGAGCTCTCGCAACCAACAAGCCTTTGCTAGCGCAAGTCAGCCGCTCCGAAGGATCTCTTTGCTGTGCAGATGCATTGTCGCTAGCTGGTTTCTGGCCTTCTGGCTTCGATTCTAGGCTCCGCTCAGCCTTCTTAGCGGCTTCGCAACTATATCGCTCATTTCATTCCCGGGCACATTTGCGCAGTGTCAAGGGATCGCCGGGCGGGGTGCGCTAGGTTGTGAAGATGGATGCTCTCGCCTCACCAACATGATGCCCCGAGGCCGTCGCCGGACTTACGGGTCGGGAGTCAAAGCTGTGCAAGCAGGCTGGTCTCTCCGTCCTCTCATCCATCCACGCGCAGAAGCCGGAGTCATATAAGGTGGGCGGCATCATTCTCTTCCAACCCACCCTTGCCCAGCAGCAGTGACCCTCGCTTCTTCACCCACACACTCTTTTAAACACAATCGTTTGCTTTTGGGTATCCGTCACCTTCACCATGAGGTTCGGAACCTCGACCTTGCTCCTGTTGAGCACACTTCTGCCTGCTGCTTTGGCAAACTCTGTCAACCACAAGCCCACCTATCAACCACCGCACTACACTGGTGTCTGCGGCTATCAGCTTATGACAAAGGACCAGACATGCTGCACCACCCCCCACGGCCATAAGAATATCTGCGGTGCTGGTATGTTGTCCTATTCCTGTTCTAGTCTTCTTATGCTGATTATGTAATCTTTTATTAGGCAAAACATGCTGTAAGTTACCACGAGCATAAAAACTTGTATTGAGTTTTTATACTACTTGACAATTCATGGCTAAGAGAAGTTGCACTTATTCTCTTCATTCCAGCGGCCAGTTACTAGCTAGCGTTTACTCGAATACTGACTTTCTCTTAGGCTTTTACGGCTGCTGCCCTCATGGAACTACATGCAGAAAAGACGGAGCATGTGTGCCCACTGTGAAGCACACCACTGCCAAGCACACCACCACTAAAAAGACAACCACTACCAAGAAGAACACGACCACTAAAAAGATCACCACCACCAAAAAGACAACTAGCACTACTAAAGGAGCTACATATCCATCCACTGTCCGAGGCGCGGGCTACTACCCTCCACCCGTTTCTACCACCAAGAGAAGTTCACTTTCTCATTCTTCCACAACCAAAGGGGTTTCACATCCAACTACCAGCACGGGCAAAGGATCTGTCTCCACTACTAAGAAGACAGGATCCGGCTCGCCTTCGTCTCCTTCTACTGTAAAGGGCCCATCCTCATCTTTGCATTCTTCCTCCAACGGTGGATCCCATCCACCTTCTACAGCAAAAGCATCGTCTTTGACATCTATCAATGGAGGCTCAACGCTGCCTTCTACAAACGGAGGTTCATCCCCGCACACTTCAACGACAGGAGGCTCGCCATCCCCATCTTCCTCAAATGGCGGATCTCTTCCACCTTCTTCCACTGGCCGAGGCTCATCTTCTCCTTCTGTGACTGGAGTTTCATCTGTGACTGTTTCTACCGGAGCAGGATCGCTGCCACCCTCCTCTGTTGGAGCTGGACCATCCACAGCTGCAACTAGCAATGGCGTCTCGTCCATACCATCTTCCACTAATGGAGGTTCGCTGCTACCTTCTTCTGCGGAAACAGCTCAAGGAACGTCCCCATCTTCTCCATCTTCTGCAACTGGAGGATCCACTCCACCTTCTTCTATCGGAGGTGGATCATCATCACCTTCAAGTACAAATGGAGGCTCATTGCCACCCTCTTCAGTCAATGGACCTTCATCCTTGACTGATTCCACAGGAGTAGGATCAACTTCTCTCTCTTCTACTAATGGAGCTTCATCTTTCACCGGTTCTACGGGAACAGGGTCATTGCCTCCTTCGTCCACTAATGGAGACTCGTCCTCACCTTCGTCTACTGGAGGGGAATCGTTGCCGCCTTCTTCAACCGCTGGGGGCTCTGCAGCTTCCTCGGTGACTGGAGAATCATCCATAGTCTCTGGGGGAGTGGGATCGTCCTCACCCTCTTCAACAGAATCTGGATCATCGCCTTCTTCTGTGGGTGGCAACATGTCCTCGCCTCCTGCAACAGGAACCGAACTGCCACCTGCTTCCACTGGAGCTGGGTCCTCCGCCGGCACAAGCGGAGACTCGTCCTCGCCTTCCTCTACCAACGGAGGCTCCTCGCCCTCAACTGGAACGGGGGCACCATCTCCTACAAGTGAGGGTACATCTCCACAGTCTTCCACAAATGGGGGCTCCCCCTCAACTTCTCCTACGGGCGTGGACTCGACACAACCTTCTACAAATGGAGGTTCACCCCCAATTTCTTCTACAGGAACAGAAACCTCCGGGGGTTCCTCTGTTGATACTGCCTCATCTCCTTCTGCGACTGGAGTTTCATCGCCTCCTGCTTCTACAGGAACAGGCTCATCCCCGCCTTCTACGGGAGCTGAATCGTCATTGGCATCTACAGCAACAGGAGATTCTTCCTCTCCTTCCAGCACCGATGGCGCATCTCTTCCACCCTCTTCTACAGATGGAGTTTCATCTGCAGGTTCTTCTACCGGAGATGTGTCTGCTTCACCTTCCACTACAGGCGGAGGGGTCGTTCCACCGGTATCGCAATCTACCACCACGACACAAGGAAGTGATTCGTTAACTACCTCCATTCCCTCGCCCTCAACGGATGTCAGCTCGAACTTTTCTGTTCCTCCGACGTCAACAGATACCGGGGCCACCATACCCTCGCCTTCGGGGTCGACAGATGCCAGTTCAACCCAGTCTACACCCGTATCAACGGATGCTCCTGGATCAACCCCTTCATCTCCGGCGGCGTCCACTACGACAGATACTTCAGCTACCTCCGCCCCCCCAGTCGGAATAACTACAACTACGACCACAGCAGCTTCCAGCACCACAGACGGTCCCTTGGTCACTTATACAACTTGGCCAGATGTGACTCTTATCCCAGTGCCTTCCGCTGTCTCTGAGCCCGAGGAAGACGACGACAATCCTACCATCCCCTGTACCACTTGGTTCTTCCTTGTAAGCCTGTCATAAAACACATGTGTGTTGATTATTCTAATACTTGACCCGCAGATTTGTATTTCGTGGGATGGTGGTCCGATTATCGGTGGATGGACTTTTACGCTCCCACCAGGAATTTATCCAGTGTAAGGCAGCTCCTTTCGTGACATTGAACCTTACTAATAGTGGTTCAAATGTATAGTGGCCCACCACCTGGAATCAAGCTCCCGCCTGGAATTGAGATTGAGGGAACGCTGCCACCATGGCCCAAGCTCACGTAAGTAACGACTCTGGTATCTGTTCGATTGAGTAAGAGAGCGAAAGGGCTGATTATATGCAGAATTGGAAATAACCACATTCCCACCTACTCACCGACGCCCAGCTCGTGTGAGACCAAGTCTGCTACCATGCATGTGACAACCACATCGTATGGAGTACTAACTTCAGGCACCGTGACAACCACTACAGCAAGCCGAGTCTTGTCTACCAGTCAAGTGGTTATTGGATGTGAAGTAGAGGATTCATCCTCTACCAAGACTGTGACATCGGGCACCAGTACCAGTTCGGCAGATATTGTCACGATGATGCTGGATGCTGATGATGACGCACCTACGGCCGTCCTTCAAACTACCGACGCTTTGGCTGCGTCGGTATACAGCGACATTGACGCATATTGGTCATGTAAGCTTTCAACCCCGTCCTCCTTCGCATTCACGTTCGTAATATGCTGCCCATGACATGGGCAGAATGTAACATCTGAGTCCATCTAACCCGTAAGCTGAGCATGCTAACTTTGACTTTCAAAACAGCCATGGATGCTCCCGAACCTACTACGATGGTCACAAGCACCAGGACATCGGCTGATTCGTCGTCTGATTCGTCGTCTGATTCGTCGTCTGATACCACTTCTAACCCACTGGTACCACCAAATCTTCCATCGTTGACTGACGTTTCCTCCTCCGCTCCTCCTCTACCAACCCTCCCACCAGTGACGACAGCGCCGGAGACAACGTTGCAGTTTGAATCGCAGAGCGGTAGTTCATGTGTATCAACAGTTTTGACATCCGCTTGCCTGATTCCCGGGCCGGTGCCGAGCTGTGAGGCCAGCCTCTCATGCGCCAGCTGGGTGGCTAGCTCTACAACCACGTCCGCGGTTAGCACCACGGCAGCTGCCCCCGCTTCAACCAACTCCTGGTCGCTCACTCTCGTAAGTTGACATCTGCGCTGAGATGACATGAAATCTTTTTCATGAAAACCCGCTAACTGGAATATGTGACAGTACCCTGGTCTGTGTAAAGCCACGCGCACAAGCTACGTGAGTGATCCACCAATGGCTGGAATTCCAGCATGTACATGGTCAATTACTGATGTTATTTCTTGCATTTAGATTTACATGTCGGGTTTTGGTGAACAAGGGCCAGACGAACAGTGCATCAAGATCAAGGACGGCTCGCTGCCCCTGAACTCTGATAGTTCCACCTCTTGCAAGTTCTTCACCAACGGCGGTTCAGATTCGACCGATTGCGGCAACATCGACTTTGATACTGTCGCGGCTTTTATCATAGAGGATGGCTTTTGCACACCTTACACGGACGAGGGATGCGCCGTCCGCAGCGGATTTGCGGTCGGGGGTGTCGATTCTGACGAATTCACGGGCTGCAATAACATCGAAGACTACCCATCTCGGGGCTTCCCGACTACTTGGCGAGCAATCAGATGCTTTGCCCAGCCGCCTCGAAGTTAAACGTTAAAGGAGAGGAATGGTTTAGATAATGTGTTTTAAATTACCAGTTTATTTATTTTGAAAAAAGAATTTGAGGCTTCCTGGATAAAGCGGTCGTGCCGCATGTTTTGACATGGCCTTCACATCAAATCTGGGCTGCTTTGGTCAGTTTTTTGAGCATGGCATGCTGTGTAGGATCAAGGTCAATTTGTTTTGAATTGCGCATATGCTACGCTTCGCACAATGTATTAAAGAGGCTCCAATCCTGATCCAAGTCCATCATTAATGGACTCGACCAGCCTACATCGCCTAAGTTGTTGAAACCAAAGTCTTCCTGTCCCGATCCTCCATCTCCCATACTGAACATGCCCGAATATTCGAATGAGTGGGAACCTGCCTCGGTTTGCAAGCTGGTCTCCCCCGGGGCCGCGATGGTTGGTTGACTTGCCGGTACTGACTGCCCTTGAAGGATCTGGGTCGCCACTTGAGAGCGTCCAGGTGCAGGTTCTTGGTTTTGTGGACCGCGGCGGCGCACCACAATTCCAAAGTAGGGAATATGTATCTTGTCTGGTTCGGCTTGCGGCCCAGTGGTCGCGGAGGAGCCCCAGTGCGGTCCCATGAGCTTCTCAAGAGTGTCTGAGCACTGCGAGGAGATTCTGCACCCTTCTTTCTTCAAGGTTTGCTGGAACAGGTCTTTGGTAGCTGCGACAAGTTCCATGTCATCTCTGGAAGCCGACAGAGCAGGCATGTGCCCCAATTCGTCCCGCCCAATGATAAGGATGACGGCGGCCATAAAAGCAATAAAGGCGGTCGTCTTGCACTCGAAAACGTAGTAGCCATGAATGACGGTGCGAAGTACTAGAAACCTCTTCAATATTTGTCGAGAAGCCTCTATACAGGCAAGCTTGCTGACGGCGGAAGCAGCAACCTTTGCCGACGACTTTGCCATAAAGGGCAGATGAAGGTGAGTTTTTACGTAAAAGAAGTAATACTGTCGCAGCACCTGCTCTCTAAGTTCAGTCCCGAGCGTTACATCCTTGGGGATCTCCCACCAATCCTCTGGAAGTAGAGCTGCGGCTGCGTCGAGCTGCTCATCCAAGCTTAATGTCTCAGCAACCGAAGGGGGGCCGGGCATCATGTTCCTCTCGGTGACTTTCCCTGCGATAATGACGATTTTAAGTATAGACTGAGCCTGCGGCGTCTGGTCTTTGTTCGCATTCGATATGAAATAGCTGTCGCTGCATCCGTGCGGAACCCCCAACAGCAAGCTCGTGAAGCGATCCCCATGAAACACCGCCCACCAAATGTTATTGGCGAGCACGTGGTTGGAGTCCTCACGATAGAGCCCCTGGTTGGAGGGTTAGCGGGGTCGGAACCAGAGGAAAAAAGCGAGACGAACCATGAGCTGCGCAATGGCTATGCCCCGTCGCCAAACCAGCCACGAACGGCGGGGCTGGCCGACTTCGGCAAGGGATTTTGCTACCAAGACGAGGCACTGCATGCCATCAAGGTGAGAAACATAGTCAAAATCTGATATGACGAGGCTCTCGACTAAATAGTACAATTGATGGAATTGATTGGAGCTGCGCGCGTAAGCCGCGGCGAGAGTGCCAAGGAGTGCAGGGCTGTTGCATGTGTAGGCACGGGCGGCGAATGAGGCCAGATCTTCAACAGGCTGTCTTGTGTTGAGGTGAGTCTTGAACCGGAAGCTGTCCCACCATGATGAGTTATCCGCCAGCGCCGAAATGATTGAATCATAGCTTGGGAGGGCTGAACGAAGGGTTTTGCAGACGCCCTCGGCCTTGCGCTGCGAAAATTGTGAGGGATTGAACGATACCAGGCTGTGGTTTTCTTGAGAGCCCGACGAATAGTTTGCGGCTGCTCCCGTTCCAGTCGACCAACGCTGCACAGTCAGTCAGTCCCGGTTGTGCATGCGATCAATGGGCGCCTAATGCCATGCCCACCTCGCTATCTGCAATGACGGAGACCAGAGGAACTCGATTGATTTGTTCATGAACTACGATATCGAAATCTGATGTGTCGTCTAAAGCCGTTGAACTAGACGAAGTTAGCCTAGGTTTCTTCCTCAAGGACAAACGTCATACGGCTCTCTTGATTCTGTGGAGCCTTGGCCAAATGCCTCGCTGCCCGAGGGAGCAGCAAATGGCTCCTGCTGCTGATCGACGCATCTGCTTCCGCGAGAAGAACAGGGAGTGCACACGAGGGCGTTGCGGGCGAATGTGCAACGGATCTTGCGGCGGCGACCTGCTAAGCTGTAAGACAATGGTTCGTCCGTGACAGAGGGGCGGGTTGCGTGTACACTCGGCGCAGCTGTGCGTCCCCTTCCGCATTTGCTTCCGAGCCCTCGCCGGGCCAATCTCGTTCGTAGCGACACCTTCCTTATCCATTTGATGATTTTGGCTGAGCTTGTCCGATGGATGCGGGTGAGATGACCCCGTCTCGCTGTGAAGGATGACTTTCGTCCGTCCGCGTCACGTGATCCTTCTCTCGGACGGATCTTAGTCCGCTGCTTCGTCCGTCCATCACCACCTGCAACGCAGATAACATGGCCAACTATCATAGTCACGATGCTTGATCAAGTACTAGTCTTCGTGGGAACCTGCAAATATAAAAATGGCTATGTCCCTCCATCAATGCATCAATCTCATTAACACAGCAACAATTCCCAATCACCATCTGAACTCAATCAACACTCACACCCCCTCACGCTATTTTTGCAACTATCACCCACCATGACTTATACTTGGCTCGTTACTGGAACCACCTCCGGAGTTGGAGAAGCATTGGTTCGCCAGATTCTTGCTCGTGGCGATAGGGTTATCGCCTCCGGCCGCAAGGTCGAGGAACGGCTTGGTCCCCGCATCGCTCAATCTGACAACCTCGCATTTCTTGAATTGGACGTCGCATGGGACCAGCAAAAGATCAATGAACTGATACGAGAAGCGTGGGGAAAATTTGGATCCATTGATGTCTTGATCAACAATGCCGGCTGCGCTGCCTTCAAGAGCGCCGAAGAAGCAGAGTAAGTAGCATTTCCGCTCTCATTCACACGATGACGATGGCGTCTAACATGGCCATTAGCGACACCCATGTTGAGAAGATATTCCAGGTCAATACATTTGGCCCGATGCGCCTGACTCGCGCCATATTTCCCCTTTTCCGCGCCCAGGGACATGGCTACGTCGCCTTTGTGTCGTCGAGCAGCGCCTGGGCACCGGTGCCTTTCATGTCGCACTACGGAGCCTCCAAGGCTGCACTGAGCGCCTACGTGGAAGCCATGCACAAGGAGAGCGCCCCGCTGGGCATCAAGTGTGTCGCCATCGAGTCTGGTGGCATTCCGACGATGCTCGGACAACCGCGCGAAGAGGGAGCCCAAGCTTTTGCGCAGCCCGCTGTTGATGGATATCTGCCTCTTTCCGGCGAGCTGATGCAGTGCTTCGCGCAAGGAGGCATGGATGTCATGCCCGGGGATGTGAACAAGATTGCATCAGCCATTGTGGACATTTTGAAGAGAGAGGGCGTGGCCAAAGGACGACCATGGTCTGTTCGCGTACCATTGGGCTCGGATGGCTGGTTGCATGCTACTCAGAAGTGCAGCGAATATCTTCAAGTGGCTAATGGTTGGAAAGAGGTCAGCTTTGGCACTAACCGTGATGGAGTTGACGTGACGGCTGTAAACGCATTGCACAAGTTCACAACCATGATTGAGGAGAAATAAACTGGTTCCCGTTTGCTTTGGTAGGTAAACCATGTTAATGGAGGTTGTATTGCATCGATTCAAATTTTAATTCTCAATCTCGTAAAATGCGTCGGAGAAGAGTTGCCCTACTGAGAGATGATCTGCGCGTGACCTGAGCTGGGGGCCGCCAGCCCGGACGAAGATGGCATGTCATAGGATACGGACTAATGGCGCCGTTTATTTCGCATCCATTTTGGACAACTAGCGACCGATAAATATTCCTATTCAGGGGACTTCGGTCAATCCGGAACTCGGGTAAATACGACAGTCGGATGGCTGGCCGCCTGATATGGGGCGCTGCAACCTCAAGTGAAACATGCGCGGACATTTTTCCACCTCCTAGACAAGTGAAGCAGGGGTCCCGAAGACTTGGCTTGGAAGGCGCGGAGCCAATAGCTGCGGCAAGTAGATTAACACGGACCGTTTAGGTTTGCCGTAAACCAAGCAGAAGACAATTGGGCTGAGCAGGGTGCGGATGACAGTATGCATAAATAGAGGCTTAAAGCGCGTCGGTCTGGATTCCGAGATGCAGACACGATCCAGCCCAAAGTCTAGAGCCTCTCTGTTTCAGCGACGCCCACTTACAAGATGCGACCCTCCTCAATTCTCGCCACAGCTGTGGCCTGCGCTTGTGCCGTCTCCGGAACCCTGACGTGGTCGCTGGAGAAGGCGTCTAGCCCAACCGCGGACCAGTCCGACGCATACACCCGGATTGAGTCGGCCATGCGCCTCGCCGTCGCCCGGTACGAGCGATACACCAGGGCCAACAAGACCATCCGCGTCTACTACGCGCCCGGCGTGCCCACCGCCGAGGCAAACTACAACGGCGACCTGCGGTTCGGCTCCGACCGCGCCTACATGACGGAGCGCACAGCCATGCACGAGATCTCGCACACGCTCGGCATCGGCCAGACAGCCGCCTTCAACGAAAAGTGCGCCGCCAACAACTGGCCCACCGCCACGCCGCTGCTCCAGTCCTGGGATGGCTCATCTGCCCGCATCAACTGCGGCGGAGGACACATTTGGCCGTACGGCCTCAACTACGAAACCGAGTGGAGCGAGACGAATGCGAACCGCCACGTGCAGCTGATCAATGCCATGTTGGCCGATGGAATGTAACGGGGAGTTGCTAGAGTGCTTTGCGAGAATGAAATTTAACGATTGATGCTGTGTCAATGAGAGTCTTGCTAGAGCCGATGTGAATGAATGGATGGTGACAAGATGACGTCACTACATGACAATCAATAACTCCACCACTGTGACAAAAGAAACCAAACAGAAATCAGCGAATCCCAAGTCATCTCCTTCTCCATCACGCATGATCTGAACCATGTCTCTGAAACAGCTCTCTTCCCTCCGGGTATCCAAACATCAGATCCCGGCCCATGCCCTCCTACCCAATTGCAGCATCCAAAATAAACCCTTGCTCATCTATCACTCTGCCTTCCAGCGACCTGTCTCGGCATCAAAAATTGAATCGCACCTCTCTTCTATCGGTGCTGTGATACCGCAGTGGCGCTACACAATGTACAGCACGACACATTTCCACAGCACAACTCACGAGGTGTTGTGCATCAGCCACGGTCGCGCCCGTCTGTGCTTCGGCGGCGAGGATAATGAAGGACGCGTCGAGCCGGTGGTGGAAGAAGGCGACATAATCATTGTACCCGCCGGTGTCGGACACCGGCTCATGGAGGATTTGGACGGTGGGTTCGAGATGGTAGGCAGTTATCCTCCGGGCCACAGCTGGGACATGTGCTATGGCAATCCTGGCGAAGAAGAAAAAGTTCAAGGGATAAAGAAACTGGGCTGGTTGCCCTTGGATCCTCTGTACGGAGAGAAAGGGCCGGTAAAGGATGTCTAGATAAAATGTCGATATTTCCTCAAGTGCTTCATGATAAAACGGGCCATTCTAGCTCATTGTTGGCGCATATTTTAAGCAATGGTTCATAGCAAGAGAGCTTCATCCGGCGCAAGCTCAATCATGTCTGGAGGAATTAATGGCGAATCCAATAATCTTGAGAGCCGGTTGGGTCGTAGAACTTGGAGTCTTCAGAGGCAAGAAACGATACACCAACGCTCCTCATTTCCTCATCGAGCATTCCAATATCTTCAGCTGCAAGTTTTCGGAAAGGGTCCAAGTATGTAAATTCCCGAAGGTGAGGGAACGAGCCTCTACCCGTTTCGAGGACGAGTTGAAGAGTAGGTCCGAGGAATGTCGGGGCATATCCATCAATGACCACGCTCCGGATCGAAGCTGGGAACAGGTCCACGAGGGACGAAAATCTAGGATCGGGATCCCCATTGTTGTAAGGCTCAGCCTGCAGTCGATAGAAATTGGTTAGGCATCCTGCATCCAAGACAACCGTTTCCAAAACCTGAAACTCTTTCAACGAGGTTATCATGGCAATTGGGTCGGCCCTGTCCCAGTTTCGGACGCACTGAAGCTCCAGATGTCGCAAGCTAGCCTTGCAGGAAAGAAGGTCGTGGATTATGCGTTGCGGGTAGGAGAAATTATCTGAATGTAGCAGCATCAGTCCCTTGCGAGGTTGAAGGTTGAAAATGAAAGTTTCGAGCTTGGGACACTTGGAAGCGAGCACATCAAGACCCGCGTGGTAGAGGTAGCAGTCTTTGAGCTCAACTCGTCGCAAGCTCCCGAGAACCAGCTCGCACTTGTTGAAGGGGAGGTGATCGAGCGTCAAGCTTTGAAGGTTGGGCATCTGCTCAATCAACCACGCGAACCTCCCTATTCCAGAATCCTTGAATGGATCATTGATGCCGACGGCCATATTGCGCCAATTCAAATGCAATCCTTTCAGAAAAGGGAGATTCCCTGACGATGAGAAGAAGGCACCATATTCGACAAACATGCCGGCCTCCAAGTACAAGTACTCAATGTTTGGCAACCTGTGCAAAACCATGTGGAACAATTGACTGATGGCCCAATTTCCAGGCAATCGACTCTCGGCGCTCGTGTGCGCATCTAGCTGGAATCGGCCTGCTTTGTGTGGATTCGATACTGGGACATCGCTCTGCATCACCCACTCCGCCAGTGACCAATCATTCTCAGACATTGGATCAGGTCTATTTTGGAGGTACCTGGTATCGGCAACCAGACGGTGAACCATGGCGGCCAATTCGGGGTTGTTTATAACAGTGCGCAAGAACTGACAATTCGGCCCCATGTTTCGCGTCGCGGAAACGTAATCATGGTAGAGGATCGGGTTGACGACGCGGTGGAGTTTGCGACAAGTTTTGCCGAGATTGGCCAGGGCTAATGTATCTGAGTTGTCTCGGATTTGGTACGGCTGTATCATCGTTGACTCTTCTGGTGGTAAAGGCAGGGTACAGTGTTGGCAGAAGTTCACGCAGATGGCCTGAACTAGTTCTGTTGGGAGACTCTGAAGCAAACAGGACGCCATTGTCCAGTGTGAAGGGGGAGGTTTTGATGTTTTGGTGATGGATGAATGCTCATGGGTGGAAAAAGAGATGCAAAAGAGATATGAAGATCTCAGTCGGTGTGATGGAAGGAAGAAATAGTCGGTAACGTGTCTCAGGTCTAGCCTCGTTTACCTGCAAGAAGCGTCACGTGGTGGCCGGTTTGCGTGTTTCTGTGCAACCATGGTGTTTTGCTTTGCATTTTATCGTCTTTGGGTAATGGCCGAAGCCCACTATCTTTTCCTATGTAATCTTACATCCGGGGTTTGACAAATCTCGAATAGATACATTATCAACACTTTTGTCTCTCGTTGCAATACATGCATTCTTGGATATTGCTGCATATTATGGTGCAAGCCGTTCAAGTGGGCTTGGTCCATTCCAAATGTGAATGATGCTGGTTACGCCGCGTGGTTGGAATGATACCCAGTGGTGTGACTTATAACAAGCAGCACTCGCAGGCTCACTGGGTTGGTCAGGCCTGAGCCCAAGGTCCTTAGTCAGCCCGTCGGGGAACTCACAAATGTGCAGCAACTTACGCAACCAACACGCACTAAGCATTAAGCCAATGAGATTGGAAGATCACATTTGTGCTGAAGCCCGACAAGGCCAGCCGCACTTCCCCTCCCCCAGCCCAATCTTTGTGGTTTCATCCTTGCATGACGCCTGTTGACTTGAAAAAAAATCCTCCCACTTCAATTCTTCGTCATCGCCAATTCAATTGCAAACACCTCAACAGCTTCATTGACGAGAGAAATCACCTCGCCCATCTCTTAACCAATCCCAGCGCGAACCGTAAACATAGCAGTGGCCCACTTGTCAGAAAAGATGCCCCCACGCCGCATGTATGTTCCTTGATATATTTTGTAAGGCTTGAACGCTGACCTTTGGTCCCTAAATGAAGTACCAAGTCGTACAAAAAAAGATCTCGGGCCAGACAAAGCAAAAAGCAGTCCCGAGGAAATGCCCACTTGGATAGCATCCCGTCAAATGAACCCGTGGAAACAAGCCCTCAGGTCTTGAGCTCTCTGTTTGGTGAGGATAGTGGACCTTGCAAAATAAGTGAGTGTAAATTTATCCTTTTTGCACATCGCAAGCTTAAATGTTTTTATCTGCTTAGCAATCCATGGTCTTCCGTGTAGCGCTCTACACATTGGACAGTGGAGTCAAGTCCTGAAAAACCAAACCAATTTTTTCATTCGTTATTCCACCGACAAATGCACCATGAGCTATCACATCAACAAAGAATGTGGTAAATATATGATAGAATACCCATTCTCACATGTCAAAAACATCATCTTTGATGTGAACGAGGCTCTTCCTAACCAACCATATCGTATAGCTGTTGAGCTAAATTCCCCTCCAAATTTCTTCATGGAACCTCTCAAATCCACTACCTTCTTCCGATGCCAAGACTTCACTGAGAGCCTCCAAGGTACTCAGTGCTTCGTTCACTATGTCGAAGGAGACCCCAAGGCCCTTAGAGATCAGATGCTTAAGCTAATCTCACTTGAGTCTTTTGCGAACCGACAGAGGAAAAATCCGGCTCTTGCACCCCCATTGGCTGATTTTCCCACAGTCCCCCCTGTGCACACCGACCTGGACTTGAATACCCGAATTCGTATAGATTCTGGAAAATTTGACACGTCGATAATGGTTTCCAGTGATGGGATTTCTACGCTCAACCATATCACCCCGAATACGAGTGGGAGAATACTAGCCAATAATGACCAATCATGGCAACAAGCGCATTTGACGTTCCAATTGATGGAAGAATGCACTAAACACACCGATTCAGGTTATGCGTCCTTTTCGAATCCAAGATATCAGTTGAATCTGAGCCAAGATACTCTATGCAGAGACTCCAACGAGATATGTCCGTTGATACGAAATGAACTTGACGATGATCCGAAAACTTCATACTCAGAAGCAACAAGCGTGGCTCCAATTTATTCCACCTCGTACATAAATGAGCTCTGCCAAGATATTTTTGGAGATATCCGCACCAAAGTTGACCGGAAACATTGGCGAGAGATCTTCAACGGCTTGTCAGATATCATCAAATCTTTCGCCATCAAAATAGGCTACAATGATTCGTCTCAGGCGAGTCGCGATACCATGTTCTTTATCCATAAAAACCACAGGTGAATACAATTCTATCTCAATTTGCCAACCATATTCATACCGTGTTCTAGAAAAATCTTGATTCAATTACGAGAATTGTTTCTAGACGAGAATGAAGAGCACTCAGCAGAAGAGTCCACTCGAGATCAAGACAGCATGCCTCTTTTGGATAAAATAAACATGTGGAGCACGTTGGCTGATACGAAACATAAGTTGGAACCGTGTGAGTTATTCCAGGGCGTGTCAGAAGAAATCGATTGCGCGGACAACTCCATCACAACACAGGTCCCATTGTTGACCTACCGAAACCTCATCCAAGATAGCCCTGCCTATACATGGCTGGTTGCTAATTTGAGAAGAGACCTCACAACATACATGGGCACTGGATCGGATTGTGTCATGGTCAAAGATATTCGCCGAAAGGTTTTGGAGGAGCTGCCAACAGGAAAGTTCAGAAAGTCACGAGCACCACCCACGCATCAATTCATGTTTGAATTCAATATCCCTTTGAACTTGAGTCGGAAGACCCAAATTAGAGACCAGATCGTCCTGACATGCCTTGGGCGGGAGGCACAAGTGACCACAGTCGAGGATTATGTCACCAGAACTTGGCCCAATAGTGGCTTGGATATGTTACTGGTTCTTCAAAGGACCATTGGCAACGCTATGAACCAAGAAGAGGGTGAGAAGCTGTACAAATATACATGCAGCATTTGTGCTAATACAACGATCTCGAAGCACCTTTTTTTACAGGACCTGGATTTCCAAAAATTTCCTTGGCCGATAGCACCCAAATTTCCACGTCACTGGCAGCAAAATACATTTTCTTCACAGCCTGTGGGCCAGCCTTTAGTATTGCAGAGTGTGGGGAACAGCTGGCCTGGCTTGCTTGCGCTCTCTCTCCTTCCCAGAACGGCAACCTTTCTCACACCACCCCATTCATTGAAAAAATACACAACCACTCTCCGGAACCTGTTGAAGCAGATGGTGGAGTTTCTGGGTTCCGCTTACAGCCAACATCTGACAAGGCAGCTCACCAGCCATCTATGAATTGCACTGCGTTTCGTATATCTGCTCTACCTGCTTCGCCTACCCAGGGATGCAATTTCGAGGACATTTGGACAGGCTTGTTTGGAAACAATCAACCTGCTCCTTCATTTGTATATGGATACCCCGCAGTGCGACGACCAGAACCATGCTCTGGGCTTGAGTTTACGTTCAACGCATTTCGTCGTGTAGCCGATTTGCGCTCACTTCATCAAACCCTAGAATCAAACTGTGCCGAACAGTCGAGGACCGATGTCCGACTAGTCGATCAAGTTGAAAATATCTTTTATTGGCACATAGTCAAAGCTACCGGATTTTCGCTCGCTTGTGCCATGCACGATGAACGAGATGGTAATGATGAGTTCATTCACAACTTCACCGAACCTGCTCTAGTAAATGGCCGCCATATTATCTGCAAAGAAAAGAATATTTCGATGCGGGAAAATAGCGGTAGAGAGGCGTCCTCATTAACTTCTTATTTCATTTGCTAACTTTCACATAGATGACACCGTCATGTCCACCGCAATCGCCATGTCTACGAGCAGTCGAGATTTAGACCAGGATCTACTTTCAATGCCTAGCGGGTCAGAGAGAACAACGGTATTGGAGGAAGATAATGTTGGATTTCAAACATTCCAAAATGTATTCCGACGTCTTGCTATACTCTGTCAGGAGACAGCATGCGATGATAGCGGCTCCAACCAGAACGAAACAGGCTCCCAACAGGCAGCGACGAGCCACTCAAATCAAGCCCCAGTCACTTCCCGGCGATCGAGCTTCTCTAAAACCCGAAAACACAAAAAGAAAAGTGATGGCAGAGACGGGGATGAGCGTGATGGACAGGGCTCGAAACGTCCCCGATTGCCAAAGCCTGATTGCGAAACGAGGATAAGGTATCTGGCATGCCCTTTCTGGAAACTGGATCAGAAGAAGCACGTGGACTGTTTCTTCAAAAAGAATGATACCATCGGTCACCTAAAGCAGCATTTGACCAGGCGGCACACTCCCAACTACTATTGTCAGACATGCTACGCCACATTTTCAGATTATGATCTTTACGATAAACACGCCATTAAACAACCCCCTTGTACTAGAGATCCGTTGGTAAATCTGGATAGCATCTCCGATTTTCAGAAGAGGAAGTTATCCAAGAGGTCGCAGGGCTCTGTAGAACAGCAGTGGTACAGTGTCTGGGAGATTTTGTTCCCCAGTTACCAACGTCCTGCTTCGATTTACATTGAATCCTCTCTGTCAGAAGACTTTTACCGAATACGGGAATTCAGCCAAAGTCAAGGTGTAACAATCCTAATCGATGAGCTCAGGGAATCTGGATTTGCTCTCAGACCTAAAGTTACTAGAGATTCCTTTGGCTCCGATTTTACAGAGAGCCATGGATGGTATATTTGAGAGGTTTTGCATTAGCCAGTTACCCCAAATTGCTGGCATCCATCACGCCGAAACTTCAGCAGGAAGTAGTAATGGTCGATCAAGTCGACAAAGGGATCTATCAGAGTCTACTACAGACAGTGGGATCGCGACAGGATATGTTCCCTCATCTGGCACACCCAAAAGACGCGACACTACTCCTCACACTGTAGACCTCTACGGATATATTCAAGAACATCTGCGACAAGGTCAAGGTGCTAAGGGTTCGTTTGATACGGTCGTACAATTGGATTCACCACAGCCCAGTGTAGTTGATGACTTTCGACAGAGTGGTGTTGGGACCGGCATCTATAGGGCTGCCACGGGGTTTTATCAAGCCCGTGAAGGCGAAGCTTCTTCAACAACACAATTACCTACGGAAAACAAAAGCAGCATCACTCCTACTGGTAACAGTGGAATGGAGTCTTTACCAATGGTCACGGACACCTTCAACTTTGCGCTTTATCCTCAACAGAGCCCGTTTGATCTATTGCCCACTTCTCACGGCCCCAGCTTACAAACAAATGAGGCCCAAAATGAAGTAAATTACCAAAAGCTGTTTGAGGATATATGTATGAATACCGTGGAAGGAAGTGATTTTTGATCGATTATTCACCTTGGCTCTTCAATAGCTTCAAAGGTCTTGAACATGATATAACTGCTGTGATTAAATTGAAGATCAGTATTGAAAATGTTGTCTCGGTTGTCATTGACAGACCAGTCTAGTTTGCTTCAGTGGTTAAAGACATGGGCCGTGTGATTCATCACTAAATTATGTCATATCTTTTTCCAACAGGCTATTTTCGATAGGAAAAGGCCACGGCGTCTTTATATGTACCATCGATTGTGTCTCATATTGGAAAGTACTAGCCAAAGTTGTGATTGACATTCCTGTGATGCACCGTATGAGACTGAACACGATCGTTGTCTTGTGGAACACGGTCAACACTTTGCTTACTCCAAGGACATCAAAGCGCTGGGATTTATTGTACGCACTAAATATTTCTAAATATTATTCAGTATAACAATAGCCTGGGCTTCTAGGGGATCGAATGCATATGGCAAGGATGGGGTAGGAATGATGCACCTGCATTTTGAATAGGCCAGCATCCTAGTTCAAGAAGATTGGTGCTGTGATCGGACCTCCTAGTAAAAGAGTGAGTAGAGAGGCTTTGATTTCAGATGCGATCTGATTTGAATGAAGCTTGGACTTTTTCTTGCACGATTTATAAAGGTTAGCAACTATTCCAAAAAAGAAAGAAGAAAAAGCACAGAGAATCAATTATCCTGGCAGTGTTTGTGATTATAGCATGAAGTAGAGCCCTCAAGAAATTGACAAACTAGAGGAAGAAAAAACCGCGGGTACAATGGCGTCCAATGCTCGATGCTTCCTAGAGTTGTGTATTTCTTGCTACAGAAAACACATGCGGTGTCCAGAGGATTTCTCCTCGGGTGTTAGCAAGCGCCGAGCCCTTTGTGTTGGAGGTGAACAAGAAATAGCTTATAGAGAACCACGGAAGAACGCATACACAAAACCAAGGGCAATTTGGTCCAGGTGATTCAAAACCAACACATTTTCGCCATCTTGAACTCGTGTATCAAGGTTTTCGACAGTGCTCAAAAGCTTACTTGGCGAAGACATCTGTATTGAGAACTTTCGCCTCAGACCATGAAAGATATATTGTCAGGCAAAAATGAAAACAGACATCTCCGCTCTAGAATTAGATAGATTTTCCAAAGAGGCGGTGCAACAAAATGCCAGCGGCTGAAACACGAATACTTCTGGGTGGCTAACCGAGCTTTTCCGATCTTCAATTGAGTCACCAATGAAAAACACTAAGCTAGCTGGGGTTTGTGTTCGCAATAGGTGTCGGATGACGTAAATCTACTTGGAAAGTCCAAACTTATGTCTCGGAGTTAAGGCAAAGGTTGATGCGACAAATATTGCGATGCACAGCTGTGGATCGGAGGGATTTATTTGTTCATTCACTTCTTTGCCTTAATACATACCCGAACCCTGTTAGATTTACGATAAAAGAACCCGTTGAACGCAACGATGATTCTCAGAGCCTGGGTAACAATGGAATCCACTTAAAGAGTGCCGGGTTTGTCAGGGGGCACGGCATATAACAAGCCATGAACCCCCTTCGATGTGCCGAAGCAACAGTAAAGTTCCTCGCTAAATTTTGTGCCAAAAATGGCAGTTGAGTATTATCAGTACTTCGATTCCCACCTAATCTTACCTGTGATTAAAGCCCCACTGACTTTGCTATAGACAAATCGGGGGCGCGGTACTTCACTGCTGCTCCCGCACATCAAACAAGATACATTTATGCTGTGATGACATCATCAATCCGTCATCAACTGCATCTACCGCAGTCATTATACCACAAACTCTGCCAATTCAATCAAAATACAAAAAGGAGATCATGAGTCTCACCTGGTGTTGACGAGGGCCTCCTCTTAAAATAACAAATAATGCTTATTCCCGGATCAAAAAACCAGTTCGCTATTGTAATGCTAGACTGCAAGCTACTCCCGCCGTTCTATCTAAAATAAGAATGATTAAAGGCGTGGTCCCCATGATCGCAGCAAGTCCGATATCGGATGCCGAACAAACCAATTAAAGCTGACGATTTACATAAAAAAGCAGAGTTGTTTCGAAAAGTAGATCCGTTCCATGAGAAAACTAGCGCGCACTGCTGCAGGGCAAACTAAGACAGCGGCTCACCAATGTGATAGCTCAGTGGTACGGAACATCCCCGCTTCCCTAACACGTGTTTTCAATCACACGACGGCTGGTACGTGGCACAATTAGGAGGAGTAGCGTTCCAAGTGCATAAAAGACCACATATGTTCCCGGTGCAATAAGCACCGAACTGACATCGTATGCCACGCCACAGCTCCAACACAATGTATGAACCACGAGTGACCGGGTATGCAGATGTGCTCCTTAACGAAGTTGTCAGTCTTTGGCTCATAATCAGCTCTCCTCTCGTCGATTTGTTTTATTGGATCTCATATCAGCATTTTGATGCCTCTCTTTGGTCTGCTGCCAAAGCTCTAAGATCTGAAGGACCCTGGTCCTTCGTTTCGTCTCGCCTACCTCAGACCACAACACACTCAAAGGCGGTGTATTTGCTCTGGATCGTCTTCCAGGCAGCTTTATATCTTGGTCTTCCTGGCCCTCTTCACCACGCCCCGCGTACGCCTGGTGGCAGAAGACTGCAGTATAAGCTAAATGGCCTCAATGCTTGGGTTTGCACTGTTATCGTCGCTGCTTCTATGGCATACTTCCAACTGCTTGACCCAGTCTTTATTGCAGAAAACTGGGGCGATATGCTGGGGACTGCGAATTTATACTGCTTTATTCTGATCCCCATCTTCGCCATCAAAGCTCGCACTCGACCTGATGATGATGGAGATACATTGTTGACTGGTAAAGCAGTAACGAGCGATGCATAGAGTTTGCCAACTAATAAACTTAATTAGGCCACTTCTTCTATGATATTTTCAACGGAGGAGAGCTTCATCCGCGAACGGGGAAAATGTTTGACTGGAAGCATTTCAATGCCAGTAGAACCGGAGGACTGTTGGCGTGGACATTGATGTAAGTTGGAGACATTTTCTCTGCAGATTGCCTTTACAACAACCCAATTTCCATGGCCATTAAGGTTAGATCAAAAATTTAAATGCTGATCCAACCCGCAGCGACCTTTCATTTGCCGCCTTGCAATACCAAAAATTCGGCATTGTCACCAACTCTATGATACTTGCCGTGGTCTTCCGAATCATTATTGTAGGCGAATACTTCTATGTTGAAGACATGTGAGTCTCATTAAATCCAGCCTTTTGACTGTGGGTATATGATTGAGAGGAATCATTTCTCACCGAGCAGATTCTTCGAAACGCTTGATGGCGCGCATGAACGCTTCTCGTTCTATAGCATCTATGGCTTCGCCGCCATGATGCCGCAGCTGTGGACGCTTCAAACTCAGTACCTAGCGATCCACCCAGTAAATCTCTCTTCCGCTGCTGTCCTGGGTGCTTTGACAATGTTCGCTTTGGGATGGTCCCTGAATCATTATGCAAATGACCAGAAGAATCTGTCGCGACGAACAGCGGGGAAGTGTGTTATCTGGGGGCAAGAAGCGCGGTGCCTGAGAGCAAAATATGAAACAGCTGATGGCAAAACACATCACACAGTTTTGCTGTGCTCTGGTAAGTTCTTTTTTTAATCATTTTCAGAGTCTCTTGTTTTGAGCCGCCCTTTTCTTTGTCCAATGCTAATTGCGCATACAAGGCTGGTGGGGGACTGTGCGTCATGCCAATTACGTTGGGAGCATGCTATATACATGGGCCTCTTGCCTCATCTGTGGTACCGGCCACTTTTTTCCATATTCCGAGGCTATCGTCGTCACTTTCTTTGTAATACATCGTTGCTTCCGTGATGAGGCGAGATGCAAGGCAAAGTACGGCAAGACTTGGGATGAATATTGCCGCATCGTGAGGTGGAGAATGATTCCTGGGTTATTTTAGGTCATATACGTTTGCTAGTAGGGCCGTATATATTCATTCATAACATAGTAGTTGCGGTGAAACCCGTAGCTACATACTCGTTTGGACTTCGTGACGGCCAATCCAATGAAACATCCAAGATTCCATCTCTGATCTGATTGAGAGAAGCCTCCAGTTTCATCAACCACTTTAGCTGGGTGGCTTTCTCCAAAACTTTACTCTTTCGAGACCGCAGCATGCGCACGTACCGGTGTGGATATCGCCCACACATATACGTGGATGAGTGGGGAAATCGGTTTGCGTTCACAAACGACTGGTCTTTCGGAACTACGTCTACGATGGAACCGTTTGCAATTTGATTAAAAAATGTATATTAATAACGTTATCTCATTATTCATCCAGTTTGTTGAAACCAATTCCAGCTCTGGGCCGGATTCACTGTTACAGGATCGCCAGTATCCAGAGAATACTTTATCTAATATTAAGAAGAGTCGCACACGGACGTACTATTGGTACATGCGGTATCTGGGCAGTAACCGTGGTTGCATGCATAAGAACAAAGTCCTAGATAGCCAGCGCTCTCCCCTTCAAGCGGGCATCCCGTCGTGTTCGTCTCCGGAGGCACGGTGAGGTCGTCCTCACTGCCATAGCTGGTACACGTGCAAGGGCCTGGGGGGCAGTAACCATAACCGCAGCAGAACTTGCAGAGGCCAAGGTAGTTCTGCGTCTCTCCGCTGGCCACGGTGCCCTCGACACAGACGCCTGTTGAGGTTGCCGCAGCAGATGAGCTGGTCGTGCTATCCATCTCTATCAGCACATGGCACCAGGAATGAGCCGTGTTTCAGAACTTACCTGCGAGTGACTGTGGCCAAGGTGGAAG
Source organism: Calonectria crousiana (assembly GCA_013406985.1). NCBI lineage: Eukaryota > Fungi > Ascomycota > Sordariomycetes > Hypocreales > Nectriaceae > Calonectria > Calonectria crousiana. The sequence continues at coordinate 395,294 of VTGD01000004.1, read as the reverse complement.
TGGGTGTATGTGTTGTAGTTGCTAGGGTGCTGGATGTAGTACTGCGAAACCAGTTAGCAACCTTTTACGCCATGATGCACATGTAGCAAAATCCAAATTCGTACCTGGCCGATGCGCCGCTTGAATCTGCGGACGATTCGTGGCTCGACGCTCTCATGTTCCTTGAACCGACAACGCCTCCAACAACGCCAGCAATAATGGCAGCAATGGCCAGGGCGACGCCAACAGCAATCCACATGGTCCTGCGTCGTACCGTAGCAGCTGGCTTCTGCTGGATTGGAGGCAGCGGCTTGTCGTATCCTGGAGCTGGCGTCATGGGTGTCATCGGCGACACCGCCTCTGGATAGTACACTGGCGCAAGGTACTTGGCTGTGTCGTCGACGCGGTTCGAGTGATCGACACATTTCTCGTTCTGCCAGGCGCCGGCGTTGTCCGCTGTCAAGACCTCGGGGAGGTTCTCATCGTCCGCCCTCTCCGGTCGCTGGGGAGGAATCACCGGCGGCGCGTTGAGCCAGTCATCCCTTGTGTGGTTTTGGTGAGCTGGATAGGTTAGACTGCAGTCCATTGAGGCGGTCCGGTGTTTTTGTTTGCATTGCACCTACAATCCATTTGAGTAGAGTCTGAAGCCCAGAAGAAGATGGCTTGGCCCGCACTCGTAAACGCGACAAATAGTAAATCTCAAAGGATGCAAGAACGGAGGATTCTCTACGAAGACGTTTGAGTCCCGTTATTATACAGATGCAAGGTGCCATTCCATCCGGAGTCCCACAGTGGAGTTGAGGGCAGGGACAGGATGGAATTTGGATGGGACTCGGATCCATGCCCTAGCCCCCAAGTCGTGGCTGCTCGTGCATTTCTCCGTCAATTACGGCCGAAAAGGCCCCCAGGATTTTGTTCCTGGCGCGCGCTGAGATGACAGATAGCTCGCAGCTTCTTGGCTTTGTGCTCTGGAGAAGCGAATAACGCCTCTCTACTACCATTCGAGCTGGTCAAGCTATCCAGACAGTCACGCTATCAAAGAACTGCCGTCGGAGGCACAAAATTTGCGGCCGCGCTAAGTGGAAGCCACTGTCATCCTCGGCAGCCGTGCTCCTTTGCCGCTGTCGCACCTCATCCCAGCGCTGACACTCCATGGCACCTCGCTTGACTATTCCTAATCGGTGCACTTAAACGCCTCCAAATCGGGAAAGTATCTGCACAGGCACGACCTGGCTGAATAAATGGTCCGTAGGATGGCGGAGCAACCTGATTCAACCAGGTTTTTCGTCCCTATGGTAGGGCTTAGCCATAGAGGTATATCCCTGCCCTCTTCAGAAGGATCTGGCTACCAGCAAACGGCTGCTAGCTGACAGGGCTCTGGGCCAATTGGATTAGCATGCTGCGCCCGCTAAGACCAGCTCTTGACATGGATAGAACCGTGAGGTGCCCTGCGCGAGTGGAGAACGAAATTTGATGCCCCTGTCCAGCATCCGAGTTGGGCTGGCGATGGGGCGAGCTGAGGCGAAAATGGATAAGCCTCCAAGCGACATGCAGGTTTTTTTGCGTCCTGCCACAAAGGATACGATGTGAGAGATGCAGACAAGAAGAAGAGGAAAAGCGACGTTGGGCGGCCGCCTCGCCAAGCGTCAAGCCACAATTCGCTCGGATCTATCCGTTCTCCACAGGCAATGCAATTTGATTACTGGCCTGACTTGGGAGTGAGTGGGCCGGCTGGAAGTGCCGTTTCGCGCAGGGACCTGACCCGCGTAAGCTGACTGAGCTAAAGCGATCGACTTGTCGCCATGACAAATCGTGAACACTCTCACCCAAGAAGCAGGGGACATTCATGATGGGCAAGAGTAGTTTGATTTGATATCGGCGCGCTACTATAGCGCAAGCCTTGTCTCCCGAATGATCGGAAAGTCGGAGAAAAGGGGACACAGACCAGCTTCATGTGCTGTATCCCAGATGGCAGGGAAATGAGATTGAGGTGCAGCATGTAGCCCCATGCTTTTGGAGTCAGCGCAAGATGAAGTTAAGAGCCCAAGTTTTTTTTCTCACTATCTCCGAAGAAAAGGTCAAGCAAGCATGACTCCAAAGTTCTTCCAACAATCACGGAGTTAATACAACTTCCGGACATGAAGACATCGCTCCCTAGACAACAGACTGCCCATCTTTAATCTCAACGAATTGCAGCATTCTCCCACTGAGGCATTCGTCCGGTTGGAGATTGCTTCACATTTCAAGACTCTCCCCTCGGTATTCATTAACCTGAATAGGCAGCAGCGGATCGAAATCAGAGTCGTTGTTCCACCACGTGCTTCCCCTGGAGCTCAGTAGATCATGCCATCCTTCTTCTCCACCCCAGTTCTTCCTGTAACAATCTGTTCCTTTGATCACCATACTATACTGTCAATCAACTCTTCCTCCAGCGGGACCGATGATGAACCCAGCAGGTCGTTTGGTAGCCGCAGCCATGGGTCCTAAGGAACCGGTGCCACATTGCTGCGGGGGTTGATTCCTCCATTAGCGGCCGCGATGAGATAGTTCGCGTTGGAGAGAATGTGGACAATTTATCGTTTCGGAAGCTAACCTTCCGAGCCGCGCATCTCTTGGCAAGATTTTCCCCGGTGGACTGTCCCCACGCGTTTAAACTGCACAGAACGCGATTTTCCCTTTCTCCGTAACTCTAATTCTCAATTGTATGGCAATTCTACAGAGCAACTTGGGATTAGAGCAAGTGCAGCAGAGGAACTTGAGCCTAGAGGACAAATGCGAAAATGCCTTGATGGTGATTGTGAGGAATCGACCAAGGAATAAGGAATCAACGCGCTTCAATATCTCCAAGCCCGGAGTCTATCGTTCATATGCTCAAAAAATACAAGTAAACCAATTACATTACATATATAATGGCTGTGCAAAACAATAAAATTAATGGTCAGGCCTATTGGTGTCTCCACTAGAGCCAATGAGGCTGACAAATTATTCCTGGTCCACTGCTGGATGCAATCGGTTTGGACGAAAACACAACTTTTCCCCCATCATCTCATAAAATGAAAATAATCTATATCTATTTTATATGGCCGCGAAAACCTTACTTTTATCAATGTCCAATTTTCTTTCTTCCTAGTTTTTTTTTTCTTTCTTTTTTTTTTTCTTTGACATTGCATTTTAAGCTCAGACTATTACCAGTCGAATCGTAATGATTCCGAGAGGGGACCGCGTGGTAAGTCGCTAATTATGCGCAGGTTTAGTTTTCGTAATCTCAAATAACTTACAGCTATGATTAAAATATAAAGCCCTTAAAATCTAATGCATAGACCACATTTATAGCTTAGATTGAAGCTTAGCAGCGATGAACGCAACCGGTGTAGGGTAACATTGATCGGCCAAGGCCCGGCCAACATGCAGGCAGATAACAGTCACCCGGCGGCCAACCAAGGCCAAGCACTAAAACGAGCACTGACCCTGGCATTTGGTAGGACTAGGCGATTTTGAGGGCCAATCTAGCCCATCTTCCACGTTATCTCTGGTCTGGGAGCCAAGACTGCGTTGCCTTGAAGGGGAATATGTGGGCCACTCGACGTAGCATCTGTGGCAACCATTATCACACCCCTTCCGAGTCATTCGATGGGACGTCTATGGCGGAGGCGCGTATAAAGAAGGTTCCCGGTGGCCGCAATTGACATGGTGTACAACTCACTCGCGCTGCATTCCTCGTGCCCTTGCGACCAGCCATGACTGCGACGTTGAAGGCCGTGCGCGACTTTGCCAAAATTAAGGATGAGGATGATGGCCGTCCTGTTAACCGCTGGATGAGCCCGGATATCCTGCCGGTGCTGCCAAAGAACCGAAACTTCGGGGCTAGGGACTATGCAAGTTACTGGTGAGAGCTTTCGGCGACGTATATCCTCAATTGGTTCTGTGCTTACAAGTGAAATTGCAGGGCATCCGGCGCCGTGTCCGCGGGTTTCTGGTCCATGGGAAGCTCAAGCATTGCCAATGGATTAAATGCAGGAGAAGCTATCGGGGCTATCCTGATTGGCTCCGTGGTCTGTTCAATCGTCGCATACACCTGCGGTGAGCCAGGTGTCAAGTATCACCTGGGTTTTCCCATCATGAGCCGTGCCACCTTTGGAATGTACGGCAGCTATTTCGTCGTGGTCATAAAATGCTTCACAAACTTCCTTTAGTTAGTTTGACCGACTCAAAATCCTTCGTGTTGTATCGCTAACCGAAACTAGCTGCGGAATTCAGTCATATTGGGGTGGATTAAGTGTGAGTGTTATTTTGGGAGCAATTTTCCCATCGTTCCACCACATGAAAAATACCCTACCAGAAAGGTGAGTGAATGAAACTCGAAAATAATTACTCTATGCTAATTTGCTAGTGCCAACATTACAACGGCGAATTTGATCGGAGTGGTCTTGTTTATGATTGTGTTTTATGGTGTGCTGGCCATCCCAGCGTATAAATTGAACACGTTTTTCAGGGTCTCGTTCTTCGCAGCAATTATTACAATCGTTGGCATGTTTATATGGGCAATGATTGCAAACCACGGACCTGGAAACCTTGTTGCTCCTAGCAAGAGTCTTTCCACAGGGTGCGTTCGCTAGCACTATCGTTACGTATGACGCTAATTTTTCCCACAGAGAGAGCGCGTTTGTCATGATTCAAGCTGTTTGTATGTTGACCGGAAGTTTTACTGGAGCCAGTATCAGACACTCGGATTGGTCCCGTTACGCGAAAACCCGCAACGCGCCTCAGATTGGTATTTGGGTCGTGTGCCCTCTCGCCCTCACGCTTACAGCCATGTTTGGCGTTTTTGTCACCAGCGCTGCAAGGGAGATGTATGGAACAATTATCTGGCAGCCAATTTCCCTTCTCCTGCATATACAACAGGTCGATTATTCTAGTGGAACCCGAGCTGGAACATTTTTCGGAGGAGTCGGGTGGTTCCTTAGTCAACTGGCTGTAAGGGGACTCAACAATGACCTGAAATGCTGAACAACTGCTGATGATGAATTATAGGTCAACGTCTCACTCAACTCGGTTGCTGCTGGAATGGATCTCACTTCCGTCGCTCCCAAGTACCTTGACGCGAGACGTGGTGGTTATCTCCTTGCAACGGTGGGATTTGCTGTGTGTCCGTGGAACTACGTCAATTCGGCCTCCACGTTTACTACCGTGCTCAGTTCATTCGGTCTGTTTATTTCGCCGCTCATCGGAATGTACATTGCCGATTTCTGGGTTGTTCGAAGGGGAAATTGGAACGTGCCGCACCTTTACGTTGGCACCAAGGAGTCAGTATACTGGTACACTGGAGGATATAACTGGAGGGCATTTTTGGTTTGGATATTTATGATCTGGCCTTCATTGCGTGAGTTCCCCCCACCCACCTCTTGAACTATTGCTGACCTTACTTTAGCTGGTTTTGCCTCCGCAATTAGTGGAAAGGACTACGGTCTGGCCTGGAAACGAATCTTCCAAATTACTTTCTTCGTCGGTAAGCTTGCTCACATTTAGATGGGTTTGCGGACATCAATATCTGACCATGATAGGCATGTGTGGTGGCTTCATCCTTTACACCTTGCTCGCCTTCATATTCCCGATTCGAGACGCCAGAGTTCATGTTGAATACGACTATTCACAAGAGGCACAGCATGTACTACACGCACAAGAAGTTCTGGACGATAATGAGTCGGCGAAAGGCGATATGAAGGATACTGAAAATGGATACATCATCTCTACCAAGTCTTCGACTTGATAGGGTAGTTGTACAGTTATCTCTCTATATTTCTAATAAGCCGCAATGCTAATAAGTACGCAATATTAGATGTGCGTGGTCTCAATTGTAATTTTTAGTTGTTGACATCGGCTGGATGTTCAAAAACACGCACTGATCGGTGTACATTCTTGGCAGGGTTGGCTGTCCCAGCCTCCATTTTTTGGACCCTAGCTGGCGTATCTTACAACTCCACATTATGTTGGCCGACGGCCAAAGGTTGGCCGTTGAATCCACTTGAGGCCCACATATTGAATTATAGTCCCACCGACTGGTGATAACGCGTGACAGAGAGAAAGTAGTTATTTCCTTCATACCAGGATTGAGTAGGTCTTGAACGAGTCTTGCTTGGATTTGTTTCTTCCTCGACATGGTCAAGATGAAATCAAAACGCCTACAAGAGATGTGAAGTGCACAGAGCAGTAGCCATACCGGGCTGGGAATAGACTCACTCTCAGCCCTTGGCTGGTCACGTGATACAGAGATCTGGGGCCGGGGAGTGAGATAGGATGCGCCATCCATCGGCTAACCGTACGTTGCGGCTAGTTGCTTGTGTCTGAGCTGATACCGGGCTCCCTTCTTATCCGACGCTGATTAGAGCCCGACTAATCACTAATTGTTTTTACTTTTACCACGCCAAAGGGGTACTTCCACTGCGGCAATTTGACTGCGTGCCTACTTATTTTTTGATCAGCATAGCAGCTGCCACAATCGTTACAATCATTTCGCCTTGTCGATGCAAGATGCTGCCAAATGGAGGCCGCCAGTACAAATCGCGCAAAGCACGACCGTGTGACATCTGCCGTGGCAAAAAAGTGGCATGCCGCATGGAAAATGGCCCACCGTGTCAATTGTGCATCGAGAAACAAGCGTCATGCACGTTTGTGCAGGCGCCGGGCAAGAGAAAGCGACCGGGAACCGATGTAGCGAACTCTGTCCCTCGCGAAATTGGCCCGAACCAGACTGAAAATGATGGCCTCCTCGAGACATTGAACACGCCTGAGTGGCTGGCCGATGTAATTCCATCATTGGCTTCTGATGGTGAACCCGCGACATCCTATGACGGGCTTCAGCCACGGCCGAGAAGACCCAGAACATCAAACTCGGATGCAATTATCAGCCAACCTCCCCTCTATCACGATCAATCATTTGCAGTTGGAACACCGCCTGAACAAGATTATGTTAGCCCTGGGACCGACTCACAAGCCAGTCAGATACATCCTGCCTCACTCGGTTCGGGGTTCTCTTCGCACACTTACAGAAATACGGAAGGCCATGGCACTCAAATCTATGACACGGGCTCATTAGAGGCCATGCCCGGCGTCTCGTACAGGACAGTTGGATACACTGGTGATTTGGATCTCTACGTGCTCAGCTATCGATCATATGATGATAATGACGAATCCTCAGTCCAATACCGAGGACTTAGGTATCGTAGAATGGTCCCTGATCCAATTCTTTCAACCCTGGACACACCCGCACCCATACAGGACGGACCACAAATACCGATTCCACCTCAAGTCTTTACTGTTCTCAACGATGAGCTGTCATCTCAGACGGGGCCGCGACTGGATAGGGAAGTCATTCAAAAAGCCAAATCAGATCTCAAGGACTTGATTAGTCCGAGGCTAGGCTATCGTTTGGCACTTCTATATGCACGCTTTGTGCACCCAAGCTTTCCCATACTCGCCTCTCGCCAGTTTCCAAGCAAGCCTAGTCGTGTGTTTTCGATGCCCCCTTCCCTTCTGGCCGCCGTTTGTGCGACGGCAATACCGTTCATCATTTATGACGACATTCTATCGGTTCAACTGCCCGACTTCCCTTCGGAGCATGACTTATTCCGGTTGGCATGGACTCTGATCACTGAAGAACTCCATGCACCTCACCTGAGTACGATCCAAACATGCTTGCTACTCTTGCAGCGGCACGACAATAACAGATACGTCCCAAGTACACCATTCAAACCTGCCCTCATCAGTATCACGGTCTCTCTATGTCACTGCCTCGGCCTGCACAGGAATTCATCGCGATGGACTCTGCTTCCTCGTTGGGAGCGGCAATTGCGAAAGCGCATCTGGTGGGCGACATGGGCTATGGAAAAATGGACAAGCTTAGGCGAATCCATCCCTTCAATATTAAAAGACGACGACTTTGACGTAGAAGCTCTCACGAGCGAGGACATGGAGGACCCCATCCCTCAACTTCTGGATTCGCCAGAGTATTCCAATCACTTCTTACATCTTATATCCCTCACCATAATATTGAGTGAGGTGATGAATACGTTTTTCACAGTTCGTGCGTCGGCTCGAACCACGACAAATCTTGAGTTGTCTCTCGAATCTGCAAAACCGCTTCGAGTGAAACTGAAGCAATGGCATGATTCGCTGCCGCCTGACATTAAATCACAAATACTCTCCTTGGTCGGAGACGGACCGAGGCGTTCCAACCTCTCATCCTGCAGTTTGAATCCAAGTGGATCATTTTACTTGTCATATCTAACCGTGCAAATGACCCTGCTGCGGGCCCTTTTGCGGCCAGTGAGCAGCCTGGCATCCTTTTCCGAAAGCACCCGAGCTACCAATGACTCTGATGAAGATGGCAGCACTGGTCTCCCGATGAGTGCTGAGCAAAAGCAAGCGATAAAGGCTGTCATAAAAGGCGCCATGACTTGCGTCAAGGATGTTGTACGATTGGTTGAAAATCTGACAGGGTCTGAATGGGATTCCTTCTGGCATGGATGTATGTATTACGCGCAACCAGATTGCTCGGCGAAAAACATGCTGATTTGTTGACAGGGTCAAGAACAAACATGGCTATTGTTGGGGGTGTCATGTTGAACCTCTTGGTCATTTTACGTCCGCCGGTTTGGCGTTCCCAGACAACATCTACATCCGTTCAAACTCCAAGCGGCCAAGCCGACCAAAGACAAACCATGAACAATAGGCAGCACGAAGTCAACACAAAGTCGTTTCTTGATCTGCATGACGACTATAGAATGCTGCTGGATCACCTTACAAGGTGGCGTTGGGTGCTGAAAATTTCTTCTCGCGGGGCTGGAGGCCAAAAAGGACTGATGAATCTAAGTTTATTAAGAATGGACGCTCTGCTATCCGAGTTAAGTAACGTCTCGCCGATGGAAATGGCGGAAGATGAGGATTAGGTGATGAAAATTTGATGTTGAAGCAACCACTCAGTCACGACTTCTTCAAATACAAAGGAATGCAATCTTTGATAAAGCGACCCAATTTGGTCGACTTCAATTCATACCTGTTGAGCATGAACTCATTTGGGTATTGCCTTTAGATTCTGATAGCCCTTGAGATATGAAAGATGGATTTTATCAAGGATAGTTGTCGTGTTGACTGCTGCGATAAAAAGCAATAACTTGGTGCCTTTGTGTAGTGCGATGCTGGTGCGATGTTGGCGCGGTGTTTTTTTTGTTACACAGAAACAGCTCACATTTTCGCGTAGTGCCTGACTTTGGGAATTTTTGATAGATATATTTTAAGTTGCTAGTGCTGATCTTACACCGAAACTCCAGCAGCCATCGACATGGGCTTATACGAGCGTCGGCCAGATGCATAGTTGGCCGAGGCCCCTCCGGCCAACGAACCGAGCGGCCAATGGTTTGGCCTGGCCGTATAAATTGGACGGGCGAGAATTTAGGCGAACCCCCGATGCGATGGGAATGATGCTGAACATGCCCAGCCTAGGACTTTCGGGAGAGGTAAGCAATCAGCGATCATGCTGACGATGGCGTCCTGAATGCCCTGGGGTCATTTCACTGCCTCTTTACTCAACTGTTGAGGCTGGTGAGGTGGCTGAATGATTAGCGCAGCGCCACCTCGGAAGCGAGCTTCAACAAGCTATAAAAGCCCCTATTGGCCGCTCCTTTATTCATAGAAATCAAGGCTCTTTCAACTCTCTATTCTACAGCTCGATGTGACTGATCCAAGCAGTGCAACATCAACTGCTTGGTTGTTTTAGCTTAATACTACGGTTTGACCAACAGGACCCCTGGAAACTAAACCATCATCTCACAAGAGGGCACCATCGTTAAGAAGCCCTTTCCCGTAAATGAAGCTATACAAAAGATAGCAAACAACATTGCTCAAGTCAAGGACATCGTTACCTCCCGCTGCTTGAATGATGCGAATAGCCCCCAAGACATGAGCTTTAGCCATTTCCTTATCTCGAATCATGATCTGTAATAACACGTGAGTGAGCTTATAATGCGACCTTCAAGTGCAACCAGTGACAAAACAACATACGTCATCAAAGGCTAGAACTAGCGCCTGTGTAACAGCCTTGCGACTCGACGATACATCTCCTACCGAAATAGCTTTGCGGAGGTTATGGACGCATTTTAACTTGTACCGAATAGCAAGCTCCTCATACTCTTCGTCAGGATAGATCACGGATAGCCCGCGGCAGGCTGCGAGCAGGAAGCTGTTGAGAATATCGACATTAGTTGAACTAATAAGTATCCAGTTATCTCTGACATAGCAATCATTCTCGCCGATGTATGTCATGATAGGACAATGAATCTGCATATTTGGAACAACCGTTTGCACGTCTGCATCGCTTAGCAATTGACGGATCAAAATTGTATCACTTGGCATTGTGCGAAAAAGTACACAGGCTGAGGCACTGACAGTGATTGAACATGAAATGCTCTCTGTCGGTTAATGAGCCCAGAAAGCTGGCCAGGGGCTCATGTTCGAAGGCTCCGGTAATGGTCTTTGGGATCGAGAACGCTGTCTGGTGGCGAATTGGTGATATCTGTTCTTGCTGTTGACCATCCGGGACCGGTGTTCTCTGATGCTCCAATGACGAAAACCGAACTGCTTCCCTTTGTCCAATTGTGTCACCTTTCTGCGCAACATCAGCCTTTCGAAGTCTCTTGGCTCGAGCATGGGCCACTCGGGCTGCGTGAGAATGAGCTTTTCGTTTTAGTGTCGCTGAACCTCTTTGGGCGGGGTGATTCATGGTGATGAATTCCATCATTTTGTCTGAAATTTTAGTGTTTTCGGGTTGACTCTCGCTAACACTGGGTGCACTCGATACCATTGAACAAGACTCACGCGTGGGCAAGATGGAATAAGGACGGGCAACCGCATTTGTCAGCAACATGTGTGTATTAAGCAAACTAAGAACGCCACAGCCCCTGATTTCAAAGGGTTGCTCCTACTGTATGGGGACTAGCGCTTGATTTAGTGCCTGATGTCATAGGTGATAGGCGATCTCATCCTCAATTTCCCCGTAGATTGCTTCAAAAGCTGCCACGACATCGTCAGGCAACGGACCCTGCTCAATTACATCCAGGTTGGAGTCCAATTGTTTCGGGCTTGAAGCACCAACAATGATCGAGTCTCCGTGTTCACGGCTCAGGATGCTGTGATGCACCGTCCATTGCAGTGCTGCCGCGTGACCGCTGATTCCATGCTGCGCCGCCACTTCGAGTGCCTTGTTGGTGGCAGCTATGACAGATGGCTTCACATAAACTTGTGCGTACCTGTCACCAGCAGGGATCTTGGGAAAAAAGAGTACATTGTCAGCTTAAGGAATCCTACTCGTGGATGTCCATCAAATGCACTCACCGATTTGTCATAGCGCCCACCAACCCGAGCGTTTTTGTAATTTCCAGCAAAGAAGCCAGCAGCAGCGGGACTGAAGGCATAAAAAGCAATTCCATTCTTCCGGAGAATAGGAAAAAGCTCCTTTTCGCCGCCTCGCACGATGGGATTGTATTGGCCTTGGTAAACACTTGGCTTAACAAAGCCTTGCTGCTCGCAAATGTCCATGAACTTCTGGACCTCTTCGGCTGTGTAGTTTGATAGACCCCAGCGCTTTATCTTGCCCTCTTTATGAGCCTGGTTCATGGCTTCACATGCTTCTTGGAATGGAGTTTCCCTGTCTGGCACATGCAAATACTCAATGTTGATCTGTTTGACCTTCAAGGCCTTGAGGGAAATATCAATTTCCTCCATAACCTTTTTTTTGGAATGAGCTCCCGGTATCCACGACATAATTTTGGTGTCAATGGTAAATTGGTCACCCGCGGAAACGGCTCCAAGCCTGGGCTCCGAGGTGCCAGCCGCATGAGGAGAGTACATGCGGGAGGTATCAATTTGGTAGTAGCCCCGTTTGGCAAAGGTATTGAGAAATTCGTTCACCTCGTCGGGAGTATCGAAACGTGCCATTGAGTCAACAGATGTATCCCCGACCTACTGCTTGTCAACATACGAGTTTTGATTCCGCTACAAGCCATGCTTTGGCATTTAGAACAAGGAAGACTTGCATTGGCGGCTCCGAGGACCAAGTTGAGAGGTGATTTTCCAGTAGCTGCCATTGTGTGATGGCTGATTGCTGAAAGCTAGCTGCGTAAAGTCGGAAATTGAGAAAAGTGGGAGAAATGTATGCTGAATTGTCTACTTCATAGCTTCCCGCACACTTGCTTTGGGATTTTAATGCTTTAATACTCGAGCCGATGTCCATTGGTGTATGTAGAGGAGATCCCTTCGCTTTCTCAGCAAATGTTGCTCCTACCGCTCTAGGAAACTGCAAATATTCACCACAAATTATGTGAGCCTTCATGAAATAGTTTCGTCCGTTATTCTGCTAAGATATTTTGAGGCTGATTTGTGGCGGATGTGCAATTGCCCCCTTTGGCAAATGCAGAGATGCGCTAGACCCACTCCCTGACAGTGGTTATGATCAACGCTTGGAAATGCTCCTGCCCTTTTTAGCAAGCGTATGGACGAACGCCACGGTCGCAATCACACGAATCGTGCGTTATCAGTCCAGTGGCATCATGTATGTGATTCGAGTCTAACTGGTGGAATTAAAGAAAGTGCTGTGTCCCGCGACTGCCCACTGTGCTTGGACATGGTTTCGCTTGCGCCCAGTGCACCAGCCCAGCATTCAGCCAGTGAACTACCGGTACCTCGCCATCCACGGCGCATCTTGGGATCTAGCACCGGCGCAGTTGCGATCAGCTTGGCAATTTTCTTGCAACATTTAGCGTGTCTCCATAGACCTCTTTTTCAAGGTCACCGAGTTCAAGCTGGAGGATCTTGATCGAAATTTCTACACACAAGGTCCCCTCCGCTCGGCCGGATGCACCGGGATCTGCAACTCTCAGCATTCAACATTCATCATCATGTCATTACACTATTATAGCACCTAGATCTAATGAATCAATTGACCACCAATTTCAACTCCAGAGCAGCATACACGTCACCGCTCTATAGCTTTCTTCGGTACCCGAAAAAGGTGTCAAACATGCGCTGCTTTTGTCCTGCAGTAAACTCGCTCGTGCTGGAGACAGTCAGTATTTATTCACCAAAAAATCGAACCATCTTTACACAGATCAAAGAATCTGCATCGCAAGATGTTGGAGGAAACATACCAGTTGTCATCTGTGTAACCCATAAAGTTGTGGATGGGATCTACGCCCGGCTGGTTCGGGCAGCTATCCGACCCAACGGGACATCCGAAAATCTGCGTGAGCTGCGCAGGCGTGTCGGCAACGTTGTCGCCGGGCTCTGAACAGCCGCCGGAGAAGGTGTGGTTCAATCCGAACCAGTGCCCAGCTTCATGAACCGTCAGGTGACCCAGGTTCCATTCCTCGAACGCGCCTTGCTCAGCCGTGATTCCCGGCATTGTCATTGCGCTGAGCTGGCAAGAGTCCAGGCCAAATGTGAGGTTGTCGCCTGGCGCGATGACGGTGGGCCAGTTGCAGTATCCAGTGGCACCGGGCGAGTATTTGCTGAAGTAGTAAATGTTCAAAGCATCGTAGCCACCCTTGCGCGTGCTCGTGAAGTACTTGTTTTCCTCCTCCTCGTAGTGCACCCATCCCCTGTCTCCGCCCTCGTTGATGAGAAAAGAGTGGCCGGTGAGGTTGTCGACGACGCGCTCAGTCGAGTTTAGCACGAGGTTGATGTTGTACTTGGCGAACGAGTCGTGCAAGACTTTCCACTGGGCCTCGACAATGGCATCTGTAATGAGGTTTTCGTCCTCCGGGGTGCTGGCGATGTGGAAGTTTACGTCCACGGTAATGTTGCTAGGGAGGTCCTGGCGGCGGCTCGGCTTGTGAGCGGTCAGATCACGGGCTGCAACGCCTTCGTCGGGAACTAGACATCCCACTCCGCGGGGGTTTGCTTGTCCTGCATTGGCGACAGCGCTGGCGAAGCCCAACAAAGCCAAATTGAAGATCATCTTTGGAGAGTCGTTTTGCAACAAAATCGCATGGTTTTTGGGTTTTTTTTTAGCATGCAATAAAACGGTGCGGCCAGCTTTGTACTTGTAGTGCCATCGTATATGCTAAACAGTCCCCGTTCGTATTGCCAAGGTTTCCAAATCTAATCTCAGAATACGAGTAGCTAAAAACTGACCCCTGGTCCAAGCCATCGGCCCTTGCTTCCCCGTATCAAAGATAGGAAGGTCTTAATTAATGACTATGCGCATGCCTTTTTTGTCGTTAATTGTAGATTCGAGCCCAGGATTTGGCCAAAGATCGACCAAAAGAAAAGATATGAGAAAGCTCAGACATCGCTACCGCTTTCGCTTCTGAACAGTGGACAAGTTCGCGTCGTAATTAATTCGCTCAGACAATAAGTGGGGAGAAGAACTCAAAAGAAATAGTTTATGTGATAATAAAAACCAATCTACAATGCTTAGCAAGATTGAAAATATTATAATTATGGCCCGTTTTAGTATTCTGGATACAAGATAGGTTTTTCAGCCAGGAGCGCAATCAAATTATGAGAGATAGATTTATCCTATTTTGGCCAATTCCCAAAAGCAATTTTCCTTGTCTTTTTTTTATTTCCAACTAGTCCAAGTTCTAAACAGATTGAGGAATGAGATGGGGCTCCGTCGACAGGTTGTGGCAGCCAGTCTCACGCAATGGCAGAACAACAAGCGACGGATGTTTGCTTTGTTCGATACGAAATGATTTGTCAAGAAAGCCACGTTTATTTTTAATATATGAAGGTAAGACATGGATGACGTCAATAACCTTGAGGTTTAGGTGCGCGGGTGAGACAAGTAATATTCACATGCTTACCTCTATGCCATTGAAGACTAAGGTCACTATTTTTTTTTTTTTTTGATATGTTGCCAGTAATGGAACTCAATGCAAATATTGGCCAGAGACATAACAAAAAGAAAGTCCCTTGTGCCTTAGGATGTAGTGATTGAACCTGGATAACTAATCTTCAGAATCTTCAGAAAATCACAGCGGGCCGAATTCTGACGCCTTGATCATCCGGCCAAGCCGTCGGTGCATCATCAGGACAGAGCCTATAACTGCACAAAGGATTTTCATTGAGACTGAAGGATCATCAATTCATGTATTTATGGCTCTTTCACTTAGATGATGCAATAGGATCAACAGATTGTCTACCGACAGTGACCTTTAAGCAGGCGACGAGCCCTACACCCGCTTATACGTCGCTGGTTGCTATGTGACGACCTATTTTTTCCCTGGTTTGTTATTGTTTTTTATCATAGTAGACAACAGTCGTTTGGATGAACCCGGCGATTTGAAGTCTGTGCTCCTACTTTGATGTCCTAATTTGTCGCTTTCTGATCTCGTCACATGATTTAGGAAAGGCCAATGATCGCTCGAAGCTACTTCGAAAGGGTTCCTGACTATGCCGGCACTATCTGAGACGCATGCAGATCCGAAAACACACTGTCGCTGCAATTGGCTCCTCGAGAACGCTTGGGGCTATTAAAGTTTGATCTGCGCTTTCCTTCGAGTCATGAGCCGTATCGGACCTCAGGTCTTCAGATGTAGGATATAAATTGTGGTCTTTGGAATAAAAAAAGACCTGTTCATGGTCAGACATGTCTCAAACATGATGTATTTGTGGTCACCTGTGGGGGAACCGTGTCTGAGACCTGGCTCATCGCCTTTCACAAGTATTCAGAAAGAGGTTAGAAATAAGCTTAACTACCCGCTTTAAACTTCTAAATCCCTTAGGTTACTGGCTATGTTCGGAACCTAAAATTGATCGGAATGGTCCAGCGCCAAAGCGGATGCAGCATGAAGCTTAGTTCAATTACCAGTTTCTTTCGTCTACCACCTGTTTCGTAACGCCCATCAAGAGCAGAACTCGGTGTATCCAAGAGCTTATGACAAATGCGTTTGTATTCCCCGAGTTCTTATGATAGGTCCAGAGTGAAGCGTGGGCTGGCGGCCCGGATTAGTAGTGAATTCCCGCATTCCTCGCCATTTCCCTAGTTCGAATGGCAGGAATGTGTCGATCAGTTTCGAAAGCTCGCAAACACTACCAGCCACAATCGCTTCATGATCATCATGAACAGCTATAAAATACCAGATTCTGGCCGTCGATCTTCATCTTCATCTCACCAGCAATCCAGCTTCTCACAACCAAACAACCCATTCCAACACCTTCACTATACCACTATTCGTCTCCTCCTCCTCACCGGCAGTTCCACAATGAAATTCCAGCCCTCAGTTGTCGCTTTTTTCGTCGCTGGCGCACTGGCGAGCCCGCTCCCAGAGCCACTGGTAGCCGCGCCAGTTGCACCTGCAGAACCACCAGCAGTCACACCGCCTGAGGGAGAACCGCAGCCGCAATCATTTGAAGTTGTCCCACCGCCATCGACCACTGGACCAGATGGATTACTGCGCCCGGTGGATGTCGTATCGCCACCATCCGCTACAGGGCCAGATGGGGAGTTGCAGTCAGTGGATGCCGCATCACCACCATCGGTTACAGGGCCAGATGGAGTGGTGTTTCACCCAGTGGCCCTAGCAGCGCCACCACCAGCGGTTACAGGATCAGACGGAATGATGGAGCCGGTGGATTACATGTTCCCGCCGTCGGCCACAGGGCCAGATGGGGAGGTGTTTTACCCGGTCGCGATGGCAGGGCCAGCGCCAGCGGTTACCGGACCAGATGGGGAGGTTTATCAGCCAGTGGCAATGGCAGCGCCACCACCAGCGGTTACAGGACCAGATGGAGTGGTGGAGCTGCAGCCTACAGATTTTGCTCTGGCCCCAGACGTTACGGATTTTGCTCAAGCCCCAGACGCTACAGCCTTTGCTGAGGCTCCAGGCGCTACAGACTTTGCTGAGGCCCCGGATGTTACGGCCTTGCCATTCAACGTCGGGGCCGGAGATCCCAACATCGACCCACTTTCCGAACCTGAACAAATCTATGAGATTGCATCTGCAGAAGGCCCTGGATCCCCTGAGCCCGGAGCAGTTGGCAACGCGTCCGCGCCCCAGGATGACGAAGAAGAATGCCCGGTAAGAAACGAAGCAAGCAATGCAGTAAAGAATGTGCTAACGAGAAATGATCGCATAGGCCAACCAGGTCTGGAATGATTGCGGCACGGCATGCCCTGCGCGATGCTTCATGTGGCCTCCTGCCTTTTGCACCGCCCAATGCGTTGCCGGCTGCCAATGTGAATCAGGCTACGTCCTCGACTACGTGAGTTCATCGATGAAAAACGGGGAGAAATATACTCTAACACTTCACTGTAGAACGGAGATTGTGTAACCCAAATTGGATGCTTCATCGGTCTTTTTGGTCTTGGTCGAGGTGGTAGCTTCCCCAGTCTCGGCGGTAGCTTCCCCAGTCTCGGCGGCAGTTTCCCCAGTCTTGGCGGCAGCTTCCCCAACCTTTTTGGTGGAGCGTCTTAGATGGTGATATATTCCATCTTGTTAACTGAGTCGTGTTTGGTCAGGAACCGATACGAAATAAAAGCGTAGAACTAATGGGCTTAATAAGCAGCCCCTAATACCGTCAGTCGACATATTTCCTTATCATAATAGTAATATAGATTGAGTAATAATAAATATACCATCGTTCATGAAACTTGCATTGCAATTTCCCATGCCGTGCTAAAGTTTAGTGGTCTTGATGTGCTAGATGCCTAGGCCGAAGTATAGGGTACATTAGCCATTTTTGAGGGCAATCCTCGAATAACTTGTTCTTTGAAGGCAATAACTCTTTTGAAATAAAAAATTAAATATTGCTTTATAATATGGGAATGAATAACCAGTAAATACATGAAATTTTGAAATGATCCGGGCAAGTTGTGACAACGTCTTGTTTTCTTTGGAGATGAACACAGCCGACCTTACGCTGCCGTGTTAGTGGGGGGCTTTACTCTGTGGATGCAATGATGGCGCTTTGTTTAACAGCAAGATTCTGTAAACGCTTTCAAAACCTATTAAGTCTTCTTCTCGTTGCAATTTTTTTTCCCTTATCAACTACACGTCTATTCAATCGCGTTCTCGTGGTGTTCTCAAAATATTGTGCTTGTGCTGCGCGCGATATGGATTCAATGGTTTTTCGGGAATGATGACGGTCCCGAAAGCTGCCCTAGTCGATGTAATTACCGTCACCGGTGACAATACCGAGAACGAGATCGAATGCACGGCCTTTATTTAAAAATAAAAATAAGAACGGAACGATTTCCTGATTAGCCTCATCCCCGCTGTCGCGTGCTGTGATCTCCTGTGCGGTTCACGTTCGCTACCCCTGTAAATTTACGACCACGGGATACAGAGGGGCATGCAAATCAATTGGTAAGCCTGGATAAAGCTTTGAGCCAGATGAACAACAAAGCAGCCCCTTGGAGGCTGAGTTCCACGCGGTCGGGATGCAGGGCACGCTAGGGTGCTTGGACTGTGAGTGGTACTACCAAGAGAAGATCGGGTAGATCATGAAGTGGGTTGATTTCCGTCAAATCACTCTTGACCAATGGGTCAGTTCTATTTAAAGATGACAGCGGTGCAAAACAGGAAGGCTGGTCGAACTTCTACCGGGACGACCGGACAAGCTCGATCTAGCAGTGACGAAGAGTCTAGCACGCTAGGGGAGAGTGGGCTGTGATTTGATTGGAGAAGATGGTGAGATTCGGTTAGTCAGTTCTGTGTTGGGATCTGATGAGCAGTCTTTTTCCTCGGAAACAACAGCCGGGAGCTTTGTTGCGGGGAGCCGCCGCTCAATCAAGTTGACTGCGTTCGGTAGTCTATGCATAATCTAAGTGTAAAGCATGCGTCTTTTGTTTATTGCGGGGCGCTGGGCGGGTTGATTGGCTGCTGGCACAAAAATAGCCACGGACGAGACCGAAACCGAGACCGAAGCTGGCTCATCGAAGCCGCAGCAACAATGTCTGAACTGGGATTCACATTGGGTGGCTTTAAAAATACACACGCGATGACAAGATACCAACCAGCCTTTTGTTTAAAATTCCTTGAGTGCGCTGCCTAAACCATCTTGCTCATCACTCTCCATTCCCCGTTTCCTTCATTTACTCCTGGGGCGGCGCATTTTATTTGTATTTTCCCACCAACTGCGTCAAAGCGCCAACTATTCAAAATGGTGTCCGCTATCTTCACAACTCGCTATAAATTTGCGATCCATATGGTGCAGTTGGGACTGGTCTTCACGGTCCTGATACTGTCGGTCGTGCGCATGTTCAATCGACCGGCGGGTGCCCCAAGTAGTCGAGCAGGCACAATGTCATTGGGAATGGTACGGTATTGCACTACTCAACGTTTTGTCTATTGCTAATGCCCTATTAGGCTGCCAAGTCCCTTATCATTTTGGCATACGAAATTTTGTCATCGCATGTCCGTGCTTTCAAGAAGTACGCCAGCCTCAAAGCATACCTCATTCTTAATGGATTGGAAATTGTTTTTTGGGGCGCCGTGGTCTTCTTGATGATCCAGGCGAACATTAAATTTTGCTCCGGCATCAACTGTACCCTGAGCTGGGTCATCGTTCCTATGGCCATTATTTTGAAGTTGGTGCATATCTTGAGTTGTCTAATAACAGGAGGACTAACAGCATTGGCTAGTTTACTCGCATCTTACATGACCATGGTCTCATGGATCGAGTACCGCGACTTCAAAGAGGGTGGAGGTCACCGAGCCTCCAAGAGCAGCAAAACATACTCTACCGACTCGATCGACTTGGAAACATCACCTAGAGTTAGCCAGCGAGCGGCAAGCCACGCCATGCATAATTATTACAGCGCTCCTACGAGCCCACAGCCGCAAGCGCAACAACAATGGGTTCGAACAAAAGATGGCATTCGAGTGCAAAACAGACCCTCCGGATCGCGAGTCAACTCCGGATCGGGGTCTCGCTCAGGCTCCCGCACGCATTCGGAATCTAGAAGCCACAGACAAAGCCACCCGGCCAGATATCAAGGCTCCCACCATAGTGGCAGCCATTCAAGGCAACACAGCCATACGAGACAACACAACCACGGGAGACAACATAGCCAAAGCAGACAACACAGCCATGGCAGACATCACAGTCACAGCAGACAACAAAACCACAGCAGACAACAAAATTATAACCCTCAACAGAGCCACCAGGCTCAATCCAGCTACCCAGTTCAAACTGCCCCGCCGGTATACGATTATACTAGCAACAGCGGGTATGGATATGGGGCTGGGTATCAAACATCTCCTTACAACCAAGGATACAGCAGTTATGGACACCCGAGTCAATAATCACAAAATTTTCCTAGCGTTATTTTTTTTTAATTGATCAATGGAATTAGAATGGCTAGCGTTATTAGTATTCAAAGGAACACAGATACATGAATAAATTAAATCCGAGACTTTGAATCCCTTGCGTCTGAAGTAGTTACTCGCGGATAACTCCTCGCTTTCTTCTGATGTATAACTCTTGTCCTTCCGAGGATACGCCCACGTAGACACTCTTTTTGTTCGTGTCCTTCATTGCAGAAGCTAGCTGGCTATCGCTCAGATTGCTTGCCATCACAAGCCAGCCTTCAGTTTCGGGGGCGCGGAGCTGGGATACCGCAGACCAGGCATTGCCAAGCATGGTAGTGGGGCTCGAGAACGCGAACATGACGGCAGAAACCACGACGAGAAGAACATGACAACCAACAACGGCTAAAAACGCGTAGAAATATTTCATCTCTGTTGGTATAATGACGGATATGCGTGTTGAGACATCTGCCGTTGCAGTACTGTCAAACTGATAAAAGTGATCATAGTATGACATGCTGAAGAGCGTTGTAATGAATGACTGGATTGCGAGAGCTGGGTTGCCAGTTTCGGTCATTATATCACGGAATATGTCGGCGTGGAAGCTTGCGGTGCGACCAAGACTTGATGGTTGGCAATACTTGCACAGGTAAACAGAGTGGTTTGCCGTGAGTGGATCAGCTGTGAAAGCAGTCGAGTATAAAAAGGTCGGAGTCTCATAGTCCTCCAGGGAAATCGAACTATTTGCCAACATGGGGTTATAAAGAGAAAAGATTCCCCTTTGCTCTGGTGTATAACTCGCTGCTGTCACTCCCAGTTGTTTCCTGATGTCGAAAGTATTAAATGAGGCGTTTTTGTTGACCCAACCTGCGGTAGCCTCGCTATCTACGGGCTCCGGGCGCGAAGCCATGATACTTTTGTCCATTACACGTTTGCTGCTCATGCAAAAGGTCATTCTAATGGTGAGATGTGAATCATCGTTCTCCAACGAGATCCATTCGTCTTCAGTACTGGTTATAGTTACTGGAAATTTGCCGTCGGCTTTTTTGATTGAGGCCCAATCTGCCGACACACCTGTCGAATTGATCAATAGGAAAGCGTGATTCTCCATTGAAATACCGATGGGGGATTGGATTTGAAGGTCATCTTCTAGCTCCCCTATGCTGCACAGAGTCAATGGCCATTCTGGGCTGGATGAATAAGTGATGTTTGGTGATCCTTGAAGAGCCCCAGTGCAACTAAATGGTACTCCAAGTTTTGAAGAACTAACGGGCCAAAAGTCGGGATTTCTTTCATTTGTGCGTAACCAACCGGAGATTGAAGGTTGACCGTACAAGGCTGTGACCTTGATGCGAGAGAGCTCTGGCTTTACGCAAGCAACGCGTGTATCCACCAAAGTCGCTTTCCCATTATATGACACCAGGTTATTGCGGGCGTCTGTGTCATTGATGGGCAAAAAAGCTCTGATGGATAGCCCTGTATCTCGCATACCACTTTTAAGACGCGCAGTTTCGGCGTACTCTGCAAATGCGGGGTGCAATGCTGGTCGGACACGGTCATAACCCACGCTATTGAGTGGAGTTATTGGACCCTGTGAGATGCTATACGGGACGCTCGGCAAAGTTTGTGGAATAATAATACCGCCCAGTCTAAAATTTGACAATAGAGCCGTGGAACTGAGTTGTAGTACAAAGCTCGTTGTTGACAATAATACGGCCAATAGGCTAAGCGCAGCACCCTTCGGGGATAACTGCGTGGGAAGATATCGCAATAAGGCCCATGGTCCTGCGTTCGTGAAGCGCATGACGGACACTGCGGCTGCATGAGGCAGACGGACCTGGAACCAATTCAACATCAGGGTAGCCATCATTGACGTGGCCAAGACAGCCTGAGCGGAGGCAACGATGCGTAATACAAGAGTGGAAATGGTGACGGATCGGATCACCCATCCACTGAGCACGACATTGCGCCAGGCTGGGTTCGCATCGTCGCTTGTCCACAGAAAGGAGATGAAAGCCACGCAACCCAGCAGAATAACAGTGCCCAGAATGAGCGTGAGGCTTGCGTACCACCCAAACCGCCGGCTCGGAGGGATATTGTGTTGGTGTGGGAGTCCAGGCGATGACGGTACGCTGCTGAGCATGACCGAATCGAAGGCATACTTGTGTTTCCGATCCATCGGGACAGACATTTTCGGCAGCGCTGGGAGAACAACAGCGACATGGAGGGGATGTGGATGCCCAACGTCGAGCAAGGGTAATTGGATCACCCGCTTCCTTTTAAGTTGCCGGCCAAACCACAAGATTGTAGCATGGCAACACGGGCAAGTCGAGACCATGCGCGAACCGGTTCGTCGCGTTTTAGCTGATCACTAACCCTTTAGATGCTTGATAGCCACAGAGGCTGCCAATAAACGCGCGACGTTTTCCCCGACCTTGCTCAGCTGAAGCCACACCGGGGCTTAGCGTCGCGACGGCCCATTCTCCGATCTCAAGTTTCGGGTTTAGCTTAGCGCCAGGAACGCGCGATCAGCAAGCTTAGTTCACATCTTTCGATTGCGCCAATTATTGCTCTGAAATGACCAGCAGTTCGCCGGAAACTAACAACGCAGCCGCATGTCCGTGATACAAAGAGTTTAAAGCGTGGCGTACCGGGGCTTGGTCTCTTTGAGCGTTGGGATTATGAGACTTGGAAGTTTTTAATTAATCCGTGACAGAATGAATTGAAAGTACCTACTCACGCACCCGACTTGTCACTATTCAATGGCTTGACATCACATAGAAGTCCGCGATCAAATAGGGACAAATGGCACGGAGTGAATGCAATTCACGCAATTTGTGGGAAATATAAAAATGACGAAATGTCACGTTAGCATGGTGCTTTGAAAATGCACTTTATTGCTTTGGCTCAAGCTGAGCTGGATTGTCAAAGACAACATGAAATAATGGCATCTACAATGATAATCTCTTCACGATGATTTGAACATGCTCCATATTGGTAAAAGAATGTATTCGGTTAGATTTAAGAGTTTACCCTTATAGGCCACCAATTCCAACCCATCGTTTGCTCATCTCAGATAACCCTACTTGTACTTCCATTTTCCTCCGTCTGGAACTCTGACATTGAACACCATATGTTGAATAATGTATTCAGGCCCTAAGTTCCATCAAGAAGCGTTTGCTCGCTCATTTCATCTTTAAAGAAGCGTCTGCAGCGTGTCGATGATGGTGTTAAGACCGGCAACAACTCCAGCAGTGTTACCAGCCAAGAGAGAGCCGATGATACTGGTCAAGCTAGTGAGGATTGGCCCAGTAGTTGCGGCGGTGCTGCTGAGTAAACCAAGCAAGGAGGCCAAAACTCCGACGAGCGTGGCAATGATGGGACCGAGGATGGGGGTGACGGTGCTGGTGAGAGCGGATACAACGGCCTGAAGAGAGGTGATGACATCGGAAATAGTGGCGCGAGCCTCAATGGTTCGGGCTTCGTTCTCAACAACCTCGCTGCGGGCGGCGAGGACGGGAACGTTGGCGCCGTTCAGGCCGACAACAGCAGATCTCTTCTCAAAGGTGTCAACATCTCGCAGGTGAGGCAGGTTGGCCTCAGCGCGAGCGACCTGAACGTTGCCAGCAGCGGGAGCGGCAAAGACGCTGCCGAAGGCGGTGGCGAGAAAGACGAGGGCGGTGGTGAACTTCATTTTGATTGAAGAGTTTGAACAAGTCAAAAGACTGAGAGGCAAAGACTGGGGAGGAGGGCTGAGAAGATTGTTTGTTGTGGAGGCTTGAGTTGCTCGTGTGAGTGAGTGAAGAATCCAGACTGAAGGCGGATTTTCCTCGACTTATATAGAAGAGTCAGTTGCTATGTCGTTATCTTTGACGATACTCACACCGAGATCGGATCAGCCATTCACTGCACGCATCTTGCCGTTGAGCCTATCGCGGCCTGAGCATCTTCTCACAAGAGGTCATGGGACACACACCATCTTGGTGGGAGCGGAAAAGAAGCTCCAGCCCGCCATCGAGAGTTTGCCATTAGCGGAATAAGCCGATGGTCTCACCTGCCAAACTCAAGCAACCGCTGTATGCGTGACGACTTGCCTATCCCCATGTTGAAGAGGCGACATTGAGAACTCCCAATGAGGAATAGTAATGACCAAAATGTGATATGTAACGCGGCTCGATTCATACGCATACGAGAGAGAACCATGCACTGTCTAAGCAAAAGCCACCTTCGTAAGAAGGCTTGGTAATTACTAAACACCCCCCCTATCCAAAGACGTCTAGGTGAATCAATTGGCCTTGCTCTCTACTCAAATTTCTAATCCTATTGCCCACCTCAGCTTGGGATATTGATCCTCATCGGCCATAAAAGTCATCGATATCTACAAACTCTATACAATTCACCATTTACAAGCTCCCTTCTCCATTATGGGCAATTCTATAACCAGCTAGAGTCTTGGCTGGAAGTATGTTGACCAAAGCTGCCTAACGTGAACCCCTGGGGCCTTGGCCTCTCGACGGATGTCTTGAAATGGTAAACTAACGCTGCTTTAGCGCGGATCCGCGCAAGAGGGGCGGGCTGCTTACTGTACGGGTTTCCAAGGCCTATCACGGAAAAGGTGGTTGTCCTCAAATTGAGCCCCGTGCATAATAGGAGAGACACACATACTTATCAGATCCACATCAGCCCAATAAAAGCCAAGAGCGAGCCAAGTATTATAAATAAAAACAGGAATTCCCCCAGCCGCTCCATTTTGGTACTAGCCTGTTGCCTATCACATTCCAGATGCACTTCTGGCAACCAACAGCATATTGGAAGGACCAATTGTGCCGATCCCGCGAGTATAATGTAGGTTCAGGAGGGCATGACAGTAGTCGCTTAGGCGCCGCGAACATGTTCAGCTTCGCATGACTTCTGCCAGATGATCTACAGGAGTGTTACACGATCGATGGTCGCAAATCTAAAAGATCTCATATTGAAACACAAAACGTACAAGTCGAATTTCTGTAATGTGACTGCTGGTGGGGTTTCCCCTGGAGACCCGCCAGAGTCAAACACATGTCGTACATGAGGCTATTGAAGCGAGTCGCTACTTAGCACTGCCTTGCGAGGAACGGACATGAGAGAATTTTCCTATTGGTATACTAGCAAGTCACCAGCGACCGTTTACACTTCAGCCAAGGCCAACGGCTAGTGACTGGGTTCGCACCGCTCTTGGATGCGGGCGCGAACGGGGACGGACAGGTCCCCCACGCCTTAGTGACTTCGTTTTCCCATCAAGAAAAAGTGCAAGGTCGCCTCAGCTACTCCTACAGCGGACGCATATTGTCTAAGGCGGCCGACAAGCGTTGGTGGCAAACAAGTGGCGAGATCATGCGGAGGCCGGTTCCGCTACGATGCTCCAGAGCGAGAAGTCACGAACCAAAAAAAACACGGGATGACAAATTAGGATTAAGCCAGTCACCGGAGTGGTGATTGACGACATAGGGAAATCGTGATTCCCATTGCGAAAAGAGGTAACATGTTGGGAATGGCATTGGCTGACGACACATTGGGAGACAAGCCATGATGCAGCCACTTACGGTTCCGGAGGTGGCGCCAATGTCTCAGTAAGCTAAGCGCAAAACTATCGATTTACTGCGCGCTAACGCCTGTCTCGTCACAGGCCAGGCGGGCCTCGCCCGCCCATGACCAATCGGACCCGGCGAGAGCTGCGGGTTTCACACATTTTGCTCCCACTTCGCTGTGCTCGTTTACTGTGTCGTGCCGTCCCGCACTTCAACGGCGGCGGAGGCTAGGAGGACACAATGGGGAAGAATCCGGGGGATAGGCGTCTATCATATGCGACTATGTTAGTTCGCGGACAAGTCGGGGCCGTATACTATCGTCCTTATACTATCGTCCTTCGGCTCAGAAACGGGCATGAAACCATCAACGCAGGTTCTCCTTTACCAAGCGATTAGGTTGCAGGTTTGCCTTTGTGCGCTGCTTTAATTGAAAGAGAGCCAATAATGCTGCATTCCATCGATGCGGGCACATTCCGTGACGGCCCGCTGCCTAGCTATGTGGCGTGTCCGACTCCCCGCCTTGCGCTTCCTCAAGCTCAAAGTGCAGAATTGCAAATTTCAGCTCCGCACGTCATGCAGACCTGGGTAATCGTGATTGGCTGAATATATGCTCCTGCTCGAGCGCCTGCGCGATAATACTACACCGCCCCTTTTCTTCTTATTCCGAAACCAGGCCACTTAGAGAGCCAGGTGGCCCAATATCACAAGACTATGGTGTGCATCGCCCTGCCACGCCACAGTCAAGGCAAATTCCGTCTCCTAGGCGCTGCACAAAACTGCGAAGACTTGGTTTCCGCATATCCAGCCTGAGACCTGCAGGCATATGTGCGTGCCCCTTTTGGGAGTCATGGTTCGGGTTAGGCCGCTAGACATGACCTGGACTCAACACCGTGCGCAGATGGAAGACAAGATGGCAATATAAAAACCAGAAAACTGCTTTTGGATTCACTAAATGCTCCAAAGCTGGCCTGAGACCGCTTCTCAGGCCTACCTTTGGCTGCATGTATTGTCGTTAGATCTTGTTGGCATGTGAATGGAGACGAATTGAATTGGCTTTCATGCCACACCCCATTTCTGTCAAAAATGATAGAATTTGTTGTCGATGGTCATTGGTATACCTGGACTTTTGCGTATCTAGGTACACCTATGGCGGTGCTCTGCTTCGGTCCAAGGGCATATTACCCCTCTTGGAAATTTGGTACTACACCCTAACAATATTGTGCACTTATTAAACGGCATCTCGGTAATCGCGCTTCTATTATGGTCAGCGAACAGGGTAAATGGCTTGTGTCACTTTTTTTCTAGTAATATTTAACCGTGCAAGTTCATTTCACCACACCATCCATTAACCTACTTGGGATGTGCAGGCTGTACGCTTCCTGCACAAGCATCCGTTATAGCTAGGGGACTTCAACCAGCCACAGAGCTCTTGGTCACTTACAACCAAGATAGAGCTGTAAAAATTCCCCTTGCGCAACATGATGAACTCATGCTGAGATTTCATGCTACTGCTTTGTTTTCTCCTTGATGTAGCAAGTCCATGGGCCCCAATCAAAATGAGCAAACACAGTCATCCGATGATCCAACTCGTAAGCTCTTTTAGCAGTCGAGAACGCTTCATATTGATGTTTCAGAAAGTGACACCAGATTTTAATACTCTCCTCGGTCAGCCTCAAGCCGCTCTTTTGAGCCAACACACCCATGGAACTTTTAAACCCAGCACTGCTTGCATCCTTCGGAAAATCTGAATCTTGTCAGATGAGCATGGAGCTGAGGATGCTCTTAGCGGTTTTAATGTGGTAGGGGGGTCCTGGAAACTTATTCGTCAGGCTCGTCTTACTGAGACATGTCTTGCCCTTAGGAGATGAATACAGCTACATGCACTCTAGGTTTCACTCAGGCCTATGTTTTGGTCCGGAATTTGGGCCACGGTGATTGATTATTCGTTCATATTTTCACGTGCGCATCAGCAAACGACCAGGTGACCTTTCATTACTGCCGCACCGGCAGGCTGCTGGCAGGCTGCTGGCAGAGATATCAAATCTCGGGCAATGACGAGCGAATGATCGTGGCTCTGACGGGCGTCAAGATGCTATCATTACCAGTGTATTTTAGACCATTACACATTTCGCCATAGACTGTTATCATGGGGATGAAATCATCATCCCAGCCAAGAAAGAAGCCTTGAAAAAATGAATGAACGCCTAAGATCGCGCAAGCGTGTCTTACTGTTGCAAGCAACCATTACGAGAGCGAATATAGCGCTAGAGTTGGGATAGGCCCTGGTTTTTTTCTTGTTGATTTTTTGAGAATAGAAAATCACGTATTCTATAAAGAAGCAATAGGGAGTGGCCAGCAGGTGACTTGAGAGTGATGCCATCGAGTTCCTTGTCGCCTGAGAGGCTAATCCTCAGATGCGAATAGCCTCGGCTGCGAAACCAGCGACCGGAGGCTTGGCGGAATTTTGTGGGGCTCAGGAAGTATCCGAGTGGGTGCTGTACAACCAATCTCACCTCTACTAGGTGTAAGAAAATGGTGCAATTTTGTTTCATCGGGGTAATTGCCATTTGCTAGAGCTACTGGCATCGGGCTTTTGCTTCTCGGTTAATTCTAGAATGGGTTATTCCGTATCCGTCGCGTCAGCTGCGTCAGACTAGCATGGCCGCTGTGCTAGTATGTTCACATCCGTGCTCAGTATGATGAGCACTGTGACGATGCGTTCGCTCGAAATCCTTCTTCACAGCTACCCTCGGGGAGCCATCTGCAATGAAAGAAATTTGATCCAAAAATTCCCTTGTCGGAAGCCGACAAGGAGCGGTCTAGAAGCAGTCCACCTCCAGCAAAATTTCTCTCTCGGCTTTCGCCTCACAAAGCAGAAAATTGCCCTTGCACTTGGATAGGGAAGAAGAAGAAAAGGACCAAAGCGAAGAGGAAATGCTTCTCTTTATACTCGCCCAGGCCCATGTCCGATAAGCTAGGCAGCGACTCATTCAGTTCACAAAGGTCAGCCGCTTCTAGGCATCACCAGGCAGACGCCCAGCCGCAAAACCAAAACCTCCTCGCTTTATGGTACGAGCGAGGTGGGTTCTGTGAATGGCCAATAAAACTCGCCCGAATTTAGAAGTTTTCTGGTGATCCAAACTGCGGGAAAACTTTAGACATCTCCAACAAGCCTGACTAAGCGCGGTCCTGCCAGCTACCCCACAGAGATGTTGACAGGAAATGGAGTCAATCAAGGCACTCTTTAGCAGAAGAGGTTTACGTTTAAAACTCCAGAAAAAAGGTTTGCAGTTGTAAGCATACGAAAACTTTTCGGCAAATGCCTAACAAGCCATGGATTAGAGATACATTCGTAAATTCGTAAAAATCGAACCAAAATATGAAGCTCATAGGTTAGTAACCAGGGACAAAGCCTAGCATTTGTTTCACCTTTCTAAAAGCGAACAATCCAATCACTACTCTTTTTTTTGTCTAATAATCACTCAAAACAGAAAATAATAACTTACTGGACAAGTCACCTCGCTCTGCTCGGCACTGTGGTAATCCAAGATTAAGCTTACGCACCACAAAGTCCAACGCAGCTAAACGTGTTCCAATAAGCAGCCCAGAATAATGAAGACCTGAACTTACTTGACCTTGCATCTTGATTTTATAATTAAGTTATGACAATAGCTGGTCTGTGCCCGCGGGGTTACCCAAATGTCATGCGATGGCTTGGATTGTTGTCCAAGAGCGGATATGACTAAGACCTCTCGGGTGTCGCGATTCTCGGGCTCCGAGAGTCCAACCAAAGACAAAGTGATCACCGTCAACACCCAAGATTTTACCAAACAGTACTTTCCCCTCTTTTTTCCTCGTTGAGGGGGACAGTGCACCTCGGCCTTCGCCCATCTCGGATGTCCGAGAGAACTATCATTGCAAGTATTAAATACCAGACTTGGAAGCACGTCAATGTCTGGCTTGTGAAAGAATCCATTTTGATTCATCCTATTTCCGAAATTTTGTCAGAATACCCCGGGTATAGTCTGCGTAAGCCCAAACTCAACATGGCCCACAACGTTTCCGCGGGAGGCATTCCTGTCATCATCGTTGGTCGAGGTGACAATGTGATGAAAAGCGTCGCGACTGCAATCAAACCTGAATACGATGGTAAGCCCGCGACTTGTTACTTCCAGCTGTCAAATATTTAACTCGCCCTTTCTTCCATTCTTATGGCCTTTTTTTTCAATTTGCTGATGCTCTAAAAGCTGTGCACACCTGCTTTGATCCAACTAGCTCTGTTGCTGAGATCCCGCAACTTCTTTCGGGTTCCCAAGATGTTCTTCCATCATCTAACATTGGTTCAAACATCACTCGTAAGCCTGGTGAGGAACACCCTTTCCCAAAGGCTATTCTTGTTGGAGGTGGCCTTTCACAGGAAGAATATGAGCAGATTGTGAATGCAGTCAAGGAGAAGACGGGTCAGGAGGCGCCAGGAGGTGTGCGTTGGTTGAAGGCTACCCGCGAGATGTACCCAAGCGATCTCCCTCCAGGGGAGCCTCCGATTGAACTTATTGTGGAGGTTGCAAAGAAAATGTTGGGTACAATCGCTTAAATGCAATTATGGAGTGCATAGTTCAATGAATCTGGCAAGAATGTTCCTGTAGAGGCTCAATGACAGATCTCCAGTGCTATCCATGCAGCTATTCATATTCAATAACGATATCTTATACCGAAACTATGAAACATCGTACATCCTATTTGCAACAAGGTATACCCGCTTTGAGTTGGACTTTTTTTTATCAAGTTTCAGGCAGTATTTTCCTTGCAGTTTCATGGAATATCAATCATCGTGATCGGCAGTCTTTTCTTTCCTGTGAATATCTTTTGGACTGGCATGAATCCATCATACTAATACTTTCCTTTTAACGGTAATACTGGGCACTCATAATCTCTGTCAAAAGAGTTTCAAAGCTCCATTCCTCGGGCCCTAGAATATGTCTCTTGGCTTCGTTTCCTTCTGGAACCCAAACTTCCGCTACTGTCCCTTGTGGAACTGACAACTCGAGGAAACTGGTTTCCTTCTTGTTTCTGAGGGACGATGTCTTCCATGAACATTCTACCCCTCTATAAGGAGTGATATGAGACGCGGACACATTCGAAAGGTTTGCCAATCAGAGGAGCCACACGGAGCATCCTCCAGGTAGGCTCTATAAGTTGCAGGCCTTTGAAACTGCTCCAAAATCGTAGTAGTTGAAAGAAGTCTTCTTCCTAGGGCTGATGAAGCTGTTTGGTATACGCTACGGATGGAGGCGTGGGATTTCTGAGCAGGCGACAAAATACCAAGGCAAATTCCCAGCGCATGCTCTGTTTGGGAGACGGAAACCATCCGACCATTCGGTGTGAGATATTCGCTGTAAAACTCATCTCTCGTTTCTTTTTCATCGCGCAGGGACCGCTCTGTGTCCTCCTTTTTGCCAAGCAGACGAGCCATCCTGGTCATCAATTCCAAACTGTGAATTAAAAACATGTTCGCAACCATTTCAGAATCTGTTGCCGATTGCCATGGGGGGTTTGTCGGCGCAGCTGGATCAAGCTAGTCCCAACATGGCGGCAACCTTTCGTTAGCTTGTGAGTTTTTAATCATCTCAGCCCGTGTACTTACGTCAAGTTGGAATACAGTTGGGTCCCATAGGTGCGTTGCGCCAACCCAGGTTCGAGGGATAACCTTTATCCACGTCACCATGCTCTCGTACTGCTGCACCAAAATAGACTCGTACCCGGTCTGCATATATAGCGCCCAAGATTCCAGAATGGTAACATCATGCCAAATCACACAGAGGTTTCTTCTACACCAAACTAGGCCCGGCAGTGTTGCGTTAGGGCTAACCATAGGGGAAGCTCCGCCAAGTATACGCTGATCGTGTTCAACGTCTATGAGCCAATTTTTGAGACACCCATAACAGTCATAGAGGAAACAGGCTGTCGGCGCAAACAATTCCAGATCTCCCAACCAATCTAGTCTTTCATCGCGCTGGGGGCAGTCCGTTGGTACCGAGAAAAAGTTGCATAGTCCAGTTCCATCCGCCTCCACATCCCATCGAATCGGATAAATATGTGTCTGATTCGGAACTCACCATCCTTCATGACGGGGAGTTTTTTACTTCCCTCATGGATACAACAAATCTTTGGTATGAAAAAGATTTTGGCGAGCGTCTCCGAACTGCTGCTCACCTGCTTCCACAACTCTGGTCATCCGCCGCCCGCCGCCCGCCTCGTCATAAACTTGCGGGCTTATAAAGTATCCGAAAACAGTATTGCTTCTCACTCAAGAGTCCTAACTGACGCATACATCAATTTTGTTAGGGTCGTTGATGATCTTCCCAGTTGGTTACAAGTGAATAACTTGATATCTAATTCGCATGATGACGACCATGTCTGCTGGCAGAAAAGGCTTTTGGGGTTCAGCGATGCAGCCTGACAATGATATTCCATTGTCTACGAGTAGTCGTTTTCAACAGACTACAGAAATGGGCTTGGCAGATATACTGGGTGTAATAAATCAATCCATAAAGGTGGAGATAATGCAAGATTTTCTGCACACAATGAAAGACATCCGATTCATTTACCATCAGGTGAAGGGTGAGCCCAGTGTCAGTTCCTGCTTGTCTTAACTAGGTGCTCTGCTAATTGCATAAGAGGTTGAGAGAATTCGTTGGGTTGGTACCATGCTTCTAGAGATGGTTGAAAATGTCCATGAAGATATGATAAAAGTCCGCGTGGGCTCTTACTTTTCTCGGCTCCTATACCTGTTATCGAAGTTAAACTCTAAAGCTTCAGAAGAGCTAAGTCGTTAATTAGGGTCATTAACAGGATGTCACTGGGCCGGAGAAGAGTAGTATAAAATTACTCCTAAATCAATCCTGGTTAACGATTTCTCGTAATTTTTGTATACTACTATCTTTAAAGGCGGTTTATTTGACCCCGATTATCATTCACTAGTACCAATTTGTCTGCGGTATAAACTTGGATCAGGATAGATATTGGACCTCCACACACGCTAGATACCTCTCGTGAAGTTGGGCATCGACCTTTCCTGCCAACTCTGATCGCCCACGAAGCTTTCAGGCATCCAACCATCTCGCCCCAAAAGAAAATTAGGTTATAAATCATTCCAATGCTTCTTTCTCCCAACAAACACAGGATCGATAGCTCAGTGGTAGAGGTTAGTCACAACCCTTGACTCACCCATACAACCAACAGTTCAATGCTAACGACCAACAACCACAGCAAGAGGCCGCAGTCCTCTAGGTCGCGTGTTCAATCCACGCTCGATCCTTTCTTTTTGCCTACTTTACCATTTAATGCATTAATGAACCGGCTGGGGAAACTGTTAGCGTCACAGCAGTTAAAATATGGAGGTCTGCGCGTGTTTCTCTTATTTTTTTCCTTTTGCTTCAATCTGCGTCTTCTCAAATCAAAGACGCACTCACGAAATGCAACACCCCGAATTACATTATCTAGATAATAAAGCAATTTGGACATTAGATGCGACGATAGAATGCAAGCTCGCTCTTTTTACAGGCTTAGAAACATCGCCACAAATATCACCAGCCACCCGAGTCAACAACTCGCCACATTTAAACAGACGGCCTGATTGGTCTAATCACTCGGCCCCACTCAACCCGCCACTTGTGGCAGAAGCCGAGTTGGAACCACCAGATCTCTTTTGGCATCCTCCTCGCTCAGGTAGCTCATCTCTCCTCGCCGAACTCTGTGAGGGAATCTAAATGGTCATCCTGCGGGCTGGTCATTAAATTCCCCTCTGTAGTTGAAAACCGCGCCTCAGCAAGCCTCGTGTGCCAGGCCAGACACATGCATTGAGCATTGTCAAAGTGCCATATAGCAGTTTACCAAATTACTACGCATCAGCCAAGCTAGAACAATTCAATACCATAATTTACTTCAAATGACTAGCTCTATTTCAATCTCGTTTTTGCTTCTCATCATAATAACAGGAGGCAGCCTGAACCGAGTGGCCCACAACCCAGACGCAAGGGTGGGATACGAGCACAAATGCCCTCCAAGCTCAGCATTTGTTATGCATATTGTTTGGCCCCGGCCAAAGAAGAATCAACTAGTATAATGTGTCAATATTATATATATTTATTTCTAAATATTATCTCCAGTCATTTATACCTTGACTGGTCGTCAGAGATTATGGTATGGCTATATGCTGACCCAATATTATGTCTAAACGCCCATATATGCATATATCCCCAGTGAAATGAACCAATTATTCCATCATTACATGGCTCAACCGAGTTCCCATCATGAAAGTGTCGTAAGTATTATTTTCTTTACAGACCGCAGAACTTCTTGTCGACGCGGACAACACTGGTGTCGATGCGGCCGAGCTGAGCAGCCTTGCCGCCGGTAAGAGCATCCATGGCAGTCTTGCCAACGTTGAGACCCTGGGCAGCGTGGTCGATGGCGAGGACGTAGATGGTGTTGCTTCCGTAGGTGGCCTTGTAGCAGAGGCCGCAGTTGGCAGAGTTCCAGCCGGCAATGGACTCGGCGCCACCAACGTAGGGGAAGCGGGGGATGTCGCCCTGCTTCTTCCAGTTGGGGTACTTGGTCATGAGACCGTTGGCGCCGTCAGAGCAGGAGACGACGGTGAGAGACCGGCTAGCATCGTCGTAGCCAGTGTCGTAGGAAACTGGAATAGGTGTTAATTTTACTCGTGAATCGCCTGTCAGAGAATGGTCCTACCAGTGATGGCCGAGGCAGCGGTGGCCAGGGTGAAGATGGAAAGGAGGTTGGAGAACTGCATGTTTGCGGTTTTGTTTGATAGGAATTAAGAATTAAGAGAGAGTTGAGCGTTGAAAGGCTTGACTGTGTTGGAGATGTGAGTGATGAGGAAAGACAATTGAGGGGAGACTTTGGTTGGCTTTATATACTAAGATTGTGATGTTGATGAGACGTTACAATGCCCATCGCTTGTCAAGGCTCGTGTCTCTACCATCCGAGCCCATGGTCACGTTCCACTTCATGGCATGAGATGCGATGGTTGCTTCCACAGCCTGCACCCAAGGTTGGGCGTGCACAAACCACAACAACTGATTTTGGCCCACTTCGAAGCGATTCCGATTGGCCCCTATGCTGTGGTCCAGCCGAATTAGTCAAAGCTTCATTTTAGTCTGTCCGTATTCCATTTGAGAGGCTCTAGGGCTGTGGGGCCTTCTCGTATTGCCCTTGCGCGCGGGCCAAAAATAGCACCTTCCGGCGTTCCCGGGATCACCAAGTGCCGGCAAGGAACGCGGTCGGCAGATTTGCAATGCTCCGAAGCATTCCAGAACCTTTTGGACCGGGTCACAGAGCGCTGTCGTAGCCTTAAGGCTACAATGACATCAGAGCTTGGCTCACGGGGCTCGTGTTTTGCATCCATCTGTAGATTTAGTGAGGATTCTATGGAACCTGTTTGCCGCCTCACTCGGTGGAGGAAGTCACGTTCAGACAGTTTTCCCTTTGCAAAAAAGATGGGGCTATAATATAAGGGGGTAAAAACCCCAAAACAGACCAGAATTTATCAGCGACCGTCAAGATAACCAAAAGAAAACAAAAATACCAACCAAGACGAGAGACGGACTCCTATGGCAAAGGCAAAACAAATTATTTGTTTAGCAATGAATCCGAGAAACTTACCCTACACTCAATGGTAACCAATTCATTGTGCAGGGACAGAAAACCAACCCTTTTCAATCGTCTTTACGGGTAAAAAATATTGCGTACAAAGCCTATAATTTTTAATTTTCTATTGCAGCTGATTGGTGTAATCTGTGCATGAAAAGGACCCAACCAAATTTCCCTTGCAAGGATTGAGCATACCGCGATCACAGAGCAAGCGAAACTATTGCAGCCGGGCACACCAAATACAGTCTGGTCATTATTTTACCTTGGAGCATTTATTTTTCATTTAATCTATAAAATTGTAATAATATCTGACGAGGAATCTTTCCAAATCTGAACTAATTTAAAAGATGGCTTCCGTCAGCGACTAGGGTTTAGTAACCGAGATGAACCACAACTCAGAGACTAGAGAAGGACAAAGGGTAAAAGAATGATGATGCGAATAGAAATCAATGCCGAGTGCATATGAATGCAATTTTTCTAGCCCAAGGCTATGCCGCCCATGACTTTTTGAAGTTTTTTATGCCCACTTGCCCAGAAGCGCCATGATCCCAGTGCCCAGATACAGAGAAACGAGCATGAATCCCAGCTTCTTTTTATCATTAGTACGTTGCGGGTTGAAGAGGAAGTCACGAGCGAGCATCTCAACAAAACCAGTATAGATAAGGATACCAGCTGAAATAGAATCGAGGATTCCCGATACAACATTTGCAGTATAGGATCCGCTGTTGTAGGTTGTTCGTAGCCCCAAACCGATGGCGATGGAAATTGGTGTTGCGAGACCATATGCCAAGCAAAGTGCCCAGGGCATCCAACGAAGATTACGAGGGAATGGAATCACGCTCAAACGCGCACCAATTCCCAGGCCCTCAAAGGATTGATGGAATACAAGGACAGGGTAAAGCGTCTTGAACTCGTCACCGACGACACCCAGGTTGAGACCGATAATAACGCTGTGGAAAAGGACGCCAAACTCGAGGATAAGGAAGGCAGCAATTTGCGACCTGAAACTGGAAGCCGCCTGATCGGGGTCGCTCTCGAGATTTTTCAACTCCTCAATATCGTCGAATGAGGCGCCATCACTTTTTCCCTTTTCAACTACTCCGTGACTGGGAGACTGCCCATCGCCGACAGCTTCCGTGGTGATTGCGTTCTCGACATTGACGTGGGACGCGGCGCCGTACTTGATTGTGACATAGTAATCGGCCAAAAAGTCCAAGAGGAAAATAACCATTGCTGAGGTGAGGGCGAGTGCAGGTGGCCAGGAATAGCTAGCCCAGCTACCTGTCATGCCGACGCAGCTGGCGGCGCCAATCTCGTCATAGGCGGGATCAAGCAGGTGGATAAAGGCCGTCGCGATGATGACGCCAGCGCCAAAGTAGCGGGCGAAGAGGTATACGTAGAGCGGGATTCGCAGTCTTGGAACTCTGGTGGCGATGACAGGGAAAAATGTCACGGCGGTGGACACGATCAGGATGACGAACAGAGCCGAGATTCGGGCGCCGAGGTGACCATTGTAATCGTTGCTCCCGGCGTTGAGGTAGCAGATGATATCGCGTGCGTCGGCCGTGTCGAGATTGACCGACTGGGGATTGAACGTGTCAGCCATGTTGAGGGCCTTGGCAGAGAATGGAGATAAGGTTGCTAACGTCGGATCCCACTAGCAAGCAAGCATATTTTGGGGAGGGCTTATATGAGACAGACGGTCGAGAACCATTGTAGCCTCCTGCCCAACTTGGGACCAACAAGACAGGCCTGCCATATCTACAATTTGCCGACCTTCCGAGGTGCCGGTTTTCCGGGGTTTTTTGAACTGTTCGATGTTGAAGAGAAGGAATGAAAAGAAAGGGACGCCAGTGGGCGCACAACAATGTCAAAGTGCGCATGCTGTGGGGGAAGCCGCCATTTTAACCATCAAGGTGTTTGGAGGCCCACACACACTACGCTGAGATGCAGGGCCGGCATGGCATTCCCGCGTTTGTTGCATCTCGATCGGCAATTTTTTGCCGAGATGTGTGTAGTCTGGTTAGTATTGCGTGTTATTCGCCCTGTCGTCGAGGCAAAACGTCTGGTTCAATGGGGTGCGGGATCAATGCATGTGAAGTGGTCTAATTGATTGATAAATGAGTGGGGTAGTGAGGCTGAGACCCCAAAACAGTGCAGATATTAGTCGATTAAATTGCGTTTAATAAAGTTACTGCGCAGGACGCTGACGAACCGTGGGGTTGTATCACAAAGCCATGCCGCAAGCGAAAGGCGCATGGGATACGATCGCCGTTGATATTAATATACCTATGCGTCCATCTCCAGACTGCTAGTGTCAAACATCGTCCCAATACCTTCACCAATAAGCTGGACAGCCACTTTGACAGTATCTTTATTCAATCTAGCATCATTAGACTAGGATACCTGCCAGAGGAATCCCCTGAGTGATGAGTGAATTCTTATTGTATGACGTAATGAAATATTGATCACATGTTAAGTGTTCTTTCTGGCTAACCATGGTGCGAAATGAACATGAACTGCAAGGATTTAGGCAACAAACAACTTACACAAGTACTTCCACTCACAGTACAGAATGCATCGTGAAGCCTTGCATCAATGAAAAAGGCAAAACCAAATCGTATCTTTCTGTTCATGGAACATTTCTTCAAGCATTTTGTCGGGCATATCCAGAATGAGCACATCGCGTCAACTGGGGTGATTGAAAGTATCTATGGGTGAGTTTTTCATATGAGTAAATAAAAAATGGGTTGTTCCTCTGCAACTCGAGATGTCTGATGCAAAAGACCAAAGGGAAGCGGGAGCAATTGAGGGATCCGGCTTTACAGCACGTCGAGTTAATGCGAAGTCGTATTTACCCTTGGATCTAGACAAGGTGAGGAATTGGGCCTCAAAAAATTCAAATACATAAGTAATACTCGTGCGATGCCTTGCTCAATTTCTGGCATCCTCATGCTCAATATGTACGCTCGAATAAAAATGGCTAGTTACAGGTTGCCTTGCGGGACAACCGACTAAGAAGATATCCTCGCTCCCGGGTTTTGCGATCTAACCTCTAGTCTGCCGTATTAACCCTTCCTGCACCATCACTCGAGTTCTCGAAATGGACCCAATTACAGCTTTAACTGCCATCTGGTCAAAGGTCAGTGGTTTTCTTCCCTCCAAGACACCAGACTTGCCTCGCTCATGAATCTTGTCAACTCCTCATGTTCCGACGTGCCTTGAATGACGGAAGGGAAGTCCCATTCAAATGTAAAGGTAAGTATCAAGTCGGTGTCGGCGACTGTCGGGTAATAAGACACAATATTTGTCGTTACTGAGCCTTCGGCCTGTTCAAATCGTATCTGCGCACCGTGAGCCAGCTTACGTGGTGGCCTCAGCTGAAGTCACTTACCCAAAGATCTCCATGTGTAGTGATGGTTTCGCGCATGAGCCTCTTGCCCCATTTGCCAAGGTCGACAGTGCATTCACGTTGTATAACGCCCTCCTTTTCATGAAGGATTTTGCATTCACCCAGGATCGGAGCAAACTGGCGTGGATTGCGCGATTTCATCTCTAGCGCTCGCCAAAGCTGATCGCGCGTGAGAACTAGAGTGTCTCCGGGGCCATTGACAGGTTTGGACCCGGTACCGTAGACTCTGACCATGTTGTACGTGAAGGACAGTTCCCAGTTTTGGTTGATGGCGAGTTTGTGTGAGTGTCAATGATCAAGACCGGACTATGAAAGCTTGATCTCCTCAAAATAAATCTCCCAGTGAACGATTTGAAGCAGCATTTAACTGCTCATCCCTATAATCAATCGCTAGCCTGTTCCTAGCGTTGATTCGGTGGAGATGGTTGCGGCCACACCGAGCCGGTCAGGACCGGAGGAGCGGATAAGCAACTCGGCAATCGTATGTTGTATCAAAGTGTTGTTGCTTGACTCGGTTGCGATTACAAGGTCTGACCACACAACCAATCATACGGGGATCTTACGCGTACAGCGTGTCAGTTCGACCCGCCCTCTCTTCATCGCATCACGGCTTCAAGTGGGACATGACTGCAATGGAAGAGGTGCAGTTCAGCTCTACGCGGCGTGCTGTGGGGCCAGCCGCTAAACCACCGCTAGTAGCTCCCCTGAAACCATTTTCTCAAGCCTACCCACTTAGTTTCAACACTCTGTGTAAGAAGCGGTGACACGCGCAAAGAGACCTCATCATGGTATGTGATGCTCGGAACAAGCATCCTTTTTATTCTGCGGGATATCATATAAGAAGAATACAAATATTTTTTCTCCATTCTTCTTTCTTCGAATCTTTTGCCCCTATAACCAATCGTTTGTCATTCCTGTTCTAAAAACGCACAAGACTTAGTGGTGACGCTAGTCACCGCCGCTTCTTTCATCCCGTCCATTTCCAGCCACAACTGGAAAGCCATCCTACCTTTTCCCGCAGGGAAGCATGTTCCATTGGCCATCTAGCGACCTACTGCATTTGCCGAGTCGATTCTGCATCCATGACAAGCTAGGTTTCATGATACTTTCCATCTGATCCAATTGGCACCTGGAC
Organism: Calonectria crousiana; assembly: GCA_013406985.1. Lineage (NCBI taxonomy): Eukaryota > Fungi > Ascomycota > Sordariomycetes > Hypocreales > Nectriaceae > Calonectria > Calonectria crousiana. Next base: position 355,229 of record VTGD01000004.1, on the reverse strand, counting down.
TAAAGCCTCATCAGCGGCTCACCATCGGAACCACAATGATGCTAGACGTATCGCCGCCAGTATGAGTGGGTACAAGATAAAGTCGAGGACCCAAAGTGGTCATGGGTGTGCCACAGCCTTTAGCGTTTGGCCTGGACAGCAGCCACCATCAGCTTCGATCCTAGTATTGGTCTTGGCTTAAAGTCCCATTCGATTTATCCCCACTCATGAGGTCATCAGGTTGACGAGGTAGAGACTTGCAAGAACGGGGCCGATGATTGTCGGGTATGCCCAGACACTAATCCCATACGTGACATTAAGAGACGCTGAATATTAATCTTGAACGTTCCTCTTTCTCAGTTGTTTCCCGCAATGTTAAAATTCAATTCCTGGTTAAAAATATGGTAAATAACCTAGAGATTTGAATGTGAAGAATATGGATTGCTCTTCTTGGACTTCTTCAGGGAGCCACAGCGATTCATTAATGCTTAGAATTATCTCTGCATAGATACGGAATGGAACTGCGTAATCCTTTTTACTAAGATTCATGTACTTGAACATTTTGCAGATCGGATGTCGCTTTTCGTAAAGGGTACAATATGGATACAGATCGTACGAAGTGTGGGTACGGTGGCAATCGCTTATGGCATCTCCCGATTGCTGATCAAGATGTGGATAGATATTTACTAAAAAAATCCGGTAACGTATAATTTGTTGATGTATTCAATATGGTGAGGATTTATTATAGGTATTTATTTATATCGTGTATCTGAAGTGAACATCGTAGTCACCTAGCTGGGGGTTGGGCTCAATGGGTGTGCCAGCTTGTTCAGCAGCTCGGATTTTGGCGGCTCGCTTACGGTTCACCCATGTAAATCCGGCCATCAGGCCCATGACGATACAAAATGCGAAGCTGGCGAGACCCAACGCGATGGAGAGTCCAGGAATGTATCGAGGAGATGTATCTGTCGTGAAAATCTGTCCGACGGCAACACCAGCTGTATTTCCCAGACAAAGCGTGAAACCAACCATGGTTGCTCGTTTGTAGTGTCGCGCAACGTTGTCCTGTAGCCACATGAGAGACAATCCAGTGGTGGGGTAGATTCCGAGGGCAGCAACTAGAAATTGTTAGCCATTATCCATTATGCAGGATAAATTCGACTCACCGAAGCATGCAAAGAACCGCACTTTAAGGTTGTCAACGCTGATGAGAATGGCGTAACCGATGATCAGACAGAGCAGGCATCCAGCGATATAAGGGCCTCTGACTCCGTGTCTGTCGGAGAAATATGCGATGATCAGGAAGAATATCAAGGCGCAGATGTAGATGGGGACAGTGACGAGGTTGGCATGAACAGACTTGTATCCGAGGCCACTCACAATGGCAGGCATGAAAGTGGTCAAGCCATACAGTGAGATGTCGACAGAAAACTGGTAGGCAAAGAAGGCATACCATTTGGGATCAAGGAACGCCTGAAAGCAATCGTTCCAAGAAAACTCATCGTCGTGGCCCCAAGAAGGGTCGGAATCGTATCGAGCTTGCATCATCTGCTTCTCCTCTGCAGTAAGAAACCACGCATCAATTGGCGACTTTGGGCAAACGGCCCAGAAGCATGGCACCACAAGGACGGTCATGGCGCCTTCAATGGCAAAGAGCCATCTCCACCCTGAATAGTCACCCGTGCGGATTTGGGTCAGGCCGAACGCAAGAATTCCACCAAAAGCGCTAGAAAAGGCGCTAAACGCAAAGATCAATGAGGACCGTTTCCCCCGTTCCGACTTTTTATATACCCAGCCGATGTAGACGTTGATGCAGGGGATTAAACCGGCCTCAAACAGACCAATGAGAAGTCGACAAGCATAGAGGCCTTTCCAATCCTGCACGAAGCCTAGAACAGGTTAGCGATCGTTCTGTGGATTTGAATCACGATCACGAACTCATGCCCAAGGTTGCCATGGCCCAGCAAAAAGCAGATATAGACATCAAATACTTGGGGCCGATTACTTTTAGCAGAATTGCAGCAGGTCCTTCGAGAGGAACGTAAGTCGCAAAGCTATCAACGATTAGCCAACAGAACCCCAATCTACAAATGTGTTCGCCGTACAGCAGAGTTGTGGCTGTGCCGAATTGGTTTCCGACAAGACCAATGTCAGCAGGCAAGCCAGCAACGTTAGCATTACCCAAATTGCTCCGATCCAAATTGGACATCATGTACAGAACTCCCATGGCAGTTACGACATAGATCTGCATCAAGTCAGCTTGGGTACATGATGTGACAGAATTGCCGTATTCACATCAAATTTCCTCATCATCCGCCTCTCCTTGATCGGATCGATGTAACTTCCCACTGCTCCATTTTCGTAATCCTGTGGCAGCGAATCATTTTGGATAGATCCGACCTTTTTGGCCGGAGGGAGAGTTTCGGTCGCTGTTGCAGCCATCTCAATCAGAGGGGAGGAGCTCCAACAGTGGTATCGCAAAGGATTGGCTCAATTGAGGCAATTGACAAAGGAGGAGCGCATTCAGATGGGTTCATGCAAGGTGACATAGAACTGGGAGGCTGAAATTATTACATTGTTGGGCTACAGCAAATGAATGCTCGCTAGCTACTGGCACACCGACACAAAGACCACTTGCCAGAATGGGCATGCTATCTACCGATAAGTCGGCCAGGGTTCATGAATACCATGCGATATACTATATACAGGGGCACTTATCATGATCCTCGAAGATAACAATGTCGCATACCTCCACAAGTGGTGGTTCGATAAGACAATCAATTCGCGGCCACGGCTTATCGCTATCGCGCTGCGTCGGCATTTCAGCCGGGCTCGGCACGTAGCCGACCGGATCGAAGTCCCGAAGGCATTGGGTGGAGGCGGCCGTAGTAAGCGATGATGGAATGGGAAGAATGGTTCATATCTCCAAGGACCCTTGTTAAGCGAGAAAGATAATCAATACAGAGCATATCTATGCGCTAGCATTCCCAATAGTGCAAGGTTAATAATTCAATTATACGAGAAGGAAAAGAAAATGGCGACGGCTGCAGCACCAGGCATTCGCATCGCCATTGACAGAGGTGGCACCTTCACGGACGCCTGGGCATGGCTTCCAGAAACACAGGAGGAGCTTGTCATCAAGGTGCTCTCACAATGCCCTGATGAATACGACGATGCCCCAACGGAATGTATCCGACAAATCCTCGAGATTGCCAACCATGAAAAAATTCCTAGAGGAACACCTTTGGATCTCGGCCCCGTCGAGTTCATCCGCATGGGAACCACGGTGGCCACAAATGCACTGCTGGAGCGCAAGGGCGAGCGCGCTGCCTTGGTCATTACAAAGGGTTTCCGGGACATTTTAGAGATTGGCAATCAGGCCAGACCCCACATTTTCGATCTGTCAGTGCGCCGCATGGCCAAGTTGTACGAGACTGTGGTCGAAGTGGATGAGCGCGTCACCATCGAGGGCTTTGCCGAGGACCCAGAGCCGACGCCCATCGATGTCGAATCCGATGCTAGTTTAACCACCGGGTTGGCGGGGGAGGCGGTGCGCGTCATCAAGACGCCAGACTACGACCAGGTCCGCAAAGATCTCTCTGAACTGTGGGACAAGGGATACCGAAGCTTGGCTGTAGCCATGATGCACTCGTACACGTTTCAGGAACACGAGCTGGGCGTGGCAAAGGTAGCGCGGGAGCTCGGTTTCAGGGTCGCAGTGTCTTCGGACCTACAAAAGATGGCCAAGATTGTGCCCCGAAGTCAATCCGCCGTTGTGGATGCATATCTGTCGCCCATAACCGACGCGTATCTTGAAAACTTTAGAAAGGGCTTCAAGGGCCAACTCCGGGGTGAAAATGCTCAAAAGTTATTTCTGAACCAATCCGATGGTGGTTTAACCGCGTTTGATAACTTTACGGGTCTTCGAGGAGTGCTCAGTGGCCCTGCCGGTGGCGTAATTGGTCTCTCAAAAACGTGCTACGACGAGAAGGATGCAAAACCCGTACTGGGCTTCGACAGTAGGTCTTTACAGCTTTGGTGCCTTGTGTCGCCTTGAGAGCACTGGTGGCTGACTTTGCATTAGTGGGAGGTACCAGTACCGATGTAGCGCGTTATGCTGGATCTCTTGAGCACATATTTGAGAACACCATCGCAGAGGTGACTATCCAGACGCCTCAGCTGGATATTAATACTGTCGCCGCTGGTGGTGGTTCTATTCTTACATGGGAGAATGGTCTGTTCAAGGTCGGCCCAGGAAGCGCGGGCGCTAACCCCGGGCCTGCGTGCTATGGCCGAGGAGGTCCTTTGACGGTAACCGACGCCAATTACTTCTTGGGAAGAATCATTCCAGACCTCTTCCCTCGGCCTTTGGATCTGGATATTGTCAAGAGCAAGTTTGCTGACATTACAGCAGCCATCAATCAAAGTAAGGAGGGCAGCGTGAAATTTACAGCTGAAGAGGTCGCCATGGGTTTCCTCTCCGTCGCAAACACAACTATGACTAGGCCGATTAGAACGCTCAGCGAGGGACGTGGATTCGAGACAGCTGCTCATAACTTGGGCTGCTTCGGTGGTGCTGGCGGCCAACACGCCGTTGCCGTTGCCCGGGACCTGGGTATCCAACATGTCATCATCCCTCGCTATTCCAGTATTCTCTCTGCCTACGGAATGGCTCTCGCCGATGTCGTGGTTGAAAACCAAGAGCCTGAATCACTTACGTTCTCCGAGGATGCCGTTGAGAGACTGCAAGAGAGATTTGAGAGACTGTTTTCCAAAGGCTGCGAAGGGCTTTTCTCGCAGGGCTTCAAGGAGGATCAAATCAGGCACGAGCGGTTCTTGAACATGAGATATCAAGGAAGTGACACCGCCCTGATGATTCAGCACTCTGGTCCCATTTCCGATTTCGGCAAGGCTTTTTCTGATCGCCATCAACAAGAGTTTGGCTTTACTCAGCCTCGCGGTATCATTGTGGATGATGTTAGAGTGCGCAGCGTTGGCAAGGGCGCGGACCTCAAGCTGGCGAATCCATTCGAAGACTTGCGCAGGGTTCAGGCTTCACCTCCTGTGACTCCAGTCAAGCCCCAGTCCATCCGAAAGGTGTATTTCGAGAACCAGGGATGGACTGAGACTGGGCTGTATCTGCTCGGCGATCTTCCCACTGGCGCCCGTATTGAGGGACCAGCCATGATTGTTGACAAAACACAAACTGTTGTGGTAGACCCTGCTAGCGCTGCCGTTGTGCTGTCTGAGCACCTGATGCTTGAGATTTTGGATGTGGAAAAGCCCGAGATTGCTACAGAAGCAGTAGACCCTGTTCAGCTGAGTGTATTCGGTCATCGATTCATGAGTGTTGCGGAGCAAATGGGTCGAACGATGCAGAAGACGTCCATCTCGGTAAATATCAAAGAACGACTTGACTTTTCGTGTGCTGTTTTCTCAGCAGACGGAGGCCTCGTTGCCAATGCCCCACACATCCCTGGTCACCTGGGCTCAATGAGTTACGCCGTTGCGTACCAAGCCCAGCTTTACGGGCCTGGGGAACTGAAGCCTGGCGATGTCCTCCTGAGCAACCACCCCTGCGCAGGAGGAACCCACTTGCCTGACTTGACAGTCACCACACCCGTGTTTGATGAAAACGACACTTCCAAAATCCTCTTCTTTGTGGCAAACAGAGGACACCATGCTGATATTGGTGGCATCCAACCCGGGTCAATGCCACCCCATTCTACCGAGCTTTGGCAGGAGGGTGTGGCAGTGGAAACCTTTAAAATCGTCAAGGAGGGCGTATTCGATGAAGAGGGCCTTCATGAGATCCTCGTCGATATCCCTGCGTCTTACCCGGGCTGCAGTGGGACAAGAACGCTCAAAGACAACATTGCCGATTTGAAGGCAGCCATTGCTGCTAACAAACGTGGTATCCAGCTCATTACAGCACTGGTTAAGGACTACTCTTGGCCGGTGGTGCAGTTTTACATGGAGGCAATCCAGAATAATGCTGCGCAATCTGTTCGCTCACTCCTCAAGGTATTTTCGAAGCGGTTCGAGGGCCAGGACCTCCAGGCTGTTGACTACCTTGATGACGGCACGCCTTTGTCACTGAGAATCAACATTGATGGCGACACGGGCGACGCTGTCTTTGATTTTGAGGGGACTGGTTACGAACACTTTGGCAATCTCAACTGCCCTCCCGCAGTCATGTATTCTGGCATCATGGTAATATTAAAGGAAGAAAACTCCCGACGTTACACCCCCACTAACATTTTCGTAGTACTGCTTACGATCTATGATTTCCAGCGACATCCCCTTGAACCAAGGTTGCTTGGCCCCCATCAAGCTCATTCGTCCAGCAAACAGCATTCTTTCACCCTCGCTGAAGGCTGCTACTGTGGGCTCAAACGTCGAGACATCACAGAGGATCGTGGATCTGATTTTCAAAGCTTTCCAAGCCTGCGCCGCGTCCCAGGGTACTTGCAACAACCTGACATTTGGTTATGGCGGAACGGATCCCGAAACGGGCAAGGTGGTCAAAGGATTCGGCTACTACGAAACGATTGCGGGAGGTTCTGGAGCTGGTGCTGATTGGGAGGGAGAAAGCGGCGTGCACACGCATGTCACAAATACGCGCATCTCTGACCCAGAAATCTTTGAGCGCCGCTACCCGGTTCTGCTCCACGAGTTTTCTATTCGTCGAGGCAGCGGCGGCCCGGGACTAAACCGCGGCGGTGATGGCTGCATCAGAGACATTGAGTTCCGCCAGCCGCTGCAAGTGTCCATCCTGTCTGAACGCCGTGTCATCGCCCCGTACGGCATGGCAGGAGGCGACGAAGGCAAGAGGGGTCTCAACCTGTGGATTCGCCGCGATGTTGATGATGGGACAACCCGAACAATCAGCTTGGGTGGCAAAGCGACCACCAGCATGAATGCCGGCGACAGGATCATCGTTCTTACACCCGGTGGCGGAGGCTATGGCGCAGATCCGAACAAGGAGAAGAAGAAGGAAATTTTCGGTGCTTTCAAGATAGGCGACAAGTTTGCGGACAGGGCAGAGGCTAGAACAAATGGAAGCGTTGCTCAAAGGAATGCCACGGCAACGGGGAATTAGAACTAGGACTGTTTCGAATAATTAGTCTGCGTGCGACGATTATCACCGCCAGTTTTTTTTATCCTACGTAACAAAGCATACATCAAATCGAAGTCAAATGTGGAAAACTCATCCGCATCCATATCATGGTGATGGGAACTGTGTGTCAAAGTTCAATCAGGCTTGTATGTAAGTCATGCCCCGAGCACAGCGAGTAAAGAGCTCCACAAACATTGCGCACAGCTGCAGCTTGACTACTACAAAATTCGTTCCGACCTGATGGTCCCAGTGTATGCAGGTCCAGAGTCTCTGAGAATACCCGACATGGGACTATCCCAACTGTCGCGAGTATGCACAACTTGCCACGCCCTTGTTTTGACAAGTCGTTACCCTTGGGATGACTTGTGGCGGGTCTGATCCACCAAGGCTCGGGAAGCGGCTTCCTTGGACTCCGAGCGCCGATTGTGCCGAGTCTGAAATTCACACATGCTGAATGCATCCCATCTGCAAAGAAGAGGAATGCGTTGCCAGCTAGGTTTGAAACTGTAAAGCTAAATCGAGAGCAAACCTGCAACAGAGGCGCCAATTAAGCAGGGTAAAATGGAGGCTTCATTGGATTACGAGACTAAATTTGGATCTTTGTTTCCTATCTTTTTGCCCTCCAATTATAGGGATGAAGAGGATTACTGTGTGCTGTTGGGCTCAAGCCGTGTTGTCTTAACTTCAAGTGTTGTGATGTGATGTGATGGTGCAGTGTTGTAGTGAGCGGGGAGTCGCGTGACAAAACCCAATCTTCACAATGGTCGTGTTGGGTGTTCCCACAGCGCCAACCCGAGTATAAATAAATCTGCGGTCTGCATTATCTAGGGTCTCTAAAAAACAAAATAGCGGCATCTAAAGTACCTTGAAGCCAACTATCACATAAATCACATCACCCTCAATCCCTGCCATGGCGTCTCCCAAGCTTGGAGCCGAGCTCGACGAAATAAGCTCTTCGATTCAAGCCATCTCACACTGTTTTCCTGCACACAGTGTAGGAGTTGGCGATAACGACGTCATTAACAAAATCACACAAACTGAAGACATATCCCGGCTCAGCAAAATCGGCACACCGTGTGCGCGTCACGATGTTGAACATGTCGTAGGAGAGGCCATGATCGTCTTCGACTACCGGATGCGGATGAATCACCCTCGCTTCATGGCATTCATACCCTCGTTTGCATCACCGTTGTCCTGGCTCGGAGAGTCATTAACAAGCGCTTTCAACCCATTTGCAGGTTCCAAGTTTGAGGGATCTGGACCCAGCGTCATCGAGAACACACTCCTGGAATGGCTCGCCTCGCGCGTCGGCCTTCCTTCGACAGCCGGTGGAGTATTTGTCTCAGGTGGCTCAGTCGCAAACCTCACCGCGGTGGCTGTGGCGTATGATCGCCTACTGCCTCGAGACAAGCACTTGCTTGGCGTGGCGTACCTTTCAGATCAGGCACACTCGTCTAACGCCAAGGCCCTTCGGATTCTCGGCTTCAGCAAGGACCAAATTCGAATCTGCCCTTCCAATGAAAGGTTTCAATTGGAGCCAGACACTCTGTCAAGAGCCATTGCTGCCGACAGGGAGGCGGGTCCCCTTTGTCGTCGTGACCTCGTGCGGAACAACCAACACCGGAAACATCGACCCTTTGGATGGTCTTTCCAAGGTATGTCGCCGGGAAAATGTCTGGATGCACGTAGATGGTGCCTACGGTGCATCTGCTGCACTCGCAGCCACGCGGAGCTCAGTGGTCAAGGGTCTTGAACTCGCAGATAGTCTTTCATGGGACGGGCACAAATGGCTCTTTCAGACATATGGCTGTGGTCTTCTGTTTGTAAGAGATAAACAATACCTCATGGAAAGCTTTGCCACGGATGCAGAATATTTGCGAGACGCCGCGCAAGAGGACAATCCAAACTTTTGGAACTACGGCATCGAGCAAACCAGACCAGCCAGAGCCATGAAGATGTGGTTTACGCTCCGAGTGCTGGGCGTTGATTTGCTAGGAAGAATGATTGACCAGGGATTTGTGCTGGCCGAAAGGGTCGAGTAAGAGTTGCGTAAACTACCCGACTGGGAGATCACAAGTCCCGCCACCATGGCCATCCCCACGTTCCGCTTTGCCCCGCCAAGCATCCCAGCAAATCACCTCGACGCACTCAACGAGGCCATCTCCGGACGACTCTTGGAGGGAAACATTGCTGGAGTCATCACTACAGAAGTGAGAAATCACGTGGTTCTTCGGATATGCTCGCTCAATCCCAAATTTACCGAGGATGAGATGGCTGCAGTGATTGCCGACGTCAATCACGCGAGCCGAGAGGTTCTCCAAGAATATCAAACAATGACGGAGGAGATACGAAGCAAATTTTTACGAGTGAAAGGAATTGAGAACGGGTATTTCTCTCAAGGAAAGTTTCCTGTGCAGTGATACAGTGCATCAATGCACCTCTACTCGGTACACGAAATGTGAGAAATTCTCGCACTATTGGGTTCGTCCATCTTCATACATCTAGACCAATGCAGAAGTATATCAACTCGAAACTCCAAATTTACTACCAAATGGTTGCATATAAAACTCTTCCGTGATAGCTCTAGGTCCAAGTACAAACACAACATGTTACTCTGCACTAGGGCAACAGCAGGCTAAATTCGCATCATGGTATGCGGAGCACGCGATCAATGCTAAAGTTGCATGTAAATCTGTAATAAAATTTGATAGCGCTGGATACACCATCAGCTCCTCGTAGCAGGACGATCGGATCGAACCTCCGCAGTTGTGGATCCGATCGGCCAAGAGATAAGTGATAGCCGGCTCGGGACAGCTTGATAAGTCGGCCAACGCGTCACGCAGGCTATATACGTAGTAGTCGATACACAGGAAAAGTGGCACTCGGCGTAAAAGCCTTGGCCGCACCACCACAACTCCCTCGTCCAAGATCCTTGTTAGCGCGCCGAGAAGTGTTGCTCCTTGCGCCCAACTTGACCAAGACGGGACCCCTCCAACGGCCAAGATGACGGTCAAGCCTGATATTCTCATGATCGATTCTACGGTGCAGAACATTGATGTTGCGCGAAGAAAAACACTAGCCGACAAGTTCAATCTCATTCAGTACGACTGCGAATCAATCGAGCAATTCAAGCAACGCTTGCAGCCCGGCGGTCCTTACTCCAAGTTGGTGGCCATTTTGCGCAACGGCTGGCTCAAGGCGGGTCCGCTCGCCCAGCTACGCCCTTTTGCAACCGATGTGGTGCCGCATTATCCCCCATCGCTGAAGCTCATCTGCTGCAGCGGACATGGGCACGACACGGCCGACATAGAGGCCATGACGGCGCGCGGCATATGGTATTGCAACACGCCTGACGCATGCACAGAGGCTGTTGCCAACACCGGCTTGTCCTTGGTGCTCGATTCATTCCGTTTTCTGTCCTTCGCACAGTGGTGCGCCAGGTATGATTGGATGCAAAGCCGCGAGCTGGGCACCAAAGCAGTCGACCCAACTGGGAAGACGCTGGGAATAGTCGGCCTCGGGGACATTGGCCTCACCATCGCACAAAAATGCGAGGCCGCATTCCAGATGCAGATACGCTACCAAGGACCTCGGCGAAAAGTCGAAGCTGAAAAGTCGCTGAAAGGGGGGGCTGTGTACTATGCCACCGTGGAAGAGATGATCCCCAACGTTGACTGCATTGTTCTTGCGGCACCTTACACGAAAGAAACCCACAACTTGCTATCTCGCGAAAGATTCAATCTTGCCAAGAAGGAAGGCATTAGGGTAGTCAATGTGGCTAGAGGAAGCATGATAGATGAGGAGGCGTTGTTGGAAGCTCTAGAAAGCGGCAAGGTAGTTGGCGTTGGCCTCGATGTGCATGCCAATGAGCCCGGCATCAATCCAAAGCTGAAGGATAACTGGAGAGTGACAGTTCTGCCACACATTGGCGTCTGCTCAAACACAAGCTGGGAAAATTTTGAAAAGAAGAATCTCGATAATGTTGAGGCCTTCTTCAGTACGGGCAAGCCAGTCACTCCAGTCAACAATATCGAATAGAATCCTAGATAAATTATAAACAACCTTAATAATAGTTCAGCATCTTTTTTTTCTACGTTTTATTCTTTGTGCTACCTTCAAGATACAACCTTGGTAAATGCCTCTGGATGAGCATTGCAGTCAACATCATCGAACTATGTTATTGAAGAATAAACCATAGTTCTAGCGTCGCTAACGTAGTAAAACATACTATTTGGAACATTTATTAATTGAAATTACGCAGAAGCGGCGAGTTAGCCGTTTGATGGTGCTGGATTCCGCCTTGGCCGCTTGGCCGTAATGGAGCCCAGGCGGCGAAGCTCCACTTCAGTTCAATCGGCCAAGGTTGGCCGACTCCACAGACGGTCCAATTAAGCCTCTCGTATACTTGGGTAAGGCTCCTATTAATCGTGAGCTTCCGTCGATAAGGTGATTCGCAAGCAGAAACCTCAAACCAGAAAGAACATCATTAATTCACCCATAATGGCTTCAACAGCAGTAACAACGCCTAGACTTCTGACCGTGGCTGCGGCTCAGCTCGGGCCCATCGAGAGCCTGGCCACCCCGCGGTCGGAGCCTCTCGATCGCATGATCAAGCTTCTCAATGAAGCTGCTACCAAGAGCGTCAAGCTAGTCTTGTTTCCGGAACTCGCCTTTTCAACCTTCTTTCCCGGCTACGTCATCGAGGACCCTGCCGAGCTCGCTAAATTTTTTGAGCCGGCATCCTCGTCAGATCCATATGCATTCATCAATTCGCCGAACATCAAGCCTCTTGTTGATTGCGCAAATGGGCTAGGCATCGATATTTCCTTTGGTTTCGGAGAGCGGTGGACGGGAGAAGATGGCAAGGTCACGGACTACAACACGGCCGTCTATTACTCAGCCTCCCAGCGCAAGTGCATCGCCAAGTACAGAAAGGTTCACTTGCCCGGCCGCTATGAGCCGGACACGCGGCCTGGAGTCACCCAGCAGCTAGAAAAGAAATACTTTACTCCCGGTAACCTGGGATTCGAAGCATTTCGCGTCCCAGACCTGGTAGGGGGCGCGCTCAAGGCCGAAGATGTCGATCCTGCTGCCGATCTGGAAACCACACATGGCAAGGGAGACCCAATCCTGGGCATGCTCATCTGCAACGATCGACGTTGGGCCGAGGGCTGGAGAAGTTATGGATTGCAGGGCATTGAGCTGATTTTGGTAGGCCTGCTTTCGGATCTGGAACACCCTGGCGCTATGAGACTTACACCACACACAGGAAGGATACAACACAACGGCCTTTGCGCCGCAGTACGATGGCACGAACGAGGAGCAAGAAGAAGAGGCCCTCTTCCACCACCGCTTATCAAACCAGGCTGGCAGCTATCAAAACGCTTGTTACAGTATCCATGCAGGAAAAGCTGGCAAGGAAGATCACGGATCGCTGATTGCCGGCTCCAGCATTGTTGACCCCAATGGGCACATTATAGCAGAGTCCAAGACTCGTGAGGACGAGCTGGTATGCGCAACTATAGACTTGGCCAAGTGCAGGAAGGGCAAGGAGAGGGTGTTTGCTTTTGACAGGCATAGAAGAACGGAACACTATTCGCGTCTGGTAGATCAAGTTGGAGTCAAGGAGCCTGCTCTGCTTAAGAAATAATTTGCGCTATCTGGTTATTGAATACTTATTAAATGCTCATCACATGCAGATCAAAATCACCCAATTTCGGTGAATCGTGTCTTGCGGTCTCTGGTTCCATGTCTTTGACAACCCGCAGGTCCCGAAATTGAATCTCGAACACGGGTACCAGAGGGTCATGGATACTGGGCCGAGGCTGTTAACCAGTGGTTCGTGCAGCTAATAAACCAAAAGGTTCTTCCTTGGACAGCATGCACGTTGAAAAATCCACGAGATATACTTCATCAGCCAAATGTTTTCAACGGTGCTCTTGATGACACAGCTTTTACTGTACCTCACCCTGATACCCTGAAGCGTAACGATCCGCCCACCCAAATCTCCTGGTGTCAAATGATCGCACAAATGCAAGGTCAAGGAAATGGATTTACATGAGGCATTTTCTAGCAGCCCACACACCCGTGTCTTACATCCGAAATGGGATTAGCACTTGTTGGTGATGCCTCCCAATTGCGACGGGACGTCCAAGAAGGGTGGAGGCACGAATGTGATCGAGTGTGAGATAGGGCTAGTAGAGAGACAAGGTGCTGCTTTGGGGCCAGCAGGATATCCACCAGACCTCTTCTTACAACACCATAAAAACCGGCAATGAGTATCACCGCTTTTTATCGATGCTCTTTCTCCAAAGTTTATGAAAATGCGGATGAGAGGACCGAGAAACGTCTCATTGAAATGAAGACACAGAACAGAACTAAAGTTGCCCTTGTGAAGTAAAATCCGGGTGCCTTGACCAACAACCAAAGCCCAACTAGTCAAGTGGAAACGAGCTGGACTGACACGCTGTATCTTCGGAGGCAATACCCAAAAGAGAGCAGATGAATTCTTTTTTCTTGTCCTTTTTGCCTAATTTAAACCTTCGCTCAAATAAAATTCTGCCAACACGTGAAAAGTCTACTCCAATTAGCCTGTCAGTCGAAGAACAACCACCATGGATTCTCTTTACGATACACTCCTGTTCTTTGGGGAACGGTACCAGCGGTCGCGGTCGTGAAACTGGCGGCTGGACGGGCTGTCCCTGTCTCACTTGACTCAGGACTCGGGAAATTGCCGCCAAGTACCGTAAAAACTCGCGAAATCCGACCATGGAGTGGAGCCGCTTTTTGCTTTTTTCTCCGCGTTTTGGCTTCTAGACATAGTTTCAATTGGCTCTTCGCATATTTATGGAGACATTTTTGTCTCCACTCCATGGTCGGAGTTTGCGAGTTTTTACGGTACTGAACTGGGCAAGGTAGTGCGAATAGCTATCCCTTTAACTGCGGTAAGACTGCACGCAGGTACCTCCCTCAATCGCCTAAGCAGAAAATAGTATTTTTGAAGTGCAGTGTTACTTAAAATAAGCTATATTATTCTTAATGATGGTAGATTATATAATATTTATTGAAAAATATCATTTTCCATCTTGGAGCTTATGTAGCTGGGAATGCAACTGGGGTGGTACCTGGATGCAGTCTTACCGCAGTCAAAGGGATAGATTTCTCCACATGTGGCGTATTTCGTCACCAACATCAATGGATACGATCAATAAATGTGGAGGTTTCAGTATGCATGATGAAAATAGCCCGAAATTCCCCTTTGGGTTTGTTCGGTATCCCCTTTCTCTACCCCGTCCAACTTCTGCACTCCTGGGCTTGGACTATAAACATCCTTGGTTCCTGGTGCAAATTGAGCAATCCCCAACATTTTCATTTTATCCTTGATTATTTCTGTTCTTCTTGACTAAGACTCAGCCTAATAGTACTCAAAATATGCGCCCCATTACGGAGCTTTTGCCTGTTCGACAAGGCTGGTCCTTGTCAAGGATCCCAACTAGGCCACTGGATCTCGCCGAGATGGCACTGCAAAGAGCTATTGCGCACAACCATGCCTGTAATCACTTAGATAGGGAGCATTTTGGTGTGACACTGCAAATGAAATTAAATTTTCCTAGCTTCGTCACGGATCCCGCTCCGTATTTGAAACGGACTTGGCTCATGACTCGATACCTTCACCCTCATTTAGGCGCAAAGTTCCCATCCATCTCACAGCAGAATCGACTTCACGAAGAGATAGTGGCAGAGCCATTAGAGCCATTGGATTGGTTAAAACATTTTATGTGCACGACAATACATCCACATGCAAAAATGGAGAAGAATTGATGAAGCGGTTCCCCATGTCGACAATGCCAACTGTGCATTGGCTTCCATCAACATCGCAGCTTATTCTCCAAATATCACATAGAATTATTGATAATATAGGGATGCTAAGGCTTGTTCATGGCTTTATGGAATCCCTGGCATTGACCATCGGCATGGGCTTGGATGCCGATCTTAACTCATATCCCACCACAATTCACTACGCAGTTCTCAGTCCCGGAATGAACGAGTTCCTCGACATTGAATCCAGCGATGAAGAAGTTCCAAAATTCATCGAGGACAATGCTGAAGCCGGTTTTAAGCAGTATCGCAGGGCATTGCCGGGAATGGCTTTCCCTATGCGTCCTGGCGCTGAAGGAGCCATTCCTACAGACTCCAGACGCGTGTCTGTGACGCTGCACAAAAGCTTGTCGAATGCAATTTGGAAGAGATGCCAAGATAGGAATATAACTGTTGCTGTGGCGGTACAAACAGCACTTTTGCGGTACCTTGCTTCGCTTTATCAGGACCAGGCTGCGGCCAAAACCTTCCTGGTCCCTCTCGTCACGAACCTACGCAAGATATTGCCTTTCAAATTTAGCACCATAGAGCACGCTGTTGGGATGTATTGTTGGACTATCCCATTCTGTCTTTCAGCAGCACCCGGGAGCAAATTTGAGCAAATTGCTGAAGAGGTGAACGCTATTCACAAGACAGATCTGAGAAACTTTATCAGAGACTCAGAGGGAAACCCTCTCAGCTTTACTAGAATGATGAGCTCATATTTCCGAAGCCAAGCGAAGATGGTTGAGGAATTGCCTCAAGATTTCCAAAGTCGGGAGCCCCGACTGAGTAGCTTGGGGCTCATAGAGAAGTACTTGCGGCGA
The DNA here is from genome assembly GCA_013406985.1 of Calonectria crousiana. NCBI lineage: Eukaryota > Fungi > Ascomycota > Sordariomycetes > Hypocreales > Nectriaceae > Calonectria > Calonectria crousiana. The sequence goes on along the minus strand of VTGD01000004.1, from coordinate 339,446 downwards.
GAGTATAAAATCAGCGAGGGTGCAAAAAGCGCAATCAAGGTGCAAGATATATCGATAGGAAGCGAGGTCCTGGATGAAGGCCAACACATGCATATTCTAATGTTCCGTGATGAAATCAGGATGCAAATCTCATTCAACGAGAGTTACTATGAAACTGGGTCGATGCAGAAGGTCCTGGAAGAAATAACCAAAGAGATTGTTCAACAATTTGACATCAAGGTAGATTAATTTTTCTTCCTGCAGATTACAAATATGCTCCATAGAAGTATTCCATCTGTGTTGTGTGGTGGCATTTCCAACGGGATATAAAATCTTTGTTGCGGAAGCTTTGCCGACGGGTCAGATGCTGCTGACAAGGTTCTATCCCTTTGACTGTCGTAAGCCTGCACCAGCGTACCCCGCCCCACATGACCCCCGCAAAAGCAAAGTGACTTCGAGTGACATCAATGATTTACGAAATCAATACAGTTGAATTTACTATGTAATTTATTTTGAAATTCCCAATGGACTCCCAGCAGCTCTCTAATGAGGCCGTCAACATGTATGACGATGACAGCTTCATCTCAACAGATGACAGCCGCCGCGAGCGGCCCGAGGATAACACCTGCCGACCAACAAAGGCGCCGACTACTGAACGCGGCTATAGCTTCAAGCCAATTGAGCTGCCGCCAGCGCAGGCCCCAATAATAGAAGAATTACCGCAAGACCCGCTATCGCTATTCCAGCAATTTATCCCTGTTTCTTTAGTGGAAAGCTGGGTCCAGTATACTAATAGCTGGGTCAGTTATTTGCTTGAAGAAGCTGGTGAGAGAGGTGACCAAGAGCAAAGGTCGCGGTTACAGGCTTGGAAGCCAACCTCTGTTGCAGAAATCTATGTGTGGATTGCAATCCTTACTTATATGCGAATAACTAAAGAAGACCGGATTGAGGACTATTGGAAGACTTCCCTGCCGGAGAGCCAACGTGCTATTCATCCTATAACTAAGTGGATGTGTCAGATACGTCAGCAACAAAAAGGCGCTACTATTACAGGCTGGAGGCCCAGCAAAGGATAACGGATATGCCGTATCCGAGGCCATGGTGAAACAGCTACGTCGGAAGCAATACTTCCCGTAATATTGTCATTTCTAACAGAACTAGAACATGTCTATATAATTAGATCAGCAGCCTGAAGGGCTGCGACAAGAAAAAAAAGAGGACAGAGAAGAACACAGAGCCTGACAACAGGACAACAATACACAATCTTTTACCTTCAAATCTGACAGGATGTCTTATAATCGGTTACAGCTCTTATCACGGCATATACGCATATTTGACCACACAACAATATATGTAGCCACAACAGATAAGTCATACAGCCGGACCTTCAGCCGGGTTGATGAGTGGTCTAACCCCATACAACTTACATCCACCCGATTCTTCAAACCCGGCACGAATATCGCTATAGATGAGTGTATGGCCCGCTATCTAGGGAGATCTAATGAGACAACAACTGTCAAAAATAAACCTATTCCAACCGGCTTCAAAGTGTGGGCTGTTGCTCAAGGAGGCTATTTCCTTCGGTGGCTTTGGCACAGGCCGGGCCGGAAGTTCGGGTCGGTTGGAAAGCCTCTAGTCAGGCCAGCTTACCGGCGCCGGTCATCACAGCTGCGGCGGCAACGGCAAAAGAAGCCAAAAAGCGGAATTTATCTAAACCCTACACAAAGTGTGGTTATTTCGCTAGTAAACCTACTACCAAAATCCACATATCACGTATTTTTAGATAACCTATTTTCCTCTTGCAATCTCTTTCGCCGGCTCCGTCAATGTGGCCACGGGGCCACAGGCACAGCCCGCCGCAACTGTGGTCTTTATCAGGGCCTCGTCAAGCTCAAAGCTGCCGATAACACCGCTGCCGGCAACCTTCAATTTAATGACCTCAAAGCTATTCCAACCTCTGATAATAAGGTCAATCAAATAGCGTGGAAAGACAACTCCCTTGTGTTATTTTTATCAACTGTATTCATAGATAATGAAAAAGTTGACTGTTGGCGAAAGAAGCCGATAATAGCAAAACTAGCAGCACGTCCAATACAGCATTTTTTCGGTACCGAACCCGTCAAACTGATTTCTATTCCGTCTATAGCTAGTACCTACAATAATGAGATGAATGCTGTCGACCGTGGTGACCAAATGCGGGCGTATTGGAGCCCTTATCAACGTATTCAAAGAGGCAGTTGGAAGGTCCTTGCTTGGGACTTTCTATTTGAAATATCCTTTACTAATTCCTTTATTTTGCAATAGCTTGGGCAGCCAAATTGGAAATCATTTACACGACCAGTAGATTGGCGTCATCATATTTGGAATTGTCTTATCCGAAAATACGGTCCCGAGGCTCAGTCAAGAGAAAGATTTCGGGTTGGAGATGAATTTACGCCTATTTCAGAGCATATTCTTATCCGCAAAGGAAACTCTGAGTGTTTGGCCTGTCAGGGGCACCGTCTAGGGCAGCCAAGGCCTCGCAAAAGAAGAAGGCCGTTGGAAACAATCAGTGGAAATGAACGCCGGGCGCGGCAGTCACGATATCGCTGTGAGAAGTGCAATGTAGCGTTATGTAGATCGGGAAATTGCTGGGACTTATGGCACAGCCCAGTTTAGGTGGGAAATGATGTACCTTTAATTTGAAGCGCTATGGTTGGCTCACATCCCTGCCCGTGACGCAATTGCAGGCTTACGACAGTCAAAGGGATAATGCGCCACACACGTTACACTGGGCCAGGTGCTTGAGTAGGACTAGAAGTTCTGATTGGCCGGTGATCTTGACGGCACCAGCTCGGCTCTTTGTGATAGAAGTCGAAAAGTCTTTGTTTATGGGCTAATGTTGGGCACTGTGGCCTGCCAACTCCTTGTTTGGTTTGTGTCGAATGTCGTCGGCAATGCCGTTGCTATCTCCATTGTTGGATTGCTTTTAGGATCCGTATACCCCTACGCGGCGGCGGTCTTCCTACGTCGCATGAGCCGTCGTGAGGCATTGAGTAGTGTGGGCGCCATTAGTGCTTGCGGTAGTGCTTGAGGTGCTGTTGCCCTCTTTATCACTAGTCTGCTGGTCCACGCTGTAGGCACTTTTATTCTGCATCCGATTGTGATTTTCCTCTTCTTGGTTATGTTGCTGTGCTGGTATTTCATACCGACGACAGAAAAGCGAAGCGAATAATTGAGATTGGCCTGGGAAATAATGAGAGGATTGTATTATTTGGCTTAATAAAATAGAATCTGCCAGAATCATCAGAAATACACCTTTTATCAAGCCCGTTACCTCCGGCGCCTTCAGCCATAAGTTGTGCTTTGTATGGCTAATCCAAGTTGCAGGAAAGAAAAGCGGATTCGTTCACAGTATTACCAAGGCATCACAAGTCAGACAGTACGACGAGCTGGACAGCTGAAACTCTTATCTTGGTTGAGTATCTCAATTGGCTTACTGAAGAAGGCCCAGGCTTTTTTGTAAATACCATGGGCATGGACGACTGAGATGAATTTCGGATAAGCATCATGAACCGCTGAGTGGATCATAAATCCCAGTTCTTTTATCATAGCTTGATTGCCATCTCTGAGTATGTAGCCTTCCGCATGGCCAAAACTATATTAGATTCCCTGATCTAATCGGACTATGATATGAGTTTTAGGAAAAGCCAACACCAATACCTCTCAAATAATCAAAAAATAAGCTAAGTAAATCTTTTCAAAATGGCTCATATCGTGGAAATAAAAAGAAAAATCGTTGGAATTATATTTTTCCACACACTTCAATCAATGGATCTGCATAGCCTGGTTTGAAGCTCTGTCGATGCAGAGATTCTCGGAAAGAATAGCTAATAAGATGATCCAAGAATTTAACGTCCAGGTAGGTTACGTTTTATTCTTGCAGCTTTTAAGCATGCGCTATCGCAATATTTCATCTACTTAGGCTCTGGTATCTCGTGATTGCTCTTGCATCTATCCACGAGTATAGTAGTCCATTCCCCTGCCACAGCAGAATGGGAATGCTTTAAGTGCTGCCGGAAATGGTTGGGGTTATAAAATCTCTTGGCCAAGTTGCACTCGGTAAATTTATGCGCCTCCTCCAAATGCTGAATACCTTCGCCGAATTCCTGGTGTGTTTCGCCTGTTGTATTCCCTGACGTAATTTGGCTAGATCGAGGAAACTCCTGGCCACAGTAGCCGCACATATAGCTCCCTAAAGGGTGAATATTTGATTCGTAGAAGGCCGCATTATAGTCTAACAACTTGGAGCAGGACCAGGAATGTCGACGCGAGTGAAGCGAATTTTGGTGTCTCTGAGCCTCGTTCTTGTTTTTGAATATATTTCCGCAGAAACTGCAAGTATATTGCTTCTCACTCTGGTGCAGTCTGTGTATTTAGTTAGAAAAAGAAAAAAAAAGCCTTCGAGACGGTAGAGGGGGGACTCACCGCAAATCTTCGACAGTTTCGAATCTCTTCGGCTTCCTCGGACAACATTCGCAAAGGAAGAAATCAGCTACTCTTGGCTTGTCATTGGTCTCTTTTGGCCTGGCATCGAGCTCAAAATTTAGCCCGTGTCCATTATAACTCCCTGCTGAACTGAAGCTTGCTATGCTGTCCCTTTTTCTCAGAGTCTGACGAAAAGAGCCATGCGAACGTCTTCTGCTGATGCTGAGATAAGATGCGTCAAGATCATGATTGATCCCTTCTTCACCGTGATCAAAAGATACAGCTTTGGTAAGCGACTTTTCGCTCTCGACCGAATATACATCATTTCCAGAATGGCTAACCCTGGATGTCACGTCTGATGGTAAAAACCTAGGAGGGGGGAGCGGGGGAGGAACATTTTCATCAGAATCCGATAAAACATTGTTGTTACCCAACGCACAATCAATATCCGGTGATGAAGGTGACCTATTGATGTCAAGAAGTCTCAAATCTTTTAAGCTTTGTTGGAAGTGAATATCAGCCTCAGTGGTAGGAGGGTTCAAACTCCCTACTATTAGTGAGAAATAGCCCGGTGTACGTTTGAATCGTGTCTCACGATTATCATTAAAACCATAATCAATAGCCTGTATCCAGGAATCTAGGCCTAGACCTTCGAGGTACTCACTCATTTGAATATCATTCGGTATGTCTTCTCGCAACCTCACCCATCGGGTCCACATCTGCATCTTTATAAATTTCTCGACGATGGAACCTGGATCCACCCCATCTTTCTCTGCTAAACGAGCGTGGTCGAACATGCTTAAAGTAGCATATGGAAGAAGTGCAGGAAAATCTTCAAGAAGTTGAGATTGGCCGGCTTCGGACGAGCTCGCGAGGGAGCCGCCAATGTGCTGATTTTTAGAGATTAGCCCAGCGTCAAAGGACTGGCTCCTCGTTATCCATCCGACAATGTCTATGTTTGCGATTTCGTGCGATAAATTTAGTTTTTCGAGTACTCCCATCGTTTTACTTTCCGCGTTTGACACTTTGTGCTGAGCGATGGCCGACTTTCCACGCGGATGACGCTGATCGCCAGCATCAACAGAAACGGAACTGGAAGATCTTGTACTATTTGACTTTCTCGACGATGATTTATCTTCTTGTCGTATGTCGTTGTCTCTTCTGGCCGCCTGATTTCGTGCTCTAACCAGTGCATCCAGCTCTGAAATATTTATATATGCCAGACAAGTGGATATTATGGAAAGGTGTCCTTTGCCGATATGATGGGTTTGCAGGCTTGGGTCAAGGGTAGAGAAACCCTCTTTTGTCAAGAAGAAGTCGCGTACTGACTCGTGTATAACCTGAACGATTCTTGTATCGCCATGCTCAAGATTCAACGAACCTGCTCCGGCATACACCGAGATATCTTCCAAACCCTTCTCTTGCTGTTCTTCGGATCTGGTATTCTTGACCTCCACCAATCCTCTTGAAATACTTCTGATCTGCCTCTCCAGCTGATCGTCGTTGCTTGTGAAGTGGTCTGATGTGCGCCACTCGCAAAGTGATGATGGCCTGGGTTCCCTGATAAACGCCATGATGTGGTGCCATTCCTGAAGGCGAAGTGGTTGAGTTGCAAGAATAACCCACTGGAAAAGCCGGACCGTGACCTCTTTTATTTCTGGTCTGAGGACAGAAAACATGTCCGCAAACAAGTTTTCAAGAGCTTGAGGGACACTATTGACCAGCTTCAATAAATATTGCATATCCTTGCCATCGTCCCAGTTGCTGAGTACATCATCCACTACCAAGACTACCCAGAGAAACACACCAGCTGACTTCTTCATTATGCTCTCCTTTAAAAGCTCCCATTGGGTCTCTTGCTTTGCGATTCCAAGCTGAAATCTTTGCTCCACGTATGTTGAGATGTCCTGCCAGTTATGTTGTTCCACAATGATTTCTGGGCAGTCGCTCAGAGTGATAGATGGGAAGTGGCGACTGGATAAACAAACATTTAACTCAACGCCACGAGCGTAGGCGGCTTTTGTGATTCTCCGCCAGAAGTATGCCATTTCCCGTAAACCACTTTGGTCGCATTCATCAAGACCGTCGATAAAAATAAACGTCTTCGTATTTGTCGGGTCCATAAACATCGACCCAAAAAACTCTAGAAGGTCAAGCTCTTGCCATACTACTTGGTCTGCGCCCATGAGTCTCATGTGAAGTGTTTTATTTTCCCACTCCAACTGGAAGCGTTCAAGCTGTTCTCTATTGTGTGGTAGGAGTTGGTACAGGAGAGATCGGAAAAGCCCGATGGGTGAATGCTCGAGCTCATCTCCTTTTGCGTTGAAGAAGAAGGCTGCGGTTTGGGAATCTGACTGGGCATGCGCCAGGGCAACTCGCTGGAGAGCCTCCTTCATCAAGGTAGACTTTCCTGCACCGGGCTTGCCCTTAAGCCAAAGAAGACCACAATGTTCATCTCGACCTCGACCCTTTAGCCAATTCTGATAGACATCGCAATCAGCAAGCCAATCGCATGTTGTTTTGGCCGGTCCCGCCAAGCTTTGATATCGAACGCTCATGGCTGGGAACCACAAAGATTGTAAACAGGTCCGGGTCGTATCCGTGAAATTTTCACTTTTAAATCCCCTCTTTGAAGACACAGCGCTTAAGGCAGACTCACGGCGCTGCCTTTGGTGAACTTGACGACCCTTTTTCATCTTTAGCGTCTTAAGAGATTGGTAAATCGAACGAAGCTCTCCAGCAACCTTTCGATAGTTTGGGTCATCCATCCCGGAATACCGACACATGTCCATATGATTCGCTTGGAGTGTCTCAGCATACTCACGATAATCCCCTATCAAGGAAGAGTAATCGGGCACGACCTTTTTCCCCAGTTTTGCCAAGCTGAGGCCTTCTTGGAACGTCTTGACCCGAAAGTCGTACTTTTTCCATAGTCTAGAAAACTCCTCTTGGGCCCTCTCTAGGTCCGACGTCTTCAGTCCAAGAGCGTCGAGAATAATAGGTGTAGTTTCCATGCCCAGACTGCTGATGAGGGATCGAACCACTTCACCAAGCGCAGCAACATCTAGACTGCCTCGATGCGGTGTCCCTAGAAATATGACAGCTGCGGTGGATTCGACGATATTCCTATGCCTAATCTCATTGGATGAAGCAGACTTCGCCAGCATCTATATAATACAACTGTAAATGACAAGGTTGCCAGGCGTGCAATGGGTCGCACTCACTTCTTTGACAATAATTCCGCCCAGACTGTGAGCTACACAGATGAGGGGCCGATCAATATCTCTTTCCCGAGAAAGAGAAAAAAGAAGATCTTTGCTGTGTGAGAAAATACTATTCTCGTTTACAGCACCAGCTGAATATTTTGTGATTTTACTGTCATAGCCAAACGTGAGAATGCGCGAATTCGGACAATCCTCCGGAAGGAAATCAGCAGGCCAGAATATTGGCGCTGATTGAGGATTCTTCTCGTTACCCAGCTTGGTAGACTCGGTGCCCGCGTCGGCTTTTGGAATACCTTTCCACGATCTGCGGCGAAGGCTAGTGGCCACGCGTCGGAACAGACTTCGTCTTTCCCCTTTGCCTTCACCTGACAGCGAAGTTGCTGACGACTCAATTGCATTGGAGTACGGGTTGGAGCGTGTCCATGTCTTATAAGGATGGCCCTGCAAGCCATGGACGATGATTATGCTATGCGATCAAGGAGAGGTCAGTACGAGGATTTGAGTGGTCTCGAAATACGGGATGCGCGTACTCAACGACTGGAGAGCCGTGGTCAGGTTCAAAGACCACTGATACTCCAGTGTCCAGGATCGGGCTTCGCATATCTTAGGAATATGTTGGACCACAAGGGCCACATGGTGAAAAAAAATGATGACGTTGCGTTGTATTCCATCGCGCTGACTTGAATTCGGCTGAACCGCACCCAGCAGTATCCACTTTTATCAATGACTAATCATTCATTTGACTTGGCCCCAATAGCGGCATTGAAAAGAGCTGGATTTTGTTCTCGAACATTTTTAATAAATCTGCATGTCGCGATAATTATTACTAGCGTAAATTAATTCCTCCCATCAGTTCTCTTTGAAATGGGGATATGAGATTAGTGTAGAAAAAGCACACGCCAAGCCCAATACAACACACCCGCACTGTGTCTTTGGAGAGCAGATGCAGCTGTTGACTTCTACCGGTACTAATTTCGGTGTTGAGTCGGCTCGATAGGTCATCTGACCTACCCTACATCTCACCCTTATCTGATACTGCTGATGCGGCCTTGACTAGCAGTTTATTGAAGAGCTAGTTCTCTATAATTTTGCGGCACTAGAATAAACAAGTCGTTGCCTATGTGTATGTGAAGAGTGCAGAGGCTGCTACCAAGTCTCCATCAAACAATGGCATGTGTGTCGGAGCCGTTGTGAGCAGAAGCGATTGCAAAGTCCAGTTCACCAATGCCTTTCCAGCGAGCGTATACTGCAGTGAATTAGAAGTCGGAAACTCGGCAAGATGTTGGCCACCATTGGTCATTTGTGATGTTTGTTAGTGATACTGATATTTAGACTGCATGTGGGTCCATCCATTCTACCTCGGCTGTGAACACCGCCGAATAGGAACTGGAGAGAAATAGGTTGGTGATCCATTCACTCGCTCTAACCAATTGTGTGACCTATGCGCGCCAAGCGGGATAAGCTAATTTTTAGCTTACCCCCAAGGCAGCCAGGTCTGCGATGGCTGCTCGACCCAACTGATGGCATTCTCCGCTGCTGCCTGTCCGCCTCGTTGGGCCTTTGGCGGTGGCCTGGTGGAAATATGCCCTCCCTGCCCAAAAATGCAGGGTTTTCAGCTTCCCTCATTGAAAACTGACCGAGACACGTTTAAATTGGCCATGTGATCATGAGATATTTGACTGCTCTGAAGTAAATTGACACAAAGCTCCCTATTACCACTATAACTATTTCCATCCTTTTTATTCTTACCCAGCTCCAGATAACCCAGCTCCAGATAGCGGCGCCCGTATTCAGCAACGGTCCTTTTAGACTCGCATTTGCAAACAAGATTTTGCTCAAAGAAAGGAATCTCCCACTTCTGCTCCCAATTTCTTTTTTTCTTCTTTTCAAAAATTAGCAGATCAGCCGCGTCCAAGGCCATCGCCCTGGTCCTGGTCTATCCAGAAAATTCTTGTTTCTAAAGCCTCGGCATTCCTCTACAGGCAACTAAATCTTTCACCATGCCTGCCAAAGTCATAGGCGTCAAGCAATCTGAGACTCAGTTCGTTGAACGCTCTGCCGTTCGCGTGATTGTCAAAGACACTGAAAATCGAGTCATCATCATCAAAGCGAGCAAAGACAACTATTACAAGCTTCCCGGCGGTGGTGTCGAAGGCGATGAAGATCATCGAACAGCTTCAGAGCGAGAGGTTTTGGAAGAGACTGGTTGCAGAGTCACCGTCAAGGGTGATTGTATCGCGACCACCGAGGAGTATCGCAATGACCTCCATCAAATATCCTTTTGCTACCTTGCCGATCTACTAGACAAGGATGGAAATCCAGAGTTTACTGAAGAGGAGCTGGCTGATGGATTAAGCCACGACTGGGTTCCAGTGGACGAAGCTCTCAAGTTGATGTCGGAAGTGGAGCCAACATCTGAGCTGGGAAGATATATCAAAGATAGAGATGTCTTCCTATTGAATGAGGCCACTAAATTAGCCTGATGTCGACGATTAGGGCATTCTGATAGAATATAATGCTCAATGGGCTAGTTCTGCTTTTTTCAACAACATTCTGTCCGAAATAAACGCGCTTAAAATACTGAATCATAGCGAGCGATGGAGTTGTTGACTTATACAGCTATTTAAAATCCGCGGCAATTTGGACTGTTAGATTGGTAAACAGCTAATTCAAAGCACTTATTTATTGCTAAATGTCACAGGCTGAGGCCTGGTTGAGGGATACGGCTGTGCCGTATCCACCTAGATTAAGCTTCCTGACCACTTTGGTAGCGAGGGCACACCAAGGCATATATAATCAGAAGAATGCATTTCTTCTGATCGCCTTTCTTTCCTTTCCTCTCTAGCTTTAGATAGACCAATACAGAGCACCCTTCAGGTTGAAACCCAGGACCAGCCCTTCACACTAAATACGGTCTGCATAGCGCGTCTAGTGTATATATCTAGACCTAGATTTGTTTGAAATATGCAGTTTTCCGAGTTAATCTTTGGATGTTTTCAACCCCAGGTGCTCTTTTTCGACCCTTCGGCCCCTTGAAACGCGATTCTACCGGTCACATGTCCTCTCACACTTACCTCGATCAGGTCACGTCACCAAGTTTGGGGGTTGGCCTCATTTATTTGTACAGATGCGCAGATTTACCCCCTCTATGTTGTTGGGCTGGGGCAAGGCCGCACATGACAATCAAAGCCCTGGCCAGCTGTATGCGTGAATTTACAATACGAAGCCGTTGGGGGCCTCATTACGCTTTGATCCAATCCTTAAGCTTTTTTATGGAAAGTCCTGATGTGGCGATACTGGTTACTAGACCGTGATTAGAACGTTGCAACAAGGGGCAATATTTTCGTAATAGGCCAAACAAGCATTGATTTGAAGATAGGAAGACAAGAACAAACCCAGCAGTTGACCTTCCTACCTGTCTATCGGGATGTGCAGAACTTGAGATATGAGATTGAACATGATGGAGGAAATTGGATTGTGGTAAAAGTCCTCCCAATGCTTTTTTCAGTTCACGGTTAAACAGTGGGGAGGTTCTTGCGCGCGCTTCTGTGATCTCCATATTAGTTATGATTTTTCTTTTTCTTTTCTTGCATAGATGGATGATTTTTTTGGGTTGAGGCGTTTCTGCTATTGACATTTCCTTGGTGCTCGTTTATAACATAATGATCAATTCGTATTGAAACGGCTTTATTCGTTTTATTTATGCTCTCAGTTTATCGAGTCGTCCCCAAAAAGCACTCATACGATAAGATTATGTTGCAATTGGTGAATCTGGTCTTTTGATACAATTCCCATTCCTTCTATCCCACCATTTTGGCGAATCCACTTCAAAAATCCTAGCATAGCCTCTTTTCTAAACAACGGTCAATTGCTGGGATGCAGTTTTATCGACGAAAGAAACCGACCTGGACCCAAAGAAACGTTTTTCTTCGTCCGATATTCCAGGCCCATCAGGTCGAATTTCTGAAATGATCTCTGAAATTTTGCAATTTAGACCCAGAGCCGATAGCGCATATTCATGGGCAATTGTTTCTTCTGCCACGCCGCAAATGCTCAGTATCAGGGCGCAAATCACCCCAGTACGATCTTTACCCAGCGAACAATGAATGAGTAGTGGTTCGGGCTTGGAAGGCGGACATACAGCTAGATAGTCAAGGATGCTTTTCAAAGGTTGAGATTTGTTGTTCACTGAGGTAATTGAGGAGAGCACGTCCTGGTAGTACTGAATAAAGCCCTGGTGGTGGTTAGGACATTGTGGCTCATTACTCTTATTTTACTTTCATCATGGCCCTCCTTTTTTAAATTCTGATCCCGTTGAGTGCGATGCCCATTATCATAGTCGTTGTTAGTGAAAACTGGAACCGAGATCCTCGTGGCTGGTTCCCATAATCTGATTCTACCGAAGCCCTTTTTTGTGCTCTCTTCAATCTCACGATCGGAACGAAGGTCAAAGACCTTGATAATCTTCAGCCCCCGCAACTGCGAAATCCCCTTCTCCGTGACAGTTGATGGATTTGCTGATCGATAGAGCAAGCCTGTTTGGACTATCTTGCCAGGTGAATTGGCAACTGGATAGCCACCATAGTCACGAAAATTTGATATTCCATCTATTTTGACAAAGGGAGGGCTTGGCAAATCGGGTTCCATTGTAATCCAATCTTAGGAGTTTAAGCGTCTATGGAGCTGATGTCAGGGTCTCTGTATTCTGGGTACTGTCGGTTGAATATGTGGTGAAAACAACCTTGATATTTGGTTTACACACACTCCTGCATTTTGGAATATGTGGCTTCAATACCACTAAAAGCGTTCTGCCACTCCTGACCGCCTAGACACTGTTAACATGATAGTTTTGTCTCAACTACCGTAAAAACTCGCCAAATCGGACTATGGAGTGGAGCAGCTTTTTGCTTTTTCTCCCGCATTTTGGCCGCTAATCACAGCCTTGATTGGTTCATTGTACATTTATGGGGACATTTTGGTCTCCACTCCATAGTCCGATTTGGCGAGTTTTTACGGTATCCTGACTGTAGGACCCAGACCTCGAAAACTTTGGGCAGGACTTTGCAACATGACGAACTCACAAACTATCATTAATATTAACCATTCAATAAAGGAGATTTCATAAAGCCATAGTTATTTGAAGATTTGTAATAAGGGTAGCGGCTTTGAGAGGCGAAGTTTCAGTGACGGAATTGATGTCCGGACCAATTGCAGCACCGTGCAGAATCGACTGCACCACAGCAGGTGGGACACCTACGCACCCAAGATTACATGTGATTATGGGGAATTGTAACGCTACTTCAGTGAGGATCTACCTTTTTCAGACGTCAAATAGATGCAGACATCGCTGGTCAAATTGCAAATTTACAAGGGTCAGCGTGTCCTTGACAAACCAAACAATTATGTGTCACGACTCTGCAAATTCAAAATGGGATTATGTTTCCTGAAGTCAAAATACAAAATTTATAGGCCGTCGTCATTGTATTAGCCGAACCCAGTATTGACAGAAGTCTGATCGTTCACACAAGCAGCCGGGATTGAACATAACAGTGGCGTGAGAGAAAGCTACCGAGGTTAATAATACAGGTGCTCCTAGTCAGCACCACGTAAATCAGTTTACCATTCTCTAAAATCATCACATCTTTGGTGGCCCTGTTTCCAACCACATTTTCTCCGTCAATCATGTTCTCTTGGTGATCTAAAATCACCGTCCAAGTGGTCGGGGGAGATATTTTAGGTAGGGTCCAGTGGGTTCTGCTGAAGCTCGAGGCCTTGTAATATCAAACGATGCTATCATAAGACGGTAAAGCGCAAATGAATTTCCCCAGAATATGTGAGAACTTTTTTCGCCGCCTCTTTTGTTTGTCCTTCGCGGCTCAGCTCAACAGGTGGTGCCCCACATCCCCTCTCTCGGTACCCAAATGTAGCATGGAGTAATGACAACCGAAATATGGCCAATCAAAAAAATAGTTAATTTTATTTCATTTCATCTAAGCTAATTTCCAGAAACAGTGGTTTCTTGCTGTCTTCTTGGCGATGGTACAAATTGAGGATGTTGTGGGTTTGGGTGGCTTAGAAAGCATCTCCACCTCTCCAGTTCCTGATCCCGCCGAGCCCGGGCATAATCCAGCAGTATTCCAGCACATTCGTCAATCTTGTTTGCTATACTTTCTCCAGAATTAGGATCGGAATAATTGCAGTATCTCTCTGTCCGAGCGAAGATTGTGTGATATGTCGGGTAAAAATATTTATCGGGCTTAAACTCGCCCTTCTCTCGTTTTCGCTTGCCCAATGGCGGATTGGCCTCATCCCGTAATTCGGGATACCACTCCGTGCCAGGAATGTCTTCATATGGCACGCTTATCTCGTTTCCCAACCTCCACCAGGGTCGGATAGGCTTCTTTTTGCAGTGGTGAAATTTAATTCCCCTGAGTCCATCATCTCCATTTGCGTCATCAGCTGGCTTAACATTTAATCTGAAATAATGTGAGCCATTTTTATCGGCGAGTCTCTTTGTATCTTTGTGGGCTTCCTCCGTGTTGGTCATTTTACTGGTGCCATATTTCAAGACCTTCCACAAAAAGAGAGGATTTTTCCTGTCCCCAAAGATGTGCCGTTCCCGCTTATCTCCGCAGCCGAGGCTCAGTACTGCAGCGATCTTGCTGACTTGCGTGCTGTTGGGATGTGAAATAGCCATGTACTCGGCCTCCATCCAAGCGACCTTGCTGGGGTTGTTGTGGTCGGCGCCTCCATCGAGATATTTTTTGTCCTTTATGACCATGTTGTGGAAGAAGATTGGAGCGGCGGTAGTGGCGCGACAGGCTTCCCAGATTTTCAATTCGCTCTCTTCAAGAGTCTTTGGGTTGAGTTCCAGGGCGTCGCCGTGTGCGCGTTTTCGATGATCATAGGTTCGGAACAAGTGCAGAACTTGAGACCCGTTCTTAAACTTTTGCGCAAGAACAGCGCTGCTCGAAGTCAGTTAAAGCGACATTGCCCAGATGAATAAATAAACTTACACCTTGCATGTATCGTTCCGGCGGCTTGGATCATGGCTATATGTATTGTATTCGCGTTCCGCGTAATCGTATTGTCGAAAGAGAACAGTGTAGCCATTGCCGGCCTGCGGGTTGCAACTGTTTTTCGAAACAACTTCATTGATGGCATCTTCTAGCTTCTTTGAGCTGTATGTTCGAATGCGTCGACGAGGCCAAAATATTTTAGTCCCCAAACACCAATATGCTTTGATACATTCGTCGACACTCATTCTCAACAGGCCCAACATCACGGCAATGAGCCTAGCGAGGGGTCAGAACTGTGGACATAGGATTTTTATTCAGAATGTAAATGATGAGAGTACCCTCCAGTACTTGTCCCAACCATGTAGTCAAAAAAGTAGCACGGCAAAAGTGGCATCTGGGTAGTGCCATTTTCATCGCCTGGACGTGAGATTAAAAAGGGGTTGGCATTTGCCACGTTATTCAATTCGTCTTCTTCGATTTTCTGCTGGATTTTCTTCATGATTCTACGCAATATGAAGAGCTCAGATAGGCCCTTGATACCACCGCCATCTATGAGGGATTCAGAGACTATTTTGGATATTCGCCAGTGTTTTCTAATCTCACCTAGGGATAATATAATAGGAGCCCAAGGGTCTCTCGCAGGTTCAGTAACAGTCTGGCCAAGGCCAGTCGTTGAACGGGATATTCCTTGCGGCGGGTTGGCATTGCTAGTAGACATGGCGCAGTCGAAGAAGGTGATCTAAGAACGAGTACAAAAAGATACCAAGACCCAATAAAAGCGAAGAAGAATGCTGGCGAAACGGATGGTGTCCTGGAATCAGGGATGACCCAGGTTCGGTTGTGGCAGTTAATAAATGGCCGAAAGCTCCAACCTAAAAATACGGCTGCCGAGCATTTCGGACCGGAAGCTACTACCCGTTCATGAACCACCATGATGAATGAGACATCAATAAGGCTGTCATCCGAAAACAGCAGAGACGGTATGAGTTCTTGGATCGATTGGGCGATACCCCCATGGAAATAACATCATGCGACCTGTTATGTTCACATTTGGCAGGTGATGCACGCCACTCTTGGACCGAAAGAGCACGGTGCAGTGGAAATTCTGCAGACTAAAATACACGGGCGATAAATTATCTTGGTTACTGGTATAGAATCGGAAGAGGGGGGGGAGGAGCGGAACCAGCCCGCTGTCAGTTGGTAGGTTGGTGAGTGGGATGGTGGCTAGCTTTTGGGCTGCGCATTTGTGTCATGAGCTTGCTAGTGGCTGTTTGACATGCGCCTGGTTGTCAATGTGCCCTTGGCGGATAAGGACCCGATACGCGCCTGCGGGCCAAGCCAAAGCCTGATTTTTAAATCTACTGGACTGGGCGCGTGCATCAAAGAGTACGTATGCCTTGCTGCGCATATCTTGTGGACACAGCGCCACCGTCCGTTTGGGAGGGTTAGAAAACGCCTCATAATAATACCAAGTCCGAATAAGTAGGGAAATGTCCCCCCGGCTAGAAAGGTCATCCCTTCTGAACAGTGTAAAGGTAACACAACGTCAAGCGTCAGAACAGAGAATCCACTTTCGCATATCACAATGGCTCACATCTTGCCGGCAAATCGCGTCGTTGTATTCGATCTCGACACCAACCAGAGAAAGATACTCAGCCGCAAGGAGCTCGACGGTTACGAATCCAACGGTAAGACTCTACAAAACCCAATCTTCACGGAGAAGCACTGCTGACAGATGATTGCAGAACGGTACAATTACGGAATCAAACGATGGCAGCGTCACGTCGATATCGACATCCCCGTCACCAGGGGCAGTAACGCGGAGGCGAGTGTCTGCGTGGCCAAAGTTCAAGTGCCCGCCTACGCATATGTCGGACGGATATTCGGCGGCTACAAAGAGATGTGGGCTGTCTCGCCCAGAGACTAGCCCAACTAATAATGGGCCGAATACTGGGCTGACTGAGAGGCGCTTTGCCATATGCGCAGCGCCACGTCCCTTTCTGGTCGTCGAGGCAGATATTTCGCGCAATCTATAGAATCCAGTGGCTTTTTCTCCATTAGGTAGCAATTTTCTTTTATTCAACTTGAACAGCTGTTTTTTTCTTCTTCATGTACAATGGAAGATCTTGGGCCAAATAGTTTGCAGCACGTTGCTATGAGGCCCGCCACCGAGTGTGCTGCCATGTGCACTAGCGTGGCATACATTGATTGATAGCCGTTTTGCCAGAAAGCCTTTTCTTGTTTTTTTAGTCTCTGTGCAGCATTTTCCACTTTATAATAGGTGGTGGTCCTTTTTAATGTGCAATGATGAAGTTTTCATTGGTTGAGGCTGAGACACGGTGATCTCCTGTTGCCTGTCATCCCATCATGTCAGCCCCCCCCTCCATCTCCAATTCTCACATTCAGCTTGTAGGGAGAAGCCCACTTAGGGCCTAGATTTGCGACAGGTCATACGCAATGCACATCATTGGTCTCATTCTCTGGTCCGAATTGTTGTGGGTGTTGTACCGCCTTGTCATCGCCACAGTCATTTACGAATCCAATGATAGGACACAAGCTTGATGGCGGTGTACATTTGGCCACTCGTAAAAGATAACCTGCATCATGTGGTATCCACGGATTATGTATGTTCTTTCATAAATGGGTTGATGCGTTGGGGGCTCCCCGCAAGTGGTGTGGAGTCCCAGTGTGGCTGGCTACACCGTGCGTGTCATTGACGTCTTGATGAAAAGGGAAAATGTCTCGGAACATTGATGTTAAAGAAATTGACGAGCGTAGTGAATATGCCTTAGCAATAAAGGTTAGTTTCATGTGTATATTTGCTTCTGATTAAAAAATAAGCTTCAGGCTCAATCGGGTGATCCAGGAACTCAACAACAAAGGTGGCATACAATTAAAGTTATACAAGAAGGTTTGTTGTGCAAGTATTATCGCCTTAACTAAGAGAACAAATATCTTTAGTTTCATGTGTAATTTCGCAAGTTTAGTAATCATCCCCTTTTGCATAACTATCCCAACCTTTGAGTTGTCTTGCCAATGCCCTCTTGAAAAGACCGGGTCTGTAAGTGATATGGTAGGCCCCAGACAATATGAAGACAAAGGGAGGCTAAGAAGAAATCTAGAAAATAATGACCCAGAGTGAAAAACTAAGGTACTCTTCTGTGGCCTATTCTTGACGCGATACTATCTTATGCTCATGTACTGTGATTTCGAACCTACTTTACAAAGTCGGGTAGCGTGTTCATATCTAAGAGTAGTGTAACTTGCAGAACAAAGTGTAACGAGATGTTCGAAAAAAGCGATTTGATTATCCTATTCATTAAATCAAACATGGGCAGAGTTGTAGCCTTCTATCATCTATATGCCCAGCTGCCAGCAACGCCCAAACTTAAAACAGGCCCTTGGCCATTAAGGCGGCTGCTATAGTTTGATACCATAAGGGTGACGCGTTCAAAATTGCGCCACTGCTGCTGTTGTTTGTCCCTGACGACTGGCTGCTGGCAGTGGAACTGCCATCATCGGCTTCTTTTTCCCCATCCAGTTTCATGCCGAAATTGGCCGCCGTAAAAGTTACATTGCCGCCCGACAACCAGGTTTCTGTGCCGAATTCCACTATGCCGACGTAGGGATCCTTGGGCAGGTCATCAGGCACGTCAGAGTGATTGCGCGCTTGCTCGAGAATGTACTTGAAGAGAGGGTAAAAATCTTCGTCCAATGAGAGCACATCATCGCCGCTGCGAGGAACGCCTGTGAAGACGTGCGTGCCGCCAGAGTTTTTGCCGTAGTAAAGGGTGCTGAGAAAGAAGAGAAAAAGAGTTAGCCAGTGAACTTTTGGAACTATAATGTAGCACCTCACAATTCCGTCTTCCCCAGTGTCACATTGGACAGAATGGTGCCATTCTCTCTGCCGAGCCACCATGGGTCTCCAACGCTTCCCAGCCAAACCATGAACTCAATGGACGCATTTTGGGCGGATAGCGACTTAGCGCGGTCGTCATCCAGGAAAAAGTCCCAGGCAGCATTCGCTTGAGTGTTGTTCTTTGTGAGCTCTGCTTTATTCTTTTCCCAGACGGATTGAGTAAAGGTGCGCGGTGGTTTGCTGGGATTTCCTGGCGTCATGATCCAATCTGTGGACAGCTGAATGGACTTGAGTTTGCTTAGGCGCATGGGGAGATCCTCGCTGCCGAATCTGACATAGGGGAACGAGTGGACATCTTGAATGCTCGTGTCCCAATTCCACGTCGCGTCGTAGGCCGGGGTGCTGTTGTCGACCTTCATGCAGACGAAGCCATCCTTTGGGCTCTTTTCGTTCCATGCGTTGGGATAATCTTGATGCGCAGTGTCAGCTTAACAGTTCTCGGCAGCGTTGCTTTAAGCACGCGAGTCTCACAGTGTAGCGCGCTCGTCTCGGCGCCAAATGCATTCTTGCCACAAATGGTCGCGTCATATTTGGCCTGCGCTGACCAGACGCCGAATGCAAGCGCAAAGGCTGTTATAAAACTCGGTGTCGGCTTCATAGCAAATATGTCAGCGCTTTCCCCACAACGCAGCGAAGCGTCTAGATTGACGGCAATGAAAAGTGTACCTTTCCCTGGGAAAGAAAGGGTGAGATTTATGGGAAAACGGATTGTTGACCCTGTCGGGACAAGGATCTTGGCAGCAGGGTTGACAAAGTCTTGGAATCTTGGCAGATCAGGTTCTGTGACGCTGCAAATTAGATATTTGGACGTGGAAAAAAGACAGATTGAAGAGGCGCGTCGGAGAAGGGACGAAGATTGCAAAATAAACAAAAGCTTAAGGCGGGCGAGAGCCATGGCATGACGCAAGTTAAAGCATTTATTGGCGACCGGAGATGAACCACGTTGATAGTTGCTCGATTTAGATGGTGGGAAATACGGATGAAACGAGCGATCGGGAGAGGCGGTGGGTCAACGACGATCGATTGCGCAATCCTTCTTAGTAAGATGCACAACCGGCTCAAGTTGAGACGAAGGGCGGGAATTTTTCACGTTGCGCAGTAGCCGACTGGTCAATCAGCAAGACCAGCATTGCTGCTCTTGGTTAATTCTTACTTCGTCGTAAATAGAACCTTGGCATTACACGGACGCTCTGAGCTTGCCAAAAGCCGCACCAGGCCGCTGAGGTGGATCCCAAACCCTTATTGATTCCACAACCCTGCTGGACCGGGATGTTTTTGACATGTGGGCTTGGTATTTTCTCCTTTGCCGTGGGCGGGAAACAAAGGTTATCCTTAAAAGCCGAGAGTGTCTGACTTTGGGGTCTGTGATGATTTGAGCCAGTATGTGCTTGGATCGCACACATCCTGCAGAAAGATGACAAAAGTCAGCTTTCAATAGCTTAATCCTGGCAGCGACAAGGCTTTGCTGAGAAGATGTCAGCATCGCAACCATGTTCGACGGTGTTGCATTCCGTCTCTGGAAGTTGCCGAAAAAAAATAAACCTCGTCGCTGATCGTCAATCAAACCACTTCGTGGTCGGGCAGTGGAATAGACTGCAGTGGGTTTTCGAAGCTTACCAATCGCGATGAATAAAAATCAATGACATTCAAGCTAATTTATTGCACATGGCACAAGGAGAATAGAGAAAACCAACCCGGTCGATAGTGTCATACCCACGAGACACGTAGATAAATTATACAATGACCAGCTTGGAGAGGATAATGTTGGCTCCTTGTGAATACTTTTGGATTAGTCCTTTTTAATTAACCTGACTATAATACATTATAGACTACAGATTTCGGTGACTTCGAACGGGTCCATGGCAATCCCTCTCATAAGGCTCATATGCTACCACAATTACCGGCATACGCACACCAATTTATTTTCGATTGGCTTGATTCTGCTGGTCCCGCTGTGTCGTGGATATGGAGCTGTTTGTTGAACATGGCGGCCAGTGTGGTTGCCCCCGGCAGAACAATGACGTTTGTCTAGCGCCGCGACCGTTAACTGGCTTGCAGTTTGCCAGTCCAACACTACAATACATGCCTTGAAGGCGTCGATCGAGATTCTTGCTCAAGTTGGCGCTCGGGTAAGATGATGGATCTCCTCGGATAGCTTCCACACAAGCGGACATTATATCCGAGATTCAATTCTCACGAATTTCACTCGATACAATTCCGGGATTCTGTGGGGCGAAGGCTTCAATGTTGCCGCGGGACCATGTGGGAATAATGACAGTACTTTTTATTATGGGTATCTGCTGAAAGTGATCAGTATGGTGATGGGCCATGACATCGGGCGTAGTGAAGAAATACCTTTTTCAATAAAGGCGGAGCAGCGACTTTTGGGAATACAGGCAGCTGTTAGGGCTAGAGTTTTTGATAACAGCAGCAGATATAGGGAAACAGGTCTGTAACACAGCAGCGTTCATGGTGTCGGTGCTGACCCAGATTGTCCACGACTCTCCGGGGCGGGGACAGGCGACAAACTTGGCGCCGTTAAATGTCAGATATCCAGACGCATCAATTTTCCAGCCGGTGAGTTCCGCGTTGGTGGGGGGAGCCTGGTCCCCGGTGATGTAGCCGACTCTCTGCAGACCTGACGCATCTTCAAGTTAGCCAAGCTGCCCAACTGTCTCGGAAATGGGTCCAGAAAAGGCACACACCACTTTGGGAACGCTGAACGAAGATTTGCTGCCGCGTTTCCCTGGTCGAGTAAAGATACAGAGTGCCGTCCCTTAGGGTAAATGCCGCCTGACCGTCAAACTTGGAGTCGCACTCGGCCGTGGGTCTCAAGCGCCGGAGGAAAAGTGCGCTGTCTGCGGCGTTGAAGGCGCTGCCATCGAGCTGGCTTCCGATGATGTTGGCCTCCAAATTGAAGACTGCGGGAGTGGATCCGAGCGATGCTTGCTGGTTGAGGGCAGCAGCCATGCCCGTGGCAAGGAGTTGGAAGGCGAAAAGAAACCCGGACTTCATGGTGATGGCGATGCTTGGTAAGTGTCGTCATCCAAAATGTCCCAGAAACCAGCCTCGCGGGAGCCAAGAGAAACACCTTATCTATGTACAGACGGCCTCGTGCTGTGAGGCGCAGTCACGAATGCAGGGTCGCACTTCACCCCACATTGTTCAAGAATGGAGTCACAACACGAATCTGTCCCTGGGCTAGAAGCCCGTGAGGTGAATGTGATTCGACGATATTGTCCGACGCTGTTGGTCCGGATCCATGTTGCCGAAAACACATACGCAAGAGCCAATGAGCACGCCGTCTTACCCGTAAATCATGTCACAGACTCAAAATAAGTCTCGACCGCAAACGGCCGCGGCGCGATCCGTGCAGAGGGAGCATCGACGCCCCTCAGACACGTCGCAAATCGCCAATTTCTTTCTTTAGCAGTGACACAGAGTGGCTGTTGGTTCAGCAATGCGATGCCAAGCCAGTTGGACGACTTTTGGGCTCCGTCCCCCTCGCCGTGAGCCAATGCCCGTGCCCTGTGCCTTACCTACGTATGCAGTGGTGGTGACGCCAATCACAGCGGGGCTTGGCGATGCATGCCACCCTTTGCGTCTTAGTGTTGGTGTCGTTTTTGGTCGCTTACCCGAGGCGTGTCTTTGTGTCATGTCATGGCCTACAACAAACTGCGGGAAATAAGACTGAGCATTGCCTCCGGTGTGCTTTCTTTGTGCTATTCCCCCTGAGGATCGTGCGATCGGCGTCCTTCGCCGGGATGGAACGGGTGCTACGAGCGGCATCCAAGGGGGTGGCGTAGACGGGCTAGTCTTGCCAAGGGTTCGGCAACCGGCCCACAGAGTTTGGTTGCTTTAAAGCCAAATAAATAGCCAACACTGTCTCTGGTCCAAGCGAAGGGCCAGTTTTACCATCAGGCTCAATACGATGGCATAGCCCTTTGTCGGAACCATCCACACGCCTTCTCCCTTGCTATTTCCTGCACCACCCCATCCAGAAACGTCATCCAACTCCGCGCCACTCTTGGCCATTTATTTTATTCAAAACAGGGCCGCAGGCTGTCCTTTGAAATCCTCAACCACGCGACTTGCAAGCAACAGCCGATCCCACGCCAACGCCTCGTCAAAAAAGCCCGCTTCTCGCAGATCGTAGTCCTACCAATCAAACATAGCACCATCCGATTTTGCTGTTGTCGCAAAGCTTCAAATTTGAGCCGTAATTCCTATTTGGTTGCGCGAATTGCGAGCGACGGGAACCATCGACACCAACCCGATTGCGCTAGTGCACTTGAGATCCGGAGCATAACTACTAACCACGAGTCTAGCGGTTTCTATGATGTCATATGGATTGTCCCCTTTTTCTCTTTTTTATTTCAGCGTGAATGTTTCCCGCCTTCAACCTGAACGGTTGGTGAATGTAATTTGTCTGGCAGTTGATGAAATTGCCCTTGCACAATTGACTCGATGCTGGAACAAGCGAAGGCATCTGCTTGACATAGTCAGGTTTTTGAGCCATGCGCCCCTCCCAGACTCATGAGAATGTAGTATGGATACCTTTTTTCCAGCAACTAGCGTAGTAATCGTCTTGGAGTCTTTTTTTTTTTTTTTTTGAAGTAAGATGCCAAGCCTGATATCGAGGGAAACAGATCAGTTGGGCAAGTAAATGATGTCGCATCTGCGTGTCGAAACTTATCCAGCGTTTCAATCCACCAAAAGTACAATTTGTGTTAGTTGAATTCATTTTGAGCCCGCTCGATTATCATGCTATAGCTACCGATGTATAGACTAACCCCTCGAGTGGTATTGATCAGGACAGAAGAAGTGGATATTGCAGCTCCCAAACGCACATTGCTGTGCAGGCAATATTGTCCCCCGAATATCCCAAGCCCAAGTCATCCAATGACATTCCCACATGTCTGCAAATAAGGCATCAAAAGTCGAGAAGTAATGGGGAATAGCGGTTGTGAATATGATACCCAGTGAATCGTTGATATTTTGGTCTACAGTGGATTGGAAAGGAACACAAACTTGATTTGTGTTCCTCTGCAAGAAGCCCTCAAGATTTCGAGGACATAACGAGAATAGTGACATGGGCATGTCCATAAATCTTGCCCATTTCTTCACACTGTTGCTCCCAATAGCCTATATCATCCTACACAACACAAGAAGCTCCAGTTAATGCTGAAGAAGTCGAGGCACTTGCGGCAGCCCAGTCTCTCTCCTTACCTCCAGGGTTTTGCGGCGGCTGCAAAAGCTGGTGATGACTGGGTGAGAATATTGGCTGAGGTCATTGTGCTGCTTCGGAAAGTGGTTTTCGGTATCAGCGATAGCATAGCGGTGTTTGCCAAATTAGTGCCTGATGCTGTAGATAGTATAGTAGCCAGTGGCTTCTTGCTGGGATAATTGATCTTGCTTGCTTACTGATCTTGGTTTTGGTCTTGTCTAGGTAGCAATTATTGATCAGGTGCTGGCTCTTGAGTTGGGTAAAATTCCTTTCTTTTATGCTCTTTATTTGAACAATAATAGTGTCTACTTCAAGGTTGGATAAGCTCCAAGCGCTGCTTGACCTCCGGTATGACAGAACAAAACATTCTGATCCTTAAAGTCGCCATTCTCGACGGTATGCAACAGTCCAGTTAACGCTTTGCCAGTATACACTGGATCAGTTATGATGCCCTCAAGTCTCGCCAACCTTTTGATGCAATTGGCAGTGCGCTCATCAAGATTACCATACTTACCTCCTAAATATGAGCAGTCAATTTCAAAGTCCTCATCTGTGATGTCGTCTGGCGAAAGGCCAATCCTTGAAGCAGTGTTTTTGGCAATAGTCAATGTTAGTTCAGCTACCTCCTCCTTAGAAGACCCCAGTATCGAGAATCCAATCAAACGTTTCTTCGCACCTGGTTTTCCTTGCTTTTGGGCAAGCTTAAGGCCCGCAACTATTCCTCCCAGTGTTGAGCAAGAACCAGCTGCGAGAACGATGGCGTCAAATGTTACATGGAGCTTTGACTCTTGTTCTAGCAGTTCAAACGCCCAGCGAGCGTACCCTAAACCACCCAACGGATGGTTGCTAGCTCCTGTCGGGATAGAATAGGGCTTCCTTCCCCGCTCCATGAGTTTTTTCATAACATGATCCTTGTCAGAGCCTACAGGAAAGGTTTCGGCTCCGAGGATGGCGTTAGCCTGAACGTTGCCCGCGTACTTGTATTCAGCATCTTCCGAGCGAACAGCATCCTTTGGATATAAAGCAACCTACCAAGAAATCTTAGCGCGGCCGTGTAAGCATAATGAGCAATTTAACCCACATGAAGCCCAAGCCGAGCGGCGGCAGCAGAAGTCTGGCACATGTGATTGGACTGGATACCACCCGTCGTGACGAGGGTATCTGCGCCCTGGGCAATAGCATCGGCCAGGACGTATTCAAGTTTACGGACTTTATTGCCAGCATAGGCAAGGCCAGAGTTTCGGTCCTCGCGAAGGATCCATAGATTTGTCCCGCAATCCAATGTCGCCGTTAATCTGAGCAGCGGCTCGATATCGGCAGGCCGATCAAACAGCAATGTAACGCGAGGAATGTCACGGAAGGGCGAGGGAAGATTAACCATTGCGGCGTCATGAATGGCGCAATAGTGTTACGATATGTGTTGGAACGTTAGTTGAGTCCAAGAGGAATAACGCAGAGCAAAAGGTGTCATGTAAAAGGCGTCATGTCTCCGAGGACCGGCGCAGTGACGCATGATGTATTTATCCGCCCCATGCGGCCAGCTCTCGGCCCCGCACAAACTACCCTATAACGGCTGACATAGGAGAACAACAAGAAATACACACATGAGCAGCAAAAGCGACCGCTACTACTATGACCTGAGCTTTTCTGCTTCACGAAACCGGAATCTACCTACAATATGTATTTTTACAACAATATCGCGGATCACAATTGGAGTACAAACAATACTTTTGTGCGTTTTACTGCCGCATTTAAGCAGCCTCGGCCGCTTTGACTGATTCTATTGCAGCCATCGCAGTCATCGGAATAATCGCGCCCGTATTGTATATGTCTACTTGGAGATAGTGGCGAAACTAATTGTTCATTCCCTCTATTGCACAGTTTAATCGATGCGTGACATCCAAGCGGGTCTCTCTGTCATGCGACTTTGTGATTTCAAGTCCAAATTTTCATCAATAATTACTTAGGGGGGAATCAGCAGCTCAAAAGTAATTTGATGGATTTTACAATAATATTCTCTTGATACGTTCAAGACAGACCCAATGCCTCGTTTGCCAACTTTCTCACTTCCTTTTGTCCCTCGGTCAATCCTTCCTCATCAACATCAAATGCTTTGAGACCCATTGCCCGCAATCCCTGATCGGACAAGATATATTCTTTTCGGGCCCCGTGATCACTGTGGTGCGCCTCAATTTCCTGTGTCACGAGGTAGCTGTCAAAATCCTTGGGTCGGCATCCCTTCTGGAAAGCATCGCGCACCCCAATCAGCGACTTGATGTTGTACGGCGTGAGAGGGTTGCACGCGTTGTAGACGACGCTGGAGTTGCGGGTGCCGGGGTGGTACTTGTCCACCTCGTGGATGAGGTCGCAGTGCCAGAAGACGTAGTCGCCTGGTCGGACGGGCGGGATGCCGACGACGCTCTTGTCGAGGTTCAGGTGAGGGTGCAGCTCCTTGGTGGGCAAGAACTGCGTCTTGCCGGGCTGCGAGCCGGGGAAGGTCGGCTGCGAGTCGTCCCACTCGCCGTCTCCGCTGCCAGCGGTGAAGAGCGGGCGCAGCATCATGTAGGCCACGGAAGCCTTCAAGCTGGGCAGCAGGCGAATGGTGCCCTCGCCGGTGCCGGTGTGCGAGAGCGACAGCCAGCCCTGAAGGCTTCGCCAGCAGCTGCATGCGCCAAGAGCGCGGTCCTCGTACATGTTGCTCTTGGCCTCGATGCGTCTGTCGGCGACCCAGCCGTCCCAGTTCTGCCAGTTGCCGTCGAAAATGGCCTGGTAGTTGGAGCGGTTCTCCTCGTCCTCCCACCTCTCGATGGCGCCGCTGTCCACGTGCCAGGGCAGCGTGTACTCGGCATCCTTGCTGGGGTAGCGGATTCGGAAACGGTCGGGATACACCACCTGGCTGGCAAGGTCCACTGGCATGGATGGGTCCTCGGTGTGCCAAAGCTGAGAAACGCAGTTCATGGCCTCGAGCACCTTGGGGTGGCTGCGGATCTGCACTTGAGAGGGCGTCCACCACAGACTCCAGTTCTGGGGGTTGTCTTCGGGGAAGCCTCCGATGCTGCGGTGGCGCTTTGTGTAGTCCATAAGATCAGACTCCCATTTTACAGCCTGTTCTTCTGGGACAACATTGCGAAGAATAAGACAGCCTCGATCACGAACGAGGTCGGCAAAGGCCTCTGGCAGCTTTCCGTCTATCACACTGCCTCGTTAGCAATCAATGGTACAAGTGGACCCATGGGACTGGGTGTGCTCATCCTTACCATTCTTTCGGACCTCCTCAAAGTCAATCTCTGGAATCATAGCCGGGCCATTCTTCTCGATTAAATCAGCCTCAGACTGAAGAACCTTCAATAGCCTCTCGTATGATTCGATAACTTTCTGCTTATTCTCGGGCTTGACCAAACTCTTTTTGATTTTTGCAAATCGCTGGTCAAGAAGAGGCAAGCTGCTCGCAATGTTTAGTCGCCTGTTTCTTGAATCCGAGAAAACGATGTACTTACTCGAGCTGAATTTGCTCTTGAACTTGGTGTGGCATGTTGACAAGCTCCGTGGATTGTTAATTGATATGATAAAGTGCTAATATTTGGAGTAGATATGATGCTGTTGCTGAGTGGTCGGAAAGTTGACTTGTTGATTGATTGATGTTGATAAAGTCGATTTTCAGCAAGATTTTCCAGGGCGTTTAAGTAAAATTGCTCGGCACAATGTTTCCGTCACAAATGTCTCAATCTTATCATCTAGGTTTCAGAAATGACGACTTCCATGGTGTTGACGGCATATGGATCGACCATTGCTAATCGCTGCGACGGGTCCGTCGGGTCCGTCGGTGCCGTCGGGCCCGGCGGGGGGTAACGGGCCCGTATCGGCACTGGCTCTGATCCCATGATTGCCGGATAGCTAGACCATATAAGTCTTCGCATTCACCCGATAGGCCAGAGCTACACCATATTCAGAACGCCTCAACTCGTTTCGCACAGCACAATGCTTAATCTCACATGAATGCGACCTTGCTCTCTCATTGATAGGACAGCTAGTGGGTCGTGTGGAGATAAGCCTGGACCCTGCCAACCCAGCAGATGGTTCCCCGATCGTCGAATAACACCCGGGCTATTATCAACATGAGCAAACATGAGCAACTTGCCCAAATCACGTTTTGTGGACACACGACAACGCAGATCCGAGGTCTGGCGGGGAAATCGTATATAACGACGCCAACACTCCTACACGCGTTGCCGACGGCCGAAAGGGTTAACTATGCTAAAGGCGCGAGATTGCGATTGCGATAGGCGCTCTGGTTCACAAAAACAATATGCCAGTCATTAGATAATGCACGTACATATAATAAGAAGCCAATCCCGGAAAGTGACATGTTACGCATGCGAGCCCTCAGTGGGAATAGCTGGAAATAGCCCAGCTTAATGTTATCCGTCCAAGCGCGTCGGTCGTGAACCTTTAGACTTCTGCATTGATCTGGCCGGGTCTCTCAGTATCTGTCCATCGGCTCAAATTTTACCGCCTGCGACCCACCCCGATTATCTCCCCACGACGCCATTTGTTGCACATGACTAGGTAAATCGGTAGCAAGGAATCTGTTATCCACTAGCTCAACCTAAAGGGGAAATGCATGTATGGGCTTGAGACACCAGAGACGTTACCCCATACCTCAAGCATTGGGGTATGTCCGCCTGGCTATGCGGAGATAAGGGAGAGGCCAAAGCAAGCAGGCTGTATAAAACATGTTTGGCTTCTCCGGGCTTCCCTCCCCTCATCATTGGACACCAAACGTTACAGTCTGCCGCCAATATGCTCAACTATCTTCGGGGCACTACGCCCACGGGCATGTGGTGCATGGTGTTGATGTCCGTTGGAGGTTTCCTATTTGTGAACTCCCCCTCCTCCTGCTTTTGCCTTGAGCATCGTGTGCTGATACGGTATTATCCTTAGGGTTTCGACAACGGTTGGTGGGGAACAATCCTTGGCGCTGAGCAGTTCCTTCGTGACTACGGATCTTGCACCACCACAGATGGCGTGGAAAAATGCTCCTTGTCAGCCTCGCAGTTGTCTGCCGGAAGTGGCGTCCAATCCGCGGGCATTAGTAAGAATTGCCCCAACTAAGCTCCCCATAGACATGTTGCTGACTACGTAATTATAGTGGTGGCATGTCTTATGGCAGTCTACCTGAACAACGTCCTTGGACGTCGATACACCCTTGTTGTCACTGGCATAATCTCAATTGTCGGCGTCGTCATCGAGATGACAAGCGCCGTCGGTTCGAGGCCGCGTTTCTACCAGTTCATTGCCGGAAAGGTTATCGCCGCCATGGCTATGGGATTAGCAGCAAATGTGGTTCCAATTTTCCTTTCAGAAACTTCAACGGGTCCAGCCCGTGGTTTTGGTATTAACATGTACCAAAATGTCATGATCATTGGCGTCATCGTTGCCTCTGGTACGGTTTTTGCCTCGTCGAAGCGTCACGACAAGGCCTGTTATTTAATCCCGATGGGCCTGCAGCTTATTGCTCCCATCATCATGGTGATCATGTCTCCGCTCCTTCCAGAGAGTCCTCGTTGGTTGGTTTGGAAAGGGTAAGTTTACTGATGCATTGCACGTCAGCAGCTAGGACACTGACCTTGGACAGCCGATTGCAAGAAGCTGAAGTAATGGCCACACGACTCTTCGGCTCAGAGACCAACGATTTTGATGCGAAGGAATACGTGAAGCAGATCAACGACATAGTCCAAGAGGATCGGGACAACGCGAATGCTTTCAACTGGTTGGACCTTGTGCAAGGAGCCACTTTGCGCCGACTTCTTATTGCTGTTGGTATTCAATGCCTTCAGCAAGCTGAGGGCTCGAGTTACATGAACAACTACATTGTTTCCTTCCTTGAATCGACGGGCGTCACCGATACCTTCCCCTACATCATGGGGCTTTACGCAGTATACTACGCGGCAATTCTCAGCGGCCATGTCCTCCCTGACAGATTCGGACGACGTCCCTTGTTGATGACGACTGCTGCTCTCTGCGGCGTTTGTCTCATCATCGTTGCTATCATTGTGACTGTCGTCAAGTCTCCAACCGAGTCGACACAAAAGGGCTCTATCGGTCTCATCTTCATCTGGCAGTGTTTCTTTGGTATCCAGAGTCCCCTGGTCTGGATCGTCACTACTGAAGCAGCCCCCTCTCGCAATCGAGAGAAGGTTCAGGCTGTTGCAGTGTTCTGTGGCTTTGGAGTGTCTTTGCTTATTGCAAGTGTTTCTCCGTACATCCAAAACGAGGGATACGGTAACTTGGGCGGAAGAATTGTGAGTCACGCCATGTCCAGATTTATTACCAGCATACGCTAATCAATCTCTCTGCAGGGGTTCATTTGGGGCTCATTTTCCATCATTACAATAGCCTGGGTCTACTTCTTTGTGCCAGAAATGAAGGGACTCTCCATCGAGCAGCTTGACCATCTCTTTGACACTTTTGTACCCACTCGCAAGTTCCAAACTGTTGTCATTGAAGGCGAGGGTGAGGATTTGGCTCAACCCGAGGAGATCCCCGCAAAGAAGGATCCAAACGTGGAGGTTACCGCAAAAGAATGAAGCTCATATTATCTCGTTAGTCGGATATATATGTACATTGGATTGCATTCAAAATACAGAGCTAAATAGTTTGCCTCATAAGTAGTCGCTTCGCGCTAGTGATACCAAATGCGACATCATACATCTGGGAAAATATACTTGAAAAGTTCGTCAGCTTGGCCATAACCCATACTTATGTCGTTGATGTCAAAATTGTTCAGCGGATTTCCCAAAAGCATTTCCGGGGCGTCCAGAAGCGATGAGATTGCAGGGCTTCTAAATGCGAAGTCGGACCCCGCAAAGAGTCCGGCATCAGGATTAGAACCTAGAAATTGGTCCAAACTTGATGAAATTACTTGCGCAGCTTCATCTGCTTCTACATCAAGTTCTGTGTCGACAGCCGCATCCGTCTTTTGAATCAAGTTCGAAATCTGCTGTGGCGTAAAAATAAGGCTAGGCGAGTCCGAGGACACCTGAGGTTCCATTGAACAGAGGTGGGCGATTAGCTTGGAACCACGACTTCCTATTCCGGACTTATCACCGATGCCCTTGAGCATATCGAGAAGCTCGATTAATTTTTCACGTTGATTTGAACGTCTGATTCGATCGTGGTGTCCCTTGGAGGCATGGAGGAGGTCAAGTGCCAGAACTATACCCGTCGATACTAACCAGAGAGCTGTTGTCCAAAGACGCATAAATGCAGGTGGGAGCCCTTTTTTGGCATATGATAATATTTTTTCTGCTGCGTGAATGCAAGCAGTCCGCGACTCGAGGTATGACTCGTCTCTGAGTGACTCTACAAAGAATGCTCGATGGACAAGATATGATCGATATGCCAGCATCATGCCCAAATATCTTCGCATCACAAGCAATGAGGGTTGGTGCGGAAGTGCATGGGCGTCCTCTCTTAGCTCTGCAGGTAACTGGTTAATGATTTGGTCCATACTTTCGGAAGCTGAGAGCACTGCTTGATACGAGGGGCGCTCCGTGGGTTTCAAGACACTGTAGAGGTCATAAAGAATTGTAGCCGAACGACAGCGCACAAGTAAATAGGATAGCGAGTGAGCTTGAGGGCTTAGGGAAGCAGAGGCATGATTTTGGTCCGCCAGTTCGGGGAGGCTTGTGTCAAATTGCTGAGGTGTTATGGCTGGGAAAGATATTAGATCCGGACCAATAAGCTCATAGCAGGGAACGACTTACAGGCGTATCGATGGTAAGGCAGAAATGACCAATCGGTTTCGACAATTTGCCACCATGCGCGACGACCAAGTTCGCGTCTCAGAATGGCTTCATCGGACCCCGAATGGCCTCCACCAAGTAAATGAAGGTTGATTGATCGTGCTATCCCAAGCAACGCGTTCGATAAGGTGCTGTGAATCGGTGTGTTCCCAGAGAGGTTAAAAGCATAGTTTAGCGTAATTACAAGACGGCACGCTGAAAGAGATGGTTTGGTGAGCCCGTCACATCGAAAAAAGGTCGCGAGCGAACAATTGAACCACGTCAGAGCCAGTCTCTCCAGTTCGGGCGCAGTTGGCATGGCTGGCTGGCCTTGGTAGTTGTCAAAGAAGTAAGCGGACACGCTAAGAACAGCGAAAATCAAACCTAGGTCCATCCCATCAATTGGTTTGTCCTGCTCGTAGGAGGCCCAGAAGCCATCGTGTTGGCGCGTGATTGTCTCGCGATGAAGACATCCAAACATCCAATCAAGGCGATCGCAATACCACTCCAACAAGATCTGTGACTGAACACGCGAGGGCAGGGCAGATAAACACTGGTCGAAAGGAATTGAGCTAAACCAAGAGGAACCTCTTCCTGAAGGCGGCGTTATGTCATCCAGCAGTGCTGCTCCTCGCCACCGTCGGTCCTGGCCAATGCCCAAGGCTGCCTCTTCCATGGCGCCCGCGAGGCCGTTCTCTTTAAAATGAGCGTCATCTTGGCTGTGCGAGTTTTGGCGATTAATGCCAAGGACCGATTCAACCTCCTCCAATCGACGTCGGAGACTGGCCAGCTCCGCTTGGACCTCGGGATGAGGTCTGTTATCCGCGGTGCCAATTGAGCGCGGCCGTGGCGGTACGACTTGGCGCGGTCGGCATTCACTGCCTTCGCCTCTTTCCACACAGGCACGACAAGGGAGCTTTTTATCGCACTTGATTTTCCGCCGGTTGCACTCTCCGCAACTCATGTTGCCGCGTTGCCGGGCGCGTGACAGCATTTTCTGTCTATTTATCCTGGAATTGAGGGTTCGTGATGAGTCGAAGCCATCTCGATTGCTCGCTTGCGTCTCCCAGACGAGTGTTCCAAATGTGTCGTGTTTCGGCTGATAAGAGCCGACACAATCAATGACGCCGGACCCGACGAGTGAAGCGCGTTCCGATCTACCCTGCACATGAGTTTGTCGCTGACATAATCGTGGTTCACGGACTAATTAGATTCCGCTAGCCGAGGTACTCAGCGCAGGGGCATGGAGTCTCAATGTCTCAGCGCGTCGTCACGAAGGATGGCTTCGCTGCACAGGGTGTGGCTATGCGCTGAATCGTGGCTGATCCTGTGACGCTGCGAGACAAACGCTCCGCACCGAGCCACGAGGCTTTGCGTACTCTCGACGACCTGCCAATGCGGTAGATTCCTCGTAAATTTAGTAACATCACTGGTCGCCCTACCAAACACGGTCATAGTGCCAATTAACACAATATTCGGAGCTGTCTAGACGGTACTTTAGGCGCCAGCAAATTTAGCTGAGAGGAAATGTACCATCAATGGGCTGTCGCCTTGTCCGACAAACCCCTGAGCATTGTAATTCAATTTGGGGCGCCCAGAAATGGCCTGTGGCATGCGTTGTGGGCCTTGTCACACATTGCTTGCCCGTCCCCTAAGCCGAGTTACTACGGAAGAGGCCAGGGCGCAATGCTAAGTTCATCCTCCGAATAATCCCATTGCACTTACCCGTAACTTGGCGTGTGCCGCACAGCCGAGTACCCTTGCCAAGGCGAACGGACACGCATGCTATCATGTCTTGGCCGTAGGTATATTAATGCTGCATTCATGTAGTCCTTTCTACCTCTCACTGTTCATACAATTGTTCATTATACACCATCTCTACTCACCATGGCTCCCGAGAATTCGCAATCCTACTCCAAGACCGATGCGCCGTCTATGGCCGCTGGTGACAATGCCCGCTCTTCGCTTGAGAGCAACCAACCTGTAGGTCCAAGCTCTCCAATTTTTTTCCGGGGCCATTTTGACCAAGCTTCTACTATAGCGTCCCAACCCGGGCATGACCCCAACGGTCGCGAAGGAAGAGGAGCCTGTGATGTCCCTCCGCGGTGGCGTAAGTAGTTCCCTTTGTTGTTTCTAGGTGATACAGAAGTATACTAACTTGAACAGGGCTTCTGCTGTGGTCTTTGCGCTGGGTGCACGTGTTGCGCATGCTGTGAATGCTGCTGTTAATGGAATAGGACGAAGGGGGGCAAGGCATTGGTGAATCATTAGACAAGTCAAATTCCCTTAATCATATTAGGCGCAATAATGAAATCTTTTTTTTTTACGTCTTGAATTTTTTTTGGAAGCCAAAATTCTACGCGCTCTTCACATTGCTGCAAGTTGATTTGACAAGTTGCTGTGCGCGGGGCTAGATGAAGCAATGCAATCGACGAGTCTTGCTCAGCCACAGGCTGGAGCAATATTTTTAGCCATGGGCTTGCCATGGGAAAAGTTAAGATTGCTTTTGGGTGATGTTCGAATGACAAGATTAGCCTGACGTAATGAAGAAGAACAAGGTTTTTGCAGGGTCATGTAATCTAACACAAGGCTTTTTCAAAACTCAAAGCCCATGTGAGTGGAGACAGGTTCACAACTCGCTTTCGCTTTCTTTGTCATCTTCCTTTGTCTCTTTTCAGTTTCCAGCCTTGGAACCTGTCGTAACACGTTCAGTCGTGTACGTTATTTTTAGCGTGACACCACTAATCATCGCCACAATGGAAACAATAAGCCACGAAACTGCGGTTTAGCTGGCGTGGTTTTCAGTATCATGTGCTAGAGTCCATTCCAGTCCCGTTATTGAGAGCTAAGAAAAAACCGTCTCATTTAGTCCTGATTCTATGATAGTTGTTCACTTCCAGTCTCGGCAATCTTTGTAATTCTACCTTTTGCGGGGGAGGGGCTGCCGTCACTAGCCTAGGGCCTTCCGAGATGGCCGGGCGATAAATTCACGCACTCTCGACTATACTAAATTTGGGACAAATATACACGTAAACACAAACATCCTTGCTGTAATTTTGTCCCAGTTAAGAATATTCCATCTCCAGTGTGGGACGTGAACATGAACGGGAGGCCGGTCAGCTACACAGGACTGAAACCAGGGGGTGTTCACTGAATTAATTTTTATAAAATGTTGAAAACTCTAGATCTCGATGCAAGATATTGACTAGAACAGTGGAAAAGATAGCCTTTGTACTTTAGGATACAGTAATGGAGTGTCACTTGAGTAGTACTCGTAAATAACATGCGAGGATGAACATTTTACTGCATAATCCTGTTATACTTTTATCTTGGCCAGAAATATCCAATTACTTGGGTGTATGTGAACATGTACAAGTAACAAGAGTACAACTGACCTCTGATAACCAGTTGCACGGGGTGTTCACTCGTAGCAAACTACCAACTAGTATTGAGTTAATTAGGCTGGCAACAAGAGTTGATGGTAGGTTGAGTGACTCTGGCCGTGAGTTTCGATTTGACCCCAAGTGATATCACCTTTGTGACGCAACCCTCATGTGTCAATGACACCAGCGAACACATGTCTGTGAATCAATTTTGATAACAACGTTGAGGGAATGAATTACAGAAACTGTTTTGCGTGATCATTTCATTGCATCATTGTTGATCCAACGATCAGGGTAGCTTGTCACACCAAAATACAAATATATATAGTATCTACCCAGTTGCCTTCAACTTCCCACTACAACTAAAAACAATTTGAGCTTCACGAAGCATCCTCGTCAAGATGCCTGTTACCGTAAAACTTACCAACGACACGCCCGAACTGTGGCTGGGTGCTCGAGCCACCACGCCAGAAGAGCTTTTCGAAGAGTCTTGCGCTCGCGAGTTTGACGGTTTTGTAGGAATCGTTGAAACTTCAGTTACACGCGATACTCTCAACCGAAATCATATTTCGGGTTCAGACAACGGATTTGTGTGGGCGGTGTGCGAGGCCTATAGTGGACACCACAACCTCACGATCCGCCCGGAAGATGTCTGGTTTGCAATCGTTTCACAACTGGGTTTCCATATAAATGCGAGACCCGAGGCTCCTCGCGACCCCTTTGTCGAGCACAGGGACGAGGAAAACAACTCGGTGAGGATAGAGGCAGATCCGCTATTTCTTGATTTGCCTGTCGTGAAGCGAATTTTGGGGAGAATGGCTCAAAGAAAGATGAATGATCCAGCTTTTCTCGAGTGGTCCATGCCATCATTCAGCACGACTACTGAGACAGACCGTATTGTAGCTTCTGTGCTATCCGTGGGATCAACTCAGGTGGGACCCACTTTTGGGCCCAGCTTACTCTGCGGCATTCCCTCTGTCACGTTGCTGGGAGAACTCGAGGATTGGGAAGATATGGTGGCAAAGCTTGGCAAGCTTTCAGACATTGGCCACGAATCCGGGAATTTTGGTTGGATTATTCATCCGATTCTCAAAAACTTTGTCAACTCCTTCATAGAACCGGACCATGAGGAGGTGAAAGAATTCTGGAGCAGAATCGTTACAGAAGTCCAGCTCCCAGAAGGCAAAAATGGCCTCAAGGGATGGATCACGGCCTTTTGTTTCTGGAACGAGCATGGCGTGGCCAACTTCACCCACGACGATGTTCTGCGGGATAGGACTGAGGGTGTTGTGATTGAAACGGGTAGGATCCCGGCGGGATATGCCCAGGTGCCGATTGATGTCCACGACAATGGACAAGACTTCACATTCAACATCTTGGCGGGCTCTATCGGCATCAAAAGCCTTGCATTTGGCCAGGAATATAGCCCTGAACGGGCTGCGGTCCAGCCTGTTTCCGGATGGTTCATCTATGAAAATAAAGGACCCGAGACGCCTTGTGCGTTGGTAGATTTGGACGATGTCAAAGAAGAGGAAGAAGAAAACTAGTTAGACACGAGGATTGAAATTTAAGAACTCTTTCAGTATGATCTTGCTAAAATGTTAGTCGTGATTGGCCCGATATCATGCTCATCATCATGCACTTGAACAATGGCAGATTATATAATGAGAGGAAGATATTAAAGAATAAGCCAACAGTTAAAACAAAATAAGAGTGAGAATTTTTGTTTAGCTTCTCTCCCAATTCATATCGACCCATCTATCTCCGTCCCTCATCCTCAGCTATTTGATCTTCAGTCAAACCTCCTCGGATCCTTTTAAGGTACTGATCAAAGCGACCCGAGACCTCGATAACATCCTTGATATGTTGGTATGTCATGGTGGCATCTTTCCACTTGGCATACTGGCGGGCAGTTGTAATAGCATTGCGAATTTGTCGACCATTCATCTCCTCAATTTGAAGATCTTCAAGGTGGTTGTATAAGTCATCCAGATCCACCGATTTATCATCAAGTGCCTTGAGCCGGTCCAGAAAATTCTCCCAGATTCGAAGGCGTTGGTACGCACGAAGGGTAGGGTAATGCAACGCCAGCTGAATTCGTGATTTAAAAGCTTCGTCAAATGTCCCGACCCGATTACTCGTGAGGATTAGAATCCCCTCGTAATACTCCAGCACTCGCAGAAAAACGGACACCAAAGCATTGCGCTGGAGGTCATTCAGGCTACGTTCTTCCAGAAAAACATCGGCTTCATCAAGAAGAACAACACACCCCCAGAGCTTCCCAAGATAGAGAACTGACTCAAGGTACTTTTCAACATCCTCGGCCTTGGTTCCCACATCGCCACATGTGACCCTATATAGTGGCTTTTCGGAAATTTCAGCAACACTCTCGGCTGTCAAAGTCTTACCGGTTCCCGGGCCACCGTGAAGTAGCATAATGAGCCCATTTCCTTTGCCTTCAATAAGGTCAGTGCTGGCCTCAGAAGCCAGCTGGTTGTTAATAAGCGCCAGGATGAGATCCTTGGCTTTCTTATCAATGACAACCTTCTCGAAAGCCTCTTTATTCCATTTTACTGGACTTAATCTCTCTGCCATTAGGTCGTACCATTTCTTTTTACGAAGATTGTAACCTTTAATTGATAACGGGAGCAACAACTCAAAATTATCGTCAGGCGGAGTCTCCATTTTCAGCGCCTCTGGGCCGAGCTCATCCATCAGCCCAGTCCGGACGCCAGCTGGTTCGTATTGCCCGTTTTTATGCAAACTTTTATAGGTCTTAAGATCGATCATATAACGGTCCTCCAGCTATAGGTTTCGTTAGGGCGACAAAATTGTTCTGTCGTTCAAGTAACAACTTACCAAATTTCCGTCATGTTCGGCTATCTCTTGATATGAGACATATGCTCTGTTCCGACAAGTCCAAAAAGCTCCACCACGGCGACGCAGGGTAGAAACGATCTCCTCGGACGCATTTCGGAGTGGAAATACTCCTAATTCGGTAACATCTATGGCATTCAGGTCATCGGGATTCTCTTTGGACTTCCCAAACGCCAGTTGGTTCATTTTTTCGGAACTCTTCCATTCGATCCTAACATTAAATGGAAGATTCGAATACTTGCGCTGGAAGTTACCATCAAAATCCCATTGCCACACATCGATTGTCCAACGCTCCATCCACACCTTCTCGCTGCTTCTTAACTTGGATGTGTCCGATCTGTGATAGAAGGGGACAAACTCGCGGCTTTTGGTCATCTCGTCGGCCTTTTGACGAGAAGTGTAAAATGTGTGAGACCACTTGGGCCAGGACTTGACAATCCATCCAAGGTGATGATCACCTCTGCGTTCAATGACAATGTCTCCAGGTTTAAAGAGAAAATTGACATAGTTGGGCTTAATCTTTCCCTCAGAAATACACTCATCAGCAGCAGCATATTCCTTTCCAAAATTTTCTATGATGTAATCCCAAAGCATCTTAGTTTGTTCTTGAAGCTCTTCGGGAAGAGCGTCAAGAATTGACGTCCAGTTGTTACGCTGATGAAAGACGAATAGATATGGAGCATAAAGCTCTAATGTCTTTTGATAGTCTCCATGCTGTTGGGAGAACTCTTCTTTCGATCCAAATAAAGCCTTAATGCCATCTTTTAGTTCGTCGGTAACAGGCTTGATAGATTCGTCCACGGTCAGATTTTGAGCCTCAGAGCTCCTGGATTGTTGAAAGTGCGCATTTTCTTTTTGGTCGCGTACAACGTAGGTTTTGTAGACAATAAATGCCAAATCTTTGTTCTGCTCCAGATAGAGAGCAAAGTTTTGCAGAGGTAGTTGACAACGCAGGGTTCCAGTGCCACTTTGTCCACTTACCCATTTTGGAGGGTCAAAATAGGGCTCTGAAAGGATCTTTTCTACCCTCCTTTCGCCCCTAGATACTACCTTATCCTCCAGAATACGATACAAAACTTGGTATCGAAAAGACGACTGGGATTTCGGGAATGCCGTATCTAAACTGAGGGCTCTTTTTTCCAGAAGTGTGATGTAATTGCGCAACTCCACCGGATCCATATCCAAGATCTCTGCTCCAAGTTCTTCCAAGTCCTCATCGAATCGTGGACGTTTACGCTTACGCTGCAAGGTCGTGCCCATGATAGGAGTCTGAGTGTCCATGGTAGGAGTTGGAGTCCCGGTTGGGATTGTCTTTCCTATCGGCATCATATCTAATCCCGCCCTGGCTATTTCCAGTCTTATTTCATTTTGCTGTTCCAACATAATCAATTGCATATGATAGCTTTGAAGAGCTGTGTTGGATGATGGGACAACTCTAGACGATTCAAATGGGTTGTGTCTGTCCCTCAAAGCCAGCAGCTGTCGTTCCTCTAATTTCGCAATATGACTTAGATCGTCCGATATTGTTATAGAATCTATAATTATACCGCTCTCAAATACACTGCAAACAACGATTAACGATGCAAGGGTCATGGCACTGGTCTGAACCATACCTCGTAAAGCCTAAAATTGACTTTAATGCTCCACCCAACTGCGCTCCTTGCGTAGTAAAGTCATATACACTACTTTCATAGAATTCTTCACTGCTGGTGCTTGTTTCTAAACTCTGTGTGATAGAATCTTCCTCTTCGGCAGGGAAACTTCCTGCTGAAGCGGTCTCTTCATCCTCGCTTTGGCTCGTTCTCCGTTCGCTTTCGGTGTTTCGTGAAATTGAATTATCTAAAACCTTAGATTGTAGGCTCTGATCATAATAGTCCGTTATTATCCCTCCGTCGGATGAGCAGGGATTTCGCGAAGGCACTCCAGTGCAGAGTATGTCAATCTCGGAATCTTCCTTCAAATTTTCCCGATCTTCTTCGTAATCATGGAGAGGTGATCTAGGCGAGATCTTATGAGGCAGTTGTGATTCTGATGGACTAATTCGTTGATCGAAAAGGTATTCTTGATGCTCATGATTAGAACAGTTTGACGCGAATAATACTCCTGTACAAACCTGAATTATTGTCAAGCCACCATCTATCATATGTTTGGAACGCCTCCATGTATCGATCACAAATGTACAAGTAGAGTCTTGATGGAAAATATTATCGTCATTCTGAAAGATATCTATCGAGTCCGTCGTCCAGCTGGTGGTCGCGAGAGGCCGTGCTGAATCATGGGTTTTGTAGGCTAGCGAAAGTCGGATAAAGAGGGGTATTTTCTCAACTCGAGACTATCGCCTTAAATTTTAGGCATAGATTTAAATGCTGGGGTAGAAC
This sequence comes from Calonectria crousiana, assembly GCA_013406985.1. NCBI lineage: Eukaryota > Fungi > Ascomycota > Sordariomycetes > Hypocreales > Nectriaceae > Calonectria > Calonectria crousiana. Next base: position 299,189 of record VTGD01000004.1, on the reverse strand, counting down.
CAATCATACTTCTGGGCGTCAGACACCGGTCTCTTTTCATGTGGCTGTGCTGACTCGGCCCTATATAAGACCCGACCGGTGCGCTATAACCAACATAGCAGTTCATTTTCTTCCCCAACAAAGGTGTTCGACTATACTCCTTAGCTTTTATACCGAGACGCAGCAGGACAAACAGGCCATAACACAAATAAAAGTCGCATTCCGTATCTGACGGCACAGTAATCTCAAAAATATTCAAAGTCGGATGTTTTGTAGTTCAAGACCTGGAACTCGAAAAAGTAAATCCTCTAGAAAATGAGGCCTGATAATGAACCAGAGATTCTTCATTTACCAGTTGGGTCGGATCCGCCAGCAATTTGGAGTTCCGAGATTGGAAATATCTCTAGCATTGAGTATGTGCTGAATGGGACATCTGAAGTAGATCAAAGTTTTCTAACTACTATCAACAAGACCATCTGGGATAGCCCGGACAGCTTTCGAGGAAGGCATCAGTATATTCAGTCAGCTACTTCTGACCAAAGATATTGACGAAAAGCATAGGCCACAGGAAATGTTGAAATCCACTACATTTGCCGATGTCGTTGAAGTTGTGAAGAATGCTAAGTATGAGTTTGAAGAGAAATATGAGTCTTCAAGGATGTGCAGGTATCTGGTCTCGTTTTCAGAGAGGCTTCTGCATTACAGCAATGTTGTGGATTCGCTCGAATCTCATGACCCAGAATATGGAGCGTTGGTATGGGGAGTAATGAGGTTTTTATTTGAGGCGAGTACACGCGTGAATCTGCTCTCCGCACTGAATACTGACTATTCAGATGGTTATGGAGGATGAGAAAACAGCTGTTGCTGTTATCGGGGCATTGTGCGAAATATCTGACTCCCTCGCCTCAATCGAAATTGCAGTTGCATTATATCCTCACGACATGATACAGGATACCATATTCCTGCTGTATGCTCATATTATTCGGTTTCTAATTCGCGCCTTGGATTACTATAAAGAATCTCGACTTTGCCAGGCTGTGCAACCCATCACGAGACACCCAAATCTCTATTGCAGTGATATTATTAGCAATATTCGACGAGATACCGAGAGCGCGATCAGAACCGCAATGTCTAGAAATCAATCAAAACTTCGAATTATCCACAAGAAGTTTGAGGAGTTCAGTATGCAATTTGGTGATCATTTTATGCGGAGCCAGGACCAATACGAAAACACAACGGATCGAATTCAATCTATAGCCGATAAAGTACAAGAAATTCGCCAGGTGGTGGATTTTGAAAACACTATAGGGGCAAGCAACCGAATCCAGGCCCGGACTGTTCTTTCTGAAACCCAGCTCCACAAAGCTCTTACCATCGTATCATCACAATGCACGATTGATCACAAAGCCTCCTTACACACAGTGGTACAGCTACAGAAGACGCGCTTGTTCTACAGAAAAATTAAACAAGTAAGTGGTCGCCAATTCTGGGCCTCGGCAAAGCTGCATGAATGGAACCATTCTCGGACATCTTCCGCCATTCTACTCAAGTCAACTTTTCGCGACAAAGCTTTAATCCGTGGCTTTTGCACAGAGGTGATTGAGTACCTTGCTAAGGCAGGCGTCCCTGCTCTTTGGATTTTTCCAGCTATGGGCCAACAATATCCACTGCTGGAGGCATTGAAAAGTCTCGTGTTTCAAGCTCTCAGTCTTGGGTCCTCGCAGCACGGCGAAAACAAGATGAGCTTTCGTTTAAATCAATTCATAGATGCGCGCGCTGAGGATGATTACTTGAATATTTTGGCTGGTTTGCTTGAGTCTTCTTCAAAAGTGATCTACATCATAGCTGTGACGGATGCTTTGTTGGCTGATGATAGGGCTCGTTACCGCTCATGCCTCCATCGATTATCTCAGATGCTCATTTCCAATGTCTCGGAAACCATTGTCAAAGTAATCAACAGCACGTATGGCCCTGGAAGCACGCAAGAGAAGGTGGAAGACTTTGCGCTGGCATTTGGGAGTGCGGGCAGAGGCCCGTCTCGGCGGCAGGGCGCTTCTCGTCCGAAAAGATCTGCAAATCAATTTAGACAAAAATTCATTGGAGCAGCACTCCGATGATTGCGTTATTTGTAATCCGGCATTTTCATGTCCGACCTTGTAAGAGGTTAGCGGTCCAGTATGCCCCACAATGACAACGGGTAAGCCTACTTTGACTTGTCAACTCGGAAATCATGATAAGCATTCTTCTGATAACAATTGTGACAGTGCCCCTCAATCAGCCTTAAATCCCTCCACCCATTACATTCAATTCACACGCGACCATCCAAGAAGAGACGACGGGTTTCCACCTTGAAAACGCTTCTTTTATACTGTTAAGCGTCCACACGCCGCATCTGTTTTAACCCCGGCTATTCTTTCACAATGTCGGAATCGGACGCAGGCTTCCTTGCTGCTCTCGAGGAGGCTCGAGATGGTTTAAAGCAAGGCGGAGTTCCCATTGGAGCATGTCTCGTGTCCGAGGACGGCAAGATTTTAGGCAGAGGGCACAATATGCGCGTGCAGAAGGGCAGCGCCACCTTGCATGTTCGTGCTCTCTCATGAATTTCACCCCAACGCGGATATTAATCACATCATATCTGATTTTCTAGGGTGAGATTTCTGCTCTTGAAAACTCTGGCAGACTCCCTGCATCCGCGTACAAAGGATCAACAATGTACACTACTCTTTCTCCCTGCGACATGTGTTCCGGTGCGTGTATCCTCTACAAAGTAAAGAGGGTAGTGGTTGGTGAAAATGAGACTTTTTTGGGGGCCGAAAAGTATCTGCAGGAGCGCGGGATTGAAGTCATTGTACTAGACAATGAGGAATGCAAGATCTTGATGGACAAGTTCATCCAGGAACAGCCTGGCGTTTGGTAAGATGCAGTTATGTCAAGTGTTTCGCCTTGTACTAACGAGTTAATAGGAGCGAGGACATTGGTGAGGAATAATTCAATCTACTTGTTGATGATGTCAGAAAGTTACTTCTGAACATAAAAAAACAAGCTGTAGGCTCAACCGGGTGATCCAGGAACCAAGCCACAAAGGTGGCATACAATTAGAGTTATACAAATGGGTTGGTTGTGAAAACTCATCGCCCTAACCAACAGAACAAATACCTTAAATGTCAGAAATATTCCATGCAAATTTCCCCACATGCTGAACCCTAGTTCAACATGATGCTCATTGAACATGCGAAATAGGATGCTGCAAGCAATTCAACAATAAAATTCCAATTATCCATGTGCTGTTCTATATTATACAAATGAAACGGGTATCGCAAATTCTTTAAGCACAGGCCCACTTGTCCAGTCTATCCGGCAACCACCCGCTGGTGTGCATCAGCGACGTCTTTCGCTGAGACATGGCCGCAGCGTATCCCTGCCCCATGATCATCTTATCATCCATCTTGCACAGGTCCTCCACGTATGTCCACTGAACGCAGTCTTCCCAGCCCCTGCAGCCAGCCTCACAGGCCTCCACAGACTCCCACGCGTTGCCCCAGAGAGCAGCGTCATACTTGCCTTCAGGCGTTGGGGGAGCATCTTTGTTGGCTGAGGTGACTTCATACAAGCTGGCCATGTTATCCCACCACTGGATTGGCTTCTGGATGCTTGGCAGGATCTTTTGGAGGAAAAAGTCCTTGTGGAGGAGGGGTTTCTGAAGAGGAAGAAAATTAGCATGTGTTGCAAATTGCAGATGAAGCGGTGGGTGAACTTACACTGAAATCCCAGCCCTTTTCGATGTCGTGGTACTGAGAAACGTCGCGGCTGTGCACCTTGTGCCACGACATCAAGGGATGGCACCAGTTGTGCTTGCTAAAGGCAAAGATCCAGTGCACGACGGGGTTGAACCCCCAAGTGAACTTGCCATCACCGCCGTTCTCTCCAAACTTGACGCCGTGGTCTTCCAAGGCGTGAGCAAGCACCTGATCGCCGCAGCAGTGGTCGGCCGTGTACTTGTAGTATTCGTTTGTCATGTTAGGGTTTTGGCCAAACGACTTCTCCCACGCGCCGCGCGACACGGCGAATCCTGCGCCGCCGTGCGCGAAGACGACATTCGACTTGGCCGCGTAGCTGCCCAGGTAATGCGGCTCGCGCCAATCAAACTTGGACAGGTAGGCAATCACGTTGGGGAGGAAGAGGTATGTGTCGTCCTCCATGTAGATGTACCACTTGGCCTTGGGCCAGTTTTCTCCGGCGTGCTGCATGAGGGGGACGAATTTGTACTTGTCAATGATCCAGCCGCCCTGAGGGCCCCATTCGTCGCCGTTTACGCCCGAGGCTTCAACGTAGTAGTTGTTGGCGATGTAGTCGGGCAGCTGGCTGTAGACGTCAAAATCTGGCATGGACTTGGCAGAGTCCGTCATGTTGGCCAGCGCATCAATGATTTCGAACTTGCCCAGCTTCTCGGCATAGTCAGAGTAGATGACCGTGTTCTTGGTGCTTTCACCTTCGAAAGTCGTGGTCAAGTGAATCAAAAGTCTCTTCCACATAGTGGTGCCGCCCGTCTTCATGATCAAGAGCACATCATCTCGTGCGAGCGATGCTCCACCAGCCACCTCGTACTGCGATTTCTCATTTGCGGCAGGCTGGCTAGTTGCTGGTTCATTTTTCGTGTAATCATCAGCGACGGTCTCATTTGGTGAAGTTTTGGAGGTATCAATGATGGCTCCATCCTTTGTTGGCGCACCCGCTTGCTGCGCTGGCGTTGAGTCGCTACTTGAGGCTTGCTCATAAGAACCCTGGTACGGGCTGGCCATGTAGAAAAACATGACAATGCATACTGCAATAATGACAACAGGCGCAAGCCTGTTGTTTCTGTGTGTAACAATCATGCTTGCCTTTGCCTGGTTTGGATGAGGGAACTGAAACTGGAGAAGAATTCGGGCCAGAGGGGACAAAGAAAAAGGGTCTGCGCAGGGCTGAAGTGTGCCTCAGCATCCGATGACGACCTGGGAAGGATGGGGCAAGGGTAGGTGAATTCTCCAGAACCCAATCTTAAGGCGATCCACCTGCCTGGTTGCAACCACAGGGGTTGCCAGCGCTAAGGCTGAGATGACCTCGCAAAGTTCAGCACGTGCTACCGGGCTTGAGACCATGATCGGTCCGGCCCGGATCAGCCAAACTCTACCGGAGGATATCGATATACTGAGCGGTTTTTTTGTGGCTTGGTGGCTGAAGCCTTCTGCAATGACTGGTTTTTTGTTCGTATAGATTCGGCAGTTTCCCATGTCGATTGACGGTCGTATTCGCCCGGCTGTCGGCTTTTCCATGCCTAGCGTCGGGAATGGTGCTTGTACGCGGGTGGACCGCCGATCCTTCGTTGCCACCATAGGGGGATTGAGCGGATTTGTCAAAGGTGGGACACCATCAGACGAGCGACCTTTTAGGACATGGAGAAAAATTTCGCGCTTCGTCCGCGATGCGAAAGAGCGGCCGACATTGCATCGCCACACATTCGCCCTAAAAAAGAATTATGGGAATACGAGAATTAGGTTCAGCTGTTGAGCCTTGGAAGTAACGTTCCCAAGATTTGGACAACCACACCAAGCGAATCACGGTTAATGAGTCAGGGTCCAGTCATAAGAACCTTGATTATTGGGTTGCAGTAGGCATCTCGATCCTTCGGTCCAAAGCTTTTATTCGTGAAGCGATTCCCGCGCTGCTGGGAGCTCAGGGGACCGCCCCGATTTGGAAACCCCCGAAAAGGGTCACCAGGTTGGCGCCGGGGCTAACGGCCGGATAAAGGCGCGGGGCATAGTATTCACGTCGCGCGGAGCTAGGCAGTGAGTGGCCCTAAAATCACCGAGTGAGACCTAGCAAGGGACCCAAGAGTGCAATTAATAGATGTGATCCTGGTTGTCGAATCTCGTACCCATGCTCCCACGCTGCCAACCAAGGCTATCTGAGGCTGCTGCTGCCTCTGCGAGATGGGGCATGGAATGATTTGTGCTTTGTAGAAAATGACGGCTATTTCACGCTAGGAGTGCCGTGCCGTTGCAGCCGGGATCTATTTTTTTTCTCATTTTCATTTCAGGGTCCTTGAAGGATTTGCAATCCTTGGGCACTTGTCAGTCGTTGAAAGAAAGAAAAAAGGTTTGCTTCCTTTCTTTTGCTTCCCGTCTTTTGCTTCCCGTTCCTGTTTTCTCAGGGTTGCGACTGAGTTGAGTCTTTCCCAAACACCATCTACAACCTCCAATCCAACACTAGTTGCCGAGATGGAGAAACACGCATCCCAAGAGCCGGACTCGATTGCTATTCAGCGCGAGCGGCCAGTCAGCCTTGGTCGCAAGGTCTTCAACATCATTGGATGTATCCTTTCTCTGCCCATCTACTGGCTCATAACCATAGGCTCAAGGTACCCTGTGACGCTTGACTTGATCTGCACCATTGCTCTTGCCGAGCTAAACAGGTTCATCAATGAGAACCGCCGAGAAGAGTTCCAGTCTCAGCAGTTCCAAACGCGCAGCAAGATGGATTCGGAAAAGGTTGACTTGGAAAAGCAACGTGCCTCGCCCAGACTAGACTGCATGACCGCCGTTGTTGGCTGGAGAGAAGACCCAGCCTTGTTCACAAGGGCGCTTGAAAGTTACAAGGGAGCCAAGAACTGTGTTTTCATGATTGTTGGAATCGATGGTGATGCCGAAGAGGACCAGGATATGGTCCGCGTTTTCAACAAGGTACGCTCACTCTCGCCCGTCATCTTACCAGTTTTAGTTACTGACACCTTCCAGGTCTACCCTCATCAGTCAAAGACTATCCACATCCCTGAGCCTCTGGGAATAGCGGCTGAGCACTATCTGTCCAAGATCAAGTCGCTGAAAAGCCAGTATGACGAAGATGTGAGCGAGGATGAGTGCCACGATCTCGCGCTGCGTCACTGCATCCAGCTTGCGCGCCTCACTCTTGAGCAAGAAAAGATCAAGCTTGGTGGTGTGGATGGAATCCGTCGCCTGTGTATCCAGCAAAAGCACATGCACAAGAAGGGCATCATGTTTACCACCTATATATTTTCGCTTGTCATTGCCGATATGCTCGGCATCGAGTTCCTGTGGTCGTCCGACTCAGACACTTTGGTCCTCCCAGATTCAGTCTCGCGCACAGTTAGCTCTATTGCTGCTGATCCCAGCATCGGAGGCGCCAGTTCTGGCTTGATTGTGCACAACGAAGCTGAGACTCCCGTGACGAAGCTCTCCAGCACCGTCTACTGGGGCGAGCTGTACCTCACTCGTTCTACGCCCGCTGCTACAGCGACAAGTGATTGCCAGAGTGGGCCCAGCACGCTCTTCAGGTTGTCAGCTATGCCGGGCATTCTAGTGCCTTGGTATCTTCAGACTGTTATGGGAAAACGAATGGTAAGAGGAAGATGCTGAAGTTTTCTTGGACGAGCTAACATTTGTGACTAAGATTATCAACGAAGACCGACATTTGACCACGAACCTACTCTCTCGTGGCTGGGGCGTCGTTTTTGCCTCTGACGTATTGACGGCCACTGAGACGCCAACCACGCTCGCTCGCTGGATTATGCAGCAGGTCCGATGGGGCCGAGCCACCCACATCGAGTCTCTCCTTCAACCAAAGGTGTATCTCATGAGCAACCCGCTCCTTTTCTACGGCATGGCTAAGCGCGAGACTGGTCCCGTCATGGGTGCCGTCGCTGTCGCCTACTATTTCCTTACGTCTCGATCCCTGTTTCAAATCTGCTTCTATGACCTTGCCATGCGAATGGCCATCGGCGCCTTCTACAACATGCTGAGGAACCCCCAGAGGCTCACCCGGGATCAGCTGGGTTGGGTTCTGCCCGGAATTCTGTTCTACTATATCCCGCTTCCGGCCATTCACGTTTGGAGCATGGTGACGCTCACTGCAGATGGCTGGGGCACGACAATGCGCGCCGCCTCCGAGCAAGCTCGAGCGTCAAGCACTCGCAAGGCCTGGTGGGAGCTGGGCTTCTTCGTCGTTTGGATGGGCATTGTGGCAGGTGCGGCCGCGAGGCTCGTGGCGACATCTTACGGCTTCAGTGACTCGTCGAGGGCTTTCTTCATACTTGCAAGCACAGCAATTTCTGCATTTACTACTTGGGGCACGGTGATAGGGAGACAATAGACCGAATTAGACTAATCAAGTATAAGAAGAATATGCTTAACGCAGACACTAGACAAAAAAGCATATACAAAATAGAGTAATTTAATAGTATGTTCATAATGCTCAACAGACGCAATCAAGAAACAAAGGTTCTTCCATCAATCCAGAGTCTATTTATCTCCGTCGTAAATCATCAATCGCCTAGTCGCTTAGAGAGACACATCCAACCTTTTACGAGTTTGGCAAGAAATTTTATCTATATCCGAGTCCATATGTCCACCCGTATCTCCCCATAGATACGTAACCTATGACTCCACGTCTTAAAACGCTAATTAAATCATGTCTATTATTAAGCAGACCCCTAAAAACCAACGCGTTTTTCTAAGTAGGCACCAGAGTTACCAGTGGCTTGCTGTTTGGTATATCCCTTGCACCTATTTCGACATTCGCAACAAATAGTCCTGTTTGTTGCTTTTCTTTTCAAGGACGTGGTTTTAGGCATTGAAAAAAGGCTCTTGCCAAATTAAATTACTTCACCTCCTTTCAGAGCTGAATTGGTGTTCATTCAAAAGCCACGCTGGCGTTTGTGCTGGTGAAGGTGGTGAGCCACGTGAGCTTCCCTCTTGCCCAGTCCTGGAAGCATGTTCCTGGCCTTGTACGAATTGAGAGTGAAGGTGGAGTTGATCTCTCCGACTCGAATGTTGCTGAAAGTCACCTCCGGGTTGGGCTCGATTTTCTGAATCGACTCGGGGCTGCCCTCGGTGGCATTGCACGGGCCGCTGTTGCCTTGGTCGAGCCAGCTCATGAAGTTGGACTGGTCCCAGTAGAGGCTCATGACGAGCACCATTCCGCGAGTCATGGACTCGCCCATGCCCTTCATGCCGCCCAGCCTGAGAAACTCGCTGGAGCCGGTCGCTGAGCAGAATTCGTCATTCATGTAGTTGATCTTTGGGGGTCCGTCAATGTTAACAGTAGCGCTCTGGATGATCTGGTTGTCCTGAATGTAGTGACGGTGCAGCTCCGTAAAGTATCCCTGGGCATCATCGACAAATTGAGTAACAACGGTGAACTTTCTGGTGGTATCGACCTTGAAGTTGCTGCCGCGCCCATAATAGTCGGTAATGTTGTAGCGCTTCTCGTTCCATGCACAGCCGGACTTATCGCATACGCCTCCCTGGTTGCACTCGGCACCGGTGCATTCGTAGAGGCCAGGTTGGTTGCATGTATGAGGTGCGATGAGTGTAGATCGAGAGTTGGCTTCCCAAATGTCAAGCTCATTGCAGCATGAACCTCGGCCATCAACATTACCCTTCTTCATGTCAGCAACGGTCTAATGCAGAATGGCTACGGGATATACTCACCACGCCGTTAATGAAAGGAGTGACGAAACACTGGGCATCGCAATATCCGGTGCCGTAGCGCGCACCAGCCTTGCTGTAAGGGCTAAGGCTCTTGCCACCATCCTGAGCCATCTCCGAAAGGTACACTGCGCTGTTCATGCCGCAGGGCAGCTTCGCCATGTCCACGTCGAAAGAAAACTCGGCGCCAGTGAGGTACAGCATGTCGTACTTTTCTTCATTTTCCTCCAAGAAGTAGACACGAGGAGAAACCGTGTTGCCGTTGTATATCTGCTGCAGGCGGAGCTCGTCACCAGATGTGCTGACTCCTCGGACTCGGTAGTCGGGAATGCCTTCGATGATGCAGTTTTTGGCACAAGATGCGGCATCGGGACAGGCGGTGGCGTTGGGCTTGCTTCCGAATGAACCGCAATCATAGCTGTTTGTGGATTGGTGGATGGGATGCGTGCTCGACTCGAGAACGAGGTAGTTTGTCTGCTTCTTGCAGCCACCAAGCACAGTGCATCGGTATGTGTCCAACTTGGGGTGCACCTCGGTGATGTTGCCGGGGGTTTGCCCCAGAGCCAGTTGGGCGACCAGGCCCAGGACGATGAGAGCAGACGACGCCATATTGGATTGTTCACAGATGGGAGGGAATGGCAATACACTGGGGACCCAAAAACATGATTCTGGATGAGGACAAGGCCTTTGTTTATGTCTCAGTTTGCTCCAGTATTAAATAGCGGTGCTCGGAGGCCGAAAGGATGAACACAGGCGCAGTGTTGGCAAATGCATGCAGGCATTCCAGGTTAATTTAACCATGACAGAAGCTTATTGAAATTATTTCCAATGAAACAGGGCCAGCCTTGGCGGGCCACCCATGCTGGAGAGCACTGATCGACATCGACTCGTTGTGCCCAGGTCCCAGCGATGCCTAATTTTGCAAACTTCATGGCATGGTCAAAACTCGATGGGTGAATTTCGTTCCACAACTTCCCTCCGGTCAACCCTCTACTCCATGTTCTGGCTCGATTCAGGTACTTATTGAGGCCGTGATGTTGGTTGTGGCAACAGGAGAAGCAGATTTTGCCAGGCTAATTACAGCGGACATTTCGCTGAGTAAGACCTAAGATTACGGGGCGCACACCTGTCAATAGCGCCCCACAAAAGACGTCATTTTTCATCTCGAGCCAAAATTCAGAATGTCAAAGCCTAACGCCAATGCTTAAGCATTGAAGGCCCTACCTCTACGTGTATAGATTAATACCTCGTGTTCTCTTTCGGTTCTGGCCTGCCGTTCTTGGCTGCATCTCGGCACTATCAATGTCCCTAAGGGTGGATATTACTCCACGGCGGATTTAGCTAGATGCGGCCAAATTAGCACGCTCAGGACACGGACCAGTCCAAGGACCAGTCCATAACTTGCAAACTCAGTCAAGGCCATGCCGAATCATTGGGCCAAGCCGAACGAGCGCCTCCAGCATCGGACACCGATGAATACCGACCCATGAAAGCAGTGGAGCCCTCAGGCTTGACCTGACATTAAGATTCCGGCTATATTAGCCGGGGCTCGGGGCTCGGCTCCTCAGCCCTGAAAAAGTTTGATGTCTTGAACCCTTTTTTTCTTCTTTTCTTTTAGACGTATCAAAACACATTTTCGTGGAATCGGTTGTCAATAAAGCATGAGATCCCGATCCATTCTAGAAGCAATCTCCGATCTAGCTATGGTGTATGCCATGCGAGCAGATTGTTTATGCTCCTGAGAGGCCCTTTTCTCGCTTGCAATTTTAGCCTGGAGCCAATATGTCTCAAAAAGCTCCGACCGTGGCTCTTCGCCTGGTTTGCCCGTGCCGTGCGTTATGCTTTCTTCAGACGTGATGCGCCCTGCTCGGCAGATAAAGCTAGCAGACTTCACCGAGTCGATGAACCGCGTCAATTAGTTTAGCACATGGGTCCCAAGTTAGCAGGAAAATCGCGTGCTACCACCTCCGCGCTGCACTATGCGGCTCAAGGCTCGAACCAACTGCTTCCAGTGCCGCACAGAAGGCGGATGGTTGTTTTGAGGGTACGATTGGGGCGCGTCTTGACCAAGGCTTTCAATGTCTGTACTGTCTTCATCCGTGCTACAGGGTTCGAGAAACATTCGCTGCCCCAAAGCAGCTTTAGCATCGCGTTAGCTTTCGCCCTTCGCGTTCCCCGGGCTCCGGCTCGATGTTTGGCCCTTTCGTTCGCGTATTGAATTTTGGCATTGATCTTCACAGCCACAAAAACGTCATCGGGATATCCCCACATTCACACTTGTCAATCTACAATACGGGCTTACTAGCTCTGGAAAAGGGGAAGAGCAAAAAACGATTACAGATCAAATATTTGAAACCATGTTAAATCACCTCCCTCTATGTTACTTGTTCCCTAAGAAAATCTTTCGCCGTCAGTTGCGATGCTTGCAGCCTTCTCCACCACTCCCTTTTGATAGGCTAGTGGGATATCTAAAGTGGTAATTGGTATTGTCTCCCTTTTTTTTCTTTAAAGAAGTATGCAGCTTTAAGCATCTTACAGGATCAAGATGATCGGCCCCAAAATCTTCAGTGTAGCCTTCATAACCTTTCTCGCGGAATCGGGCCGCATCTGGCACAGACAAAGGCAAAAAGTTATTCCCATCAACAGGTGCCATCATGCCTGCGTTTACAGCCCAGCGGCAGTTATTCTGCATTGGCATACCTTCTCCACATGAAAAGATACCATCCAGCACTTATCAGTAGGCGCGCCCATGTCTTGACATCGTTTGAGTCTCCCGGTTCCATTTTTCATATTTGTTCAACATGAGGAAGAAGCACTTGGCACTTCGTCAAGTGTTGTAGGCTCCATTACAGAACTGATATCCCATGACATGCAGGAATCTACCGTCTTATGCTTCAAGGTAGTCAATATGATAACCAAACCTTAATGCAAAACTGCCCCAGAGGGTGTCAGGGTTGATGTCGAACGAACTCCCTTTGACTGCGACGGACGCGAACGCACAACTGCGAATAACTTCAAAGTCCTCGTCAAAATCGGTACCGTCTTTCTCCGAATAGGCTTTTAATGAAGACTCATGAAGGAAAGGAGGCTCGCAATTGATGAGCTTGCGCGGCGAATTTGCTCCAAGGTGCTCTGCCATGTGGCAACAGAATTTGCAGGTGTCGCATCACGTCGAAGATAGCCACCTTCCTTATTAAGAATAATTGACTTTTTTTCGTAGTTCTTTCGAATATGGTCGAGATAGGATAGGATGGAATCGATATCTGCAGCGCTTATCACTAGTTATGATTCCAGATATATGTAGAAGCACTTAATTTCTGTAGCTATGGAAGGGAACTATCTAGGTCTCTCATAGCTGTTGTTGTTGCTAGCCGTTGGAGGCTGCCGTTGAGGGCGGCCTCCGGCTGTGGGGCCATAAGGTTCGCGATATGACGATTGCAACTTAGCCCCTATGGCCAATTAGCCGGGCCCGGCAGATCCCGTGGTCAATAGAGAGATAAAGAAGGCTTGTGTGTTGATTGATATGGTTTTTTGGATCGACTGCTGCTGTGACTGTCTTCCTTTTACATCTATGTGGATATTGGCTATTCTGCACTTCGACAGGTTCATTGCTTGATTTTTTTTTTCCATGGTGGAAACCAAATATATGTTCTTACTCCCCACCAATCTTTCCTAAACTAGAATGCCCCGCGAAGCCACAACTATACGCCCGTTCAGATTCTGAGGCAAAAATGGGGAGTCCCAATTTTCTGTTCTAATGAGACGAGGTCACAACGTGAGAATTCAGCCTTTACCCTATACTGGATAGCTGGATAGAATGGCAGTACATTGATGAAGGAGTTTAGTGTCTCAGATGCTTATTAAGCGATCCCCGAATAGCTCAGTTGGAAGAGCGTTGGGCTGTAATTGATGGAATGCCACCTGAAGGTCACCTGTTCGAACCAGGTTTCGGGGAACTTCTTTTTTTGTACACACTTTATGCATGTGCACAACTGTCGTATGGGGTTGTTCTGCATTGCGAGCTGAGCAGGGGGAAATTAAATTACATCAGGGGCTGAATAGGCCGCTGCCGATGATCCGAGACCCACATGGTGCCTAGTGAGTAAACGCTTTGATGATGTGCCTGCGGGGTAATAATCATTCCGACTCTGTTTACTTGCTTTTGCTTCTGAGCAGATGCTCCCACTCAAGCTAAGATCAGAAGGAGGAATTGATTTGGAACTTTTTACAGGACGTTTGTCCTAGCTGGTCCACAGCTGAGAATCAACACATGTTTTAATTTTCCCTTTCTTGATTCTTGATTGATACCGGTTATGCCTGTATTGGATTCGACAGGAGAGCTGAAATGAACACCACCCACTTTTGAATTGACCATCACCCCAAACATGTCTCTTTGCTTGCTTACAATGCGAATTATACCTAATCAACCTACTGAGAAACTCGTTTATATGGCTGAGTTCGATGTTTCAACCTTCTGTGGCGCAGGCTAGTGTGTCTCATTTGACCAATTCGCTATGACCAGGAATTTCTAATCTTGGAACTGGGAACGGAGCTGAAAAATCGAAAACAAAGCTAATAATAAGCCTGCTTTAGTGCGCTGGGGAAAGGCGGCAGCTCGGCACATCTGCCGAAAGATGCGAGCCCATATAAACCATTGACTGTGCCTCGAAGGGGGGAATTTTCCTGATTCCTGACATCCCTGCCTCTGATCATCTCTTCTACTTCTATCCACTACCAGTGCAATCATTCAAAATGAAGCTGCTCGCCTGGACCGTTCTCTTCACTGCGGCGACTGCCACCGCCGTCCCCTCATACGGCAAGACCACGAACTACTGCCCCATCTCTGGCTGCCAGCAGAAGACTATCCGACCCAACTGCACGCCTGGCCGAGCCTGTCCCCAATGGATTAGGGAAGTCACAGTGTGCCCTTGGAAATGCAACGCCCCGATCCCGTCCAGCTTCTCACAGAACTCTGGATGCGCACAGCTTCCTCAGACTTACGGTTCCAAGCAATGCCAGATCCAGTGCAACTTTGATCCCTGCTCGCAAAATACCGTCGCTTAATGAAGGTGGAATATCTGCCATTTTGCCCGATCTTGGATTGGCTCGAAATGTTGAAGGAGTTTGGTTGAAATTTGCAACCTGGAGCATGGTTAGCTATGTCGAGTCTTTCTAAGATTGCTCTGTGCTTTGGCTTAATTTTTAGTGCATTCTTCTGATGGTTCGATAATGAGAAGCATGCTGTTCTCCTTTGGATAAGTCGGATGATGGGCCATTTTATAGCCATGGTCAGAAAATGACAGAATAACAAGTTCTTGTAATGATACTACGATATTTTGAGTCTCAGAAATGACCTTTTGATCGCTTCAGATCATGCCCGCGCGACCTTGGCGACCACCCTGAGAACAGGCATTCCAGTATGAATGTGACAGGCCTTTGCCATACAAGCCCTTGCTCAACTGCTTCACAATAGTAGCCTATTTGGGGATCAAGTCAATATAGATCCACGCGACATTTTTTCTGTCGAGTTTTACGCACCTCGTCATTCAAGTGTAGCTGTCCGAGGTTTTGCAAGGCGTTCACCTTGAGATTTCCGGGGACCGGGATGAGCCAGCCCCAAGGGCTCGAGTTTTGAGGAAGCCCAGAATTCGTAGTCGCGGTCGCGTACTCGCTGGCTACAGCATTTATCATGGCTGCATAGCTTGGAATGAACTGACCAGCTATCTAGCCGCCACCTCCAACGGCCTGTAGCCTCCCATTCCGAGGACGGCACCGTTTGTTGGTACGAAATACGAAAATTGGAAATCATTTGTCAAATTGCTAAGTGGATGGTGTTGAACGTAAAGGATGCCCTATGACATGGGGAGAGCTACGACCTGACTCTATTTTTTCGTTCTGTTGGTCGCGAAAGTGGGCCGTGTCCTCGGTGTGACAGCATTTTGCTGTGATTGACAAGATGCTAAAATGGTCTGGAAATTAATGCGAAAAGCAGAAAACCGTATCCAATACGATAATGTAGACCAGACTGGGCCCATGTTGGTAGAGCGGAGGATAATTCCACAGCACTCGGACCCATCGCCCCATGTAAGACTAATACTCAGCACCGGCAATTTCCCACCCCCTCCCTCACTGTCTTGATTTGACTGAGTTAAGGACGAGAGGAAACAAGTTGTTATGCCCCCTCATTATGGGCCGCTATGATTTTTTGCGCTAGATCAGGTAGCTACCTTGTCGTATTCTGGCCTCTTAATTCTGCAAGTCAGCTACGCTTGCGCTATTGATATGCACAATAGTAGACGAGATCTAGAAACCAGGCCATGAACATGATTGCTCACGCTGTATCTACTGCCTCACACACCTAGCAAGAAATCCCGGGAAGAATGTCATTTACAAGAAGCGTAGAATCAATCAAGGTAGGTGGCCTTTAGTATTCTCAACATTACGACCAAGCCCTCCGACAGTGCCACGAGACCAAGCACGGAAAGATGCACGTTATTATGCGCTGGTTGAGCGACACTGGGTTCATTATCGGCCAGTTTGTAGATAATTTTTAATATATCCTACGATAGAATTTGGGTCTTCCTTCGATCATGTTTAATTATCGTATTTAACACGAATTAGCGGTGATGCGAGCGGTGAGCAGTGTAAAATGGGCATTAGAGGTGCATAGGGGCGATCGATGTCACCCCAATACAACCCTCTCTTGGGTTAATCGGCCGGCTCCTTCAATATCTGTGCACACGTGAGAGGGTGGACCAGAAGGTTAACGACCAAGGCTTCATGTTTGAAACCCCTGTCGTTCGTCAAACACGAATTTTCGTGTTTTACTTGGCGCATCCCCCACCTTGTTGTCTCATCGATTAGGTGGAGCTGCGGACTTGCGGACTTTGTGGGACAATATGGTGCTGTGGCTGAGTCCGAATCGAGTTATATCAAAGTACTCGATTGGGTCTAGGTTTAATCAAGTTTTCTAAAATGCCCATGATGGGAGAACAGAGAAGGCTCCCTTAATAACTGGGGTTATTTGGACTATCTCCCAATACTCAAGGCTATCGCTCCTTACAAAGAATAAATTGCTGATAGAAAATACTCTTATAGATCTTCTGGGTTATCTGTATTTGCCCGAGGTCTATTCAACAAAGTCTTTGACGTGGTCAAACATTTGTGATGACATCAATATCCAACCAGAGCTCAAGTAGGCGGGGAAGATCAGTCTTTGGCGTTGTTTAATGTAGACACTTCGAATTTGATCTCGAGCTAAGGCAGAGTGATCATTGGTCCTATCCTAGTGTTTCGTAAGTTGCCGAAAATCTTTACAAAAACAAAAGCAATCGATCGTAACCTAAGCACCTGATTTTCGAAAAGACACAATCGTGCCTTTTCTTCCTCCCCTCATTCAGCCTGTATGCAATAACAAACTCTTCCTCAATTCCTACGACCAGCTACTGTGGCAGAGTCGAGGGCTGTTCTATTTTCCACATCCAGCTAGGAAGCTCCACCATCCGTCGCATCTCATCGACGGTTTCATTCCACACCATCTGCTGTATCCGCTGTCCTTCTTGACTTTGAATAAAATCCATCGGCTCATCCAAGTTCATATCCTCTAAGAACCTTCCATGCGTGTCTGCGCCGGCCACCAAAGCTGCATTCAGCGCGATCCATCCCGCCTTCTCAACCGGTCGTGCGCGGATCGCTTTCATGACATTCATGAACATCCGCAGGTGCAAGGGTAATTCATCGGTCATACCCGTGTCAACCAGACCGGGACAGAAGCTGTTGATGACGACCTTTTTTGGGCTGTAGTGCTTTGCGAGCTCGAGAAGGAAGACTGCGCAAAGGAATTTGCTATTTGCGTACCGCCCGAGCATTGGAGTATCGGCATCATCGATATGTTTAAAAATGCCTTGTCCCCTAAGCGGACGAATGGTGGCGAAACTGGTCTGTTTGTGAATACGGCTGCCGGTCCAAGTGACCTTCGTTGGCTGTCCAGTCATTGCCGCAGTCTTTTCCAACGTGGGTAGCAAAAGAAGCGTTAGGAGGACATTGGAGAGATAGTTCACTTGCATGTTTTTTTCGTGCCCTGAACTCGCAAATTCCTTCTCGTGTGTGCCGATACCCGCATTTGCTACCAAAAGGTGCAGATCCCGAAATTCTTCTTCAAACTTGGATGCGAACTCTTGAACACTTGAGTAATGTTCAGCATCAAGTTGAATAACTTTGACGATGGCGTTGGGGTTGTTGGACTTGATGGTGGGATCGGAGAGCAAAGTTTGGCGGATCGCCTCGCCCTTTGTTACATTGCGTACGGCCATGACCAAGTTTGACAACTTGCAGGTTAGCAACTGGCGGCATATCTCTAACCCAATACCCGCCGTTGCGCCAGTTACAATACCGGTCTTCCCAGTGAGGGTTAGATTGGGAGGGAGACGAGGTACAGCGGCCTGAAAGAAAGTCATCTTGGAATAACGGCTTGATGTGTGCCTTGAAGATGATATTGATGAATGTGAGAATATGGCTGGTATATCTGCCTTGAAGGGGAAGAAGACAAAAAATATGAAACTGCAGAACACTTGAACTTTATAGAGAATAGTTGTTATCAATGCTACATGGGGAATTTAGTCGTCTGGATTGGGATAATCGTCTTGATCCTAGTTTTTTGCAATCGAGTTCTTGCAAACTAATGCCAGTGGCCTTGGGATTCCTGTTTTATCTCCGGTTACCGATTTTTGTACTTATAAAAAGTCCGCTGGACCTCCGCAAGTCCGCTATTGGTGTACGCAATAGTGTAAATTTAAGCTTCTTGCTGGAGCGTTCCGTTCGCAAGCTCGGTTCAGGGGGACAAATGAATGTGGGGCCATTGGAGTTACGTCCTCGACAGATCAAAAACTTGCTTAGTTTTGAGTGAACTTTCCGACAGAATTTCCACTATTGAGCATTAAGGGTAATAAAAAATGCACTGATTTGATGCTCAGGACTCAAGACAATCTCATAAAAGTTTAAACATGACATTATATCATCTCACTTCATCACATATGAATTCTTATAGCGCCTAGTGGTTTTGGATCGCGGATTGTATAATGGATTTCGCTAGCTACATGACTACTCCAGCTTAGTTGAATTGTTGTCCGATGAGCTGCTCGCTCAATTTCCACAGCCGCTCTGCGTCAACCTTGCTTGTCGCCCACGAGTACACCTCTTCCAAGTTCGGATCCGCCACATGACAATCACCCAAGAAGGCACCATTTTGATGGATAGTGTTATCGAATGCGGCAAACATATGTGTTGCAGCGCCTTGGTCCAGTGTTTTGAACTTCATTTCCGCCATTCCTCGTCCCAATTTGTTTCCATAGATGTTATCCATCTCTGTAAGGTCTGCGGCAAAGGCAGCTTGATCGTCGAGTCCGTGCGCTGCCAGGTTGGTGTAAACTGTGCCCGGACACAAAGCATAGCTGCGGAGGCCTTGAGACCCGAATCTCTCGGCAAGCGCAATGGCGGTCAGGGCATTTGCCGTTTTTGACTGGCCGTACGAAAGCCATCTTTGGTAGTACCCCTTGTCGAAGTTGTAATCGGTCCATCGGATGTGGCCGACACGATGCACGCCACTGGACACGTGGACGATGCGCGGAGTCTTGGAGGCCAGTATCTTTCTCATGAGGAGATTGACAAATAGGAAATGACTGAGATGGTTGGTTTGGAATTGACTTTCAAACCCATCTTCCGTCAATTGATGCGGGACTGCCATGATACCAGCGTTGTTCACCAAGACATCAATATACGGCACATCTGTCCATGCGTTGACCGTGTGGGCTGCCTTGCGAACATCTGCAAAGGAAAGCAAATTCAGGGGCAGGGACTTGACTGCGATGGAGGGATGTGCAGAACGAAGCTTATCCACAAGAGCTTGCATCTTGGACACCGAACGGCCGGCCAAGATCAATATCGCTGGATTTGCTTTGGCGACTTCATTGACGAAACTCTCGCCAAGACTGCCCGGAGATACGCCTGTAACTACAATAGTCTTTCCGGCGATTTCGGAGGCATAGTAGGGTACCAGGTCGCTGGCCTTGGTCTCGTTATTCAAAATTGGTGCCATTTTGGTGGTAGTAAATATGGTAGTGGAAATGGATTGTTTTCGGAGATGAATTGAGTAGAACAAAGAGCTGCTGCTTGAAGGGTGTGATTCTTTACCGAAGTTACAACTATATTGTCTTATATCCAGTCCACTTCATGCTACTGTATAGTTTATTTGTGGATCATTCTCAGTCTCTCAAAACTCGGTGCAATGCAACCCCGCGTCGGAAACTTTTTTTAGGTTTACGCGACGGAGGTGCCGCCACACATGAGAAAATTCCTTTCTCCGCTAGTCTGTGAACAGGGATCTCATTTTTCGTGTTTATTCTAAATTTCGTATTGTCAAGATCCTGGTTACGCATGCACGCCTGATACACCACACGGGTTTTGCGGAGTTTTCGGAACTAAGACGCTGAAGTATGTTTCCGTGTAGGAAGCAAGAGTGCGACAGCTTGAAAATAACACAATTTGGGCAATCTGCATCTTACAACGGTGGAAGGAAATGTGAATCCTGATTAAGATGTACACGGAGCAGTAGCTCGCCCAGAATGGGGAGATTTCAGAATAGCGTGATAAAATACGTGCTCAAGAGTTAAAGAACATGTTATCTTAATGGAATCCTTTACACTCGATTTGCAATATGCTGGTGCCAATAGTGTTCGATTCTGTAGCACGCTAATTGCAAAATATTTTCTGAAATAGATGACAATGTGTTAGTGGGGTTAATGGTCCAAGAGTGGTGAGAAGAGGCATGGGCTTGTCATGCTCAACTACCCACGTGGTAAATTTTCTCAAAAAAACTCTCTATACTGAGCCACTTCACTGGTGTGATTCTATCGATCCTCCGTTGGCACCATGAGAAGAGGCGACGCATGGTCGATTTCCTGAGATTTCGCTCTGGATGACTTCTTTTCAAACCTGTGCTATCCCTCGATCATGTATTCTGGGTCATCAATTTCATCCGGAGCAACATTGAGCTACTTGTCTTTTGATCGAAGACGACCCAATTTATATCCCCGCTTCGGTCGACTCAGCTTGTCGTCGAAGGTCAGGCCATCGCAGATCCCGACAGTGTGCATGTTGTTTTTCTTCAATCTGTTCAGACCAAAACAAAATCTTTTATTTGTCAAGGCCAGGCGGGCTTCAAGGTGATTCCTCTCATATGCAGTCCTCTTGATGAGCACTCCGTTGGGATTGGATCTATCTGCGGTCTGGTCCACGATCCCTTCCCCAGAAATACTTGGCCGAGGAGGTGAGTGGTGATGATTGGGGACGAACTGGATGTCGAGAGGGTCGCTGTAGTGGTAGCCGTACTCAGTGCTGGCTGGTAGATCACCTCGCAGGATGGAACTGTCGTAGGCCCAGGACAAAAGGTCGGCGGGAGAGCAAAAGGTTCTTGGCAGCCACCGAGAGTCCTCACATCCCAACGCCAGAGCGGGTATCCAGAAAAGACAGATAAATAGCCAGATGAACATGATTATGAAGAAAGGGAGAGACATTTCCCAAACAGCCCCACCACCACCACCATAGTATATTATGGAGCTTGCACTGAATATGATTATAAAAATGTGTTGTAACTGAGCCAAAACTCTGGCCCAAAACACTTTCTAGTGGCCGTTAATGAAGGATGTGTACAGAACCATTGGAAGAGCGAGGCTGTGGTAGTCGAGCAGAAGCGTTTCACTCGCATTACCGAAGCCTGCGCCAGGTTCATCGCCGACTTTTGCAAGGTGAACAAATGGTTCGGTTTGCGACATGAAAAAACTCAAACTTTCGCAGAAATCTACGACGAATCCTATAACGAATGAAAGGGTAAAGGAAAACAGAAAGACAGCAGTGTCTGTGGAGAATGGAAGGTTAAAAAGAAATTCCTGTGAAGGGTCCCATTATCATAAAGGCCAGGGTTCCTGTTAGAAGCAATAGGATGAACAAGTTGAATCGCCATAGCGCCCACGGACGAACGGTAGATGAGGCTGATCTATATCGGCGGCAGGAGATTTCACCGGCTGTGAGAAAAGTCACTACTGGGCATACGGGATCCCGGTTTTCTTTCAATGTCAAGGAACTTACCTTTCAAAGCGACTTGCTCTTTAGTTTCGCTCACTGATAGAATTTTTGGATTTTTTTCAGTGTATTGATCGTCTTTGGCTATTCCAAACCCGTGCCAGTATGTGGATCCCATTTCCAGTAGCCAAGCCGCAATGGCGTATCCTCCCCCATCGCATTGCTCAGGGACTTCCTGCTGGCAATGCATGTCCCTGAAAATCTTTCAAGGAAGTCAGAATGTCGAAACAGCACAAGGTGGTCCGCTATTGAAACAGTATCCCAGCGTAAACCAGTAAGTCTTTGAGGTGCCAAAATGTCACAAACAGGAACACACAAAAAAGACTATAAAAGGCAATGAGGGTCTGGAGAGCCCAACCAACAACATAAGCACTCATGTAATCTTCCGTCAAAAGGAATGTTGATTTCAGAGAAAGTATGTATGGGGCAGCGATCAATAAGAATTCTCCACATATGAGAAGCCAGTTCCGTGATTTCGCGAGATGCTTGTAGCTGAGGCGTGGGTAGTACGATAAAAGAATCGTTTTACCGGCAGGTGCTCTGTCGTGTTGCAGGTCCCTGTGGGCACACAACATGAAAGGCGTGATTCGATTCAGCGCTGTGACAGTTGTCATCAAATGCGTGAATGTGATTGTTCCCAAGGTGGTGGGCAGCAGCTTGACTACAAAGTACGCCCATACGTATGATATTGAGATGTCTTGCCTGATGTAAAGGAAAACAAGAATTCCAAGTATTGTGAGTTTGAAGGAAATTGATAACCAAATGATAGGGTCCCGAAGGATGGTTGGACGAAAGTCAAGCGGGGGAAGACCCAACTCGATGGCTTCGTCATGCCCAATTTTCTCTAATACTGGTTTTTCATCTAGAATGGTGATTGAGTCTCATAACTCAGGGATAGAGAAAGAATGAACCTACTGAAAAATGGGTCGAAACTGGGTCGCTCAATTTTGGACGCCATGGACTCCTCAGTACGCTGTCGGATGGTTTCATGACAAAACGAAGATTCGAAAGACATTATAGAGGTTGAGGCCATGCTAGATGTACGAAATTAAGACAGGAGATGGTAAACGCCGATATTTGACATATGTGCCTGCTTGTTAGACTTGGAGCGGCTGAGTGAGAAAGTCTTCATGACAAAGAAAAGCATGACAAGTAGGTGAGGAGTGGGCATATTTTGACTTTCCTTTTACTTAGGCAACAGAATTTGGGTTGTTTGTTGGTCGGTATCAACTTGCGTTTTACAGCCTGGTTGCGACCCGCGTATGGCTTTCTTTTGCTATTGGTGATATATCCGACATACTGGATGTATCACATGTGGGATTCCCTGATTGGATATCCTGGGCCAAAGGAAATCTCCTCAGTATCCGTTGGGGGCCTACCTAACACTGCCACAAATCGCGGCTATTTTCTATTCGCACGAAGAAAGCGGTCAAGCGTGCCCTTGTGGTGGATAATTGGGCCCTGAGACTGAGAGACTAACCTGCCCAAAATTTTGCATCTGTGGCGTCAGGCTAGGGATATAAATAGGCAATTCCGGTAAACATGTCAAAAATGGGGGGCCAAGGAGCTATGGTTGAACCAAAACCTGTTTTTCATAGCTCTGGCAGGGACGATATCATAAACAAAGGGAAGAAAAAGAGGACAATAGGTTTGGACATGGTAGCCTTAAACGTAATTGCCAAGGAGAAAAGTTGGTATATTATACTGGGTTCGCTTTGATGCCCAAGTCCAACGCATGGTGTGGGGACATGTTGGTCCTGACCAAATGTAACCCCGCCGTGGGTTTTCGTGTCGGGATTGGCCACTTGAAGCAAAATTCCGAGGGACAAAGGTGCCGGTTCTTGCCTGCCTTCTTTCTCCCTCGGTGTTAGTCATCCGTATTCAGCAACGTATCGAACCAAGTTGATTGGCCAGGCGCTGATTGCGTGCAATACATTTCAAACATTAAATTCATTCAGATACTTGTTCTAAAGAAGTGTAATAGATTCTATGTACAGGCTTGCTGCGATGAAGAAAGATTTACTGTTGAAGGAAGTGCCCTTGTCTCGATTGTTGATTGAGCCACGTTTTCCTTGTCAGGGCACATCTAATTCTTGGACCCGTAAGTGATGGGGTAGACGGGGTAGTCCCAGTCAACAGCTCCGGACAAGATTTCCGAATCAAATCCACCGCTGCCACCGCTCACATACAAGAACCTGGTGAAGGATGCTTCAGTCTGGAAAGTGAACTGGGTGCTTGCAGGGATGAAGATTACATCGCCCTGGATCAGAGTGACGGAATCATAACCAGTCACATCCACATCGAGACTTCCTTCTTCCAGCTGGAATGCAACGGGCTGGCTCAGGTTCATGCTCATCGCCGTCATGTTGGACATGATGGGGCTGAGCGTGACGGTTCCCATGGAGAAGTTGCCAGTCGTTTGCTGCTCGCCGGCCAGAGGAGCAACGAGCTGGTAACCGCCACCAATATCATTGAGGTACTTGGGACCGTAGTTCTTGGCGATGAAGTTGGGGGTAGTAGAGTCGGCGGCCAGAGCGTTGCTGCCATTGTGCCAGTTGCCTGAGCCGGCTGTTCCGTTGACAAAATCGCGGCGGGGGCTGAAGTCAAGCTGCGAGAAAACATCGAATTCTTGCAGCTTCGCGAGGGTCTCGGCATTGGAGCCTGCACTGCTGGAGTCTGATGCTCCGGGAATGTACTCGGCGCCGGTGGAAGAAGAAAAGTCACCGTTGCCAATGGCAATGAAGAGTTCCTCAAAGCCGCCAGGCTGGATCACACCCGTGAGCTGGGTGTCGGGGTCCATGATCTGGAATGTGTGGATGGTGTTGTGAGGCACGGCGCCATAGTCTCCGGGAGTCAAAAGACGGCCGACCTCGCCGGTTGCATTGGTCTTTGCCCAGAGCTGCATGCGCCCCTTGGTGCAGTAGAAGTTCTCATAGTGAGCCTTGTGAATGTGGGGAAGAACTCCAAGAGACGATGAATCGGGGGCGTTCGTCTGCATCAGGGTGAAGGCACCAGCCGAGGCATTGCCCGTGACAGAGAAACGGTAGATTTGAGCACCAACAATGACGGATCGACCATAGCCCTTTCGAATTGCATATGGCCTTGTCTCCAGTGGTGCTTCCTCAAGCAGAAGAGAAGTGCTTGCACGCTTTGATGCAGAGATGTCGAATGATGGCGCAGCGAGCGCAAGCGAAGCCGCGCCTGCAAGCAAGAGGTTGGCTTTCATGGTTGATGAGGCTGAGAATTGCCAAGCTAAACTAGCGTAGAAAGAGGAATAGTTTGAGGGTTGCAGAAAATAGACAGCAAAAAGAAGGATCGACCTTCTATTAAACACTAGTTTGTGGAGTGCAAAATCTCAGTCGTTTGAAGCGTTCGCCTGTACTGAGAGTATTCTAAGATTCACCAGCCGCGGAGATGTTGTACGCCTTCTGCAAGATTGCCTGCCGATTGGTGTACCTTTTAAAGTTTGTCGACCCCTTGTTCTCTTTAGCGTTTTCGTCACACAGCCGGTGAAGCGGCACAGCAACACACGGACAAAATTCCAACTTGTGGGTATTATTTTTGCTTGCCAAGCCAAACATAGCAGGCAATGATTGTCGTGATCGGGAGCATGTGGATTGGCTTTGTTCTCTTTTTTGGCCTGTCAAACATTTGATGTCAATTCCCATCCTGTCCAACACGTGTCGCGTGGGGTTGAGTACGAGGCGTATGCCGTCATCACTTAAAGTGAGACCCGTTTGAGATTATCTTGCGATCCAGGTTCCTTGGCCCGCTCCGGCAATTATATTGGAAGGGGACACGAGTATCCATTCGTATAATTCTCCGAGCCAGCCATGGGTATGCGGTAAATACAAGACCAGCTTTAATGTGCAAGCCCGAGCGAGATGCTGAGAAGACCAATGCGGCCTAGCATGCAGAAAAGCAACATGAAACTACAAGCGCAACAAGAGAAACGATACCACCCATTACGGTAACATCACGACCATTGAAGCCATTTAGTACCCCATCTCGTTCAGTTTCTGTTTGATGGATGCTCTACGATAACGGTGGAGAGAAAAATGACGAGCTTCCAATTCTTGCATCTTAGGAGTGAAGCAAATACCGCATGCCAGCACTTGTGGAGTATTCAGCCTGGTTGACCCATCTTGCTTCCTTGTCAATAAAGAGCACAGATAGGTCTTTCTCCTGTCCTTCTCCCGCTGAGTCAAGGCGAATACCCACCCATTTGATGCTGATTGACTGAGAATCGGAGACAGAAGCTCCGCTCCGGGAATTCCGAGCTCCCACCGGCAATTCCGCCCCACAAACCAGATCGATGATCCACAACTCAGGCTCGCTACGGCACAATGAGATGCCTCATTAATTCAAAATCGCCGTTGGGGTAGGATCGGCGCTTTCATTTCGGTCTTTTTGTTCCCACCATAGTCTGGTAAAATGCAGGTGACAGAACAGGAATGCCCCACCATTTGGAGGTCCGACACTGTTTACGCGGCCATCTGGAATTTAGCTCACAGCCACAAACGTGGTTGAGCATGCAACATTGTCGGCTGCACAACATCATTGACAAAAGCATCGGCATTGTATGCGACAGATCGACATCTTTAAATAAACTCCGTAGCTTATCTTATTACTTCCGACAAGATTCTCATATCCGAACTCTCTCCCTCCTAGATAGTAGCGTCTTCTCTCCTCGCTGGTAATCAAATACATCGACAAGTAACTCCAGATACTATCAAAACAAGGTAGCGGCATTTATGATACGGTGATAGATAGAAAATTCGTAGAATATCAATGGATCCGCCAAGAACAAGACTGAATCCTTACAACGTCACAGTCCAGACCCAATAACCACAGTCGACCCATAACTAGATTTCCTGCTGATATTATATCTTGAGCCATACCTGTAATTGACTAATGATTTACATGAAGCTTTGATTTCGCATGAGAATCACGCGGAATAGCGGAGCCCGGCTCACACACTGCCAGCAGCTCGTTCGCAAGTTTGACGCACATGAGATAAATTGCACCCAATCGGAAAATAGCTCAACGCGCTTACGCAGCCGTTTATCTACGGGATTTGTTAGATATGCTTACACATTAAACGTGTAGCCTATTAGGTTGTGTCGGTTGCCTCTGACTAAACTCCAGTAAGCGCGTGTGTTTCCTCAAGGCCAAAATTTGGGTGACCGAGTAAGATCGACGCCGATGTTTGATTTCTTGGGAATGGAAGATTTTCAGAAACAGGTCCCACATCATGCCTGAAATGAACTTGAATTTATCCTGAGAACAATACTCCTTCTCGGAATCATTTAGTTTGTACCAATACAAGCCTCGAATATTGCTGAGGCCATTTGGCGCAAAAAAAACTCCCAAAACCCAAATATAGGTGGTCTAGAGTTGCAGTGATATCAGTGTTTTGAGATCCAATATTAAAAGATCAAAATTAATTATTCAAATGCGATTAGTCTGTCCTCAATCAAATCGAAAACACATTTACCAAGTCTATTCTTTGTAACGTTAAATCCTTTTTGCTGCCACTGAGCCGTCATCATAAATTTCACAGTTTTGTTCTAAAATCCATAAACCTTCCAATCAACAACGCTCGCCCTGCAAAGAAACACAGGCCAGCAATGAATATGATTGCAAGAAAAAGGCACGCCAGCGGCTTGGCGCCCATATTCTCCATCATTAAGCCACTGAGTGGGATCGACAGGAGCAATGAGATGCCAACTGCAAAATTAGTAGAACCTATCACATCGATTAGAAAGTTCGAATCCGTGCACATTGAGTAACATACCATAATATCTGGCATAGTCCTTAGGTTCGCATGTTTTCCCAGTGCAGACTACCATAATCAGTTGGATTGTCTCTGCGCTATATCATGGGGACTTACCTGGCGATAGGGCGTAAAACGAACCAGAACAAAATCCCCATATAGCAGAATATCCATATAAAAGTGGCCTAGAGGTGGTTCCAAATGGAATCAGGATGGTAGCCATGAAAATGATGGTAAGAATCATGACAGAGATCATGACTCTCAAAGCTCCAAATCGATCGCCCACAAATCCGATCGTGAATCGACCGATGCAAGAACCTGCGCCCAATATTGACAGCAGCGTGTAGCCGTTTTCGGCTGAAAATCCAGCCCCCGTAGCAATGGTTGGGAGGAGTCCACCAATACCAAAAACCACAAACTCAACCATGGCGACGCTGACAGTAATGAAGGAGAATGCGGGCGATTTGAATGCGGAAAGGTCCAAAACACTAGCTTTCTTCGGGTTTTGATCTCGCGGACAATTCGCAATGAGTCTTGGGAAGGGCAAGTAGCACAAGAAGCCCAGCATAGTGACAACAGCGACCACCAGAGCAACAATCCTGATGGACCACGCCCACCCCAGTTTTGGCAAAGTGGACCGAAGCATCAAAGGGAAAATAATAGATCCAAGTGAGGTTCCCATGACAGCAATTCCTATTGCCAATCCGCGACGACGCGTGAAGAGCTTCCCAACCACGCCGATAGCAGTAACGGCGTCGATCCCAGTACCAATACTTCCATACACGCCAAAGCAGAGCATAAACTGCCAGTATGTCTTGCATTGTGCCATCAGCAGGAATGTGGAAGTGGTTGTGAGAGCACCAAGAGCCGCCAGGACCTGGGGTCCATAGCGGTCCAGCCAGGTGCCGATTTTGAAGTTAAGAATGAGCGACAGGAATAGATAGAGTCCGCTCACCCATCCTACCTGCCCAACAGAATAGTCGCTGAGCTGATTCAAACTGAGGTATGACTGGATCGTGCCTAAAGAGGCCATGAAACCTAAATCCCAAGTAAGCAACAAATCCATCAACGAGAAGAGTTGAAGGTACCAAATGATGGGATGAGAAACAGCAAAGATCCTACAACACACAGCCAAGCGCCAAAGTCTGATTCAATGTCAACCGAAGAGGACGGGCTCCCCGATTCTTCATCATGGCCGCCATCAGAATCGGAAGACGGCTCTGAGAGAACAGTGGCCTGAACTTCTGGCTTGTTTTCCAGTTTGGGTTCAAGTGAAGCTTGCATGGAAGTCGCCGGCTGCTTGTCCATTACCGCGAATAGCCTGTATTGCTGATCATCTCATCAAACAGACAGCAGCCGCATTTCTTTTCTATCTACCTACTGCTCGTGGCACGCTATCGATTTCATCAGGGTATACCCGTGACTTATTCAAAATCGATCTGGTCATGTCGGCAGCGCCCATGGCTTGTCAATCTTGGAGATCCACACCATGACACCTTGTTATGGCAGCTAAGATGAGAGCATGTCCACACCAGTTCGCGTTGACGCAATCTGATTGACCAACTGCGCCAGGTTAGTGCTGCTAGTTGGCTCGGCTAGCACCGGGGGCTCGACTACCAGGTCCACCGTCTCTAAAAATGTCATGTTTGGAGCCACAGTTTGTTCTCGTGAGAATCAGAGATTGATAGGATACGTAAAAAAAAGAAAAGTGTGAAATTTTTTGAATCATTACAATCTCTTGAAAGTGACTCATCTTTTGAGGATGAATGAATTTGCCGCGTGGCCCAGCGGCAGCGCTATTTGGCTTTCATCCGTGCCTACCCTATAACTGTGGTCGACTGGGATGAATTGTTGCCTCATGCCGTCAATTACATCAAAGCTATATGTCTTTGCTTCATCATTCCGATAAGATGAAATAAAACGAGAGTAGAAGTGAGTATTTGGACGTTATGGCTGATCCATCTTTGTAACATACACACATTCATAGAATGACGGAACTTATCCACTTCCGCGAAATGCCCCCAAAAAATGCCAGCAATTGGGCAAACATGATACCTGCAGCAACAGAAAACCAATGACAGATGTTGTAATCATTATATATTTGCATCATTTAGAATTGAACTATTATCACGTGAATCCCGGATCTGCGATAGCAATGATGCCATGAAGATTGCCAAGCTGCCCCCTCTTCTACCCCAACCTAATTTTGTTATCAACATGCTTGAGCCAATCATCCAGTGGAGAACTCTCCGGTTTGTCAACTGTGAACCCACCGGTTCGCTTACAGCATCGCGCTAACAACTTCCTATTTTGATATAGTTTGCTACCAGAGGATCTCCTGCTTCCCATGTCTCGATGGTGGGCCGAGGCATGAAGGCATGATCTGCAGCTATTGGATATGCTATTCCGCGGGGGCGCATGGCCGTCGGGTGCATAATAGTGAGGAGAAAGTATGAACCAATTTTTTTACGAGCATTCATCTTCATAGTAACAACCTGAGGAAGCCTCTGAATTTTATAGTCGTCTTTTTCATCGCACCACCACTATGTCATCCGCAAACAATCTCGATGGAACCCAACCAAATGCTTCCTCCACCAGCCCTCCGGTCTTGGATTGGCAGACCAGAGCAGCTCAAAAGCGTGATGCATGCTTGGCAGCAATCCCGGAAGCCTGGAGGCTTGATCAGTCCAAACTGAATGGAGTGAGCCAGCCTTTGGAGAGCTCCAAGAATAATTTGATAGAGTCTGATGTCGTGGCCCAATCTGGAATTTTGACTGCCCACGAACTCGATATAACTTCACGTTACAATGTCTCTACTCTTCTCAAGAAGCTCGCTTCCAAGGAACTATCAGCTTTGGAGGTCACAATTGCATTTTCCAAAAGGGCCGCCATCGCGCAGCAGTTGGTAAGCGACCAGAGTTGAGATCTGCTAGACTGACAGATGAACTTTGCGCAGGAATTTGCTGATGAACTTCGAAAGACGAGCTGTTTGACCGAAATCTTCTTTGAAAGAGCACAAGAACGGGCGAGGCACCTCGACAGCCTGAGAGAGAGTGGCATCATCGCTGGCCCGCTTCACGGATTGCCTATTAGCGTCAAGGACAGCTGCCAGGTTGCCGGTACACCCGCAACATTGGGTCTTGTGGCTTATCTCGATCACCAATCTGAACAAGACTCCGCATTTGTGGAAATTTTGGAGAAGCTAGGGGCGGTTCTCTATGTCAAGACAAACATCCCACAAACGATGATGGTGAGTCCGAGCGAAGGGAAGCCGCAGTACATCCTGACGAGTTTTATAGACGGCCGATTCGCACAACAACGTTTTCGGTCGGGTTCTTAATCCGTGGAATACGGCTATCGGTGCTGGTGGCTCCAGCGGTGGAGAAGGCGCCCTAGTCGCATTCCGAGGATCACCGCTCGGTATCGGAACCGATATTGGAGGTGGGATCGCCCTCGACGAGCCCAAATTATTGTCGCCCAAATAAAAACTCTAACTGGTGACCAGGATCGATTCGAATTCCCTCACTTTGCTGCGGGACTTACGGGTTCAAGCCCACTTCCAACCGATTGCCCTACGGCGGCATGCAGGGATGCAGTGATTCGGGCATGAAAGTTGTTCCCGCCTGTGCAGGACCTCTGGCAAACGATGTAGAAGGGCTGAGAATTCTAGTAGATGCCGTGATTGGAGCAAGGCCAGCGCAGTTCGATGCGGCCGCTTTTGACTTGCCTTGGAGACATGTCGGGAGCTTGGGCCAATCGAAGCTACGACTTGGAGTCCTGCCCGAGGACCCAGTATTCCCTCTGCATCCACCAGTGAAGAAGGCTCTGGCGGATTCGGTGCGGCTGTTGAAAGAACAAGGCCACGAGCTCATTCCGTTGACCCCAGCAGAGTGTCAAATTGCTTATGCTTGCACAGTCCTTTGGCACATTTTCGCGCTTGACAATACTGCCGATGAAATAGTCAAAAGCAGCGGAGAACCAGCTGTTCCATCCAGGGTTCGAATCGACTCTGAAGCTCGCAAGCTGTATGATCTTCTTTCCATCGAAATGGAGGATGTTGTAGCTCTTCAAGGATTGAAAAGACTTTCGGCCCTGAATAAGAAAAAGGCTGCTGTGAGTACAGCGTGGGGATCCATCTGGTCTAGGCACAAGCTGGACGGAATTGTTGGGCCCGGTGCCCAGAATACCGCAATTGAACACGACATGTACGGCTTGCCGCCTTACACAAGTCTTTTGAACCTCCTCGATGTGAGCGCTCTCCTAATTATCCCAGACCTGTGGCAAGTGTGTTAACTTTGACTTTAGTACCCGGCATGTGTTATTCCAATCAAGAAGACCGATGGGTATTTTCCAGCAGAAGAGCCGTTTGTTTTGGGGGCTCATCAGATTGGACCTCCATGTCAGTAATCTTCCTCCCCCGCGCAATGGCCATTTGTTAACAAGCTTCCAGACGATGCGGGTCTTTCTAGGGGGGCACCGTGTTCTTTGCAAGTCTTTACCAATCGTATGAGGGATGAAGAATGTCTGGAAATTTCCAAGGTGGTCGATGAATGTTTGAAGCAAGGAGGGCTCAATTGAATCTCGATGAGATAGGACTGTTGTGTTAGAGAAGATTGACAAGACCCTGTCGGACTTGATTTAGTAAACCAGTGCCTTTTTCAACCCTTTTGTCATCTCTCTTAATTTCAACTTTTGTCGGCCTCATCAGACTCACGATTTTACAAATCAATTTCGCATAAACTAACTCTTCCATTTTAGATGGAGTCACTCCTCTATCTTTTTATTAGTATATCTAGAAAGCTTTGCCGCCAGTCTCTCCTTTGCCCATAGACCCTTTGGGGCTATCGTGGCTGTATTGTAGGTCTTTCCACTCCCGCAATACTGAGACCAGCCATCGAGTGACACATTCTTCATGACAACGCTAAATTTCTTGTTCCCTATAAGATTGTTGGACCCCGGACAGATGGTTTTCATTGTGTCAGCTGAAACCTGCGTGCCTGCGCTACCTGGATATTCGATTTCGAACACGGGCTTGTTGGCCTGAATAAGTGGCTGATATAAAGCACACTCCGAGTATCGGCTGCAACTTTCCACGATCGAAAATTGCACATAGTTAATAACCTGAGGTATGATAGAAGGGGAGTTCTTCAGTCCAATTGAGAGTCCATACGAAGCAGCGGTTTTCGAAAGAAACTTTATGTAATCAACAGCATCCGACTCTGTCAAGTTGAAACCGTTGGAATTTTCCTAAAGTCATCAGCTATAGTCTGTCTAAAGGTAGGATTCCGGGCTATTAGGAGTCGTGGACCGTCCTAAAACCTACATAGCTGTTGATATTATCGGGATCGAGCGCGTCGCACCCTTTTCTCGCTGCCATGACAATTCGTTGCTTCATTAGGTTACGGACACTGGTACTGCGGATATTAAGCCATCGTTCCCGTGACCAATATTGCAATTGGTTTCCAAGATCGGCTTGCTTAAACTTGTTCGCATCATCCCGCCATGACTCCCAGGTTCCAGCGCTGAAATAGCAAATGACCTTTTTGCCTCTTTTTCGAAGCGCACGAAAAGTGGCGGCACTATTGTCATAGAGATCCAAATCCCATATCCTGACATCTGGGGACAGAGGTTTGTTCGTGATCTTGATGGGATTCAGCAGCACAATCTGCCATGACGATCCGACTGTTGGCTTCCAGACATTGGCTCTGCTAAATATTTCGTTCAGGGAATCGCTCTCATCTGTTTCTGTTGAGACTGAAGTGGCCTCAGCTGCTTCAAGTCCGAAAATGGCTAAACCAGCCCAAAGTGTCCACGAGACCCTTAAGACGCTCGTTGGCAAGACCATTGTATTCGGATGGAGGGGGACTTGATAGATAGGTGAACTGGGGTAGACGAGAAGCGAGGCCGAGCCGATCCCTGCGTTGAAGAGACGAAATTTGATGCGAATCCGGTACTCCTTGACAGCCGAGAGAAGGATGACGGGGTTTTAAGCTGGCAGATAGATTCATACATCATACAAAGAAATTTATGAAGTTATGTGAGAGATTTATCAGTTGCAGACCTTGACGAGATTTACAATATCACGCTTCTCTATTGAATTGCCCCCGCGACTCGACCTTAGGGTTTGGCATGCCACGACCAAGCCACGCCATAAGTGGCGCTGCATGCAATGAATCAGAGGAGCTCCAAGAAAAGAGCGTCGCATTCTCAGTAATTTACCGCAACATCATAATTTGGGAAAAGAAAGTCATAACAAGTGGTTGGAAAGTTGAAAATCGAACTCAGCCTCGAGCACAAGGCGTGCCAACATCATGCGAGTTCGGCGACAAGAAAAATGCTGGCAAGTTAGTTGAAAGAATCTTTGGACTCTCGTATAGGCGTAATATTTTCATACGACATTCTTCCTATTTTCATGAGACTCAGCTCTTTCATTGATTGCCCCGAAGATTGGGTCAGACAGCTGACTAGTGATTCGTACCCCCTCACAGACATTCGACTCAGATCAATACCATTTTCCACGCTACAATTGCATTCGGCATAACCTAGTGCTGGCTTGGCATTTCAATTTGAATCATCCTTGAAAATCATGCAAAAATTTCGTGCTGTGGAGACGGGAGCATTCCTGGCAACATTCCAAAGCGCTGCCTTTCAACCGGATACCCAAAGCATGTCACAGCCCAGCACAAGTCCGATTTTAAATTTATTGCATTTCAGCAGAACATTTCTCTCAAACATGGCGGCTTGTCACGCATCACGGTACTTAGACTTTCACAGTCCTCGGGTTTGGCCATTCTGTTCAAGGAATCAATTTACCAGCCCATTTCCAAACACTCCTCTATCTCCATCATCCGTCACCACCGAATATTTGACACATACTTTCATACCGGATTATTGTGTGGATTTTACATCTGACCTCCTCTTACTATATTCCAGAGTCTCGCCAATGTACCGGGCTGCTGCGCTTGTGCATTGTGTAATGCAGCCGTATTAGTGGAAGGATTAGGCTCTTGAACAGGACTGGAAAATTGGTAAATCGGCTCCAACAATGCAGCATCGTACCCTTCAGCAACCTGATCGCAAACATGCCAGATTCGACGACGGTTCGCGACCACCGTATACGGTGCTCTGAGGTGTTTTCGTGGCATGGTAACGTTTTGAGCCCAGAGATAAAGCCCCTTCACGCTCGCCACTTGTTTTGATTCTTCAGACTCTAGAAATTTTCGCAACTCGAAAAACCAAGGCATCCGGTCAAGGATGCGCCTCTTCCAGAAGCCATTGTCCCCGTGGGAGTTGTGGTGTATGTGACATGATGCTCGAGCGAGGTTCATCAGAGATTCGTGGTCAAGATTGCGAAGTATCAGGTTGGTGATTTCTTGTGGGATTGTAGAAAATGGATCTGATTTTACCTTCTCACCCAAAGCTGAGTTTACGAACGGCATGGTAAATGCCCGCTCCTCAAGATCAGTGCGCACAAGAGAAGATATCTCTGGTGTGGGTAGAGGCGAGCACGCATAGTATTCCTCTCCAATCCTATACTCCCATTCCTGTTCAGTAGGCATTTCGTCGTCCTTCTTATCCAATGTGTATTCCAAATCCAAGCGGGTGCAACCATTATGATGAAGCGGATCCATAACACGAAACAGAGCCTGCTTATCAATGAGACCGGGGTCATCAAATCCTGTCAAGCGCAAGCTCAGAATACGAGCGCAGTCCCAGTGAAAAGGAAAGATAGCGCCATCTGTTTCATTTGTATAATAGCAGCTCATTGCTCCAACCTCTACATTTTGGCTGTCAGGGTCGTCGCCTTCTCCACACGTCATTTCCCCATAAATGTCATAGGACCCTGGCCCAGAGATGAACACTCTTCAGACAGAAAAAGAGAAGATCTGTAAGCATGTATCGTGGTTGTTGTTGTGGGTGTGAACCTACTTGCCGGTGGAGGGGTTCAGGCCAAGAGCTCGACAATTGAGTACCCATTCGACGTCGTCTGGGCGCAAGACTGTCGGATCATAGCCATAGTCGTCGTCATCCTCATGTTCTGATTCTGAATCACTTGCCGATTGGGATGTTTGGTCCCTATCTGGATCTCGAGGTTCGGGAGGGTTCTGGCGTATTTCAATGGCCCTCATTATGCCAGAGCATATGGCGCAGTAGCAGTCCCACGTTCCCGCCATACTTGTGGTTTCGCGGAAATGAGGAGGAAGTTGAGATGCCTCCTATGATCAATATTTAAGGCGCCTCGGCCTTAACCGGATTGGAACGTGTGGGGGGGTGGTGCCTGAGCTAGTCTTAATCTGATAACGAAGCGTTTGCCGGCGGAAATTAACTGTCAGCTGGTGCTGCAGGGGGGTCACACATGCAGAAGCGCGCGCTGTGGCTTCGTGAAATTTGGGCATGCTGCCATTGGTATCGATCTTGTGCTTTTTGATGTTGAAGCCTGACTCTTAGAATTGTTGAGATACAAATTCGCTGTGGTGTAGTCTGTGTGTGGGCAAAGATATGAAGGACTTGGGCACCTTCATCGTAACTATACAATTGCACATCGTGTGAAACACGATGCCTACGACTGGAACCCTACACAGTATTGTTATTAAGGACGATATAGTTCAGAAAAATATAGGCTGAGGTCTCTTTTCCTAAGATGGAAGACCTTGGAGCCAGAAGATAGGGATGTTTGAGATAATGGAATCGAAAGTCGGGCAAATGTACAATGACAGACACTAGGGTTACAGAAAATGTCCGCGATACGATTTCATCGAAAATACTCGTTAAATTCATGTACCAATACTATACCCAATAACCCTAGAATCATAAATGTTTGCAGTCATCCTAAATACCGATCATCTCCTGCATATTTTTCACTGTCTGCTCCTCAGTCATCGCCGAGATCGTGGTCCCGATATTTGTTCTACTACCACGTGCCAGCTTCGCTGCAATGGCCACTCTTGCAGCCCTCGCAGAGATGGCTGTAGTGGGGGCCTTTTGACTCGCCCCTGAAGTGAGGTGGCACCATTGCAATGCCTTTCCACTTCTTCAGGCGGTATGAGACTCTGTCGGTATACGACTCGGTATCGAGGCGTGGGTTACTGAGTCTTTTGCATTCCTTGCAACGTTGGTGGTAGACTCGTGCATTGTAAGTTGTTCCCTCATACATTCTGATGGTAATAGCGATCTTTTTGCTCGACCACCCGGAGGAGTTGCAATTTGGGTTGCGGCACATAAATCGACCCATGATATTCGTGTCGTATTTTTCGATGCAGGTGTCATTGTCGTCGGTTTCGTGGAACTGGAAGTGAAGATTGTTCTCTTCGAGTTTGCGAGACACGCCCTCATGCAACGAGGGAAACATGGACCAGCTCTTAGCTCCCTTGGACTTCTTTGGCGGCATTGCGAGTAGGCGGACAGGAAGGCTCCAAAGAGACATTTACGAGGTGAATCTGTGCCTTGAAGGGAAAAAAGCGAAATGCTTCTAATGTAGGTCGCGGAGGTTGAACTAAACCAGAGCATCAATATCAAGGAGACGAAGAAAGGAGAAAAAAGACGCAAAATAGAGAGGGGAAACGGAGGATGTATTCGGTTTCACTGTCTTCTCATGTGTGGCTACTATTGGCTTGTCCGCCAAGGATTTCAAGCCAATGACGCAGTCTAATGACTCCAAACTGCATTGATTTGCTGGCAAATGAAGTTTTGGGTACTTTTACCAAGAGGGGAACTTTGTACATGGAATAGCACTGTACTGAGCTGCTTGTCTCTGCAACAATTCCCCTTGACAGGACCACAAGTTACTCAAAAGGATGTAGCGAACTCAGAATAGAGCACTGTACCTTGACTCATGTATTTTAGATAAGCCCATATCATTTTCTATCTCTCATCACTTTCTGGGAGCGCAGCAGACCATGGACGATTGTAGACTATTTCAACATGCACTGTGGTAGGCCTCCCGCATATAGCCCCTGCGGAAGTAGCGGATTTGTCCTGTCAGATTAATCACTGGCCCCGTTACCAAGTAATTTCAATCACTACAGTAGCGATAAAAGTAGAAGCGCCAGTTTAGGACAGCTGGGTCATGTGAATCCTTTCTTGTCGGCAACCTCCCCAATGCTAAGTTATTCAGCTGACTTTTGAGCTTGACTCCCGCTCTGTTCATAAAAGCACAATATAGTAAAAGACACTTCCAAGATTGTATTTAATGATTCAAATCCATGTCATCTGTCCCTACACTGGTGTACTCTCAATACATATCCAGATGGCAAACTATACTATCATAGGGGGTCAAGCCCAATCACGAAACTCAAGCTTTGACAGCCTACGGCACGCCGCCACCCTTTTAGAGTCCTCCAGCGAATTACACTAAACCTTCTTCGCAATCACCCAAAGAAATGTTTTCTCTTCGTCCCCTTCCACCTCGGCTTTCTCCACCTCAAATCCCTGTTCTCCGATAACCTCCATTGTTCCTTCCGATCCTGGCCCCATTTCCCACACATATATCCCCTCACTCAGCCAGATGTCCCAGACACTTCCGGAATCAGGCTCATCTTCAAAGTTTGCCAGTAAACAGCCTCCAGGGCGAAGCCAGCCATGGATCTTCTCGATCATTGCTGCCTGTTCATCTATCGGTATGTGGATCAAGGAGTACATGGCGATGATAGCATCGAAGGAGTTTGGAGGGAATTGGATAGATGTCATGTCGGAGAGCATAAAATGGACTCTTGGTGCAAAAGGGGCAAGATTCTTCTTGGCGATATCCATCTGTTTGAGGGACAGATCATTTGCTACCACCACAGCCTTGGGATTTTGTGATAGGATTGCTTCTAGCACAGGAAATCCACCTCCGCAGCCTAGATCAAGAACTTTAATTGGGGAATCGCGGGATGCAAGTTGAGGGGTCTTGATTTGGAGCTGGGCAAGGTTTGAAAGTCGGAGACGATGGTGTTTTGCTGTCCATTGATTGTATCTCTCCGCGATAAGATCATAGGATGACGCATTGTGGCGCTTGATGTCTTCTGGGGGGGACACAGCTTGT
Organism: Calonectria crousiana; assembly: GCA_013406985.1. Classification (NCBI taxonomy): domain Eukaryota; kingdom Fungi; phylum Ascomycota; class Sordariomycetes; order Hypocreales; family Nectriaceae; genus Calonectria; species Calonectria crousiana. The sequence goes on along the minus strand of VTGD01000004.1, from coordinate 260,794 downwards.
GGGTTCTCTGTTTGAGATGCCATTTCGAGGTTTCGCAGAGAAGGATGAGGAACGTGGATGGTTGTTTTGGGGAAACGTGTGCCAAGCAAACCAGATCACCAGATCGTGTCTTTGACAGAATAAATACGGTCGGGTCCAGCACCTTGCCGTTTTCAGCCCTTGCGGGCGCATCTGCTTTCTGTTTAGCTCTGTCTCTCAAATATTGACACATAGCCAGTTTGGTGGCATTCTAGTGGTCATGTCTCATTGTGGTGTCTTGGGGCCGGTGTCAATGCGAAAACGCCGAACCACTGTTGTGTCTTTGGAAATTATGCGGTTTATTGCGTTAGTTATTGCTTGAGCCACCATCAATGTAGAAATGGTCTGCGCCCTGAAGAAATCCTCAAATCACAAGTCTGCTGGGGCAATTTCACGTCGGATCAAGAGCTTTTGCTGACACAGTGCAGCTTTTACATCCAACGCCACGCTCAAACCGCCAATCATGATCGCAACCATAGATAAACTTGAAAGCTAAAAATATCGCACCACCCAAACGAGTAAATGTTAGCAAATATCTGCCTTTGTAGACACTTCGTGTCTGACTGATCGACACCTTCCCTTCATGACAACCATTCCCCCCTCCCAATACACTATCATCCTATGATTCGAGGAGGGCTATTTTCTAGCCCCAATCTCCGCGTAATTTTGCAGTCTAGCAAAAATAACAGAATGCGCCCCACCTGCCACTAAACATGTTCCTTCCATCCATTCCAACCATTAGCATCATGACAAGCAAGGGAAGTAAATGGTTTCCTCATCAGACCTTGTTAGCATTGATGCGAAATTTCAGTGTTACCAAGCCCCAAAGGTGGCAAACGCATCGCCACTCGAGTTGTATGATGCATTTCCATCAATAGAGGACAACACCCAAGCCGACTGCGTCCTGAAAAAAAGGCTCGGCGGATGCAACAAATTTAACGGTACCCAACCGGGATACAAGTTCACTCTGCTGTATTCTGAATACACTGTGCGATATTACTCTGGATACTCCGTCTCCCAAGTCTCTTACCCAGTGCAACTGGATGATTTTGGTCATAATTATCATTCTTGTTGGGGTGTACTTGATTAGTTTCTGGGTTGCATAATAAATTATAAGATATCATGTATGGTTTATGAGTCATTACCTTTTGTAAATACCGCTGATGAGCCGTTTCCATCTCGATCACTAATAACATTGATTCTCGGCTAGCCTCAATTTTCTCTACGCTCTCAAGCTTGGATTGTAGGTTATTACATATTTACTCCCTAGAAATCCTCATTGAAACGTTTCTTCAGCCGGCTCGATGAACCTATGACGCTGTAGAGAGGAAGAACGGGAGCAGCTCAAAGCCTTTCCCAGCAATTTCTAGTTGGGTGAGTACCCCGCTGGTTTCCCCCACCATCCAAAAAAGGAAATGAAGACGTACCCGGATTGCGCATTGGTTTATAATCTGGCATCATAGAAATATGGGTGTGTCCTAGAATAAGAGATAGTGGTCATATTAAACAGAATCTCACCGGGATTACTAACTATTTCCACGATTCGCATGAGGCATTTTCCGGGCCCCCACTCCCTAAATTTGCTGATGACCACCTCGATATCTCAACAAATCTAGAAAACTCGACAAACAGTTCCAGGGTTTAAGGCGAAAATTTTCTTCAATATTGTTTACTTCTTGGTTTTCACATCAAACAGGCCCATTCCCTAATAATACTTTTGTGGTCCACGTGAAAATGTCCACAGAAATTTCTTCAAACCACACAACCCAAAGTCAAGATCAGACACCGGCAGAGAAACTCCAAGCTGTAGCCACCAGTCATCCAGCAGCCATTGAATTCCAACAACGAAGGGATGTCAAATCGACTCGCTTCGTGTTGGCCGTGCAGGAAGAGCATGTTGAAAACCACCTCACTACCACCACGCTAGCAGGGCCTGGAGTCATCTCCGTGCCACCTTTTGTCTACGCCGATGATGAAGCTGGATCTCTGCTAGTTTTCTATCATCTCGGTCAAAACCTGTCTGGACACGCTGGGTTGGTCCACGGCGGCCTGTCCGCCGTTTTATTGGATGAATGCATGGGTCGAGCAAGCTTTCCCCGACTGGCTGGAAAGATATCGGTGACAGCAAATCTCAACGTGAATTATAAGAGACCAGTCCCTGTCGATAGCATCATATTGATTCGCGCCGACGTCACCGAGGTTCAGGGAAGAAAGGCATGGGTGCGAGGTGTGGTCGAGAATATCGATGGCGAAGTGTTGGTTGATGCAACTGGTCTGTTCGTTGAGCCTAAATGGGCTGAGTCGCTGCCTAAATTACTTTGAGTAAAAGTATGCTGTTATTCAAATACGTACCATTGTACTTTTTTTTAGCATTTTACATAGGTTTCACTCCAGAAGAGATTTCTTTTTTGGAACCGTTAGGGTCTCTGGAGGCCCAGAATATGGCAAGATCAGGTTAGATCAACCAGAGCAATCCAAGTGAATTCCTGAACAGATCAACGAACGCTAAGCTATATCTAGTAGGGTGTTCTCGGAAAATGATGTCAATGTAAATGTTTTGTTCTCAGGAATGAACACTGTCACACACTGTAGATAGCTTCAATAGCCGAGCCTGACCAACGCACTAACGGCCAGATCAATCCAATTGGCTCCAGGATGCGTGCAGCCCATATCTACATACAAATAACGCTCAACCAGGTGATGAAATCATCTAACCGCCCCTGGGCTTGCCTCGGCCGGCCTCAATACCATCGGGGGTCATGTCGAAATTTCCCCCTGGCCTCAACGGAATCGGTGGGCTGTTGCAATAGCTGGGTAGCAATAATAGCTATATGTGATCTACGCAGACCCTTAAGTTAACCGGCAAGAGCTCCAATGTAACCAGTGGCCACCATGACTAGTGATAAACACCATCCCAATCGTTGACTGGTGGAAGAATGGGCTTGGTTAAAGTTGCATGCTAAGAACGCTTCTGGAAACCAAAGCCGTTCATTGGATGTCACCATAATTCTTCGAGATCTGTTTCCAACTCCCGAAACAATGAATAATTTGGGTATAATGCGCCAACCTAATGCTTTATGCTGTGCATCGATGATGCTTCAAGTGTCAAAAACGGTTATTGGGCCGAAGCCGAGCCCCTGGCTTCTGTACGACTCGCGAAACGGCCTCAAACTGGTTGGACATGGCTGAAACCCAATGCCAAGAAGCACTCTTGTTCAAACCACCCGCATTTCATGATGCACTAACGTTGGGACGTTGCAGCATGATCTGCAAACCTTATGTTCTAGCAGCCGACCATCTTCGCCAGGCCCCAGATCTTATCATATCCATGTGCAGCAGTGAAGCGGAGACGGTCCAAACAAAATCACTGGAGGGCCTCGCAATGATTTCGAATCCTCAAAAGCCTTGTCAAAACGTGTATGATCAAAAGTGACACGGGTGTTGAATGACGAAAGATCAAATTCGTATATCAATCCGATAATGCTTTCATTTCTGATTTATGACAGTTGCAAGACGTTAACTTTGGATGTGGTGATTGAATCATTGTGTTAGCAGCGGGGGGCTGGACTGAGAAAACAAATCGCGTGATGTCGGTTTGATATACCTGACACAAACGATCTGGTAGCTGTCTTCTTTTTTTAGTGACGACTTGACACCCGATCAAACAGTTCACCGGCCAGCCTGAAATGTGCCACGGCCAACTAAACTAGATCGGTTGCTGAGTGGCGGAGATAAAACATGCGTTGAACGGAGATTTTGGTCCAACTCTATTGGTTTTATCCTGTGGATCCAATTTTGTGGTGTTTGAAGTCAGACGGCGGACAAGTGGAACAAGCCTCGACCTGTCCTCCTGATGGAGATCGCTTTATGATCATCGCATGGTATCAATTCAGATTTAGTCTTCATCTGCCAGAGTGGTGGACAATCTCCCCAGGTGTCATGATTTCTACATGCTGGTCATCTGTTTGAAATGTGCGGAGGGAGCAGAGAGGCACCCTGCTCCATATCGCCACACTTGACTTGTGCGGGCGCTTTCATCATAAATGAAACCATGGGCAGACCTGGTAGAAAAGGGGCCGAAGCGCGTTAGAGTTTCGGTAAGGAATGCAAGGCTTGGGCGAAGTCGACGGCGTGAGCAGCAAATATCCCTGCGTCGTCGCCTACTAGCGTCTGTGCCGCCTCATCTTAGCAGCCGGGTCATACCCAACAAGGCTAATCGGCACCAGCGGAATTATGGACCCTTCCGCCGTTCAAGATTACATACAATAAAGCCCTCTTTTCTGTCAGCTCTTCAGGTCGGGTCCGAGGGTTGCGCCCACTCTCCAACGGTCCGGGTTCACACAGATTCCTTTTTTCCCCCCTTCGGCATACAGAAGAGTGGACTGCGCGTAATGAATGTGAGTGAGAAAAAAGAAAGAAAAGGGTACCGAAGAAGAAAATGATTACATGAACAATACCCGTATCCGCGTACCAAAGATTATTGCTCATTCGACAGTGGAATCTCGGCTGGGCCTTTTTTCCACTGGCGCCTTTGCCTGCGCGACCCAGCCTTCGCCTGTTGAGCGAACATGTCTCTGACAACCAAGACCTACCTGGTATGTGGCAACCCTTTGCATGAATGTCTGTTCACTTCTGATTCCGTCCTAGACAGTGGAATGGGTCTTGGTTGGACTATGTCTTCTTGTTATTATCATCCGGTTTGCCGTGCGAACATGGAAACGCATGTTTTCATTCTGGCTGTCCGAGATCTTCCTGCTTCTCGCCTTCCTGTCCTTTCTCACCTTGGTCGCCGGTGACACATATTCGTTCCAGAAGGACAACGCCGGCTTCAGCAGCTATGATAATGCATCATTCTATCATGTGAGTGTCCGCAACTGTGATGGACTGGGCCGGGATGATGCTAACCACATGCCAGTGGTTGTATGCTGCCAACATCGTCTTTGACCTTGGCTTTTACTTTCCGAGATTTAGCTTGCTTGCCTTTTATAATGAGCTGTTTCCCATCTCTGAGCAAGGGCTGAGGATGTGGCTGTATTGCATCACTGCGTACAATATTGCTGCCTTTTTGACAACTGCATTCATCGACCTGTTTTGGTGTGGAGCTGATGTGTCGGAAAATTGGTACGTCTGAAGCATTGTTGGTATTCCAAAATTGTCACCAACATTGGGGCTAACAAATCACAGGGATGCTGAACCGACTTGTGCCTTGGGTGTAACAAGTTTATACGTCAACTGGTTCATGGGCATCATTGCAGAGCTTCTTGGTAAGACACGTCCCATCTACGAGCACAAGACCAAGCGAATTGACAACCCTACTACAGTATTCGGCCTGCCATTTGGAATGCTGAGGAGTCTGAAATCGATATCCAAACGAGAAAAGATTGCACTGATATCTATTTTCGCTATTGGTGCACTATCCATCGTCGCCAGTGTTACTCGACTTACACTTTCTGTATTAAAATCGTCCAATTTCACTACTTGTAAGCGATTCGGCCATGGTTGAGCACCTACTTGCTGCAGTATGCTGACGTTTCCATTTTCAGATCTTGTTGGATCGACCGAGGTTGCAACACAAATCATCGTCGTGGCACTCCCGGCGCTGCGACCTTTGCTCCCAGTAATCACCAAGAGCCTTGCAGGCTACCTTGGGGGATCTCGGAAAACCGAGGAGACGACCATTGAGGCGCTGGGCGTTTCATCGACGACGGTCCCAAACAGCCGGACATCCGAGTGGGCTGAGAGTCAGGAGAACATGATCGATCTGGCTGATCTTAGCGCGACGCATTGGTCACAATACAAGAAAGGATCGGGCAATGAGGACTACGCACAGATCTCGCGCTAGCTTCTTTGGAGAGCCACAATATGAATTTTTAGTACGGATACACCTGCGCTCTTGCGTGACTAAACAAAAGGGGTGTGGTTTGCCACAGAAGGGATTGTCTCACCGGTTCGTCTGCGGGTGAAGAGCTGGGCCGACTCAAGGGGCGGCTGGAATGCCGCTGTGATGGCCTGAGGAGTGGATTCAAAAGACAGAATCCGGCCTGCGCTTCACATGGGCCAGACGCTCGTGGTGAGAGCTGTGTCGTCGACCAGCGCAGGCGCATTTCTGCGCATGCCGCCACATCCCGAAACCCATTTTTGGCCATGCGACGCAGGGAACGCTTGTCACACAGCGTTTTCTGCGCTGACTCGATGTTTGCCTCGTTTCGGCACGGGCTAAATTGGACATAAGTCATGGAAAAACAGATAGCGCGAAAGCTATACTACCAAGATTTATATCCAGTCCTTGCACGAACTGACTCGTGCCCTGGTGCGCACATCACACCACCTGAGGGTGGAACCATTCAGCACGACAACTCGGCCGGATAAACTCAAGAGAGAACGCGATAGGGACAATATAGGTTTCAAATTTAACATCAAGTGAGATTACTGCCATGTCAATTAATCTAGTGAGCCATCTATCCTGTGCGGTATAATTACTCCACCGCCAACCACATGGCCTCCAAGCGGGCGACAGTGTGGAAGTGTTGCGGGCTATTTGCCTCGGCCATGGTAGCCTGCGACTGGCGCATGGCATTTTCAGCGGCCAAGTTGGCAGCAGGGTCGCTGGCTCCAAAAACGGCACTTTGGGAGGCCATGGCGCTCTGAGTGGCGGCTGCATTGCTCTGCGCGTTTGCCAGCATGATCTTGGACAACCTCATCATCTGGAGTTGCTCGATCTGCACGATTGTCTGCTTGTACACCGCTATCCGGTGAGCCCCAAAGGCCTTGAACTTGGCCACGGCTGCTTGCGACTCGGCCGATCCGGGCTCTCCGGCGGCGCAGGTTGCGAGCCACATGGTGCGCATCCGGGGCGACCACATCTGGCACAGGTTGGGGTTCTCGTAGAACTGATTCCTACAGGGCATCGACTCGGCCAGCGGCTTGTCAGCTACAACGTCGTGATAGCACTCTGGGCAGGCCAGCAGCTCCGGCCACCCGTACCATTTGGCCTTTTCGAGACCTTCGTTGCCGGGGCATGGTTTCACGTCGGCCCACTGCCTTACATAGTCTTCAAAGGGACCAAAAAGACCTGTATCGCCCGCGTCGGTAAACTTGAGGACAATGCGAAGATTTAAGGCGGTGACGGGGCAAAAGCTGCACAAGATGCCACCGTCTCGGCGCGTCTTCTCCAAAAATCGATCGGCCCCGAAAGGCTGGATTATTCCTGTGTAGCAGGTCTCGCAGATACTGAAGCCGTCGCAGCCACCGGCCAATGTCCACCAATTCCCACCAACAATACCATCTGCGGTGCAAGGAACAATGGGGGCCATGGTTTCGGCTGCCTTCCTAAAGACACTGAAGTCGCGCCGGTAGACGGCTACACCCCAGGCTGACATGGCTGCCAGTCGTCCAAGGAGACAAGAAGACTGCAAGACGACTTCCTTCAGGCCCTTCAAGCCTGATGGCGGGACGTACTGCTCGAATTCGGATTTGAAGCGGCTGAGAGCCACTAGATCCAAGTAGCACGTCTCGCAAACTCGCATCTTCTTGATCTTTTGGCGGGTCACGTACCAAGTCACGGCACTATTCTGTATCGGCTTTCCTTGGCATGCTGGAAGACGAAGGCGGCGGGTGACGCCGGCCATAAAGTCGTCCCAGTTGTTCGTTTTGGTTGTTTCCTCAGCCAATTCTTTGATGTACTGCAGGTACATGTCACAAAGCTGCTTGTCGCTCGTGCTGTGGCGCACCGAGAACCTCGTTTCGAAGCTGCTGCCTGCCACATAATCTTCGTAACACGTCTCGCAAATGACGAATTCATCGAGAATACCTCGCTGGGCCAATCCATACCACTTTTTGCTCTTGCCGCTTAGAGTTGGGTTTCGCCCAGTACAAGCAGGAAGCTTCAGACGCCTTTCCGTGTACTGACACATGGTACTCATGTCGCCGCTCCGTACCGCTGCCGGCCAAAGACGATCCTTGAGGCGGGGCTGCCAAAAGTTGCACGCTGATTCAAGCCCTTCAGGCCGCTGGATCCGCTCAAATTTGACTGCGAGCGGTGTGCCTTGGACATGATCGACAAAACACCTTGTGCAAATCAGGAAGTCGGGCTGTTCTACTAGTCGATGCCAAGAAAGCGAGTTCGTTCGGGCCCTTGACCCGGAACATTCTACCAGAACTTCAATGGGATCCCCAGAGGCTCGAATGGGTGGGTAGTCGCGAGGTCCATCGTCCACTGCTACTGGGGTGAAACTCAGTGGTGGTGGCGTGTGAAGGTCAGGCTGCACGTTCAATTTATTCATCAGGGAGGAGAGGGACGCGACAGGACCCTCTGGAAGCGGTGCTATTTGCCCTGCTGAGGCCTGGTAAGTGTGGTCTTGCGACGGTGGTGGCGGGGCGTATTGGTATTGGTATTGGTATTGGTTGGGTGTTGAAGCAACATGGATTTCCTGGTTGCTCCCATTGTGGAATGCCGGGGCTGGCAGATGAGATTCGGAATGGGCATGATTCTGAGGGGCCAATGTGTTTGGTGATGGCTGTGATGGCGGTGGTGGAAAATACGGCTGCTGTGTCGTGTTTGCTGGTGGTTGCGGTGGAGGTTGAAAATGTTGCGTATGGTTTGCTAGAGCCTGAGGCTGAGTTGGAGGTTGCGGAGAGGGTGTCGTGCGTTGGGGAGGTGGTGGAAAGTAATGCTGCTCCTGCGCATGGCCTATTGGTGGTTGAGTGACAAGATGCTGTTGCGCAGGCGTGTTTGGTAGAAGTTGAGGTTGCGGCGGTGCTTGAGCTGGATCCTGCAATTCCACCGGAGAGGGGGAATATGTCGGGGCTTCGACTGGAGCGACCGGTATAGTGCTTGTTCCAATCTCGATTATTGGCTCATGCTGCTGTGTGCTTGTTCCAATCTCCACTGTTGGCTCATGCTGCTGCGTGCTTGTTCCAATCTCCACTCTTGGCTCATGTTGTGTAGGTGTAGCTAGATATTGGATCGGATGCTCCGGTGGAGTGGGCTGGGGCACTGGCGTCATCGCACCAGACTGTGGTGGTGCTGTAGTTTCCGGAGGCGGCGTATATTGAGCTGTATGCTGATATTGGTGCTGGTTCTGTGGTGCTGGGTCTGGTTGGGCTGGCGCGGGTGCGACATTATAGTTGTATTGATGCGTCGGCGGCACTCCGTATTGAGGCTGGGGATGAGGTGTCGAGGGCGCCGCGATTACTGGTGGATGCTGCGTTGTTTCTGCTTGGGGAGAATATGAAGGAAATGAGTATGGAGCGGGCGGAGTGATTGTAGGTTGGACCGGCTGGTTTGGAGGCTCATGAGGTCGATGTTCCTGCTGCTGCTGCGGGAGAGGATGGCTGTAAACAGCATGTTGAGCGGGAATCGCCGGTGGCTGCTGATACGTATAGTATGATATAGGTACTTGAGATTGGGCGTTTGGTGGTGGTGGGAAATACTGAGCCGAAGACGGGATATTATACGGCGTGGGTTGGTTGGGCAATGTCGAGGTTGTTGAATATCCGTATGGCGGCGTTTGTTGTTCATATGGCGAGTGCTGTGAATAATGGCCCTGGAATGGGGAAACAGGTAACGGCAGTCCGTATGTAGAATACTGGTGGTTTGTATCCCCTCCTTGGGATGGCTGTGAGGGTTTGGCCAGAGTGGCCATGGCCTCATCAACAAAATTCCGAACGAGTTTCTTCATGGTGATGCTCTGACGTTGGATGAAGCAAATGCCAAGGAATACTCGATGCTAGGGTCTTGGCGGTACGGGGGAAGGGTTGAGTTTTGACAGAAACATGTCACTTGGACCCTTCATCCCATAGGCCAAGTACCCGAAGCCACGATTGCCCAATTGAGTGGTTGGGGAATAAAAGCTCGCGCCGAATAAATGGCTCCGAATCGCTGAATCTCAGCCATGCTCGGGTTGGTTTTAGACTGGCATTCAGGGCTGAACATGGTGGAGACCAGCTGGGCTCATGCCCCCAAAACCGCGATACTTGACTGGTGCGACCGAGTGAGGCGCTGGCTAGCTCGCTTTGTGATACCTCGTGGCGTCAAAAAAACGCCCAGCCGGTGCCGACACACCCGATAAGCGATACCTAGTGGAAAGTAAAAGAAATGGCACTGAGTCGCACATGGAAGCATATGAATGGGCGTTGAGCCATGTTGGAGGTGTTGGGTTTGGAATTTGCACGTGGTCTGAATCGTGTAGCCGGTGTCTCAGTTTGACCGTTAGAAAATACACTCCACGAAAAAGACGGTAAAATCATGTGGTTTCTGATTGAAAATTGGTTTTAGCACTATCTAGGCAACGCTTCAACCATAGAACTTTTGAGTGTAGGAGGCTCTCAAAACGATCACATAAACTGTCTAATCCATCTCCTCTGGATCCCTATGGATCAGTTAGCACGTGCATTGGGTATACTTAATAATTCTTCGCACCACTCATCAGTAACAAGATATTCGCCAATGTTATCCAACTCATGCATATCCTCGTCTGAAATTTCGAACCAATCGACGCTCGAGTTCTCAACGAGACGATCCTTGTTGGAGCTCTTGGGGAGGGTAATTAGGCCGTGTTGGAGAGACCATCTGACAAGTGTTAACGCTACCCTAGACTCCCTGGTTGGGCAACTGGCAACCTACCGCACAAAAATTTGGGCGGATGAGCAAGAATACTTCTTGGCTAGAGCCACAATTTTGGGGTGGTTGAATCGCATCCCTTTGACCAGGGGAGAATAAGCTTGAACGTGAATGTTGTATTTGGCACAGATCTGCCGGATGCCAGGTTGAGTATTGAACGGGTGAATTTCAACCTGGTTGACGACTGGCGCAAAACGAGGACTGGAGGCCATCAGTTCTTCAATCTAGAATAACGTCAGAAGGAAAGTCGAATTGATGGGATTGGGAAAATGACATGTCGGGGTGCGAAGTTGCTGATGCCTGCCATCTTGATTTCCCCATCATCGATCGCATCCTCAAGTGCCCTCCACGTGGTCAGTCGTGCATCTTTGCCACCCTGGGGGCTATGGATCAAGAATAAGTCGATATAGCCAAGTCCAGATAGTTGCAGTGATTCCTTGATAGACTGTCGCACCGAGTCGTATGACGTGCTGGGCTGCGGAATTTTGGTGGTATACCAAATATCCTCGCGCTTCAGATGACTGGTGTTTCTATTGCTCTCGAGATACTCTCGGATGGCATCGCCCGCTTCTTTCTCATTCTCATAGTACTGTGCGCAGTCGAACCCACGGTATCCAGCATCCAACGCATACCCAACCGAGTCACGGAGCGCTTGCCCAAGCACTAGATAAAGCCCCAGCTGTATTTGAGGAATTTGGGCACCGTTTGCCAGCTGGATTGGTTATTTTAACCTTAGGGCATATGAGGATGGAGTGGGATGCAAGGCGGACTTACTGTTACGGTTGAAGCCAGTGTGAATTTCTGAGGAGCCATGATGAGCCTAATCGAAAGTTATGATCAAATTTGGCTCATGGAATGCCACTGAGAGCTCGAACTGGTTGTTGTTCTGGATGCGCGAATTTTGTGGTCAATGTGTCTCTTAATAGACGAATTAAAAAGTGACACAATCTCGTGATTCATGATTGCCCGTACTGTGTGCCGTACGAGACACGGCACAGTAGTATGAGTACGCCAATCCATCAATTAGTGGGTTCTGTCGAACCGGTTTTGGCCTGCACACTGTGTACCTCCTTGTGCCTACCCACATCTGTGCATGAGCATGTCATACAATCTTGGAAGCGTAAGCTATGAAGTGATTCTGAAGCTTTTATTTCCAGCGTGACTTCGCCTGATGTGACTCAAGGGCAGTCGTTGTCCTGGCGTTGGAGAAAGCTGCTAAAAGCGTTAGCGCCGCCCAAGAATATCCACATTGGGTCAACACTGAGGTGAATGCCAAGCCTGCCTACGTGATGTTTCAACCTAATGGAGGAGGGTTAAAACCAAGGTTATGGGGATGCTGATCTTCGTCTGAGCCTCGATTGGCATAGCTGTGGCTGCCAAGGATGCACGGGGTAAGAACCCCATGGAAGATATGAGTGCGGTATCTGACAATCGCAGCCCAATACTGTCTTTTTCCGCTCTACTACCAGCAAGGGAATGCTGTACAGCGAGCCTCGGCTTTGGTTCGAGGCCACTATTGTTCGGTAAGACGCACCTCCAAATATTCGCCAGCATCTTGGTTAAAATATTGGTTTGACTGTGTTGGTTTGTAGGGATCCTAATGATCTTGACAACTGTGCTGCTAATACTAAGGGTTTTGGAGGATACTGCGGTCCATCAGGATCTCCCTTGACGCCTGTGCAGTGTCCTTGAGCTATTTCTGATTCATCTTCAGAGATGGACAGCATGTAATGGGCAGGTGGATGGCATCAACGTTGTCAGATTGTTTGTATTTGGAATAGTTGTCAAAGCTGTCAATGCCTGATATAATGCCCATTTTAACACTCTCGAATAATCATCCTGACCCCGTGACTGCCTGGTCGCAGCCCTGGTGTAACATAGTTGGCATGTATCTTGACATCGTCTTCAGTTGTCTCGTAGAGCTCTAGCGTGGGGCCATTCTGGTGCTCCAAGCTGCTATCAAAAGGTCTATATTTGCGAAAGATGCCAGCCGTAAAGGTTTGCATCTCCTGATACGCGAGGCTGATACCTAGGCACTGTCTGGCACCTTTGGAAAAGGTCAGGTGTCGTCTGAATAGCTCTGGATTCTCGAGATAACGACTTGGCATGAACTGATCAGCGTTGTCGAACAGAGACGGGTGCCGATTGACGAGGGGCGCTGCCATGCCCACAACAGTGCCTGCAGGAATACTAATGGTTCCCCCATGCGCATATTGGTAGATCAAATCCTCATCCGGGGCTACACGGTCTTGGCAATACGCCACACCTGGGTATAAGCGAACTGTTTCCTCAATCACGGCATTCAAAAATGGCAGGGCAGCAAGCTTGACAGGATCCGGGGCCTGTTTAGGGCTGGGCATGACGGAATCGAGCTCTTCCCTCAGTCGCAAGAAAATGGCAGGGTCGCTGAGAACGTGATAGGTGAGGGCTTGCATTGTCGATGCAGTTGTGTCGGAGCCGGCAATGGTAAGGACCATGGCTTCGTTGACAAGCCGAACTGTCGACTTCTCAACTTCAGGACCGTTTCCCCGAATGATCTCATCGAAAATCGTTCGGCTCTCCGGACGTTCCTTGGCACTTTTAATCTTGTCAATCTGGACGCCCAAATCCTGCCAAATATGTCAACTCGCTTCCAATATCATTGGGAAACACTGGTAAAATTGCGTACTTTGAGGAAATCGTTCAAGGCCATGACATGAGGCTGCAAATAAGCTAAGACGCTGTGAGGAAACATAACCAAAAGCTGTCCTATACAGTGAATATGGCAAATTAGGTGACTGAAGCGGCTGGGGGTCATGGTCTCAAAGAAGGCAGCATTGCAGTCGTCCATGTGCAGACACTTGCGACCTTCACCCAGCGCATAGAACTGAATAACGTCTTTTGCCGCGGCCTTGTACGCCGCATGGATGGCTACTGGCCTTCCATCCTTGGACCAGCCTTCTAGCCGAGCCAAAAGATCGGCCAAGGTGTCGTTGATTACCGGTACGAGGCGGCGTACATTTTGCTGCGAGAAGAACTTACTGAGCACGGCGCGACGCTGGCGGTGCAAATCATGATCGCGTGTCGATACGACCGAGAGGTTGTAGACGAAGAATCCCAAGATTGTATGTGCCCGCTCGCGTCGCGCATTTGGGGATTGAGAGTAGAGCCTGTCGATAAAGGCCGGGTCGTTCACGTGTAGCACATCGGGCCTGGTTCGCACAATGGGCCCGTATTTGCGATGCATTTCTTCGATAACCCAGATGTACTGGCCGCCGCGCACAATATCATGATAGGCAGAATACCACGAAGTGAGAGCTGGTTTCCAATCATTAATTTACCCTCATCATCACGGTCGCATGGTGCGGGGAAGGTGTCAAACCGGCGAGTTTGGGCCCAGGAAACTTGGCCAACGGGCTGAGATACAGACGATAGATTGCTAGGGCCATCCAATACAGGACCAAAAGGCCCACGATGAATGCAATGGACATCATCACGGCTTGCTATGTTCTCCTTGGAAAGTATTGTGGGTTGAAAGAATGATGCTCAAGACTTTTCAAGGACAGACAGCTGAAACAAAAGCGGATCTGCATAAACGCCACATTCACCCAGTGCGGCTGGCAATGCAGGCTTGCGTATGGCTTATGATAGGTCTGGATTAAATCGTTCTGCTTAGGTAAACAGGGCTGACCAGCTTCGCTGCTAAGACAGCTAGCTATCTTGAGCTGTTGAATGGATAGCGGATTTAGCGTGAATTGGAGTTGTATGAGGGAGATTTTGAGACGACAATATGGATATAGGCTGGAATAGTTAGAGAATTTTGACTGTATTGAAACAACGGAAGAGGTAGCATTAATCTAGTACCAATGCAACAATGCGGACCAAGAAGTCAACCAACTGAAACTGCTAATGTTGATGTAATTAAAGAATAAATGTCTGGTCCGTGGGTCCAAAAAAGGCCTTGCTGTCGATATGTCACAGGGTTGATCAGCAAGTACTTGATATGCCGCAAACGCGAACTGGCAAAATCACGTCGTATGTTCTAATTCATGAACAATATAGACTGCCTTTAGAGCTGCAAAGGAATCAATGCTCTTTCGAACTTGAGTAATAAACTCCTGGAGAAAATTATCTCTAGTATACAAGGCTAGTGATGAATCCTGCTCCAACCAATCATCGCTGAATTATGTAAAAATAATCACATAAACCCCATATGTAACGATATTGGGTTATTACTAATCTCTATAACCCAAAGAGAAAAGCAGCATTATCTGAGAGAGCGAAGGCTGAGATGGCAAGGGATAAAGGGGGAGAGGCCAGCATAGTTGGCATATTTATCCTTAAACAAGTCAATAAACATATTGTGACACCCTATCATCGTTACCCTAGGGTCAGTCTATTGCGACTTATATTATTGAGTTGGTTATCTATGAAATTCTCGCCATCCACATAGATGCTTGGAACCACGCTCGGCCATGCTTGCTCTAATATTAGAATTACCTCCCTGTCAATTTGATAGATTTCTTGCCCTCAAGCTTTATGCAAAATGGCGAGTTAAATGCCGAAAAGGTCAGGAATGATACTTTCTGGCCTGGTTGGAGTTATAGTGGCAAGCGGAATCATCGCATTGGAGCCTGTCTCTGTTTGGAAGTGTGTATGACCGAATTGATTGTCGGTCTTGCCATTTGTATGAAGGGAGCATCTAGTTTTGAATGGAAAGAAGCTGCTTTTATTGGCGGGGCGTGAGTGGACAACACGGGCTCTCTGCTTACATACAACCTTATGATAGAAGTTCTAAACTTCAGCAGAGATCATGGATGTCACTGAAAGTCGGGTAGAATAAAGGGAAGTCTGCTGGGATGCTTGCTTAGTCATAAATATCAGCAGATAATGAAGTCGGTCAAGACAGCTGATTGCTATGACACATGCCTTTTGCTTCTGATGGCCCGCATTGTTCCAAAAAGGCATACTGGGCGGTGTGTGCTATCGGATGAGGAGTTTAACCGCCCCCCTTAACTCATTTTGTAACAGAATGAGTGAGAAGGCCGATGTTAACGATGATGATGTTAACTCTAATAAGTTACTGCTACGGCTGACATCATAGCAAAGGAAATAACGAGATAAACTGGGCTGTCAGACACCCTTAAGATGACCCAAATTAGATTGGAGGCCTGGCTCTGACGCGGCTGGCACTGACGGGTCCAACATCTGACGGTAAGGATGATAGTTGCAGATCATGACGTTGGCAAGAGTACTATTCATTTAAAGAGGAAAAGCCCACAGCAGGTCAAGGTTTATTTTAGTCTCCAACCTTTCACTTCCGTTGTAAACTTTCCGTCGCAAAATGGTAAAGATGAGATAGCCTAGCCCACAAGAGGTTAAATGACACCGCATAACATAGGCCAATTAGCCAATGGCCTCTTTTGTCGCAACCGGGCTTGCAGTAGCAGACTGGTGAACGAATATAGTAGGCGGACGGCGTGACGACAGGGGTAGCAAAAGATGAAAACAGAAGGTCACCTTGTTTTGCGCTAGCTTGTCGGGACAAGGGCTCTAGGCAATCTTTGCCTAAATAAGCGAGCTATTCAATGTGCCGTGTGGCTAACCCAATTAATGATGGAGAATCTTTTTGGATTGCATTAGTGGTGCACCGAAAACCTGGCGTTCTTGGCAGTCGATCAATTTTCCGATTCAAGACCTGGCGATACAAGGGGCACCTGAGATCGATCTAGGATGGGCTTGTCCCGGCAATCGGGAATCCGCTAGTGCGATGCCAACGCATTCGTTTCTGTTCGGTCTAAACGTATGGGGCCGTGCAAGAAGCAAACCCGGGATGCTGGGACCTCTAAATAGACTAGGCACAAATTATGTTACTTTGTAGGTAGGTGGCGCAAACGGTTAATGAATGCCACGGGCAAAAGAATTGGAATAGAAATGATTTCATTGATTCAGATAACGAGATCGCTTTGCATTCTCGCCTTTGCTGAGAGCTGAGAACTTTTTGCAGAAACCACTGGCAGGCGAGGCGTCATGCTGCGATTGTTCAGGGGTCGGATTGTGACTTCGATGAGCCCCTATTTGGGCGGTATAACCGGTTGACTGGGGTCGGATCTCCAGGGGGTGTCATTTTCTTCCCTACCGTAAATACCTTAGCTTGAGGATCCCTGTAATTGAACAAGTAACTCTCACTTAGCGGCCCCAGTATTGCTTCAATGTTTCAATCAACGACGTCACAACGTTTTGATGCTTGATTTTATGGGGGGTTGAAGATATGCTACTTGATCACGCGTTTTTCCTACATTGGAACTCTCCCTCGTGTAGAGTGGAAGATACTCGCAACCATCGTCTTTTTTTTTTTGACACTCACCTTGACCCAACCAAGTCACAAGCATCATGGATTCTGTTTCCTTTCAACTCTCGGATATGCACGAGGTGCAGTGCCACATTCAACAACTCTTAAGTCATGTTCATGATGATCGTGACTGCACTCCAAACTTTGCAGTCGAGAAATTTGACCTGCACTGCGCTGGTGAAAGTGTTACGATCTGTTTCCTGGAACAATGCGAGACTGAAACCTGGAACCCCACGTCTGTAGTCATTGCGTCCCCAGGCCAGGCTGGGTTCCTAAGATGCCTCCTGAAAGAGAAACTGCCCGGCCATTTGATCCCCGATGCATTTGTCGTGATCAAGAAGCTGCCGAGGACAACCAAAGGAAGAATAGATCGCTCCCACCTGGAACAAATGAGCGCTTCTACCTCATGGCTCCCTTTTTGGGAAACACCTTTGCTTCAAAACACGTGGGAAAGAACAGAAACCCATGTCGGTTCTCTTGACCACGGTGTTAGCTCGCTGCTGATCGGCGATAGCAACAAGGGGTTGCGCACGGAGCCTATCGAGATTGTGCTGGGTACATTGATCTACACCTTTTCAAGAGCATTTCTTGACCGTTCTTTGCTATCGGTGTTTCTTCAATCTTGCGAAGGAGGCCATGTGAGTACATCACAATGTGTATCAATTTCTCCCCTGGCAGCCAGCACGCCAGTTCAAGCAGTGATGACTGCAAAAGATGCCAGGCGCGGCTCGCAACGCCTTCCCGAGATTGATTTCTTTGGACATCCGGAGCTCCTGCTAAAGTTTACGCGGCCACCTTCAGACGGGAGGGAGCATCAGAATGGAAGTCTAGCACATCTGAAAAAACTATCTCTCAGAGAGGCACTGATAGAAGTTGAGACGAAGGTTGAGCATGGCGAAATGGTGTTCGCCATTCACTACCCCAAAGACACAAAGCACAAGCGTATACTCCGCACCTGGGCTAGCAATTTTACCGAGACCCTGCAAACCGTTGTATGTGATCTTTCCAATATGGATTTGACCTTTACAAAGAGCGATTTTCCACTCATGGACCTATCATATCATGGCTTGAACACGCTTCAAAAGGAGCAGCTCCCCCGCCTGGGGGTTCAACCAGCTGATGTTGTCGATGTGATTCCCTGCTCTCCCCTACAGGAGGGAGTACTGCTCAGCCCTTCATCATATGCCGCTCACTACGTATGGAAGTGTATACCGCGCCATGACCAAAAAGTTGATACCAGCCGTTTAGAGATCGCATGGAAGACAGCCGTGAGCCAGCATGAAATCTTTTCCACGATCTTTGATCAACATCCCGAGAGAGTTGGATTTGTTCAAATGGTACTCCATAAGCCGGAAATCAGGGTGTCACAGATGTCGATTTCCTCAGGTTGCCCGGTTGCGGAACTGTTGAAGATGGAGAGACCAAGGTTCACCCCATGCCAACCAAAGCACACGTTTACCATCTGTCAATCCGAAACTGGAGAGACTTCTTGCCGCTTCGACATTTGCCATACGATGTATGATCATGGCTCCTTGTCCATTCTACTACAGAACGTCTCAGACATCTACAGTGGCAAAACCCCGCCAACCCCTCCTCCATTCAGTAGAGTTGTTGAACAAATTACGAACAAACCCGAGTCCGAGACAATTGAATTTTGGACTAAATTCCTGCGCGATGCGAAGCCTTGTTTGCTTCCTGTACTCCGTTCATCCTCAGCTCTTGAGATGCAAGACATCCACGACGTTATTTCTATCCCTCGAGAATCTTTGGGGAGGGCCACGCAATTTTGCCAGGAGAATGGAATAACTCGTTCAACCTTTATGCATGTTGCTTGGGCCTTGGTTCTCTCTTATTTTACTGGGACTGATGAAGCCTGCTTTGGATACATGGCTTCTGGACGAGATGCTCCCGTGGAAGGCATAAAGAGAATCTTTGGTCCTCTTGCAAACATGGTCGTCAGTCGTGTCGATCTAAGGAACCATCTCAAGGCACTTCTTCAGTCAACAGCAGCAATGCTGAAGGAGCACCGGCACCATCAGCAGACTTCCTTGGCTGAAGTTCAGCATCGTCTTGGAGTTCCTGGTAGATGCCTTTTTAACACTATGGTATCTCTACTTCGAGGGGATCCTCCGAAATGTAACAAGGATGAAGCATTCTCATTTCAGAAGCACCAAGCTGTAAGCCCGCACGAGGTATGTGAATTTGAGAAGGTATGTACTTCAGAAAAGAGTTAACATGATGTAGTTCGACTTTGCTGTTGAGGGTTTTTTGAATCCCGATAGTATTGATCTCTCCATATACTATCGGAAGGCTTTTGTGACCCGCAACCTCGCGGAGGAAGTCGCCGCAACTTTGACCTGGGCAGTAAACTACCTCGTCTCACAAGAAAGTTACCTTCGGAGAGAAACTACCTCATCAACAGAGGAATATTGTGTCGAAGCCCGGGATGATACAGCAGAGAAGCTTCCACGAAGCTTTTTCAAATACATGGTTGGCGTAGACAAGTTCTCCACAAAGAGCTTTTGGGAGAAACAACTTGTCAGCTGCGAAACCACTAGCTCACAGCCTGCCAAGGACCTCACAGCTCCCAAACATAAAAAGGAATATTGTGTGACAGAATCCGACAATGTTCAGTTGAGTTGTTCTTTCCCAGCAGAAGTCATCGCCAGGGCTTCGTGGGCTATGGTCATATCACAAACTGAGGATTCTGGTGTTGTTTCATTTGGCATAAACATCGGGGAAGGACAATCAAAAATACCCCGGATCAGAGCCCTCACAGGAACGGACCAACATATATTACCGCTGATGACCTCGTTGGATTGGAATGGTACTGTTTGTCAACTTTTGGAAGACGTACAACGTCAAACGCAAGAAATCTCCAAGTACGGGGGTGTGGGCCTGCACTGGATACGTCAAATCGGTACTGAAGCATATTCTGCTTGCAGTCTTCGGTCGGTTTTCCTTTTTCGATCAAATAGTCCATCCAGTGAGCATGAGGATTCTCATAACGCCCCACTGCTTTTTGACTCGTGCGAGAATCCAGCCACTTTTGAGTGTGAATTTGTGGATAGGAAGCTCATGACGCGCATTGCTTTCGACCATGGATCCATGACAGAATCACAATCTAAACAGCTGAGCCGTCGATTCCATCACATTTTTCGTCAGCTGACGAACTCCGAAAGTGGACATAAAAGGCTGGAAGCTGCGATGGGCATTTGCGAAAGTGATCTTGCTAATATCTGGAAATGGAATGCAAATGTTCCAAAACCGGAAAGTATTCGTGTTCACGACCTGATAAAGTCCAAAGTTCTCTTGCATCCCGATAAAGCAGCAATTCATGCTTGGAACGGCAGTCTCACGTATGGGCAGCTCGACGAGCTATCTACCAAGCTGGCTCATAAGCTCATAGATATTGGGATTGGGCACGGAGATATAGTGCCGCTATGTTTCGAGAAGTCAATGTGGATGTCCGTGGCGATGCTCGGAGTAGTAAAGACTGGTGCAGCGGCATTGGGTCTGGACCCCAAACAACCAACGGAACGCCTGCGCACAATCGCTAAGCAGGTGAAAGCACCACTCACTTTATCATCCGCGAAAAACAAAGATCTGGCTTTCGATGTCGCGGAATGTGATGTCAACGTTGTTGATAGCGAGTCTCTTGCCGCAATCACCATAGGGAAAGGGCAATGCTTACCGGAAGTTGATCCCTCGGCGATTCTTTATATGGTATTTACTTCTGGAAGTACCGGCACGCCAAAAGGTGTCTTGATTTCACATGCAAGTTACAGCAGTGCGGTCATCAACCAGACTGGAGTCTGGGGTATCAATGAAACCTCGAGGGTATTGGACTTTTCATCATACGCGTTCGATGCTGCTTGGTTCAATCTTCTTCACACATTGATCAGTGGAGGTTGTTTATGCGTCCCATCAAATGAGGAGCTGCAAAACAACCTCTCTGCATGTTTTGAAAATTATAATGTTACGGTTTCCTTTCTCACGCCATCCGTAGCTCGCCACGTTGACACTGGAGCCCTTGAAACCCTCAAAACAATCCTTCTCGGAGGCGAAATGGTGTATTCGGAAGATGTGTGCCTTTCCAGAGAGAAGACCCAAATGAAGGTCATATATGGTCCTTCGGAATGTACTCCGATGATAACTTGTTACGACATAGAAGATGATCGGTCCATTGCGCTTGGGCAAGGCCATGGAGTTTGCACATGGATCGTGAATCCTGAACATCCTTATTCCTTGACGCCTATTGGTATGGTGGGAGAGCTATGGCTCGAGGGCCCCGTATTAGGGCAGGGCTATTTGAATGATGCCGAGAAAACAGCCGCATCATTTATTAACGACCCTGAATGGCTTTTCCAAGGAACGTCAGAGTATCTGGGCCGTGGCGGCAGATTGTATCGGACAGGCGACTTGGTACGATACAAAGACGATGGCACGTTGGTATACGTCGGTCGTAGAGACACTCAAGTCAAAATCCGAGGCCAGCGCTTGGAGCTGAGCGAAGTAGAAAAGCACGTTCAAGCGATATTGCAAACGAAGCAAACCTGTGGAGAAGGGTTCCAAGTTATTGCTGAAACCATCCGACCAGAGGAGACCCACAATCTGATGTTGATTCTGTTTGTTTCCCTCGGAAATGCGGGAGATTATACAGAGTATGAGCATGCTACCCTTGTTCAATCTGCAACATGTGGGCTGACGGATCATTTGAGCAAGATTGTTCCAGCATATATGGTTCCAAACGCAATCATCCCCATTCAAAGGGTTCCGATGAATATCAACGGGAAAACAGATAGATCTCAGCTTCGCCAGATGGGCACTGCTGCTTGGCGGAAATATGATGTTTTTGCTGATGAAAGAGACGGGAACCAACCATCTACCGATATGGAGAAGCTTCTGCAAGAGGTCTGGATGTCGGTGCTGAACCTGTCTATTGACGGGATTTCGATCAACAAGCCCTTCACGAGACTTGGGGGCGACTCAATTACAGCCATGCAGGTTGTCTCTGAGTGCAGAGCGCGGAAGGTTTGTGTCACTGTTGGCGATATTCTGCAGGCCCAAACTCTTCAAAAGATCGCACTCCGGTGCACGAGAATGAGCGCCAATGCATCGCCGGCGCTGCTGGAGGATGACGATACTCCTGGGCCTTTTGAACTGTCGCCTATCCAAAGAAAATTCTTTGACATATTCCCGGAAGGAATAAACCACTTCAATCAGAGTTTCATTCTTGACTTGAATCGTTACGTGCCGCCGGCTTCCATCCACAATGCTTTGAAGGCTGTGGTGCGACGGCACCACATGCTTCGAGCCCAGTATCAGAAAACCACCGAAGGTGTTTGGGAGCAATTCTACTCGGAAGCTGCTGAGGCATTCTCATTTACTGAGCACTATGTGAGCAGCCGATCAGAAGTACTGGATATTGCACAAGACAGACAAGCAAAGATGGACATTATGCGTGGTCCTGTTTTTAGCGCCGATATATTCCACTTAAAAGGTTCCGGTCAGATGCTCTTGCTCTCTGCTCATCATCTGGTGGTTGATCTTGTGTCATGGCGCATCATTTGGAACGATATTGAAGAGCACATATGCTCTGGTAGTCTTGGTTCATACAAAGCCCCATCCTTCCACACTTGGTGCAAGTTTCAGGGCCAAATGGCAAAAGACCTCGAGCCGAGTTCGGTTCTTCCATTTGAGATCCCGAGCGCCGATTACGCGTTTTGGGATATGGGTTCGACCCCTAATATCCGCTCAGACGCAAAAGACTGCATCAAAATTCTGGATCATCATACAACTGAGCTCCTTTTAGGGGACAGCAACAATGCCCTCAAAACAGAATCACTCGACATAATTATTGCTTCTTACTCTTATTCGTTCCAAAACCTATTCCCAGAACGCAACCTACCGACCGTTTTTGTTGAAGGCCATGGTCGGGAACAATCCGATAATTTAGCTCTGGATGTGTCTGGAACAGTTGGATGGTTCACTACCATGCACCCGATTCTGGTCGATACCGGACCTGATGAAACCATCATTGACGCAGTACGTGTTGCCAAAGGTACCCGACGCAGAGTGCCAGGAAAGGGGCAGCCATATTTTGCATCTCGATACCACAACGAAACATGCCGTGAAAAGTTTAAACAACATGATGAAATTGAGCTCTTGCTTAATTTTGCTGGGAGGTTTCAGCAACTGGAAAGTGATGATGCACTGTTCAAACTGGCGGGACCATTTGAAAGTGGGCGCACATTGGAAGTGGTCGCAGCGTCCTCAAATCGAATTGCTCTAATCGAAGCCAATATGGGTATACAAGACGGGAAGCTCGCGGTCACTTTGACGTACAACACGAAGATGAAACACCAAGACAGGCTATAACAGTGGTTCCAAAGTTTTATGGATACGCTGCAGCTTGCTGCTCACAGTCTCCAGCAAGAACCTTCAAGTTTTACGCCAAGTGATTTCGATCTTCTTCCGATTTCATACCGCGGCCTCGAGCGATTAATGAATCACCAAATCCCCGACATGCAAGTCAAATCTTCAAATATTGTCGACATCTACCCAGCCTCTCCATTGCAAGAAGGCATCCTTCTGAGCTCGCACAAAGGTATCAGCTCATATGCTACGTTTTGGATATGGAAGTGTTCCCCGGCGGCTGGGCTGAGTCGGGTTTCCACGTCTAAGTTGGAATCGGCGTGGCGAGAGGTAGTCAAGAGACACCCAATACTCTCGACTGTATTTGCTGCTCACCCAGAAGGCAATGGATTTATGCAAATTCTGTTAGCTGATGCCGAAATCAAGATTAATCAGATGAAGACTGACTTAGGCAACCCATGTCAACTTCTTAGCGGCATTCAAAGGCCCCAATTTTCCGCCTATGAGCCTGAGCACAGCTTCACCATCTGCGAGTCTAGAGGAGAGGTTGCTTGCAGGCTAGATATCAACCACACTCTAATTGACGGTGGTTCTTTGACTCCACTGGTACAGGATATCTTGGCAGCCTATGATCAATCCACGAGGCCTTCTGCACCAGTCTTCAAGGAGATGGTGCGTTACATAAGAAAGACAGACCGCGAACAGATTACCTCTTTCTGGGCCGAGTACCTTGAGGGTATGAAACCTTGCGAAGTTCCAGTATCTGCGAATGCCTCTTGTCAAGATACTGAAGGCAATTTCCGCTACATACCCATACCAAACCAGCGAACGGCAGAGATTCTCGAGTTTTGTAAACATGTGGGAATAACGCGTGCCGTCTTTCTTCAGGTGGCCTGGGCCATGGTTCTCTCGCAACTCACCGGAATGCAGGAGGTGTGCTTTGGGTACCTGGCTTCCGGTCGAAATGCTCAAATAGATGGGATCGAGAACATGGTCGGCCCATTGGCAAACATGCTTGTTAGCCGTATTGATTTGAGCGCTGATGCGGGTGATGTCCTTAAAGCAACCTCAGCCAACTCCATCGAGCACCTGGGATACCAACATGCTTCTCTGGCCGAAATTCAACACAAGATAGGGCTTTCTGGGCGCAGATTATTCAACACGGCCATTTCAATCAGACAGGCAGATCAATTTGTGTGTGATCAGAGCAGAACCCTTTCACTTGAGTACCACAGCCACCAGGACCCGCACGAGGTACAGTATCCCCAATTACCTTTATCCATCTTGATACTAACACAACCTAGTTCGACCTACTCTTGAGCAGTCGTATTCAGAATGAGAATATGGAAGTTTCAATACAAATCAGGGAAGCGTCAGTGACCCGCCAACTTGCTAAGGGAACGGCCTACACCCTTAGAAAAGCAATGGATTACCTTCTCGAAAGCGGGGCCGGTTGTGAGAATTTACCTGTACCAACCTCACTATACCATGACTTCTTTCATGAGACAGTAGGAAAAGATGAGAATTCGACACTGTCATTTTGGAAGGACTATTTCATGGACTTGGATATGAACTGTTTCCCGGCGCTTGAGACAGCACAGCCTCGTTCGCTCGAAGTCAAGGAGCTGTGCTCCAGGGTAAGCGGACTTGACTTAAAGAAAAGTGATTTCAACCCTAAAGTCACAGTCAGAGCCGCATGGTCAATTGTCGCTGCAAAAATTGCTGGTTCGTCGGAGGCACTCTTCGGTGCCGTAATCGAGAGCAGTAAAGAAGACATATGGCCGAGGCGCTATGTTCTGCCAATCCGTTCCAAATTATCGTGGGACGGCGATGGAAATGAACTGTTGGAGAACGTGAAAGAGAGAATGTCCGCGATACAGGAATTTGGATCATTCAATTCTCAGCTCATTGCGCGAGCTAGTCACGAGGCGGCTATGGCAGGCAAATTTCAGGCGCTTTTAGTTGTCGAGGATGACACAGGGACTGAACCAGTGGATATTGTGGAAAGTCAGAACACGTATTCCTTGATCATCAACTGCAGCTCGGAACGAAATGATACAGTCCTTACTATTAAATACGACACCGCCACTTTGGGCGAATCCTGCGCCCATCGCATTGCCAACCAACTCGAACAAGCTCTTTTATGGTTATCAAGCAGTAGGCTTCGAGCGAACAAACTTCGGGATGTACTCGCAATCAACTCAAAAGACCTCGACCAAATTTGGACTTGGAACAAGCTCGTGCCGAAGACAGTGAATAACTGCGTGCACGAATTGATCCATGACAAAGCAATCTTAACCCCAGATGCCCCAGCAGTTTGCGCATGGGATGGAGATTTGACGTACGAGCAACTTGAAATTTCGTCGACAAATTTAGCTCACCATCTTATTGGCCTCGGGATAGGGTCTGGTCATATAGTACCCCTTTGCTTTGAAAAGACTGTGTGGGCACCTGTTGCAATGCTTGGAGTCATGAAAACCGGCGCGGCATCGGTGATGATGGATACAACACAACCGGAGGAACGACTCAAAATTATCGTCAATCAAGTTGACTGCCATGTGACGTTATCATCCAACGCGAACAAAGATCTGGCTCGCCGCATTGGAGCAGAGGAAGTTCTGGTTATCAATGACAAGGAACTGGAAGGCATGGAGTCTCCCTGCGATGAGCTTCCGGCAACTGATCCATCCGACGTCATCTACGCAGTTTTTACGTCGGGAAGTACCGGAAAGCCGAAGGGGACTTTACTCTCGCATCAAAACATGAGCAGCATGATTGCCTATCAACAACACGCACTTGGGATTTCGGGGGCCAGCAGAGTTTTTGACTTTGCTTCATACGCCTTTGACGTGTCTTGGGACAACTTCTTGCATGCCTTGACGTCTGGCGGCTGCCTGTGCATTCCCTCTGAAGAGGATCGAAAGGACAACATCGAAGCCTCCATAAACGCATTGCGCGCAAACTATGCTCACATAACTCCGACCATTCTAAGGCATCTTGACTGGTCTAAACTGGAATCAATCACTGTTCTCAACCTCAGTGGCGAGGCTGTGTTGGCAAAAGACAAGGCTATCACAGGTTCGAATGTGCAAGTTGTTAATGCTTACGGTCCAGCAGAAACCAACGTTGTTTCAATCCAGGACCTCAGTGCATTACCCGGAGACGAAGTATCGATCGGTTTCGGAGACGGCGCGTGCACTTGGGTGGTAGATGATGAGGACGTCGACCGGCTTGCGCCAATCGGTTCCATTGGTGAACTATGGATTGAAGGTCCATTGGTTGGGTTAGGGTACCTCGATGATGCCCGAAAAACAGCAGCAGCCTTCGTAAGTGACCCAGTATGGCTACTCAATGGTAGTTCAAATCAACCTGGGCGGAAAGGTAGGTTATATCGTACCGGAGACCTGGTTCGTTATAACCCTGACGGATCTCTTCAATACGTCGGGCGCAAAGACACCCAAGTCAAAATAAGTGGCCAGCGCATTGAACTTGGCGAAGTGGAAACCTATATCAAGCACGCTCTTGAGAGACTGGACAACGGGAATTTTCGAATAATTGTGGATATGATCCAACCGCAGGGAATGGAGAAAGAAATGCTTGTAGCATTCATTTCTCAGGTTCGTCTGGACAATATGACACCGGAAGCACTGAAGAATTTGGTTGATCGAATCACCAAAGGACTTTCGGCATCTCTATCTAATGTCTTACCTGCATGTGCCATCCCTTCAGCGTACATACCAATAAAGGAAGTTCCTTTGACAGCAACGGGCAAAACAGACCTGCGGAGACTGAAGGAAATAGGCTCCTCAAAAACGGTTCAAGATATCGCTGCTCTGGGGCAATTGGAAAACATGCGACGAAAGCCGACCTCGCAACCGGAGCGGTTGCTGCAAAATCTTTGGGCCAAGGTTCTAGGTATTGAACCAGACAGCATTGGTATTGATGACAGCTTCTTCCGCATCGGCGGAGATTCCATTGGAGCCATGAAACTTGTTAGCTTGGCGAGGGATCAAACCCTCTCACTCACAGTGCAGGGTATTTTCCAAAACCCAGTCTTGCACCACATGTCGTCACTCGTTTCTACTGAAAGTTCCAGTCGGGTCAAAAAGATTTCACCATTCGCATTGCTGAAATTAGGCATGAATAAATCAGACGTCCGCGCCTCCGCAGCCTCCATTTGCGGCGTTCAGGAGGATAAGGTTGTGGATATCCTCCCATGCACATCGCTCCAAGAAAGCCTATTCAGTCGCTCAAGTGGTGAAATCGAGTCTTTGGTATCCAGACATGTTATGGAAATTCACCAAGGTGTTGAGTTAGAAAGGTTTCAAGACGCTTGGAATCAAGTTGTTTCCAGAAACCCCATCATGCGAACGCGAATTGTTCACATACTTGGACAAGGTTATGTGCAGGTGGTTCTTGATGATGCTATAGAATGGTTCTTTGGCAAAAGTCTTGACAAGTGCATACAATACTCCCTCAAACGCCCTATGAGTCAAGGTAGACCGTTAGCTAAATTCGGTATCGTACAGTCAGAAGATTCCAGGTGCGATTTTGTCTGGGAAATGCACTGGGCCTTGTACGACGGATGGAGTCTGCGACTGCTTTTGGCAGAGGCCGAGAAAATCTACTTCAACACCACCACCAGACCCTTGGAGAATACGGTAGCCTTTACAAGGTACACCCAGAATCTCAACCAGAAGAAAGCTATGATGTTTTGGAAGCGTCAATTTTCGAATATGCATGGCTCACATTTCCCCCCGCAATTATCAACAAGTCGCCCGCATATTGACTCTGAAGTGAACATGACAGTGCCTGATCTCCAAGAAGGCGATGGAGAGTTCACAGCGGCAACTATCATTAGGGCCGCTCTTTCTTTGGTCATTGCACGAAACTTGAAAGCAAATGAAGCCATCTTTGGCGCAACAGTGACTGGACGTCAGGCTGCAGTGCCTGGCATTGAGCGGATGGCGGGCCCAGCGTTTGCCACGCTCCCAATCAGGGTGCCAATTGAATGGGGGATGACTGCTGAGGAGTTTCTGAAAATGGTTCACGAGCAAGCGGCAGACATGATACCATTCGAGCAGACGAGTTTGAAACAGATTCGCCAAGCTGGCGAGGAGGCAGCCTCAGCATGCGACTTTCAGACGTTGCTCGTGGTTCAATCTGCTATCAAGCAAGGTGACTTTCGGAGCAGAGATGAAGACAATGAGCTCTTTGTCAAAGGACTCGTGGCAGGGAAGGGCGCCATAGTAGAACTGGGTCAGCGGAGTGGAGATTACTCAATGTACGTTGAATGCCAGCTCGGCATGGATGGCGACATGAGGTTGCGTGTTTGTTTTGACTCGGCACTTCTGGAGCCGACTCTGGCAGAAAAGATACTTTGGCAGCTTCAGCGCACAATTAGGAGTCTATCCAGCGTGCAGCATAAGGAGACTAACTTACGGCATTTGATAGAAAGCCAACAGTAAAGTGGCAAACAGGGACACCGAATTAGTCTTTCGAAAACCCTTTTATAGGTAAATCTATGCAGACCTTTATCTACTTCAGAGTTTCAAAATAATGTTCATGAGTTTGTGTGTACTATTCATAATATGCAAGTGCGCTCAGTTAGACAATACGTAGTCGCTTCAATGAATACCCCAACACTTGTGCCATCACATTGCCTAAGTGGAGAAGACCTCTCGAGTAAACCTACGATTACGAATCTTCATATCTGAACTCCGCAAGCGAGAATTTGAGTGGGCCAAATTGCGCAAGTGAAGTGTTGAATAGGCGGAGGTGCCGCGGATCCCGCGGCCATCACGATGATCGAGCAGATTCAGGTGCATGAATCCAAACAACGACTGATTCATAATCACTACATTTACAACTCTATTTTACCATTACTAATTATGGTAATCCGAACGAAAGCCAAGAGTTGATGGACAGTAATCGGGTTGGTTAATGTATTTATATCACCTTGGAGCACTCCTACAGTTGTGAACTGCGATACAACCAACAAGAAATATACTCAATTTTATCACAACTTTAACTCACCTCCTACATCCAAAATGGCGGCTTTCACCAAGACCTGGCACAACAAGTCCTACGACTTCATCGTTCCCACGCGTCCGCAACTTTCTGCTGAAGGAAAGAATGTCATTGTGAGCGGTGGAGGCACAGGCATTGGCAAAGCAATCGCTACAGCCTTTGCGGAAGCCGGTGCCAAGAGTGTGTCTATTTTGGGTCGTCGCGTTGACCGCCTGAAGGCTGCTGCGGCCGAAATCGAAACGTCTGCAAAAGGGACTCGTGTCATCTATCAATCCGTCGATCTTACTGTGGCCGCCGACACTGCTGCAGCCGTGAAGTCCATCGTTGATCAAGTTGGCAAGATCGACATCTTCGTTGCTAATGCTGCCACTCTTGCAGAGCCCGGCGTTATCAACAGTTATGATGCAACAAAGCTCATGAAGGGATTTGAACTTAATGTTACCACCACCCTAAACTCACTTCAGGCGTTCCATCCTCACGCTGCGCCCGGTGCTACCGTCGTTAACGTCGCGACCGCTTTGGCCCACATGCCGCCGATGCCTGGTGTCGCAGCATATGCGGTGAGCAAAGCTGCTGGCGTGAAGCTGGTGGACTATTTCGCCGCCGAAAACCCAGAAATTCATGTTGTTCATATTCACCCAGGGGTTGTTGAAACCGAACTCAACCAATCACCAGGACAAAATGACGGTAAGTGTACCGAATGTACCAGTTATAAGCATGTCCTAACCGATCAAAAATAGCGATTCTCCCAGGACATTTTAGTGTCTGGGTCGCGTCCCCGGAAGCTCGCTTTCTACGAAACAAGTTTGTTTGGGTCAACTGGGATGCTCAGGAGCTTATTACGCGAGCAGAGGAAATAAAGGCTGGCCTTCTCACCTGGACACTGGAAGGACTTTCCAAGTAGACCCCATATTCCGCGTTTATAGGGCATTAAATCTGCAGTGGTTACTCACCCCAACACAAGTCTCTGTGATGTCTTCTCGCACCGGTATACGTCTGTGTTATGATTTGTTTGGTTCGTCGAATCTGTGACATAAAGGTACAGACTAATAGAACGAGTCGGTGTATTCATAGCATATTTGTGGGTTATGGAAGAATAGATATTGTACTTATGGTTTACGATGTTTCTTGCTCTTGAGATATGATTTGATCTTTGTATAACTCTTGTTGAATCTAAGAACTAGTCTATTTTATCTGTATTTATATCCGATTTGTACTGTGTCCAACGCACAACACTTTTGGTACGTTTGCGGCGAATATGAACGATAGGATTTTAATTATAACCAAATACTGGCTTGGTAACTTATTAGTTGTTGTATTAACCCTGTGGACAGACCGAAAGCTTTTTGTCGGAAAGTTGAATTCATTATAGAGGGATCACAGTCATCAAGGCCTTTGGCACCAGTGATGATGGCCTTTATGATTGACTCGGGTAGGAAGTAGGAAGCTTTGAACTTACCAAGAATTATTGCATAGGCCAATTCCTTAATCATTCCTAATGCCGCGGAGTTTGAAAATTTTTGTTCACTTAAATGAAAGCTTTGACTCTCCGACGAATTGGTCGACGCTTTGGCGTCCACTCCAACTCCGCCAACTCCGCTGGAGTTATGCTGGCACCTTTCCATTGTTTGCTCTCTTGTCTTGTCAAGACCCCGCATCGCGCGGGCTGACAAATTGCATTCACCACATAGCATTTTCGGTTTGGAGTCACTCTCAGTGTTATGACCCGGTCCAAGACCAACCTACCCGGAAGCCAGGCCGCTGGCGCCGGTACAGGTCTAGTTGCGGACACACCCATTATGTGTTCCAATAGTCATGACAAATGTGCTTATGACCAAGTAGCTGCCACCGCGGTCGCGGCTTAATACCAAAATGGTTGCTGCGATTATTGTGATTACTAGGTCCAAAGCCCTTACTTTTTTACCTTTAGTTGTTTTACTTAATTGATTAATTTATTACCAAATATAATATCCCCCTTGTATTATTCCTTGTATTCCTTAAACCTAATATACCTGATCCCGCCTAAAATATAAATAAACAGCCTTTTTAATAAAACCTTATCCCCTGGTAAATAAGGAAAGCCCTGGCTCCTTATCCTCTAGCTTATAAGATTTAATTACGCCTTTATTAGGTTCCAATAATAATAAAGCCTCATCCCCTTGCTGATAAGACTCCGTTATTCCCGACGACCAGCAGACCAGACCGTTACACTCAGCTTCGTCATGATATCCTTGGCAATTGTTTCAAGCTGACAAATGGAGCTCAGTGGGGACGAGCGGTGTGGAATTGTGAATCACTGGTATGCCATGAGGTTTAGTTTGCGATATTATTTGAACTTGAACATTACAAATCAACATGTATTCTATTCTTATAAACGTCAGATGAAGCTGTTCCCCAACTCAAATACCGACTGTCTCCCTTATCTGATTCCCAACAGTCGGGTCCTCGAGTTTCTGTATCCCCTTTGTTCCTCTTCAAGTACTTCAATCTTTACCGTCATCAAATCTTCAAAATGTCTGGCATCAAGTTAGTTCAAGGCGGTGGTGACTTTTGGTCTCAAAATGACTGGACATTCGATAAGGCCAGAGCATTCTTGGATACCCTCACTGCTGCCGGAGTCAAGGAGATCGATTCTGCCCAAGCCTACGGAGACAGCGAGTTGATTCTCGGGTTGAACGAAGCTCCCAAGCGCTTCCAAGTTTCCACCAAAGTTCCTGGAGTCATGGTACCTGGCTCATTTCGCCGAGATGAAGTTGTGACTCGCACGCGAGCATCATTGGAAAGGCTTCAGGTCAAACAACTAGATATCCTTTACTTGCACTCCCCAGATTCTTCAATCCCGATTGAAGAGACTCTTGCCGGAATTCAAGATCTCTATGCCATCGGCGCTTTCCGACGTTTTGGCATCTCCAACTACACGCCTCAAGAAGTCAGAAATATTTATGAGCATCAGAAGCTGAAGGGTTGGGTTTTGCCAACAGTATATCAAGGAAACTACAATGCAGTGTCTCGTACATACGAAGCAACCTTGTTTCCAACGTTGCGTGAGCTCGGTATCTCTTTTTACGCATACAGCCCTGCGGCAGGCGGGTTTTTGACCAAGTCCAAGCAACAAATAATAGATGGGGCGGGTCGCTTTGCTAAGAGCGCTGGGGCCATTGGTGAGCTTTATAATTCTCTGTACAACCGGCCGTCACTGGTTGATGCCCTCGGCGTATGGGATGAGATTGCCAAGGATGCTCAATGCACACGCTACCTCCTGGCCGTGCGCTGGGTCACTTTTAATTCTCCTTTGAGGCCTGAGAATGGAGACGCTATTATTGTTGGAACCGGGAAAGTTGAGCGGCTGCAAGAGGTTCTTGATGGCGTAAAACAGGGGCCCCTGGACCAGGATACTGTGCGGAGGATCAACGATATGTGGGAGACTGTTCGTCATGAAGCTCCAGTAGACAACTTTTCTGGCTGAATGGAGCGCAGCTACAACGGCTGTGAGTTTGTATCACCTAACTGCACTAAGCAAAGGAGGCAGATAGTTTATCTTTCATTAAATATCCCACCTCTTCAGCTTCAAACGGTTTTAGAGGAAAGAAAAGAACATCACGTAATAAACCACTCTGCTGTGTAGGCAAAAGTGGAGGTACCCCCTACCTGAGCAGGTGGTACAAGTGTATATGTAGGTTTAACGTCATGCCCGCAATACCCTACACCAGAGCTACAAAAGGAATTTCACACATATTAACGACTATCAATTTTTTCGGTCTAGCAAGATCGCAAAACGTGATGGAACCATTCCGACACAATTTGGACGAACAAGAAATCGAATCCTGGACCAGATAGCATGCTGTCGCACACACACTAAGCTAGAATTATTCGCTAGACCATTCTCTCAGGATTGCATTGGTATTCAAAGCTATAATATGGTTCCAATATCATGATTAGATGAGTGGTCGGAATCAAAATAGTTGTACTTGGTGTTGAGGTAGTAAGGGGGGGGCGAATTTGGACAAAGCATGGACATTAGCTTACCCGAAGATACGTTGGCTTTGGCGTAAATCACCGGTGTTAGAATTTGCACCAACTCTACTTGCTCCTAGCGGGCGTTATTTGTTTGGTTGTCAAAGAATAGCACAATGGCTTGGGGGAAAACTGTATCTAGTTTTCATTGCCTAGCCGGCTTTAGATTACGCCTGAACATTTTCCTGACACCCCCTGTGTACAAATGTAGCTCATGTAAGTAGAGTTTGCATGTGTAATCTACTGGTAATAAGCCACGGGTGCCAATATAGCTAGGTAATAATGGCATGGATGCGCATGAAGAGATCGATAAGTAGCATCTATAAATAAGTCACAAGCGAAGTTATGCAGATATCTAGAAGGGCAAAATTATTTATAGGATCGAATACATATACAGTACAATATGCAAGATCCCCCGAACATTGGAGCCAGAGATTGATACGTGAAATGGTCCTGGTTCATTTTGTTGATCAATTTACACGTCTTTATCGCATAATAGAACGGCGGAGATGCAGTCGCGGCATCCAGGTCAGAGTAGATGATGTGCCATACATTTGTTCATTACACGCAGTCAAATCGAAATTTCTCAGCCCGACCCAACAGTGTTTGGCTCTCGGTTGAAAGCGCAAAAAGCGCTCGAGATTCGCCATGTTCGCCAATGAGTCGCAACTGTGTGCGTATCCATTCCCGTAGAGCTTGCGGTACCGAGGTGGAGCTGCACGCAACATATAAAGGCCAAATCAAAGAGAAGCTTCCATCATGCAGCCTGTCACCATCTCCAGTTTTGATAGGCCTTTCCAAGTCATGACGGCCCTCCATTCCTTGAATTTTCGTAGTAGGAGGCTTCATTCTTGAGAGGTCATGTCCTAAAAGAAACGGCACACTTGCGCAGACTTTGTTGACTAAGCT
Source organism: Calonectria crousiana (assembly GCA_013406985.1). Lineage (NCBI taxonomy): Eukaryota > Fungi > Ascomycota > Sordariomycetes > Hypocreales > Nectriaceae > Calonectria > Calonectria crousiana. The sequence goes on along the minus strand of VTGD01000004.1, from coordinate 226,493 downwards.
GAGGCTGGTTGCTTCAAAATTGCTGTTTCTCATACTTTCTGGGAGAGTATCTGGAGAAAGTTGAAGCCAATTAGAGGTAGCGCGGAGCAGAAGAGATTGGACGATGAGCCGCGAGACACGGTAAAAGTTCCACACCCGAGCAGTGTAAAGGTCAGGGTACCTGTGAACTTCCTGTAATTCGAAACCAGGACTTGTGGGATAATTTACGTTCGTGGCAACCGTATAAGGCCACAAATCCATTGTTTTGCTAGCCCAGGTTAATAACTCGCGATCCAATCTCATAGCTCGAAATATGAACTTTCTGAGATCCTCCTCGCAGGCGTGTTGAGATTCAGAAAGCAATCTGCCGCCTAGGTGTTGAAGCTCGGGTATTCGAACTGCATGTGACATCAGTTCATCTTCTGGGCCTTGATGCGAGGATGCCATGTCATCAAGGTTTGTAAACACTTCGTCGACGGGAATAGCGAGCTGCATATGGCTTAAAACCTATGGGGAGGATGATTAAAGACTCGATGCATAAAGTAGATAGAGCGAGTGGCCTTACGACGCTTTTCCTGATAAAGGAGAAAAAATTGGGTGACACAGGTTTGTGAAATATGTTGTTACGGCGCAATTTTAGAATAGCCGCAGCTCCATCAATGTGGGTTCCCCATTTTGGTGTCTCATTCGAACCCCATACCATGGTCTACAGGGTTACCTGGTTAGGAGATAATCATAAATCTTAAATTTGACAAAACTTGCAACACTGACCTCATAGCCGCACAGCAGGAGAATTGCGTACAATGTCTGGTCACTGCCCACCTCTGTTGGATCTTGAATAGATTTGTTGATTGCTTTGATAGCTTGTCCGTATCTCGTCCTGGATATCTGCGCTGCGTCCTGTACCAGCTTGGAAGAGGCAACGTATGCGACTGCCTCCGTCGCCATGCGCAAAGCAGAGCCTGTCTGGCTATTGAAATAAAGGGTTGGAAGTAGTGTTTGTAGATGACGTACAGGATCCGCGCGAGACAGATTATCCATTGAGGTGTGGTAGAAATGATAGATGGCGAAATCTTCCAACGGCGGTGTTATTGAATAAATTGTATTCCGAGACATTGTGTGCACTGGTAGAGGTTCTGGTGTCGGCGTGAAAAATAATGCACTATTCAAAAGTGTAGATTTAGGGTGCTTCGTGGTGATCTGCTGTTGCTGACTTTTTTGCTGCGTCCTGGAAGTTTCATCATTGAATAGGAGATCTGTTTCGTCCCTGTAACCAGGACATGTCTTCCGCATCTTTAAGCAGCGTGAACATTGTGGCCGCCTCTCATCGCACTATTTGTCTGTGAGCCGTCATCTGAAGCGGGATTTGGATGGGTATCACACATACTTTCTTGTGTCCTTTTCTGAATAGTAGGTGTTAGCCAATAGCGCAAGTCAGCTACACAAAGGTTGACATACCTGCAACTTTCACACCCCCGACTGGGCCTTCCACGATATACCATAATGTACACTGTATTAAACAATAATATGATTATTTCGAGGATCAGATATCCGACCTCGGAACGAATCAACAAGGGGGTTGGGACTGAAGAGGAATAGTGCGTGCGGTTAAGTGAGACGATCCCTCAGCGGAATGATTGGCCTGGGTTTAGTGCCGCCGCTACCTCTGGTTGGCAGCCAGCTGTCTGTGGTTTGTCTTCTCCTGAGCTCAAGGCAAGTTCCCGGGCCTGAGAATGGGAATCCGGCAACATTTGTGTGTGAGAAAGTTTGCTGATCATCATGTTCGCCAGTCTTAAGCATTGTCCAGGGGCTAATGCGCTAGACCTAATAGGGCATGCACTGAGCCAGCCAGTCAACAGTCACAAAACCCATGGGGCTTCATCAGGCGGCTGGCGCTAGCGTCGCTTGGTGCGAGGCGCAGTGGGAATTGGAGTGATACGACCCAAAAATTCTCACTGTTTTTACCAGTAATCTGATAGCTACATTTCAATTGCTGGGATATTTAAACAGCTAAAATCCCATTCTTCTTTTCTATTCCTCGTCGCTCCTGTTGTATTCTATTAGCCTTTTCTAGTGCACTCTCTGCCAAAAATGTCCATTTCCGAGACTACTACCATCCCAGCCGGCTTGAAAGTCGAGCACAACGACGACCAAGTAACACCTGAAACTCATGGCTTGCAAAAGGTGTCATCTTCTTTGAGACTGACTCCTTTGGATATGAATATGCCAAGACTCTACGGGGCGCGTTGGATCTTGTGCTTCCGACTGCAGCCTGGGACCAATGCAACTCGAGTGTAGACAAGTCCCCTTCCTAGAAAAGCAGAAGAGTCTGAGGATTGACTAATAAGCTCGGCAGATATGAGAGCTTAAAACTCGGACTAGCACACACAATCAACTCTATTCCGTGGATTGCCGGAGCCATTGTTAGTGTAACCTCCATCTGGTTCTGAGCCATCTGGTACTCAGCTGCTAACTAGACTACCAATGTGAAGGCACCTGAGGAGGGAAAAGATCCAAAGCATAACAGAATTCAAGTTGTGGACTCACCACATGGCGTCAAGTTCCCGCAAGTGCCCCGAACGTGTGTACTACTGAATCTTTCTGACACATATCTGCAGATTTAATGATCTTACGGGAATCCTTCCGTCGTATGACGAGCTGAAGAAGGAACATTTTCCCCTCTCCAAACTTTCGGCTGCTCAGCTCGGTCCAATTGGCGTTTTTGCCGAATCGCCGCAGCCGATCCTAGCAGCGCAAGCAAACTTCATTGAAAATGGGCTTCTTCTTACCATTGGCGTTCACCACTCAGCGTCTGACGCTTCAGGGCTGGACACGATTGTGGACACCTGGGCCATAAACACAGCAGCAGCCACTGGATCCAACGCATTCACTACATATGACGCTCAATCAAACGACCGCGGGTCTTTGATGAATGGAATTCCAGGAGCCGACGTTGCTGATTTTTCTGAGTACATCATTGCACCCAGCGCGGATTCGCCCCCGCCTCAGATGGCCCCGAGTTTTCAAATGCCGTCACTCGCAACACACATCTTCCGTTTTTCGCCTGAATCACTCGCAAGCCTGAAAACTACGGCTGCTGCCTTTTCTACACACGATGCGTTGTGTGCCTTTATTTGGTGGCACATGACTTTGGCTCGAAATGGCCCCGGCGCTTCGACTGCAGGTGGTGGTGGCAACGAAACGGACCAAACCTCAGCGTTTGCTTTCGCAGTCAACGTTCGCGGCCGCACTAGCCCGCCACTGCCTCCAACATATCTGGGCAACGCCTCAATGATTTCGATGACGGACCGACTTGCGAAATCGACCCTTCTGGCAGACAAAAGCTATTCTCGCGCAGCCGCCGCAATCCGCAAATCACTGAATGCCTTTAAAAGTCCCGGTCGCGTTCCTCTAATCGTTGGCCTTTTTGATTCCCGCCCAGACCCCACTGACTTCAAACTGGCATATAATGCCTTCCTAGGTCCTGACGTTGTTCAGTCGTCCTGGGCTGATATTGGCATCTATCGGAGCGATTGGGGTAGTTTGGGAACTGTCGACACTTTTCGAACTCCTGGAGAAGGGGCAGATGGCGTTGTTCTTGTTTACCCTAAGCTGACTGATGGTGGATTGGAAGTTACTGTCTCACTAGAACTTGGGGCAATGGAGAGGCTGCTCAATGATGATCAATTTAACAAAATTGCTCATCTTTGGGGCTAGTCTGATTGGTGTTTAGTTAATCTTCGGTTCTTTGGTCTTGAGCTGCAACTTCTCTACCAAGAAGGAAGCAGTAGAAATTGATGGAGAGCCAACCATGATAGAATTCAAGCGAATAGTCTTACATTTCTTGCACCCTTAGCAACAAGAACGCACTAGGAGGAATACCGTGGTTCAGTATTATAAAGTCTTCGTTCTCTGCTCATTTCACACGTAAATGGCCCAAAAGTCCTGGTACAAGGAAGCGCAAGGCGCGATTCAGTCAACCAGGCGTGGAAATGTGATCGCATGCTGGAACGTGGAGGCAAAGCTCTCTGGGGCCCAAGACTACAACGATGTGTATAAGATGGTGGGGACCACAAGGCTTCGTATTCAGGTTCTAGAAATGAAAGGGAAAACAATGTCAAGTGCTCGGTGGCGGAGGAGATGTTCTGCAAGAAAGTTTCACAATGGGGCTGAATTCTCCAAGCCCTGAATTCTGGCGACAGGTCCTCTGTGAAATCATAGTCTTTTGTGGACGTGTTGGTCAAATAGTAGTTGCCGGGCTTTCTGGTGTAAAGTGTTGCACGAGGCTCCAGATATAGATTTTACTGTGCCCTATCGCTGTATTTACATCCCATTGACCACCTGATCGACTACTTCTGCTACTGCAATCAACTCCTCATCATCAAATGGCCGGGCGACAATCTGGATGGCAACCGGCTGGTTGGCCCACCTTTCAGGGTCATCTGATAATTGTTAATTAATCGAAAGACTTGCATCCTACCGTTATAATGAGGCACACTTACACATTTCATAATTAAGGCCATCGAAAGGGTTCTTCTGTGGTGTATAAGATGCGTTCTTTGGGTCATCGATTGGGCTAATTTTGATGCCCTTGACTGGCAAGACGATTGAAGGGTAGTCTATAAGATTAAACAAGCTTGTGTAGCCCCACCACGGGAGGAAATCATGCGGATACCCTGCCGTGGGTGATACAGGGCAGATGATTCCTTCAATTGGCCTTCCATTGGAAGTTTGATCTTTGGTTGCATCCCAAGCATCACACAGCGCCTCTTTGTATCTAGTTTGAGCTTGCACAAGCTGCGCACGTGAAGCGATCAAAATCTTATACGCGTGCACTCATGAAGATAGGATGAAACTGACCTTGATGACATCTCTGGCGCTGAGAGAGTTCTCTTTGATGTTGTATACCTGACACATTTGCCTAGCAGCAGGCATCATTGCCTCGCCAGCCTTGGCTAAGAGGGCCAGGGTATCTCCAATACCACACTGGTAGTAAAGATCCATCTGTCATTCACATCAGGCCTCGTGTCTCTCGGAACCAATGAATCTGCTGTGGATACTGACGTAGACTTGGGATGCCTCCCAGCAATCAAATGGGACCTTGAAGTCGATCAATGTGAGAGGAAAGAAATGTCAGTAAGTGTGCGATGATGTATTGAGATGGGACTAGAATATTGGTAATTTAAAACTTACCTTGGTGTCCCTCGGCTCTCAGTCGCGCAGCTGCAAGGCGCATCGCTCTCAGAATTGGCGGATGCGGCATGACGGCCCCATCAAATTCCCAGAGACCAAAGGCTAGCTTTTCCGTCGTCTTGTCTACCTCTCTCCATTGTGTTGGCACACAAGTTGTGTCGTATCTGGCTTGAGGCCAAGTGGTTAAGATGCGAGTCATTAGTTTAAGATCAGCCATGCTGTGGCAAACGGGACCACATGACACTCTAATGTTCAATTGCCCACTTTCGACACTTTTCATTGATCGCTTGGGGATTCGGTCTGCCGAAGGCCGTATTCCATACAATCCGTTAAAAGCTGCAGGCGCTCGAATGGATCCACCAATGTCGGTAGATGGGGTCATAGGGCTTCCTTTCAAGGCGACTAGAGCACCATCACCACCAGAGCTTCCCCCAGAGCCGAATTCTGAGTTAAAGGGATTAAGAGTTCGTCCAAATAGGTTACTGACGGTCTCAAGCAACATTCCAGTTTGTGGCATTGTAGTCTTTGCGTAGAAGACTGCTCCAGCTTCGCGGAGCAGCTTGACGATTGCTGACTCTCTTTCAGCTCTATGACTTGCATTCGCAGCAAAACCCCACGTGGTAGGGTATCCAGGAACGTCAAAAGTATCCTTCACCATACCAGGTAAAAATGTTAGTAAGCGGTAAAATCATCCCCGAAAATAACAGTGCCGCGTACCTTGAGAGCAATTGGCAGCCCATGAAGCGGTCCGACAGTGTTTCCGGTTCGTTGAAGATGTTCGTCTAACTCGGCAGCCCTTTTTATTGCCTGCTCAGGGAAGAAAACCGTGAGACAATTGACCTTTATTCACACACACATGTTAACGTTGAAGACGTATCAATTGTTAGACTCATTACCAATTGGTGCGCAATAGCAGCTCGGCCACAAAATGCTTCAACGACGGAGCTAGTGGATAGTTCTCCTCGCGCAAGCTGCTCCACCAGATGAGATGCGGTTGACTCTGTGATTAACAACTGCTCCTTTGAGAGAAGGCCACAGGTGATGGGGACTTGGCGTACATCCTTCAATGTTTCCTTTTCATTTTGTTGAAGTAGCCACCTTTCCGGAATTACATTCGAAAGAGCTTCGCGATACTCACGAGCTGCAGGTTCCCAGCTCATTTTAGCGATAGTGTTGGCCCAGATGATCAACTGTTGCAGCAATTGAAAGGCAATGCGCTTAATCAGAGGGATGCTAATTTCATGAGATCGGAGTGATGGGGTAGCGCGAGGAATTTCCTTGACTGAGGATCGTGATTTAAAGCCTGATAATCCAAGTGTGCAGATGCACAGAAAGTCGTCATGAGAAGCACCTGACTTGCTTATCTCATCATGTGGTGGGGAGTGGACTCAAGGTCAATCGGCCAATAATCTTGTTCAACAGGGCCATCAGACAGGTGCTGGCCGTCCCTTTGACTCTGCGTTACGCCCGGGTCGGCCCCGGGCCGGCTCCGAGCCGGCCGGCTTACTGTTGGAACAGCACGTCGAGCACAAGAGGGATGGAACCACTAGCAATGTATATCGGGCCAGCGCTGTTCCCATTTATGGGCAAGTCTGGAGCTAGCTTGAGGTTCTTCAATTATCTCAGGCTAACGTTGCTGCAGGCTCATATATATTTTACTTACCGTTCTTGAAGAACCTGGGTACACTGCCGAGATAGGTGTAGGTATTTCAAATCTCGCATGATCACCGAAATTGACATATGGTTCGTTTAGCAACTGATGACAATACCCATCTATGTTGCAGCTGTTGTCGCGCTCCTCATCACTGCACTTCTATTAGACAAGTCTGGAGATCTCTCTTCGTTTGTGATAGTCCCTCCGCTTGTAGGTGCAGCGGGCCTTGTTGGCCTATTGGTTATTCCCAGAGATGTTGTGGCACCAGGGCGCTCTTCGCGATGCTTTTTAGTTGCAATGGGCCTTTACTCTATTGTTTGTGGAACTGTCGCATGGACATGTATGCTCTTAGACCCTCAGTCTTTATCTATAACACTGCTTACGGTTCCTAGCCAATAACCTAGCCGGTCCATGGAAGCGTTCAGTAGGTATGGCATTGAGGATTGCCGTTGGTAATCTTGGTAGAGCCGTTCAGACAAACATCTACCTAAGCAGAGAGTCTCCATATTACTGGATAGGATACGGTACCTCGCTTCGAGTTATTGTCCTTTCTCTTGCTACCTCCTTTTTCTTACGCTTGAAATTCAAAGTTTTAACGCGAGGAGACACGCCATGTCTATTGATGAGATTCATGAGAAGTACACAGAGGAAGAACTCCATGACATGGGAGATGGCAGCCCGTTCTTTCGGTACACCATACAAAGCGATCATCTCACCCACAAGCCAATGTGCGAACAAATTTGACAAATCAAGATATAAACTTGAATATTATTGTATTGGTATATGAAATTACTCTGAAGCCGGATCTATCTAGATTTGGGTATTGTTTCGCCACCTTGCGCTAGTCAAATAATGGCACGCCTTACTCTCCTACTTCCTGCAACTCAAGAATCTCTACTGATTGATGAATCTGGTCGTGTTCTTTCCTCGACTGTTGTATGTTGCTTTGGGTGACCTGCATTTGATGTCAAAGGGTACTCATCATCCAAGCTTCCTGGCGTTCTTCTTCCCCCAAAGTCCTTCGTCTCAGACTCTACTCTAACTTCAACGTCAGTGCGCATGTGGATGCCAATACCGGGCCCCAATCCCCCAGAGGTAGCAGGAATATCCTCATCCGAGCCACCAGCCACGACCTTTGACATCTGGCCCAATTGCATCGAGTTACCTTTGGCCCATGGTGCATGGTCAGCGTGGCTCTGGTTACCACTTTGGCCATTGGTAGGATTCGAACTCGAGATATTAGGGTAATACTCGTCCGAGGCGCCTCGGCTAGCCAATCGTGTAATGAGCGAAGCCATGGACATTTCAATGTTGAGTTTGACCATATATGTAATGGGGTGAAACTGAACGAAGACAGTTTGGTTCGGGAGCCACATCAGACCAATGAGCATAGCCTGAAAGGTATGAGTAGAGAAAACGAAAAGGCTTGAGATGAATTATACTTACATCCATGGCAATAGACACGACCATGAGCTTTGCATTAAAGGATACGAGAGGTTGGTATTTCTTGAGATTGTGCTGCTTAACAAGGCGGTTTTGTGTTACTCTAAGGAAGTACCAATTCAAGACAGCGTCAATCGTCATGATGAGAAACTTGGACGTTCTATCCCAGTATTTGTTAATGTCGACAAAGCTAAAAAGGGTCAGCATCATTGCCATTCACGGAGCGCTTTTGCACTGTATACATACACTTGGCTCACTGGCGGAGTGCTGTGTGCAGGAATGAAGATGCAAAAGACGAGAACGTTGATTAAGGTTATCGCAGCAGCAGTTCCCCATTTGAGACGTGCGATCGTTTTCCGAGATTCAGCAATGATTGCAATGCGGTTGACAATGATTTGCATCAAAAACTGCACCTCGAAGACCCAGAAGAAGAGAATAAAGAACAGGAGCGGAACACTAAACTTGATGGTAAGCATATGGTAAAACATGTTATTTTGACACATACGATGTTGAAACCATGCCATCAATCCACAGCCACCCAAGAATGCCAATCCCGAGGTTGGCGATGATCTCGCCCCACACCATGTAGATGTAGGTGCTACGCAGCGGGTTCCTGTTTCGTCGAGTTTGTTTTATGGCCTCCCACGTCGTCAAGAAGCCAAAGCCAATGGTGAAACCAAAGGCCATGGCAGCCACCTTGAAGTCGGCCACCGATGTTGAAGACATGGCTTTGGGCTTGCTGCTTTGCTGCCGGCGCACGCTTCACAAAACAAAGCAAGGATATCAAGGCTCATCCTGGGGGTGGACAAAGATTTTAACAAAAGCAATGTGCGCCATGTATCCAGGAAGCCCCTGAACTGTACCTCGGCGCGCTATGGAGCAAGTGGAGGCTCATACTGGTCGCCTTGGCTTGCTGGTTGGACACCTTCACTCGTTGAGCGGGCCGCCTGCTTCTTCCCTGCGGAGGCTCGAGTCATTCCATGCGAACCCATGTGGCACTGGCAGCGTTGGCCACGCGCGCCATCTGGCGTCGATCAATTTAGGGGCGATCAATCGGCAACATTGAGTGGATGTCGCCCTGAAAACCCATCCGCAACGGTAACGGTATGCCCTGTGTGGCGTTGGAGCGCGGACATGCACACCAGTGATGGTTAGCGTGGCGATCTAGCCATTCGCCAATAAATGAATTCAGTGAATCAATCCGGTAAAGACAAGGCCGACTCCCTGCCAACATCGGAGGCCACACCCGGAAATGCAGAAGGAGCATGGCCCGTGATGGGAATCCCTGGCGCCAGCATCTTGGCATTTCCAATTGATCTCCCCCATCTAGATTGGATCAACCCGGTGTGGCGGGTCTGATGGACTTTCTCGGCGCTACTCGCCTCGCTTGGGTTGGATGACGACTCTAGCCTCTATGCGAGACTCCGGCAAACCCGTTCAACTCCCGGTAGCCGCGGCCTGCACGCATTGTGAGTGAAGATTTCGGCAACTCGCCTTGTGGGCATGTCAGCCACTCAGCCACAAACGGGATGCGAAATGGCAAAAGCGGAGAATGTCGCAGAAATTCCACTCCGCCATGACACATCGCAAACCCGTTGTTCGCCTCGAGCGGTTTGACCTCTTTTGCCCAGAAACTAATCAGGTCATTTTCACAGAATTAGGCGCTGTCAGGCGGCCTTTTTCAGTATTCCACTTCTAGGTTCGGCAATGGATAGCTCCGACTGAGTGCAACACTGGCAACAGCAGAGCCAACGGTGCACTGGGCTGGTTACTGAACAACGAGTGCGGTGTTGTGAAGGTTGAAGCCGAGCAAGGGCGTGCGACGTCGGGAAAAAAAGAAAAGGGGGAGGGGAAACAAAAGAAGAAAAGAAAGATCCCATTCTTATTTCTATAAAGGATATTTCACATCTCCTTGGGCATAGATCCTGCTTGCTCTAATTATCGGTCAATGCAATCTTTGAAGCCAGCTGTCGATCAGACAGTGGGCTTAGGGTATGCCAAAGTTTCGGCTAGGATTGGGATCCAACGTCAAGACTGAAAGTCCGGATGATCCTTTACAAAGACAAATTTCAATTTCTCCCAATAACAATATTGGAGTCTCTCCATAGTTTTTCGTTACATTGCAAGTAATTATTTCTGGCTTTCTGACAAGCATCCAGTTACCCCCTGCGTCTTATCAAATCGCTCTTTGATATACGAAATAACGCAAACGCCTGCAGAACCAGAATGCGGCCCATCAGTTTATTAGGGAAGAATGTCACCAGTGGCGGCGGTCTGGGACTGGGATGCCCACCAGGGTCGGGTCCTTTTGGCAAATTGAATTGAGCCTGCAGTATTTTTTGGTCGAGAGTCAGTTTCAACGCTCAATCATAGCACGATAAAGATTAGGGAAATAATTAACGGAATCCAATATTTCAATTTCAGTAATGAGCCCTCTTAGTATTACATGCTTCAACCCGAGCAACCAGACCCCATCAATGCTTCAACATTACCAATACACGCACTCCATCAACGGTATTGTCTACGGCTACCAATCCAAATTCTTATCTCCATTGGAATATGATTCCTTCTTCCAGTCATAAACACCCCCTCGTTCCAGAAAGGCCGTCTCATCCCAAAACACGCTCTTCAAAGCTTCCTCGACGCCGACTTCCAAGATGGATTTGGAAGGCTGGTCACCGTTTCGATCTAAGAACCTCAAATATTCGTCGACGAGGAGGTAGAATTTGGCCATGAGATGGTTCGGTTCTGGAACCAAAGTCTTCTGCTCGCTGTGCCTCTGGCAAAACATGTCAAACTCACGTGCATCCCGGAGAGTCGTGGACGAGTCGTTTTCATTCTCGACAATCAAAACCTGGAAGCACTTCCATCGAAATGGCTGCAGGGCAGCAATGTGCTCATTCATGTCCTCCATATAGTTGAGGCGGTTGACAACCGTATTGAGCTTGAACTTGATGTTGTACTTGGTGCACCATGAAGCGATGTCGTATAGCTTCGGGATCTGGTCGCCGGATCCCCGTCCGATCTTGATGTTTGTGGCCTCGTCAAACGAATCACAGCTGACGGCAAGGATATCGATATATCAGCCGTGTTCACGGATGAAGCTCTCTTTTACCAAGCTGCCGTTGGTAACAATAGAGACAGACTCCAGCTCAAGTGTCTCCTTACAGAAATCAATCATCTCACCAAGCTGCTTCGGATACAGAAAAGGTTCGCCGCCGGCAAAGTTAATCTTGCGCATGCCGGCTTGCTTGAGAAGCTGGAGGCCACGCTTGGCATTGATGATAGTCTCGATGTGTGAGGTAGTGGCAGTATGGAAACAGAACCCGCATGTCTTGTTACACCGGCGCGTAAAGTGGTAATTGACCGAAACCGGTACCTTGGAACCACGGCCGTTATGTTTGAAGACGAGGATGAGGACGGCAGATAGAAAGAGGCACAAGTATGCAATGATGGCCATGATTCGTATCGAGGAAAGGCCAAAAGGGTGTTTTCGAAATGCAAGTGCCAGGTTTTTCGATTCAAGATATGTGAAGAAAGCAGAATGCGCGCCTCGTGGACTGGGGCAGTAGAGTACATATACTCCGCTCACAGCAGAATTTCCAGCACTAGGTGCACAAAACACGTCATTGTATTTTCAGAACAAGCGTGGCCAGTTATCCGACAGAAGCTCCTTGTTTTTCAATCTACAAGTAAGCAATATCTCTCGCGCTTCAGCCACATGCACACAGCCAACCGCTTTTGGTTGCACCGGGAGGCCCACCACAGTGAATCATGATGGTGCGTGTAACGAGCTCAAGGCAGCCTCGCTATTTTCTGACCACAATTTACCAGTGCAACTCTTTTTTATCTCCTCAAACACAGCACTTATGCGGTGTACCAGGGGACATTCATGCCTAATCTCTGATGTTTGTTGCACCGCACAGCACAGCCCTACCCTAGTATCACCCGTGGTCTTCTCCAGCGACGCTCAGCGGAAATTTGTTTTCCGTACAAACAGAAGACGGCACCCTCCTTTACTCAGACATTATGCAACCAGGAGAAAAGAAGATTGTCTTCGTGCTTGGTATGCCACGCCAATATCTCACTTCTCCGAGAGGTTCATCATAAGCTGACAGAGAGTAGGTGCCCCGGGCGCAGGGAAGGGCACTTTGTGCAAACTGCTGTCCGCTGAACTCGCTTCCCAGCACATCTCGATCGGAGACCTTCTTCGACAGGTCGTCTCGTCCCCTGATGCTGATAAAACTGTGGTTGAATGCGTGCAACGTGGAGAGCTCGTGAGCACAGAACAACTCTTTTCCATCCTGAAACCCCAAATCGAATTCGACTCACGACAGATTATCCTCTTGGATGGGTTCCCTAGACGTCTCGACCAGGCTGAGCGATTTGAGGAAACGGTAGGTGACGCTTTTCGTAGCCTTTTGGCCACAGGCAGTCTTTCTGGCCATGCGCTAGTTCGGACACCCCATGCTCGTTCTGTTCTTCGACTGCCCTGAAGCCCTGGTCGAAGGAAGAGTCATTACACGGCTGCATGGTCGAGCTGGAGACAACCTTGAGACCCTCCGAAAGCGATACAAGGAGTTTGCCCAGCTGAACCCGCCGATTCTGGAGCATTTCGAGAGAAAGAACAAGCTTGTGACTGTGAGTCTGAATGGTTGAACTTCTTAATCATACCTAACCGTGGATAGATCGACACAAGCGGGCAGACAGAATCCAGTTATGCAAATTTGATGACTGTGCTGCGAGGCCGACGTGAGTGGGAGGCCTTGGCTGGTCAAGAATGACGCCTGGGCAGCTCGGAAAGTCAAGCAGCCAGCTTGGGAATAAATGAGTGCCTTTTCTAGATTAAAACTCGCTTTAAGAAAATGTCACCGTCAACCTGATGGATATCCGAACCGTTCAAAGTAAGCTGTGAGCTTTCCCGTTGGCTCACCAGGGGAAAAAGCCCACGAGTAGTGTTCCATGAAACCCGAAATCCTTTCATCCATTTCTTGCACTGCCCTGCCTTTCTCCAGCTCGGTCGGAGCTTGCCCCCGGCCACCCATCAAAACCTGCTGTAGTTCAACTTCGCCAACCTCGAAGCCAAAGTCCATCGTGTCGAGCACAATGTGAAAGTTTTCGTCAGCAATCCAAGTTTCCCTTTTCGTGGAGAAGACGGCTGTGGGAACGAGCTCAAAGTTGCTCGTCTCTGGGCCGCCGACGCCCGTGATCCGCTTCACGTATGCAGAAATTTCCCTGACATCGCAAAGCTCTTCAAATCTCGAGTTGACGAAATTGCCGCCTTTTTTAATCTTTGCTTGCCATGCACCGTCGCGCTTCCTGACCCACGCCCCAGCCGACGAAAGAAGATTGGAGCGGTCGTAGTATGCGTCGTGGATATTCTGGACAGGAAGCCTCTGTAGGCTTTTGAAGTGAGGGATTCCGCCGGTGCGGCTGAGCTCGCGGACGGCGAGAGAACGAAACTTCCTCTCCACCTCGAGGACGCAGCGCAGTGTCATGGTGATGGGATCTGGGTCGTGCACCATTAGCAAAGACTTGCGCGGGTGCAACTAAGTCTCACATTTCTTCAAGAATGTAATTTTCGCCCTTTTCACAAGCTTCATTGCGAGCTTCTTGGTGTCTGTCATCAACGCAGAAGAAATTCTTCCAATTGTTTGTAATACATGCTTCACGTGACCCCCAAAGGCGCCGACTCACGCCACACACCACAGCGGCTGAACCCGGAGCAGGTTGTTTATTTTTTGCATCAGTCATTACAATTACGTCCGTAGTTGCAGTGACTTTAATTGTTAGTTTTGTTGCATTATAACTCAGATTCCACTTAGTTCAGTTGAAACTTACTCAACTTATAATAAGTATATAGTTAATATTGGTTTTATTATATGTATAATATAAATAAAGAAAAATTAAAATATATATAAATATTAAAGAATTAATAGTATCTAATATATTTATTATCCAGATCTATTTATTTAAAGTATATTTTTGAATATATATATTTTATTATATATTTAATTTAATTTAATAAAAAAACAATTTAGTAAAGTATCGAGCCTGTAAAAAGTGGAAAGTTGTTGAAACGATAAAGACCTGAATTTGATGTGTTGTGCTAACTAGACTAGCGCGCTATGTTTTTCGCCTAACCGTTCCGTTCAATAAAAGTTGTGCCTGAGGCGTTACATTGCAATGAAAATACCGAAAATAAACAAAAAGCCGCATTAGAAACCCTGGAGCCTTACCAAGCACTCACCCACGCTAAATAAAGTCATGCCGCTGCGACCGATGGAAAGAAATTACAAGGTGAATCAGAATTTGTTATATGTAATCTGAATATCTAACGCTGTCCAGGGCGCCATCGACATCCTTCATAGTCGACGCCGCTTGAAGAGACCGAGTATATCACCGGAAAGAAATCTGCCAGGCTTGAGCCGTATTCCTGATGCGAAAGGAAAGCCCGACCTGAAGGGGACCCCAAGCATAGTTGGAATGAGACAATGGCTTCACCGGATTGGTCACTCGGTGAGTATCTCGTTGCGCAACCTTGACAACTTTACTGACAGAGAGGAGACTGCCGATATTGACAGCCTCAATATCATCCATGTCGCAGGTACTAAGGGCAAAGGCAGCACATGTGCATTCATTGAGTCCTTTCTCAGAGCTTTCGGGAAAAGGACCGGCTTCCCACGGAAGACAGGCCTCTACACCTCGCCACATCTCATCTTTCCTGAAGAGAGGATTCGTATTGATTTCCAACCTATCGCCAGAGACCTTTTCGCAAAATATTTCTTCGAAGTGTGGGATGCTTTATCAAGAGATGACAAAAGCTCACAGTCTTTGCCTCGTTATCTTCAGCTAATTGCTTTAGTGTCCTTTCATGCCTTCATCAGAGAGGGGGTAGAAGCAGCCGTTTTCGAGACTCATCATGGAGGGGAATACGATGCCACTAACGTCATCGACCATCCTGTCGCAACTGTCATCACCCCACTTGGGATGGATCATGTCAAGCAGCTGGGACCCAACATCGAAAATATTGCCTGGCACAAAGCAGGAATTTTCAAGCGCGGGTCCCCTGCACTTTCATCTCCCCAAGAAGCCTCCGCTGCTGAGATTCTTCGAAGTCGCGCATCTGAGAAAGGTCTCGAAGTTCAATTCGTCGAGAATGATGCGCGCCTCCCAGCAGATGCACCACAGTTGAAACCGGATGTCCAGCGTATGAATTGTTCTGTTGCACTTGCTGCAGTTCGCCGCTTTCTCCATGAAAAAGTCCCAAAAGACGCCGCCACGTTATCATCTTTGGATATCTCACAGGGCATAGGCCAATTCTATTGGCCAGGACGGTTTCAACTTCTTGTCGAGGGGCCTTTCAAGTGGTTCCTGGACGGCGCACACAATGAGATGAGCGTTAGCAAGGCTGCAGAATGGTTCATTGAGAGCTCGGACGGACAGAGGTGCTTAGTCTTCGAGGCTATATGCCGCTGCTTGTCGCTAACATATATATAGGGCACCTCACGCACGAATCTTAATCTTCAGTCAAGTTTCGGACCAGAGGGATGGGACAATCGTGCTCGAACGCTTGGCCACTGCCCTCAATACTGTGCACATCCATCATGTCATTTTCACGCTGTACGATCCAAAGCAGAATTTTGATTCTCCAACAGGTAAAGGTAGACCTCATTTTTGCATCCTCGTCCGCTAACTGCGATGTAGCTACGGTTGCAAAATCAGACGCCACGTCGCAAAAAGCATTCGGTGAGATATGGAAGAGTTTTCACTCAAATTCTCGTATCCTCTACGAGCCAAACATCCAACAAGCCCTAGATTCTGCGAGGAAAATAGGGGCGGAAGCTGGCGGCATGCACACACTAATTACGGGTAGTCAGCATCTGGTAGGTGGCGCGCTCTTTTCCTTGAACCATTGCGCGTCTGTCCGGCAATGCGGAGGGGAATAACATCAAGTTTTTTAATGAAAATTCATGGTTAATTTAATTCTGCATAAAAAAACAAGCTGCAGGCTCAACTGGGTGATCAAGGAACCAAGCCACAAAGGTGGCATATAATTAGAGTGATGCAAATGGATTAGTTCCCTAACTAAGAAAACAAATACCTTTATATCCTCTTTCAAAGAAAATTTTGCTTTTATAAATCGGACACATGGTTAGCTTCTTACTCCTCAAGATGCTTCTGCCTTGCCACGACCGATTGGCTCAATGCACGGCATTCATCAATAAAGACAAACGCTTTACGTACTTGGCCGCAAGCATGGCTCTAGCGGAAAGGCCCAACAATAGGGAGCTAGCTAGCCAGCTCAACGAATCAAAAGCGCGGCTGATACAAATTTGTGTGTGTTACAATTTGAGGAAATTTGCATTCAAAATAAGAAAATTGAGGACATTGGAAGAGAAGAAGAAAAATCCCAAGTGGCTGCAGACCATTTATCGCCAACCAGTCGCGCGCCAACAGGCTGACCAAAGTCACGTGTTTCCCCCGCACTTCGCACCCCCTTCCTTCAGCAGGCGCTAGCATCAGCATCTCGGAAATATTTAGACTTCGCACCGTCTTGCCCCGCTTCTGACCATGTCATACTTTGTCTATCGGGCACTGACACCCGACCTAAGGAGGATCCGGCTCATCCATCTTCTACCCAAAAGCACTCGTGCCCCTTCTACGACGTCATCAATTCAACAGCTTTCTGACGCTGGCGCAACTGAGCCCCAACCCCCCGTAGCCTGCACCATATCTCATGTCTCCCTAGATCAGGCACCTCCTTATTTCGCGCTCTCTTACACCTGGGGTGATACAAGCCAGAAGGGCTGCATTCTTGTTGGCGAGACTCCTTTCCACGTCACAAAAAGTCTTGAAGCTGCGCTTATTCACTTGACACCAGAAGATGTGCCGCTAACACTATGGGTTGATGCTCTTTGTATTGATCAGGATGATGAAGTAGAGAAAACAGAGCAAGTGCAGCAAATGCAGCAAATTTACTCACAGGCAATATCTGTAATAACTTGGCTGGGTCCGGCTACAGTGAATAGCGATGCTGCTATGCTCTGGATCCAGCGTTATGGGTCCCTAGCTCATAGCTTTGGCATTGGAACAAAGCCGGAATTGCGACTCCGCCTACTCCTACAAATATTCGAGTCCGATCCTGATAAGCTACCTCGCCAAGGTCTTGAAGAATTCCTTCGGGACATCTCTACGCAGCTGTCGTTGAAATCTCGTGGCAGCAACAGCGTCGTAGCGGCCTTGTCTGAACTCTTTACACGGGCATATTGGAGCCGGGTCTGGGTAGTCCAAGAATTGGTCCATGGGAAATGCGTACAATTTGTCTGTGGAAACATGGCCGTGTCAGAAGAACTCGTTCATTATTCACTGAGACTCCTGAGGAATTTCGGACAATATGAGCGCAGCAAATCAACGCAAAACCTGGAATCAACCGATTGGAAACTTGCATCAGCGAACTTCGACGTGCGTAACCCTGTCAATGTCCTCAAGATTCGAAGAGCTACGGGGCCCTTCCCACTGATATACTTAATCCGGACCCTCCGATACTTCCAAGCATCAGATCCTCGCGATAGGGTTTTCGCCCTCTTGAGCTTTGCTACAGATGCGGCAGAGCTAGGTCTCAAACCGAACTATCAAAAATCCTGTAAGGAGGTCTATCTCGAGACCACAATATCATTGGTTAGCAAAGGTTTTTTGGATATTTTTTCACTCTGCGAAGTCCACAAAAACATTCCGGGGCTCCCCTCTTGGGTTCCTGACTTCACCAGCATAAGCCAGAGAATGCCTCTTCAGCAAAGGGCAATGAACCGAAAAGCAATCCCTGCCACAACTGTTCTACAACCTAGGTTTAATGCTTCTGGAGATAATCAAGATGTAAGGGTCTCCTATAAATTGGCCCAAACATCTCCTATGTCCCTACGACTACCTGCTAAGTTAGTAGATAGAGTGACCCGTACAGGCACTACTTGGGAACAACAGGCTTTTGGAAGGTGGTTGCAAGAACTAAAGGAATTCTCTGACTCTGATTCAATCACTGGCGAGCCGGATCACCTGAGAGCCGCCTGGCGCATTGCAGTAGCAGATCAAGAGATGAGACAGGGAGATCAGAAACCTAGGCTATCTGAACATACACTTGAAAAAGTACACAACTCAATGATAAGTCTGGATTTAAGCACCGCAGATAAACAAACGTTTATCTCGTTAGGACTAAAAGATTACATCTATCAATTAGAGGATGTTGCCTATGGCAGACGGCCATTTTGCACAGCGAAGGGCCATGTTGGGATTGGACCTTGCGAAATGGAAGCAGGGGACCTTCTCTATATACTTACTGGGGCACATGTTCCATATATTCTTCGTCCGGATACCCACGGCAGACTACGGCTTATTGGAGAAGCTTACGTCCAAGGAATTATGGACGGGGAAGCTATGGGAGACGATCAGCCTATCGATGCAATCGATATCTGTTGATTAGAGAAACAGCACTCTCATTTTGACAGGTCCAGGCGATTCTGGAACAGATCAAACTGCCCTTCCAAACCATGCGACAGAGTTGTGAATCTACTTGAAACCTATGATATAGTAAAAAGGTGTACCCGCCGAGATGCAAGGGCTGATGATATATGGTGGGGAGCAGTTGGAGTCTGGGTAAACTCTTAGCGACTACAACATTGGACGGGACGCCACACTTTACTTAGTTGTCAGGCTGAGAGGTGTTTTTTAAAAATATCCCTCGGGGAGTTGAGGTGGTCGCTAGGAACACACTCCCTTACATGTACTTAGGTGTTATTTAAAGTTGATTGTCAAGATACGGGGGTTTGCCAAGGAATTGGCATTTGCGCCACCCGTTCAGCAAGGAATCTATCTCGAGCCACGAAACTTGTTTGTGGCCCATGATAATATCACGTTGAGGTTCATACATGCCCACAAACTAACTATGCTAAAATGCAATGAATGTATACTCGTGGTGTTTTCTCTCGCCACGGTGCAGTGAATATTGACTCATTTTCACACAGGCTCGAGACTTTTGTCTTAACCCCGGTGTTATAGCTGGCATGACAGGTCATCCGACCTACTCTACACTTATCCTCACTGAAGTCACTGTTTCCGGTCCGATGACACTCAGTTTGGAGCAGTTAACTTGGAAAACAATACTCATCGCGCGCTGTCCAAATTTGGACTCTCCCTACCCTAAAGCTCACATGATGGCAAAATACAGACTTGTCGGTATGAAAGAAAATATTTTTCCTTAGAGTAGATGATTTTAAAGGGCAACCCGGGTGGCAACTTGATCCGAGGAATCTGTAGGAACGGGCGATGTGTTGGGTTCAATGGCAACGGGTGAAGCGTCCGGAACTTCGGAGAATAGTTCCGGGTGGGTGGCTAAATCGGGCTAGGCACGTTCAGGGGATTGTTCACACCGCAAGACCAGTTGCCCTCGACAAGCGATGACATTCGAAAGGATTCGATGAAGAAAAATATCGCAATGAAGCAGGTAATCAACCACTTGGTTCTCAGGGATGCCCAATTTCATTTGTACCCAGCTTGACAGCCCCTCTCGATGTTGGGCTGGACGAGCGGGGTCGTGCATGAGTGGCAGCGAGTCATAGCCCGGTCCATGCTGCAGATCGCAGCCTCAGACCAGGACCCCGCTTTCGCAGCCGAGAGTTCATCTGAACCAGGACGAGACGAGATGGCATCAAACGGATGGATTTATTTAGGGAGCAGGGCGTGTCGTGCCGGGCAACGAGGCATGTCTCAACTAGGAATAGGGTCACGGCAGCTCGCTCAGCGAGGCCAGGGCCAATGGCCACCCGAGACGGGCCGGGAAAGGTCCACACGAACCTGCATAGAATAGTGCGGCTCTCGATTGTGTGTGTGTGTGTGTCTTGCGCGCGTCCGGGTTGAAAATGGCCTTCTCCACGAACACGTCGTTTGCTGCCATGCTGCCCAATGCTGCATCACCACGCGCCTGGCTGCTAACAAAACCTCGTGTTGGGGGTCACGTGGCGGCGCATCTTGTGTTTCAGCCGGACGTCCGAGTGGGGAAGGGCCCTCACCGTACATTGTCGGCTGTACGAATGAGGTGCATATCAAGAAATCTCTTCGCTCCGTGTTAGCGAACGCACCCCCGTCACCCATCGCCATGGCCAAAACCCGCCACAGATCATCGCGTCCCTCGCGGAGCGGCCAGTCTGGCACCGGCTCTGTCCAGGACGAGTCCAGGTCGTCGAATCGCCGCCGTCGCGATGTGCCCGCCGCGTCTTCGGACGATTCACCGCTCCCCGGCGCCGGCCTCTCGTACGACTCGGTTGCCCGCGAGAACACCAGCGTCCTCAACAGGATGACGTCGGTCGACGCCACCAACCAGTTCTACGACGATCTTTTTGACGACATTGACACAATCGAGTCGCTTGTGCGCCACCAGCTCGGGCTCGGAGAGAACCAGGCCAGCTGTGCCGTCCTGGACCAGAACCACTGGACCCAGGGCGCTTTTAACATTAGCATCCCTGTCAAAGTCTCTATTGGCGACGACGAGCCCATCACCCTCGTCTTCCGCTGCCCCAAGCCGCACTGTGTTGGCGAGGACAAGCTCGATGAGAAGCTGAGGAACGAGGTGGGAGCTCATGTTTGGATGGAGAAAAAGTGTCCAGAGATTCGAATTCCTCACTTATACGGGTTTGGTCTTTCTGATGGACGCCACGTATGTTTGCCATTGCTTGCCCGCCCGTGTCCCGCTAACAGCTTCCCAGTTCACCCACATTAAGCATCGCTCATTCATTATCCGTGTCTTTCATGCGATAGGGCGCTTATTTACCATCTTCTCATCAAAGATGCGATCAAGGTACACTTTGAACTCATCCGAGCTGTCTATCCCCTCGGGATACATCTTGTCAGAGTTTATTGGCCCTGAGATTGGCCAGCCCTTGTCCAACGTCTGGGCGAGCCTGAAGGACGACAGAGAGCGAAGAAAAACTCTCTTCCAGGGATTATCCCGGATCATCCTATCGCTAGCCCGCATTCCTCAGCAGCGGATTGGTTCGTTCCAGTTCAACGATGACGGCTCAGTGTCACTATCCAACAGGTACCTGTCAAGCTCGGTTGCCACCGTGGAAAGCCAAGGTGTTTTGAGCACGATGGACGATATTGGAAAGCACACCACCACCGATGACTTTGCTGATAGCCTCCTGAAGCTGCACGAGAATAAATTCACATCCGAGATGACCCTCGTCCAGGACAAGGACGACTGCCGTCGCCAGATGGCTGGCATTACGCTTCTCAGAGCCCTGTCCCACCGCCACCTAAAACGACAATACCGCAACGGCCCGTACCTGGTTCAGCTCACAGACCTGAGCCAGAGCGACATTTTTGTTGACGAGGACTGGAACATTACATGCTTGATGGACCTGGAATGGCTGGCTTCTCTGCCCGTCGAGATGCTCAACGTGCCATCCTGCATCGCTGGCTGCAGAGTGGACGAGCTTGTCGGTGACAAGTACTCATTCTACGCCAAGCGCCGACGGGAGTTTGTGACCAAGATGAGAGAGGAGTTGGAGGAGAAGCCCCTGGAGAACGAAATCCCCGTCCCCGATCTCATCGACGAGGCGTGGAGGTCAAAGGGAATGTGGTTCTGGCACGCCCTGACCTCGATGGGCGCTACCATACCTATCCTGGACGACCACCTCTCTCCCAAGGGACGTATTTCGTCGCGGACGGAGAAGGATTTGGCCGAGTTTTGGTGTGAGGATGCAGATGACGTGATACGAAAGAAGCTCGCTCAGAGGGCAGAATATGATTAGATGTTGAAGTCATGCTTCACATAGAAATGGTTGTTATGATTTTAGTTATGAACAGAATAAAAGGAACGACTCAAGAGATAATCGCATGTTTTCCTAGCCTCTGATGGTGAATGGTGCTGATTTCTGGTTTTGCCTGGCAGTTCGCAAGAGGAAATACCGCAATACTAGGCACTTGGTCCAATTTGCATGCAATCCGGGATCATCAGGAAAATGCTATTGGGCCGTTCGTATTTAACAACCTCACCATTTTCACGACAAATAAAGGACGATGACTAAAGTTGCTGCACCAATCACCTTTTTGAATTGGAATACTAGTGGCGCGTTCTACCCTGAGTGAAGGAGTCTAAAAGATGTACAGAAAGACAAAGCTGGCCATTTTTGGTTACATTTATGCTTCAGCACCCATGGCACGTCCTGTAATGGAGTGAGGGGCTGGTGGGTGACATTGACGTCAATGAGTCGAATGCGGGGGCGATGGGATCCGACGACTTCCGAGCCTCAACCTGCGATGTTTTACCAGCTTCTTTCACGCTTTCCTCAGAGGCTTCATCCATATTCGCGAAATTCTGTCAGAATGGCAAGCAGCCTCACTCTTCCAGACTCGCGAGTGCTGTCCTACGCGCTCGATGCTGCGCCACACAATGGCCCCGTCGTGCTCTTGGCAAACCCGCTGCTCGCCCCGTATCGATTCTGGGACCAAGTGGCCAGGACCCTGAACGAGGAGGGCTACCGCACGCTGCGATACGACCAGCCGGGACACGGCAACTCATCAGCCCCGAAAAAGCTCGATACCACCTTTGATTCCATTGCCGACGATATTCACGCCTTGTTGAAGCACCTGGGAATCCCGAAGCTGCATTCCTGGGTAGGCGTGTCTATGGGCGCGTCGACCGGGATAGTGTTTGCCACAAAGTATCCCAACATGGTCGGCAAGCTCGCCATCTGCGACACCATCTCGTGCTCGCCCGCCAACGCAGGGATCGAGGATGCCTTTGCTCCACGAGTGGCTGCTGCCAGGGAGACCAGCAGCTTGAAGAGCACTATTGATTCTACACTGGAACGCTGGTTTGGCGAAAGGTGGCTTGACAACAATCGCGAAGTGGCCCAGCGGATGCGGATGCACATGTCTGGGACATCTCTTGATGGATTCGAAACTTGCGTGAACGCCTTGAGAAGCGAGTCGTTTGACCTGCGCCCGCTGTACAGCAAGGTCGGTGCGTCGGTGGACGATGCTGTGTGCGTTGTGGGAGAGAACGATGCCAACTTGCCCGAGACGATGGCTCAGATGAGGGACGAGATTGAAGAGGGATTCAAGACTTCGGGCAACGAAAAGACCATCGACCTAGTGCTGATTGAGGACGCGGGGCACGTCTGTTTTGTGGACGGATACCAGCAGTTTATCCAATTTGTAACTGGGTGGTTGAAGCGCGCTTAGTATATACCGGGTTGCATTACAGCTCCTGAACGAATTCTACAAAATTTCTAAAATTTGAACATGAATATAAATATTAGTGCCATATTTTGGATGTCTTGTGTCTTGGGATAAAGATTGAATGTTGCCCAATACTATTTCCATCCCAGCCCTGCTCCAGGACCTTCCGTAATCTTCCTGTTTTTTTTCAACCAGAAAGAAAGTAGAAAACTTTTAGTCTTCCCTTAGTCAATCAAAGCTACCCCCTTTTCAGCCATCACCACACTATGGATGGCCTTCGCCACGTACTCAATATTTGCGGTAGTCAGCCCACATAGAGACACTCTGCCCGATGGTAACATGTAGACATGGTGCACTTCTTGCAGCACTTCCACTTGCTTCCTCGTTAGCCCGGTATAGCAAAACATGCCTGTTGCTTCCGAAATATGCTCCCACGAACCAGGTGTTTGCAACACCAATAAAGCTTTGTAGAGAGCCATCCGCATAGAGTTAATGCGCCCGCTCATAGTGAGCAGGTCCTTGGCCCAAACGTTGCGCAAATCCTTGCTAGATAGGACCTCGTTGGTGACTCTGGCACCAAAGAGCGGTGCCATGGAAACAAGACATCTTTGAGCGTCTGTGAGGCGTTGTAGCACGGCTTGAGTGGGTGGCGGAGCAGCTGCTCGGGACACGGCAAGGTGGAGGGCACCGACACGTTCGCCGTACAAACCGAGATTCTTGGAAAATGACTGGCAGATGGCGAGCTCAAGATTTGGGTACGCCAAGAAGTGTCTCATGGCCCACGCATCGCGATCCAGATCACCAGAGGCGAATCCTTGGTATGCGGAATCAAAAACAACAAACAACCTTTTTTCATTACACAGAGCAGCAATCTCTTTCCACTGATCAGCCGTCGGATCCAGCCCAGTTGGATTATGGGCGCAGGCATGAAGGAGAATGGCGTCGTTTTCCCTGGCCTCAAGCCGCAGGGTGTGCATCATTCCGTCAAAGTCAAAGGATTTCGTCGACTCTCTGTAGTAAGGATAAGAGCGCCGGGTGACGTCGGGGGCATTGTCCCGCCAGATGTGATCGTGGTTCTCCCAAGTGGGATCTGGGAGCCAGATGTGCGCGGGACGGATGTATTCTTGCGCAAAACGGGATATCAAGCTGTTGGCGCCGGTGCCAGAGACGGTCTGAATGGATGCAACCGAGTCGCCTATCTTTTCGAGAAGGTGCCTTCCAAAGACGAGTTCTCTTGCATTTTGAAGTAGCTCGGAGCTTCCAACAAGTGGGAGATACTCATGAGTGCACGTCTCAACCTTGATCCTTGCTTTTGCCTGGTTACAAATTTAGCTGGGGGGTGCGCGACCAACAATGCAAGGGCCAAAAGCGCACCTCTGTCACCGATTCCAATTGCCATGGTTTTCCACTGTCATCTCGGTATGCTCCGATGAGCAAATTGACCTTTTGGGCATTTGGATCGGACTCATATTTGGCGGTAAGGGCGAATGGGCCAACGGGATTGGTCTGCGGCAGTGATGAGAAACGGGAGGCTTGCTTGCGGTTGTCTCGTTTTTGGATGGCCATTTTGCTTGCGAGCTGCTTTGCTGGTGACTTTGTAGCTTGACATGTCTCTGCCAATTGACAATTACAACTACTTTTATATTTTACACTCCCATCAGTTTTTCGCTTGTTGGCCACATACAACGTAAAACTGCCAGGTAACTTTAATCCACCTCCATCGCAGCTCGCCTATCGGTGGGTCAGAATCCATCCATGCTCGGCTATCAGCGTAATGCTCACACCACAAACGGCGCTAGAAGCCCCGGATCGCATCCTCGTGGCTCAGCATGAACGTCTGATCAGTGGAGACGCAAAGAACAGTCACCGACCAGGGTAGAAAGCTCGAGTTCGGACCGATAGTAAGCGGCTCCAGCCATCGGCGAGATTTTTGCTCGAGAAATATTTCCAAGTCACGTTGATGCTCCAGACTGCGGCTGCGTCTGTGCACATCACAATCGCAATCGGTCTGCTTTATCAACCTCAACCAATCCCTGCTCCAATCGCCTGGTAACGAATCATGTCGCTCGAACCACCAACATACGTCGGTGCGTTCGGTAATCGAAGTGGCTCCCGATCGCGGACCGGATGCCGAACTTGTCGGGAAAGAAAGGTCAAATGCGACGAGACAAGGCCGATATGTCGCCGCTGTGCACGACTCTCGAGGCCATGTGTCTGGCCTTGGCGATTTAACGCATTGGAGCCAATCAGGCCAGAAAACCAATCCAACCATGACACCTTACTGCAAAGAGACCGAGATTGCAACAATTGCACGTCTTCACTTTGGTCAACAGTCGCTCCAGATTCGCCTGAAAGTCGCAGGTATCCCAATTGGCGTCTATGTACACTATTTCCAGCTTCTCACCTCTCACAGTCTGGTATCTGCCTCAGTCAAAGAGATCACGAGGCCGTGGCACTGTACAGAACCATTTTTGTCAGCCTCCATGACACCAAAAACCCCATCTACTCCGTTCCATCCATAATCTTTGAGCTCGGGGCCACATCAGCACTCATTATGCATTCAGTCCTAGCGATTGGAAAACAGTACATGTCCATTCTGGCAAGTGGGTCAAAAACGAATGCCATAGTAGATCCTAACATCGAAGCTGTGCATCATTATTGCAATGCTATTCAGCTCCTGAGTCGCACAATCGCCGCCGGGCTACCTCCTTCCGAACTCATCAAGGTTCTGGCCACCATCTGGCTAATGCTCGCTTATGAAGAATCCTTTGGGGATGATCCAAGCAGTGCCTCTCTCTCTAGCCATTTGAAAGGAGCAATTTGCGTTATCCAAGCCAATTTAAGTTGCCTTTTGGCCCTGCTCAACTCCGATGCCAACCACCTCGGCTCAAGTCACCTACCAAGCGACAAGACACGGGGCTTATCATACTTGACTGGCCGGTTGTTGGTCCGTCTGACAGTGTTAGATGCACGAGCGTCCTCATTTGGCCTGGGAGGTCAGCTGAATCAATCACTGGCCGAATTGATGGGGCTGAACGACCCTGCCCAAACAGAAATATCTTGGTTTCATTTTCTCTCTGGAATATACGAACAGTCAGCGCCAGTCTTTCAAATGACATGGGGTACCCAATATCCGAAATCGGAGTTGTTGTATGATG
The DNA here is from genome assembly GCA_013406985.1 of Calonectria crousiana. Classification (NCBI taxonomy): domain Eukaryota; kingdom Fungi; phylum Ascomycota; class Sordariomycetes; order Hypocreales; family Nectriaceae; genus Calonectria; species Calonectria crousiana. Next base: position 199,832 of record VTGD01000004.1, on the reverse strand, counting down.
CAGAAAATGAATGTGCTTTTCAGCTCTATCGACATTGCTCTACGCTCCGTTTCATAGGCGCCCAAATAAAACGTGGAGGAATAGGCACAAGCTCTTTGATCAGCGCAGCAAAACAAATGATCGAAGCCTTGCGAAGGCAATACGAGGAAATTTTCTCAATAGCTTGTGAGTTACCAGCGCAGCCAAATGGGCTCAATGAAAGCTTCTTGATGACGTTATGCTGGGTGATTCCACAATATTATGCATGTATTTTGGACTTGTCAGGCACACCGAGCATGCAATTTGCCGAAGAAAAAATAGACGAAGCAAAGTCAGAGATAATGAAGCTGGCCAACTACGCATGGAAAAAAGACGGTATGAGTGCAATCGCACGTGTGGCATGGCCTCTGTTTGTGGTGGCCCTCAATACGATTGATTCCATCCACAAGGATTGGATTGTGGATCGGTTTGAGCAACTGAGTAGCTACGGGAGGGCATATCAAAACGCCACCAGATGGGTCAAATTGAAATTTCAATATAGTACTAGAACAGAATATGGGGATGAATTGGGAAGCTTTTTCCTCTAGGTGACTACCAAATCAATCTGGGGCATAGAATGGAACATCAATGGACTCCAGGATAGAGAAAAGAATTATGAATTAATCACCCCATCCTTAATTTCCATTAATTACAGAATCTTTTCTTACCTCCTAACCCATTCTTGGCATAACGTCTATTTGAAATGATACAGAGAATGATTTATTCGCTTTTTTATTGTCAAGCACCGAGTTCATAGGTGGGGGCGCACATCTTATCCATTGATATTTAGCCATCATATGCATCTGCACTGATGATATCCACTGCTGCATATATATGTTCATAAAACGAAATAAAAGTCGATCAATTCTTGGCCACAGGGCCTTATATAATGAAACAAAACTCGATAGCGTATGTCACGTCTTGAGAAGGCACAGGCATTTTTCAAGCGGTTTGAACGAACACAGCATCACAGCTGACTTTCCTTGCTTATGCCAACCACCCCGTAAGCTGGGCGCAGTGATTTTGCGAATAAAAGAGGCCTTTCGATTCGGTGATTTATCAGGGCATTTGGGCGATCAAGTCCTCGGGCTTGGCAATAGAAGTATGACCACCTTGCAAGGTACAAGTATCGGAAGAAAAGAATGCTCCACAGGCTGGAGTTTTGCAAAGGCATCGCACCAAGGTGTCGCTGGCCACGGGACACCACTCGTTATGCTCCTGCATGACGGCGAAAACCTTTTCACACGATTCAGAGCAGTCATAGTTTTGCTTTTCCTTGCTGCCAAGCCAGGAGATGCGCAGCTGACACTCTTGAGCAACGACGGTCGAGGCCAACAAGGCAAAAGCGGATAGAGCCAAGAGGTGCGTGGCGTGGGTGGGTACTTTGTCAATTTGAGTGGTAAGGATTTCTCGGTAAAAGATGGAAAGTGGGATGAAATCGATAGCAACGTAAGGGTTGGCTTGAAGCTTGGTCGAGGCCCAAATTGGGAATTGTGCCTATTTATCTTTTCTCGACGACTTCCCTTGCAGCTGGGGGCTGGAGGAAAGCACTACAAAGCCACCGACCCACCGCCACAAACCAGTAATCTTGGGGAAATTAGGAACTACCAGCTATCTCGAGATTAGGTGTCTCTTACCCGACGCATTGTGGCTTGTTCACGTGAAAGAGAAACAGACTAATCCAGCTCTGGCCAATGGTGTCCAGCGTTCTTGATCAATTTTGTCCTGAACAAATTGTGCAGAGTAGCTCTCAAGTTGCTGTTTTGGATACTGATGGCACAACCCGTGAAACTGCGAGACCACGAGGTTGTCATGTTTTACCTAACTTCGAGCACGTCAAGCGCCATCTCCACGTGCCATGGTCTGTATGATACCAACACACCTCCTCTTTCACAACGGTGTTGGAATTTAGAAATAAGATAGAGTTCAACTGGAAGGCCGAATCTCATCTACCGCACAGTTGCCGCGGCGCTTGTCGCGGCATCATGTCCTGCGCTTAAAGGCACCAATCACACAGTAGCGGCTTGGGTCAGCAAGGCCTGACCCGCCCGTGGCCATTCGGGGTCGAATCCACAAAACCTTTCAGAGGCTATAATTGAGGTTGGGTTTGAGCACGCTGTGTCAGGTTATTTCGACCACACTCGTATTTCTACAATTTTCAGTTCCAATAGTCGCAATCACGCCTGCACACGAACAATGGCAGATCTAAAAACATGACTAGGATGTTGCTTCCCCGATGCTGTTTTGTAGGGAAAATTACCAAGAGTGGACATTGGCATCACTACTGGATTGGATGGGTGTATAGCAACACATTGGTGTGAATCAATTTGAACGAAATATATTAGCCAAATTATGTATTTATCCCTTTGACGGAAAGCTGCACTTCGGTAACCAGCAAATTGGGCTGCTAGTTGTTGTACCCTGAATTATAGATATATAACTTCCAGTTTAGTTATTTAATGCTACTGGCATTAGAGTTTATTTTATTTATATAAATTATTTTATCCCTTAGAATTTATCTTAGTAGCCTTATGAATTAGGGGAGGTACCTAAGTGCAGCTATCCGGCAGTCAAAGCCATAGCGTGCATTAGCTAGTTAACTATGGGACTCATTCTCCGCGTCTCTGGACTGAACTACTTTTTTTAAGAAAGGATGAGCAGTGGTTCAACACCTTGTACACATAAGATATTGATTCATGTGCTTGTTGTTTTCTTGTTAACTTGTGCATCATTTACCTCGCACAGTATCCGCCATCCACCAAAATATCAGCACCGGTAGTGTAGGTACTTGCATCGCTTGCCAAGTAGACGTAGATTCCCTTGAGCTCCTTCGGTACGCCATCTCTGCCGAGGGGGATCATTGAGTGCCACATCTTCTTCGTCTGCTCGGGGATGTAGTGGAACAGTCCCGTATCGATGTAGCCGGGAGAGACCGAGTTGACACGGGCGAAATCCCTCCATTCGTTGGCCAGGGATTTTGCAAAGTGAATGCAGCCAGCCTTGGCAACGTTGTAGCACGTCTGCTCTTGCGGGTAGTTGGCAATGTGGCCCGACATGGACGAGGTTATAATGAAGGATCCCGAGCCTCGCTCCTTGAAGTGGGGTCCGACGGCCTTTGCGCAGTAAAAGGTGCCGTTCAAGTCGGTTTGGATAACCTGTTCCCAGCTTTCAACTGATCCCTCCAGGATGCTGCTGTCAGTCGCCCGACCAGCATTGGCAATAAAGGCGTCGATTCGGCCAAAGTCGCTGATGATGTCGGCGACGGTTTTCTGGACCGCATCCCAGCTACGAATGTCGCACTCGTATGCTCTGGCGCGGACACCGTACTCTTTGCCAATGTCGTCGGCGTTCCTCTGGGCACCATCGCTTCGTGAAAAGTACGTGAGGGCAATATCGGCACCCATCTCGGCGCATCCTCGGGCAGCCTCCAGCCCAATGCCTTTCGGACCCGATGCGCCGGTCACGACAACCGTCTTGCCCTTGAGGCTGAACATGTCGCTGAGCCTCTCGGATGTTGTAGCTGGTATAGGCATTTTGGCGGAGAAGAAAAAAGTCAAGATTGCGTAGAACAGCGACGAGGAGTGATGGAATAGTGGTTCTTCAGCATCACAGGAGTGGTTCAAATATATATTTACTCATTCAACTTCAATATCTTCAGTGTATTGAAGCTTGATAGTATGCTAGACACATCCCGAGATCGCATTCGGAAAATCTTCCGACTTCGCCTATGCAATGGTAGGGATCTTGCACCTGGTGCCTCTTGAACCACGTACACGTGGTGAAGTGCATGCAAGAATTTCCAATTGAGGAAATTTAGGCGCTCCCCCACAATGCCAAGCGATTCCCCTCAAAATTTGGACCAAGGCTCTCCCCCACACTACGCAATCTGGGACTAGGGCAACTGGCACTATTCTATATAGTAGCACATCCATAAGCAGCGAAAGGCATCAACCTGAAAGATTACTTTTCACTAAAACTATTCCAAGAGCCCTATCATGACTTCTACATCCGCCGAAGTTATTCCAACAGCTCCAAATATCGGAGTGCACATTGATGCCGAGCAAAATCTCTGGATAGATGCTGCGGAGCCGAGCCTGGAAGATGTGAAGAGCAGTAGCAGTCTCCAGCCAGGAGAAGTCACGGTGGCTATTAAAACTACCGGCATCTGTGGGCAAGTACTCGACCTTGTAGCGCTTTCCTCTTGTCTCCTTGCATCACGACTAAGGCATCATCCAGATCCGATGTTCACTTTTGGAAGCACGGCGGCATTGGCCCATGGCAGGTGACTGGCCCCCACATCCTTGGGCACGAGTCGGCCGGTATCGTCATAGCAGTCCACCCCACCGTCAAGAATCTAACTGTGGGAGACCGCGTTGCCGTCGAGCCTCATATCATCTGCGGAGCATGCGAACCATGCCTGACCGGACGATACAATGGCTGCAAGGACATGTTGTTCCGGTCTAGTCCACCTTCTCACGGGTTGCTGAGAAAGTATGTCAACCACCCAGCCATGTGGTGCCACAAGATTGGCGACCTGTCGTATGATGAAGGAGCATTGCTCGAGCCTCTCAGTGTCGCTCTCACTGGCGTCACCAGGTCAGGAGTCAAGATTGGAGACCCGGTACTTATTTGCGGAGCTGGCCCGATCGGTCTCATCACACTCGACGTCTGCCGCGCTGCGGGTGCATATCCAATCATCATCACAGACATAGATCAGGCGCGGCTAGATTTTGCCAAGACGATCATGCCTGATGTTTTCACATACCTGGTGCCCCGGGGCCAGACGGCCGAGGAATTTGGGACTACCGTTGGAGAGATGATAGGGCAGGAAAACGAGATCGCCGTTGCCCTAGAATGCACGGGCGCCGAGAGCTCCGTTTGCGGTGCCATTTACAGTGTCAAGTTCGGTGGAAAGGTGTTTGTGATTGGAGTCGGTAAGGAGAAAATGGAGATTCCTTTCATGCGGTGCAGCGCCCAAGAAGTTGAGCTGGAGTTTCAACAGCGCTATGTCAACATGTGGCCTCGGGCAATCCGCATCATGCGCAGTAGCATGGTCAATGTCAAGAGGTTGATTACGCATGAGTTTACCCTGGAGAATGCAGTCGACGCCTTCAAAACGGCGAGCGATCCCAAGAGTGGGTCAATCAAAGTCTTCATCCGTCACTAGTGCGAGATCACAGTAACCAACGTTTTATAAGCTGCGGGGGAATGATAAAAACCACGATATGAAAATTCAGCTGTTTACCTACAATTTCTGCGATGCTATGAGAGAGTGCCTTGAAAGGCGTTGCCTCGGTGGGTTTATTTCTTCCTCACGGCAGGTTTAGTGATCCCAGTAGGTTGTTGAGTGGCTTCAGGAAGTTGAGTGATCCCAGTAGGTGTCCCACTCATCCAACCCAATACGGTTAGGTACTCATTTTCCTTCTCATTCCATACTCCATTCTCAAAGCTGACAATGGGCGTCTTCCGGATCTCAAATGTGCAATTCTCGATATTATAGATGCACTGTGTAATACGAAGTTGATAATCGGATATAACCAAGAGGGTAACCTATAACCACATGATTAGCTATGGTCAGGAATTGCCCGAGGGCAACAGAACCCAACGTACTGGAAAAAGGATATGGCTCTGATAAATGGGAAAGCTGGAGGTCCAGAGCGACAAATGGACCAAGGCAGTCATTTCGCCGGTCAAGATATGGTCTTCCCGAAGAGGGGCCGCGTCAATCATTGCAGCAATGATATGCGGCGTTTTGGCGTTGTGGGGAGGTGGGTTGAGAGATCTGGCGATCGGAGGTTGGACGTGAGATCTACCGGCAGCTTTAACTTGCCACTCTTGAAATCCTTTATCCCACCGTTGTAGAAGGCGGCCGCCTCCAAGTCTACTTTACTGTTAGCCAATACTGGAACCACGGATAGCTGATGGAGCCTTGCCCAACTAGTCCCCATGTGGTATAATTTTCCCAAAAGCCACCTGCTTTGGCACCTTCACCGGAGGTAGTGAGATGGCTATTAATGAGCTGCCAAAGCTCAGTGGCCTTCTCTTTCGGGCGAAGATAATGTGGTTTTGGTGGGTATCTAAACAGGTTATCGCGGATGCTCCTTCCTTGGTTTCCTTCAACCAGGCAAGGATTTGCTCATGCTCCCGCGGCACCAAAAACTGGCTGTTCACCTCAAGGGCAGGCTTGCAATCAACATGACCGGTGTAGAAATTGAGTGTCCGGATGGCGGAGACGTTATGCTTGTTGGAGAGGTCGCTGAAGCTGATATGGGGGTCCGTGCTCTTGGAGAGAGGGTCGAGCAAGCGGTTCCCCAATTCGGCGGCAAGAGCTTTGCGGTCTTGCGGTGGAGAAGTGTGTGGTGCACGAGAAGGCTTCATTTCGGAAGTGTGTAGTTCAAGATATTGTTGGGATGAAGTGGAAAGTGATCTGGCGATTCGATCAGGACTTTGAGGAGACATGACGGGTCTTTATGGCGACTTGTTGACTGTGTCGGGGGAGAGTTGATGCCTTGTTGCCACGGCACGAGTCAGCCTCGTCATTGGTCGGGTGCCGAAGCGCGCGCTCAGCACGGTCCTCTCGTGACCGTCTCCACATATCCTTACCGCAGTGGCCAATCCCGAGCCATTGCGTCATGGTGTTGGCGATGATAGTTTTCGTAGTCAGACTTGTGTTGGTTCTAAACTTGTTATCAGATGATGAATTCTAGGCAGTCATGGCTGGATGGAGTGCGACGAAGCGACCAACAGCGGCTTGTGACCATGATTCCCTGTCAGGAGAGTTTCAAGTTGTGCCGACGGCATCGATGGGTACCAACCGATTAGGAGATGGCCCATTTTGTCTATTTCGAGGGGATGAACAATCACCAACATCACAACGCACTCTGCAACGCCTCGGCGCTTATCGTCACATGGATTCTGAACCATGCGATGCAAGTTAGCGCTCTTGTTCTTAGCGTTGGCTAACCTTCGCCACAACGAATCCCAATATGTTTTGGGACAATCCCGCGCCGTGTATAACTACCCATCATTCCTCATCGTAACATAGCCAACATTCAGTTGCTCATTGTCCTCTTACACACCCGTATCCCGTTTCCTTTGATTTCATTTCCTCTTGATCAACACCCTCTCAAGAAGCCTCTACCAACATGTTTGAACTTCCCAAAACTCTTGGTGATTGGCAGGCGGAGACAGCAAGCCGTTTGCTATCGAAGTCGACTCTTCATTCTTCGGGTCATACGCTCCACTCTGCTTCCAAGATTCAAGCCAACCAATATTTACTCCTCCGTGCGCTATGGCCTGATACCCACCCTCGCGGCGATTTTGAAAGAGATTGCGCAAAGGGGAAATGGATTTCGGATGGTAATCTTGTCGAAGCGCGAAAGCACTTGGAAGGTTTACAGTCTTGGACCTCCTATCTGAACTCGTTCACGCCAAATGACATGATTGCCATCCGCAATCAAGCCAATCAAGGAACATTGGCTCTTGCGCGTTATTATCAGTATCTAACCACTGGAAGAACTAGGGAAGGCGACAACTTTCTCCTGCCAAAAACTCACTTCGTGCCCGAGAACAGGTCTCAACCAGCTCCATATGAAACACCAACACGTCCACCAAGGACTCCGGAAAATAACACAAAAACTACCACAGACTTTTCAATCGGTTTAGGCGAAGATGACGAAGATTTTGACATATTCGACGTCCCACTCTCCGATTTAGCAACGCCCAAGTCCAAGTCGCAGGCCACAGCACTTTTGAAATGCATCGAGGATGAGCAAATTGTGAACACGGCTCTAATCCTGTTTCTCAATGCCATCACAATGCATCGTGCGGTGGGCACGTCCGGAGAATAGTCACTCTACAGGCAGCCATTCATTGTGAAAAAAGTCGGCACTACCAACAAGCTTTTCGAAGCCAGAGTCGATGGCCAGTTTAAGAAGCATGGGAAGGTATCGGCTATCGTTGAAGTGAAGCCATACGTACGAGACGGGAAGTCAGCGGAAACCAAACTCAAAATGCAAGAGGCTGCTCAAATGGCAGCATGGATAGCTCAATCTCTACCGCCTTCGACTTCCATCTCGCCTCTGGCTCCGGCACCGGCTCCGGCTCCAGCCCCGGCTCCAGCACCAGCCCCGGCTCCAGCACCAGCCCCGGCTCCAGCACCAGCCCCGGCTCCAGCCAAAGTTCCCATCCGGACCAAGAAGACAGCCCCAGCAAAGACCCCGGCCCCGAAGTTGCCCATGCAAAATAAGAGCCCCCATGCACTTCTTGAAGAGCCCGCTTCGACATCTCATCGGTCGGTGTCCCCTTACTTGTTTCTTGTTTTTTTTCAGTCTATATTTCTCTCATGTTTCACTTGTCAATTTTCACTTCCTATGTATCTCTAATTCATTGCTGATCCTAACTCTATCACTAGTCGTCTCCTTGTTTCGCAAAATCACCAAGAAATTTACTTGACCGTGGCATCATATGACCAAGACTACATCCAATATATCCAGGGGAACCATGCACATTCTGGGCAAGCTAGCAGCTCATTTTTGACAATGCAGGAATATGGACCTTGGATGGTTGATGAAATCGAGGGCATGAAGGACCTGGCGCCCATTCTGTTGGCATTCTCACTACAGGGAGGTTTTAGATGAGCCTGGTTCAGGAAATTATTGTCTGATTGGCTATGATTAAACATTAAACATAGTTGATTTGGTTGTTTGGCTATCTAGTTATATTTGAAATTCATTGTTTAACTGATTCATATTCTGATACACCACGAAAAACTGTTGATAATACCCTCATATAAGCGATCATGGTGATACTTGATTTATTTATTGCCTATTCTATTCTAGGCACTTGTCATCCAGCAATCAATTTTTAATAAGAAATATCTATGTTGGAACGTTGAATTCATCACAAAGGGATTACAGTCATCGAGGCCTGAGGCACCGGCTAGGTGCCTAGTGTGAAGGCGGCAGGAAGCGAGATCAAGGGCATCACATGACCTACTCACAACAACACCAAAAAGGGGCTCTCTTTAGCTTAGTTAGATAGAACAATTCAATCATCATTCGAAGCAACAGACCATACGGCAGCAGCTGCTATATTTGTGACCTTAACTGCGTCATCCCTGACCCCGGGACTTACCCACAATCTATTTTTATTTCATTTTAATAAATAATAATAATAATAATTTTTATATTTAAATAAATTATATTTTAAATATATATTATTTGCTCTTATTAATAAATAATAATAATAAGACTTTATTTTAAAACTAAAAGTATTATTAAGTTTTTCATTAATAAAATAATATTATTTTATTTTTATTTTTCTTCTTTACATTTTATTAAATACTATCGGTACATGGGGTACTTGGTAGGATGCTAGTTATCAAAAATTGATTGCTGGATATCAAATTCCCATATTAGAGAGTCTAGTAATAAGAGTTTTGTTAAAGCTAGCAAGCATTCTGCCAGGAGTAGTCGAGATTCATGCATCGCTTCGCCTGTTGATTATACGACATATTAATGGATTCTGGTCCCCATATTCCTTAAGAGAACAGTCCAACTGTTTTGAGACAGTCCGGGGAGTCATCCAGCGGTCGGTCAGAGCATGAGAGCAGATTGTGCATTTTCCTTCTAAGACAATTCTTATCACTTACTACAATGGGTGACCAACAAGTAGGACAAAGAGACAAAAACCTAAATAAGAGGTTGTCGTACTTTGTAAGAGAGTAGCGATGGATAATTTAATCCCAGATGCTGACGTCTTTCCGACAAGCAACAAGTCAATCAAAATTGTCGTTAAGGACAGCTTCTGATGCAGAGAATTCAACACGCCAATCAGAACCGCCTCAATTTGCGATGTCCCAGCAAAGATTCAAGGACTACAACTGGAAAAGGCCAGATGAAAAAAATAGGACCAAAGAATTTAATGGAATCTCTCTTCCAAATCATAGCATCCTTGCATAGATGTCAACAGCTCTAGGGTAGGCATTGAGAAAGTCAACACCACATCCTGAAGTCTCCATCCGAAATCAAATTGAAATCTTGGCCATGTTTGGCAATGCTAAATGCAATTTTAAAACGATTGGATTGTGAAATCGAATACAACTTGAGTTGTTCCATGGCCTATGAGTGGGAATCTGGTTGACATATTCTCCGTCCCAGTTCCTGGATGCCGGTGGCAAGCCACGTGGCACCAGACACGTTGTGTCTTAATTATTTGTCCTCACATGATTATCCACTCATCCATCTGTCCCGCGCCTGCTAGTCTCGCCATGTCAATTATGCATTGCGTTGTGACTATTTGAGTCTAGATTCGAGCTGAAGATGGTGTGCTAGCCTATTCGGGACAAGGGGGCGGTGAGTTAACAGCAACTATTGATTGCCTCTGAACCTATGTGGACCGAAGTCAGTCCACAACTGCATTAGATCAATTATCCGGCCAGCTGAGGTGAAACCATTGAGGCCTACAACAATGTGGCTGAAATCTGGGCTCAATATATAAAAGTCTAGAGGTCGTGTCCGCTAGCAGCCATTTCTCCAGAATTCAAAGCGCTTTTGCACCAGGCTTTCCATTATCCGTTTGCTTATTTGAAATTTAAATTCATAATGACCGGAGCCATTGCTCTTGCATATGGCCTTTACAGGCTCACAAATCGCAACGACGAAATCACAACACCGCAAGTCAAGGTGGACGAATCTCCACTCCCCCTAGAGCAGCCCGATCGCCACCATGCAAACGAGTCTGTGATCGAAGATGGCTTTGCCAGCATCAATGACCAGGAAAGGGATGTGTATGTTGCATCGCGTATTATCATGGGGGGGCGTGACGGCGCCGCTGTTGGCCGCTTTGACAAGTATATTCTTGGTGCCGTAAAGGCATATCTAACAGACGGTCTGACTGTTGCCCTGGATGATGCGCCCGACCCAACGCACCACTGGTGTGTCGTTGTCGGTGACTATCTGCACCAACTTCAGGGAACTGGCTTCCCCGAGGGTTGGAACTACTACACAAATGAGCGCTATGGCGGCGATAATGATGGCTGGACTGCCTATAAGTTGGGAGTGACCAATTTCAACGATGTCGCTATTCGAAATGCTGGTAAGGCTTCTATTTGAATACAGCCGCTGCTTGAGCATGGTTAAGATGATTTTGATTTGTAGCATCCCACGCCATCAATGAGATGCCCGAGGCATACAACGTTATTGACAACAACTGTCAGCACTTTTCGCTCCGCCTATTGGACAAGATCCTGCGCGATGGCCGCAAGATGCTAAAGAAGATTAACCAAACCTATGGCGAGATGGTGGAAGAGCCCGTGATCATTCCGAAGAGGGTCGTTGCTTACAAAATTGGAGAGGAGCCGCCAGCTGAGGAAGAGGTCGAGAATGTCCCTGCGCCTCAGAAAACCTTCAAGCCGTTGGAAACCTCGGAACCGGAACCCGAAGTGATTGAGGGGTCTGTAGCGGTTGATGATATCAATGGGAGTGTTGCAATCGTTGAAGATGAGGAGCAGCATCAACAAAAGATGCAGGACGCAGTCGCCATTATGATTCAGAACACACCGTCCCTCAAGGAGGCAACACAAAACTGAACGAAACCATGAGTTTAAATTTATTTATGATCATTAGGTTCTGGAACTTCGAGTTGTATTTTGTTTCTGACTTGATGGACTCAATGACGAGCCAGTGAAGTAACTGCCTGCCATATTTTAGTGACACTGCTGGTGATGCGTGGAAGCCAGAATGCGAGCTGTAACTTTTACCCCTCAGCAATAAAGTTTCCATTTTGGTGTCTAAAATCACTTGCGCTGTGGAATATGTGTGTGACTAAGATGACAAAGTCAGCATAGACTGAACCTATCGATTGCCGTGTTTGGACATTCCAGGCGCTATCTACCGGCTCTGACACCAAATTATTACAGCCATCAACCTTCATGTATATGCCCAACAACTGATGCAAACGGGGGAGATGGTGAGCGATGAAAAGGTGGAACAAGTATGGAAAATGAACAGCCACATCGTATCACCAACTTTTACGAAAATACATACAACCTAAAAAGGAAATATACCTTGAAGAATTTTCTAAAGCTGATCGTGTATTCGCTCTGTGATATAGTACTACCTAACTCACATTCAATTACTGTATCCCAATGCACAAGGGGTTCCCTTCACTATTGCTCTAATAGATGCTTTGCATTGAATTCTATTGTCAAACTTGAAAGGAATAATCAGCTTAGTAACCGCTGGAAATGGGCGAAACGTAGATATGAGTGGTGATGAGCAATTGTTTACAAGACGGCCGCAATTAAAACAATCCCAATTGACACAATTATTAATCCATTTCCCCCCGTAAACTTAGGGTTTGCATGGCTCGATTCTGTCTGGCGAGTGGTCTCTGGCAATGTAACGGATGCGTCACCATACAGCCCATATACTGTGGAAGTGATTGGTTCGTGGGATGCGGTAGTATAGGCCATGTCAATTGACCCGGTCTCAGTTGTGCTGACGTAGGCTGGTGGAATGCTGATTGTTTTATTGCGTTGTTCCTGTTGCGAAACGATGCTCGAGGGTATCGGGGCGACCGTGATGCCCTCTTCGCTGCATGTTTGAGCATTGACTTCATCAGAGCCGCCTGCACCCCCTTCGAGCGTCAATAAGCAATAGAGACATCTATTTACTGGTCAGTGCCACCAAAAGAAAGAAAAAAGAGCCAAGCGCAATAAAGAGGTTCTTACTCCTGCATTATTGGAACATATCCGGATTCGCAGATGCACGTGTAATAATCTGCACCAGTTGCGTTTGCTTGACATGCATCGTCGAGACTCCAGGCATCCGCACAAATCGAGCCTTCACCTCGGCAAAATTCGTAGACTGCACCAAAGCCGTCATCATCATCACCATCATCTGCCGCTGCGATGGAAACAAGCGAGGCCACAAGAATGACCCAGAATGTCTGGCGTTTCAGCATGTCGGCACGAAAACAGCTCTGATGGCCTCGAAAAATTGCGTTCAATTCTGGAGGAGTATTTTGATCAATAAACCCTCTTGCGGAGCTTTTGGATGCGATGTGTTAAAGGATTGGGAATCAGGGTCAGCGCTTGTCCAGGAGCGAGCCAGCATATGATTGTGAGATTGTTCAGCTCATCCTTCGGCGGGGAGAGCGGAGCGGCTTGGAACAGGGCTATTCCAGCCTTGATTTTGGGGGTCTTGCATGGGTTGGTATGCTTATGTACCCGAGATCCCGAACAGAAGATGCAGTGATTGGACGGGTAAAGGACATGGGTCGGTTCAGATGCTACGCCTTAATAGCTTGTCAGAGAGGGTTGCATTGCATGTCTCTCATCTTAGGCTCCTGAGGCCATCTGCACCGGCCCTTGCTACTTTAACAGTGTGCCAAGATTTAGTTTGGAGGCTGTGATCGGAGCGAGGTGCACCCAAAGGCTTTCATTAACCGAGGCCACCCCTGGCCTCTGCGACAGTCTAATTCCTGCTTTTCTGAAATTCGAATTGGTTTGGCATTTTAACTCTTGCTGTTATGTTAGAATTGACGGCGGGTTACGTTGCAGGTATTATTGCCTTCGGCATTGTAGTCGGTAAGCTTTTGTGTCTATAAATCATATTTACTTACTGACCACCAGCAGCCCAGCTGTGGTGCCCGACAGTCATCACGTTCATCCTTGCTGGGCAGCTACAGAATCAAGAGACGGCTGCGACATGGTAAGTTACTCAGATGCTGGTGGCTCTCCTCTGACTCCCCCAGGACTGTGGCAGGGAAATCGCTGCAGAGTTCTTTTTGGCCGACAATTCTTCAAGCGGATAGCGCCAAGACGCGCGCAGTTCGCAAGCCGGTATTTTGGACCACAACAAGCATTCCCTGGGTTGCTGTCCTCGTGTCGATTGCTGGCGTCATCACGCCGCTCGGCCTTTATGAGAAAGATGAGCCCAGTAACCATCCCACCGATGCCACATTTCAGTATGTTCGAGACTCGAGCGCTTTCTACTCGGGGACTTCGGTTCGACGCGGCTTGCCGTTTACACGCACATGCACTTACCCAGGCGTGGTTTGCAACGCCCCATGCCCATACTCATCTGATGTCGAAGTCTACGTAGATGACGGATTAACACTAAACTGCACCTCAAAAAATACCAACACGAGCATTCCCGACGTTCTTCTTGATATTTATTCTAGCGGGACAAAGGACCGCAAGACGACGATATCCAATTATTTTGATATTGGATGGCGGCAATTAACCACCCAATACAGCCGGGATCTCAACAATGGAACTCCGTTTGCATCCGGAACTTTTCGTTTGCTCGAATCCTCAGCGCTGGAGGACAAGATCAGGCCTGTAGAAGGGCTGTTGGTTGATACAATCAATGGAATGATTGGTTTCAGAAACCACACATTACCGACTGGGCATGGCAGGGGCGTCACCTGGTCCGAAGACCTCTTGTTTCTTGAACCCGATGTCGAGTGCGTCGACACGAATACGACGCTTGATTTTACTGTCTCTGTGGGAGACATAGGAGCCTCAACAGCCTCTATGCAATTGAGAAAGATTGTCATCACTGACCGCGGTGGATTTGTCAACATAAACAAGACGGACCCCAGCGGAGACCAACGAAATGGTATCAACAAGCCGGATCTTCGAATGCGCGCGTACCAATCAGCGTGGTATATCAACAGAGCCACCATGCTCTTTATGAATATCACGGATCCGACATCGACAAGCAATCAGACTCGGCTTTTTTCGCGGCTCGACTCCAAAATAAATAAAACATTTGCAGTACACGCAGATGATGAATTCGAAACAAATTATAGATCCCTTGGTTTGATTGAGACTTTCAGCGACTTGATAATAGATACATCAATAGCAAACGATGGCGAACAGCTGTACTCTAACCCATACGGAATAGAGTCAACGGATTTCGATATCGGGAGTACGTTGTCCAGATCCGCCATCTTTCAGCGCTAACCGTCGTTTAAAAGAGAACTTATGCATCGGAACTGCCGGCGATGCAGCCATCAGGTTGAATAATACCTATGTTGGATGCAACATTATTCGAGGAATTCCCAAGCGGCTTGACAACGGCCCCGAAGCAATCTTTGAAGATGGCAGCCAATGGTCGTCACGCTTGTACACATGCGCTTCGGCTATCAAAGCAACCATAAAAACCGTCACCTTCTTTCACAACGGCACCGATCAAAACCTAGAAAACTTGGTGGTGCAGAGAATTGAGGATAAAAGGTACGAAAGCGAGGATGAAATGCCTCTCTGGGGGGTTGAGAATTGGTTTTACAATCTTGAGGAGCTAAACCCCATCTGGGGCATCCTGGATCCTGCCTACAAGGGCTTTCAAAATGTCTCAACCATCCAGGCGCCATCTCTGTACATGGTTGGATCCGGTAGCGGGACCGGGACCCTGAACATTGATATCCCTCTTATGAACCTCCCAGGCTCCATCGTTCCCATCAGTGCCATGCAGACCGTGACAAGATTCGAAACAGCAATGGATCAAACCGCAGTGCCGATGGATTTCACGGCCGAGAACAGCCTGAGTTTGTGGCTAAAGTGGGGAAAGCTGTCTGAGTCTGCAGGTACCGCCTCATCCATCATCAAATTATTATGGGCTGATATCGCTTCTTCAGCCCTAGTTGGCACAAAGGGTGTTCTTGGAACTGGGAATGACAACCCGGAGGATGCGGCAGCCATCGAAGTGCTCTTGACGGTGCACAAGGTGAAATACCACTGGGAATTTTCCGTCCCTGCTTTCCTGGTGCTTTTTTGCATGCTCCTGACGTTGATCCTTGCAATCATATCAGTAGCCACGCGTCGATCTGGCCTTCAGGTTATGGCCCAGAGGCTCAGGCAAGTTGCTGTTGGTCGCGTCTTGACCACTGTTTTCCACCCTGAGTCGAGCGACTTGACAATGTCGGCAACGGCCTGGAGCAGGAATAACGCGCAGACGCAGGTGGAGATGGTGGACGGGTATCCAAAGAAGGGAATGAATGACCATGCGTCCACTGACGATCTTCCGTCGTCATCGCCAGAAACCGAGACACTGGGTGTGCAATCGGCAGAGTATCACCCGCTGAAACCTAATGGCCAGGAGCTCCACAATGCACCAACACAGAGGGTTGATAGAGCGCTGAGTGTCTCGCCAGTGACAGTGACACCGGCTTGAGTATGATATTAGATATGATATTTTTACTGTTGTTACATTTAGATGAGACCCTTTTCTGAAAAATACATATTAATATCAAGTGCTTCTTTGAATGGCTTTTTTTATGGGCCAGCGTTGATGGGACAATGAACCCGGACACTGATCGTTCTTAAAGATTGCTGGTTCGTAAGTAGAGCAAATACCGATGAGATAAAGGTGCCTCAACGAAAGCAGGCTGCGCTTCCTCCAGCTTGTCTGCTTAATCTCGTCATGATAGTCATCGCCATCGTGTGCAGAGGCTCTCGATACGACGGCACCATGGTTTGCGCCGAAAGATTGAGGGCCTAGGAATTATTCATCAAAACAAATAAACGAGGTTACGTGGGTTGCATTTGAGCTACAAGCCAAGACCACCTTGGCTGATGCATGCAGGCTGACTGCAGCATGGAGATGAGCTGAAAGTTCGGCGGTTTCCGATTTGGGTCACTGGGGTGGCCCGAAAATTGAAGGCTTGGGGGCCAGTCACACAGATGAGATCTTATCCTTAGCTACTATTCCTCTCGATGATGCCAAGAGTCCAGATATCAGATCACAAAAAGTAAGAGCGTTGCCGATCGGAAATCCCGCATCACCACGACCTCCGTTAAGAAAAGTCCAATTCAATTTCAGAATACTACAAAGAACCAACCATTTACCAAACGGAATATAGGCTGGAATTATATTAAGTATTGGCACAGTGTAACTTCACTCTTCCGAGGGATCGTTCGAAAGAGGGATCTTATGCGATTTATGATACGTGTTTTAATCCAGCTATTGTGGGGCATCGTTTTATTTTTTCGCTTTTCTGCAGCTCGAGCAGAACCCCCAACGGTGACTACCTTCATTACGCAAATTTGTATGTTAGCTCTAGTTGCTGTTGTGTTTGGTGTGTGGTTGATCTTCGCCTTCAACCCTCATTGTATTTCAACATTTAGGCTGCAAATGTCTTTTTTTTCTTCAATTCAAAGGTATGAAGAATTGCATTCAGAGACTAGCGGGACTTCGGACATCATAATTTATCCAGTATTCCACGGTCGATTCCGGACGAATTTACTCTAATTGGCTCAAATAATCATGCCTGGAGGATTAACTCGCTGCTTCGAGTGTACAGTCGCGAGCTTGTTTCATCGCTTCATGCTTAGCTTCTCCAACTCTAGCATGCTCATTGAACACCTCGCTCTTAGTGCCGATTACGAGTGAAAGTGCAATTTTGATCAAAAAGAGTTCTAAATCCGATCCGATTGCCGCTTTGTAATCCGATTTGTGGCAGGCCGCTCCGCTTTTTAAGCTCTAGGCACCGTCGAAGTAAACCTACTTTACTGGGCATGACGAATAAAATATTTATATGGTTTTATATAAAAGCGCTGATAGATGTAGTTTTATTCTACACAGTCACAAATAATCTCGTGTTTAAAATTCCTGTAGTAAACTGAACCCATTTAACGTTTTTTCGCCATGTCCTCCGCAATCCCAAGACCCCCATACGACGCTGAAATCGAATCTTTAATGCCCTCTATTCCTGAGGCTATGTTTCCCAAGACAAAAGATGACATCCAAGCTCAGCGTTACTTCTTTGAGGATATGACGGAACCGATCCGAGAGACAGTTCTATCCGACCCGTCCATTGTTGAGGTCGAACGGACCATCCCGGGACCTCGGGGCAATATTAGACTGTCGATAATCTCCCCGAAGGATCCGGACTCACAGCACGGACTTCCTCGGCCCGCTATTCTCCATGTGCATGGAGGTGGTCTAACCGCCGGAACCCGATTCTCTGGTATTGAGATGATAGCGGAATGGGTCAAAGAGCTCGGTGCCGTCGCAGTTCTCGTCGAGTATCGGCAGCCGCCCGAAAACCCATTCCCTGCACCTCTAGAGGACTGCTACGCAAGTCTCGTCTGGATGGTAGAGCATGCGGATGATTTGGGCATAGACCTCGACCGAGTGTTGGTAGAAGGCCAGTCAGCAGGTGGTGGACTTGCCGCGGCAGTTGCTCTGATGGCGAGGGACAAAGGCGGCCCCAAGTTGTGCGGGCAGCTTTTAGGCATCCCCATGCTGGATGACCGGAACACTACCATTTCTAGTCAGCAATTTGTCACTGGGGGGACCTGGAATAGTCTCGCAAATATGTTTTCATGGTATTGCCATATTGGCCAAGATATAGGCAAGGCTGACCTCTCCTACTTGGCCGCCCCGGCAAGAACAACAGACTTGTCAGGCCTTCCTCAAGCATATATTGATGTCAGCTCTACTGAGCCTTTCAGGGATGAGGCCGTTGCTTATGCATCCACACTTTGGGCCTGTGGTGTCCAGGCTGAGCTGCATGTCTGGCCGGGTGGCCCACATGGCTTTGATACATTTACTCCAACGGCCGCTCTGTCCAGACAGTCGGTCCATGCAAGATCAGGCTGGGTGAGGAGGACATTGAAAGGTAGTCAGCAATAATTACCACACAACACCAAACGGGGCTGGTTCGTTTGACCAAGACAGGGCGGGTTCACTTCAGATAATTAAATTGAGGAGCCAATATCCAATTCGCATCAATAGAAGCTATCGTCTAACCAAGCTCTCATTCCATGCCTTCCAATACTGATTATTCCACGTCGGCGTACACTTCACCAGTTCAGGCGGCTGAAGAGCCCACTCGAACTTGCCGCTGGCAGCATTATGCTTTGCCACATTGTCCGACACGAAGCCTTTGGCCTTCTTGATTTGCTCCCCTCTCTCCACTGAATATTCCAAGTTGATACTCGGTATCGCTGCAATTTTCCCCAGCCCGTGAGCCCACAAGTCCTTACAAAACAGCTGAGGTTCGCCCTGTTCGCACTCTCCCCTTCCCTTGTTCGCTCTCCGAAATCGTAAACCCTCGTCCACAATGGTGCTGGCACCAAAGGCAACAGCACCGTTCCAGCATGAAAAAACCTGAAATGGTAGCGTTGCATAAAACCGTGCCTGGGTATCCGGCGCATTCCAAAACAGATTCCATGCCGAGTTCCAGTTTCCATCCGGCGGGATCTCGAAGAATGAGTCTCCGTTGATGCCTCGCGCTACCCAAACGTCGTAAAAAGTGGGATCTGGGCCGACATACGTCCAATCCATGGCGCAAGTCATGCTGGCTCCGAGGTTGTTTCGCTGGTGGAGAAGTTCGAGAATATCTTCGGGGCATATGGCCACGTCGTTGAGGAAGAGAACAGCCGTCGTATTTGTGGCCTGGTCTGAGTGATCAATCAACGGCTGGAGGGCGAGGTTCCGAAGATCGGCTAGTTTCTGAATCCGATCGCCTTTTGATGGGTCGATTCGTGACGTTTGTAGAAAATATCTTGCTCCAAGCTCCTCGACGTGTTGCTTTAAATTGTTGAGGATGTCATAGGTGCCATCTGGGGAATTCCCCTCGACAATGGAGAGAGCACATCGATCCGGACCAAGGAATTGCATCACCTCGAAAATACTGCCCATGAGTGTCGGGAGCAGTGACAAGCAGTGCCGGAGATCAAGGGCAAAGAAGTACTCGATTGAGAGAGCATTATCATTTGGCTTAAGACCAGTATATCGCGTAGAGTTCAACGTTGGACATGCCAAGCGCGACAGATTGCGCATCTGAACGTCAAGGATGGCTTCGACGTAGGAGGAAATGTTAGCTGCAGGCAGAATGATGCCTAGAGAGAATTAGCCTTCGCTTGATTGACTAGGTGAGCTCAAAGGATCATAGGTACCATCCTTGATGTTGGTGTCGTTATCTGCTGCATCAATCAAATTGGTGAGATTGACGCCCACGTTGATGCCGGTCTTATTGCTTATTGGATGCTCAGTTAATACTGCGGGGATAGCCAGATGGGCAAGCTGGTCGCTCCCTAGATACAAGCTGATTGCCAGTAACGAAAAAAGCGCAACGGGCGCAATCAGCAGCCACAGACGTTGCTGCATGGTGCGGTGAGCATTTGGGTAAACTGGTGAGAAAAGATGAAAAATGGAAGGGGACTCAGGGCAGCCGGAACGGAGATTGCGACGACGTTGTTGTCTTGTTGGCTGTACTGCATTCAAACGCCCCCCTCACGTTCTCTCATGACTATTGGTCGCCTGGAATCAAGGCGGAGTCTTCAATGGGGCAGCGTCCAAGGTTGGATGTTGCCGCCTCCAATCAGCAGGGTTGCGGACTTGACCCTGGCCTTGGCGACATGTCCAAAGTTACGCCACCAACAGCCAGAACCCATCATTCAGCAAATGCTTGTTCCGTTGCCTCAGGTGTTCCACAGACATTTTGGATGGTCCAAATTCGACATGATTATAGGGGTCAGCACACGGCGGGACCACTCGTCATCAATAGCCCCGATTATCCTCACTCCATATCGCCATCAGTAAGCTGCCATCACAACAACCACGTCCGGGCCGATCCACCATGCCACTGCCAATTGCCTTATTTCTTTTGGTTAATCAGTGCTATGCTGTTGTACCTTGGGTGACGGTTACGCCGTCGGGCCTTCCCAGCAACCGCACGCAGTTCAACAAGAGAGCTACCATTTCCACTGAGTTGTCAACATGCGGCTATCTCAACGGCGACTCAAAAAAGTCAAGAACCGCAGATTCAGGATATAACTGCCGGGTAGATACCCAGTATGCCCTTTGGGGCTTCTGCCCGACCACTGTCCTGACCGCTTCCGACTGTGGCTTGGCGGCAGCATGTGTTGACGACGGTAGTTGTTCAGAAGGCTGTGGCTTGACAGAAAGCACTAAGTTGACAACCTTCACATGGTATTTTGAGCCCTCAGACTTATTATGCGATATAAACTTACTCCTTAAAATAGCAAATCGAAATCCTTTTGTTCCACGGCGCTCCTAACCTTTGGTGTTGACCAGACTTATTCCTACATCGCGTGCGGCAATAAGGCAACAACAGACCATTACACGATATCGCCTACCGCCGATGCTACCACTACTTCGAGTACAACCTCTTCCAGCTCCAAGAAAACGAGCGACACCACGGTTCTATCAGAACCTTCATTGGAATCCAGTTCAAAAGTGTCAACAGTCGAGTCTAAAACATTGGCAGAAACTTCCAGTGCCACCCAGGAAGCAAGTTTCGATTCGGCAAGTCGCACTAATAATACCGGGCCGATTGTTGGAGGAGTCATCGGTGGCCTAGCATTGATATGCGGTACTATCGTGGCGGTCATCTACTTGTTGCGTAAAAACCGGCGAGAAAAGTCAAGCAATTCAAGTCAACCGAGCGCACAGGGGGATGAGCTGCTTGAGGATTTCCATAAAAGCTCTTGGCAGAATAGTGGTTGGGGGCCCCAAGAACTCCCTGCGAGCAGGCCAGCAGCAGCCAGGATTCAGCCTGCAGAGTTGGCTGGATGAATGTGAATAATGTAGAAAGAAATGGCGAAGTCTGGTGTGCAGAGCGAACATAGGAATAATTGATAGGTATTTTTGCTAATATGGCTGGCACACCACTACTTTGGCAAATATTGTGTACTCGCTTACGCTTTCGGGATTGGTTCTGATTACGGTAGTTGCTTTCGCTCGTATGTCGCTTTTTCAATACCAAGCCCCAAGTACTATGAAGATGCGGGAGCATTCGCATTCTGCGACCAAATTACATTGTCACAGCAGTGTGTAGAAGTTTTCTTGCGGTGTTGGTATTCTTCATCTGACAAGAAACTTAATCACCAAAACCCTCAGCACACGACTCCATAAGACCGCATTTTCAATTGTTGGGACCAGTACCGACTCTTAGCTCACCCAGCGACAACGCCACAATCCGCAACGCCACGACTCGAAATGAGGAGCTGGAAGAACGGGAAGATGCGACGCTCCATTGAGACAGGATTGTGCCTAATAAATATCCCCACCAAACAAAATAAAATAGTAATGAATTCCCAACCTTTTTCTAGCTTATGTCAAAGATATTATTCTTTCCATAAAGTAAATACCTATTCAAAATATTTGGCAAGAAGAGGGTGAGCGCCTGCATGCGCCTTTGCCGAGCGTGATTCAAAACCATGTTTTAGCCGCTTTTTTGGATGCTTGCGAGAATGTGCGGAATAGTTACTAGCAATCCACCCCAAATTTAATATCAGGGATAGTTCCAGCACACACGCCCACAAAGATGAAACCGGGAGGCGCAGTGGGCACTCCACTTGGGATTTAATACAAGCCCGTGAACGCCATCCACCCCAAGTGCCTCCGTGGCAAGGCCTCGTAATAATCAGTGGGCTCAAGAACACCCCCGCTTCATATTAGCGTCGCGAACGGACGTTATTTTGGAGGTCAAAGTTGAAGCCGCAAAGCTTGGGCCAACGGCAATTGGGATTTGGAGGGCTGACCGTTGTCGTTTTGCCGAGATTTGCACGCCTGAGCCTTCTGCCATTCATGCACAGACATTGTTTGGAGTCCGTGACAAGTCGGTCAAATAGGGCTGGCATGCCCCGTGCATATAGATGAATTAGGAGCTGCGACTTTGTTGCTATATTGAATGGAAAGCATGGACTGGGATTTTCTTGGTACCAAATCACGTTTCTGTCCCATTCCCATGACATTCAGGGCTGACATTATCACCGAAGGCAACTCTTCATTCTTCCACAGGGTGGCCATTGGACAAATTACCTCACGCAAGCCGGCCTCTAACCATCGTGGAGCACATTGGTGGCCATGCCCTCCGATGTAGATGGCGTCACTGTTCTGATACCTCCGCCCTTGGGCTACGAGGTCAACTTTGCCAATCCCACCCAACAGCACGCCATGATCTCGTACCTTTTGTTTGGCATCCTGTTTACCATTTCGACATTTTGCTTTGTCCAATACATATACGTCAAATTAAAACTTCTCCAGACATTCGACATTCATGCAGGTCTGCTCATCCTTCTTCCTATCTGATGGCGGAAACTGACCTCGTCAGCACTTTTGTCGCTGGGTTGGATATTTGGAGTAGCCGTCCAAATAGTGGTACTTTGTGAGTGCGCTTTCCACCTGCTCCCCGTATTTGATTGCTGGCACAATAAACTAAAGGCGTGTTGAAAGATGCATTTGCAGTCAAGGTCATCGGCGTTCATGCATGGGAGATGCCGCTCAAGAAGCTTCAACTCGGCGCTTACGTGAGTGTTCCCCGACAGGTAGGCACTGGCACGGGCACTAAACATCAACACAGTTCATGCTCGTGATACCGATCCTTACCACCATCAGCACCGGGCTTTGCAAGACTGCGCTGGCACTCTTCTACTACAGTCTGTCTCCGAAGCGCTGGTGGCAATACACCAGCTACGCGAGCATCTTTATAGAGGTAGGCCACTGTCTCGCCATTCTCATCGCCACCCTCTGCGGCTGCCGGCCGTTTGTGCGAAATTGGGACCTGACGGTTCCTGGTGTTTGCATCGACCGCCCAGCGCTATATGTAGCGTCAGGCGCGCTCAGCACTTTCTCTGACGTGATCTTACTCATCATGCCCATTCCGATGATTTTGGGGCTGCGGATGCCGACTCGGCAGAAGATTGGCCTGGCCATCTTTTTCGCCATCGGTTCTCTGTGAGTGCATCGCCATCGCTTCCAACCTTCTCTGACCCTGTCCACAGCACTCTCGTCACGGCCATCCTGCGAGTCATTTTTCTTCTTCCTTTCTTTGGAACGCGAGATATCACATGGATAGTGTCCAGCACGTCCATTGTCATGTACGAAAACCGGCCAGTTCCTCCCAGCCTGACCTAACCTGAGCAGAATCGTCGAGGCCAATCTCAACATTGTTTGTGCGACACTCGTGACTCTTGGGACATTTTTTGTACACATTTTACCTCGTGCAATCGTGGAGGGAAACCCAGACCAGGAGCACGGAATCGGCAGGGTTCGATTCCAATGGAGCTCTTTCGCGACTATCGGCCAGATGGGGAAACAGAAGAAGCGGGACGAATTCGGCATGACGCTTGAGAGCACGGTGGGCCTGGACAAAATTTTTGAGATGGATATGATGAATCAAGAAGACAACATCCAAAGCAGAGAGGCGGTCTCTCTCAAAATCTATGGATACAAACCGGGTTTTCCTACACCCCATTCGTTGACGGTATCTGGTGATTCCCTACCTGTCAATCCGACCTGGGATCAACGCCCCGATGATGACAAGGAGTCAGAGCGTGCCATTTTTCACCCCGAGGACTCGACTCCCTCACTTGCTAGGATAAAGCCACACCCAAGTCAAGTTGTATTGCCTAAATGATGGTAATGGTGCCAGATGGTCACATTTCATTCTGGGAGTTATCTATTGAAACTATTTGTCAACTGCTCTGGGCTATAAGCCTACTGCTAAGTATTAAACGTGACCTAAACTTTTTAACCAAAAATGAATGAGGAATGATGGTGCCCCCTGTTGTGCTGAAAAATGCCTTGTTCTCATGGCTCGGCCGAGCCAGATAAGGTGGCTGCTTATCAACACCCAATCAAATAGCCGCTATAATCCATCATTTATTGAGTCAGCAGGAATGTTTCACAAAGATTTAGTCGCTAAAGCAACCTCCCCTCAAAAGCTCGATTACTGGCTGCATCTGCGTGCTCACCGAGAAAATGGCCACCAAGTATACCGATCGTGTGATCCCAAAGGTTGGTTCTCGATGCTGTGTGAAAGAGGCCTACTAATTCGCCAGTCAGATCTCCCTGGCCGACTTTGAGACTCGCATTGATGACATCACTGAGCAGCTTTGCACTGCTGCCGAAAACGTCGGCTTCTTTTCCATAGTCGACCATGGCATCTCCTCGGACCAAGTTGATACCATGTTTGCCACGTCGGAAGCCTTCTTCGCCCTTCCCGAAGGTGCGAAAAAGACGGTCCCTTGGAACCCCAGAAATGTTGGCTACGAGTGCCGGTCGCAGATTCGACCATCAACCGGGGCGCCAGACCAGAAGGAATCATATCAACTACAATTTGGGGAAAACATGGACAACCTGTGGATCTCTGATGACTATGTCCCGGGCTTCAAAAGCAACTCACTTGAATTCATGCATGCCCTTCAGTCGGTTTCTGAAAAGATGATGATGTGCTTCGCAAGGGGACTGGGATTCCCGGATGACTTCTTCATCAAAGCCCACGACGCCTCCAGGCCCGACTGCCAGACGGTGCTTCGCCTCTTGCATTACTTCGAGACGCCCAAAACAAACGACGGAAAGGTGTATCACCGAGCTGGACCCCACGCAGACTGGGACCTACTGACCCTGCTCTTTCAGCGAGGCGAACAAAGCGGGTTGGAAATATGCCCTGGCAGGGAAGCCGTCACAGACTTCGCGACGGGCGATGCCTGGACCAAAGTTGTGTTTGAGCCCGGGGCCATCATTTGCAACATTGGCGACCTTCTAATGAGCTGGTCTGATGACCGCTTCAAGAGCACTTTTCATAGAGTCAAGGCGCCCGAGGAGGATGGAGATTACTACGGAGAGAGATACAGCATTGCTTTTTTCAATCAGCCTTGCAAGGATACAATCATTCAGGGGCCAAAAAAGAAGTATCCTTTGGTAACAGGAGAACAGTTTACGGCAAATGCCATGGAGCTGCACTTTAAAGCGCTGAAGAAGACGCTGGAAATGAATAAAGTCTAAATATGAGAATCGAAACATTTTATGATGTAATTGATGCTTCAACGGGGCGTTTACCTTTAGGCCAATCATTTATGCTACATATTCCGAATAATACATGCCACGTAAATGGTTTTCAAAAGTTGCTTCTGTCTTGCTATGGCCCGGCTTGCGACCTTGGAAGTGGATGGAAGACAACGGTCTGCCGAGTAGACTTTGCCCCAATTGCCACTTGGCCTGTTATCAAGATTGCCAAACTGGATTTAAGTAGCATGAATTGGCCTGCATCACAACATTTCCGCCTCGGACCGAGGTGAAGTTGCGACAGAAACGAAGCTGTATGTAGTTGGCAGCTATCTTCAAGATAAGATGTACGGCTTATCGTGCCTCGGCCGAGCGCCCGCTCATAGTGGGCCACGGGCGCTGCCGATGGTGTTGGACGCTCCACCATGTTCCTACTTGAGTATCGAGATGCGGCCGAATACTTATCATCAGCGTGTCCTATTGAAGCGTGGAGTTAACCGTCTGGTGCATCTTAGCTTTCACTATGCCTTCTAAAATCGAGCCAGTTCAGCCTTCCTTCACCGTCAAGGCTCTTCCTGTGGAATCGGGAAAGAAGACAAATTTTGGCGCTATTGTAGATGGTCTGGATCTGGGCACTATTAGTGGTAAGTAGCTTCTTCGTGATCGGGAATTCACCAACTAATTCCATCAAGATGCCGACGTAGAAGCGCTCAAAGAAACCATCTGGAAAAATAAGGTCATCGTGGTCAAGGGACAAAAAGACCTGCTTCCCATCAAGCAATGGGAACTCGTCACTCGCTTTGATCCAGATGCCCCACAGGTTCATTCTCACGGAACCATAAAGTCTTTCAACAAGAACGGGGGCCTTTTATCGGTAATAGATTCTCATTCTCCAACATTGCCATTCTTGCTGATCACATCCGTTAGTCGAGCCGCGATGTCATCGGCATCCCAGGTGCTGAAAACGTCCGCCTCATTGGAAAGGGCTACCAGGGAGATGATCATTACGGCATCCTGAACAAGACAGTCAAGAAGCCCCTAAGCCACGACTGGCATTCCACGCCGCTCTCCAAAGAAGATTTTGACAACGGCCACACACGGTTCCAGAGATGGCACATTGATGCGCCGCTGTATGAGCGCGATCCTGCGTGGTTTACTACGCTTCGCTGTATCAAACGGCCAACGTCTCCCAATGTTACTGTGCACTGGGATGACGGCTCTGGCCAGACCATGGATGTCGAGCCGGGATTGACGGCGTTCTTCAGCAATGTCCAGACTTACAACCTCATGACGCCCGAGGAGAAAACCATGGCCGACCACAGCTGGGTCGAGTACGCACCTCATCCGTACCAGTGGATGGGCAGCTGTCGCGGGAACCCCAACGGCTTGGGAGTAGCCAGCCAAGGTCGCGAAAAGTCGCTTGAGGAACTGGGTGAGTGGAATCCCAGTTTCGTGAAGCGGTACCCAATGGCCTGGGTGAACCCGGTGACAGGAGAGAAGGCTTTCATGGTCCACGGCATCTGCGCCCGCAAGATCTTCCTACGCTCATCGCCGGATGAGGAACCAAGAGTCGTGGACGATGTGGCTGAGATCCGCAGTTGGCTCAAGACCATCCAAGAGCGCATCCTACGCCCGGAATATATTATGCTGCCCAAGGCGGAGGAGGGAGATGTCATCATGTGGGCGAACTGGCAATGCTTTCACACAGCGATTGACTATCCAGATTCGTATGGTCCGCGAACGATGCATCAGGCAAATATTGGAGCTTCCACTGCACCCGTTGGTCCCGTTCCGATTCCAGCCTCTGTTTAGTTTATCAAGTAGTGTTGTTAAGTTTGGTTGATTATAATCTACTGCATCACATCTGCTTCAGTCCCGTCGCCATGTACAAAATCGCCTTTGAAATGACGCGCAAGGTAGATTGCATAGTATTGTGACAAGAAGGATTTAAACATTCATCTTAACCCGTAGTGAACTTTTTTTTTAATAAAAAAAATCAAGAGGGAATATCCGCCAGATGGTCCTGAGGTGCGTGTTCACTGATCGATGCATGAATATGATCACATTAAAATTACAGAGCTCATTCACAAGTAAGACCAAAACGGATAGACATTTCAGATCTCTGAATATTCTTAGATTAAAATATCCAAATGTTTTAACTACTTTGTCTTATTCTCCCACCATAAAATCTAACCCGACGCCATCCAACAAACAGCCTCAACCGGACGGATGGTCGCTGGCAGCGATATTACATTGATGCATGATTCTTGGCCCGTATGATTTGGGAAATTCAGTCTGGAAATTGTCAATTAAATAGTTTTAGGTTTAGAGGAATTCTTACTATTGTGTGCCACAACGCTCTGTTATACCACAGAATGACATCTTGTTCTTCGTGATGATGAGCGTAGATATTTTCAGGCTCTAACACAGGCCTCATAATTCTGCACCGCGTTAGCAAGCATCCCAAATATTATTCCGAAGCACCGAAAACCCACTTGTGCATGAACTGTCGAACCTCCCCAAGATCATCGATCACCCTCTCCTCGCCATCAGACGCATCCTTCAGGTATAGCTTCACAGCCCCCTGGCCGTGCACCTGCAATGACTTTTCCCCTGTGACTGGGTTGGTCCAGACCATTGGGTAAATGCAAACATGTTCGCGATCCCATGGAGGCAATTGATCGAGTGGCTTTTCCAAGCCCTCGGTCTCAATTAGATGACCGAGTCGCGAGCTGTGTGCAGTGGACATCCAGACAAAGGCGTGCGGTGCATACTCGATACGGCTGTTCAGGACAATATTCCTCGTCTCGACATCAAGAAGCTCCAACGCGCGAGAGCCTGCCACCATGGCTGTTGAGCCCGGAGCCACAGCCATTTCGGTTCCCGTGCCGTCGTCCCAGCGGATCGTCACATCAGGGCCCTTGGGCGTGCGAACAGCCAAGAGGCAGCCGACTCTAGGAGGTGGAATCTTGTACAGCGCTCCATCGAAGTGCCATTGGTAGAAGCGTCCCACTCCCTTTTCGCGATCTTCGGGAGCGACATGCGGGGGTAGGTGAAATTCCTCGTGATCAATGCCCTGTATCTCGAAACCTGGCGGAAACGAGTAGTGGTCATCTGGTACAGCGCCGCGGCCGAGAATGTGTACTTGTGGTTGTACAGGAATAGCGGGACGCTTGGGGATGCCGTAGATATTGACACCGTTGTGGGTGGTGAGCAGAGGATCAGCTCCATGAGCGAACCCGCCCGTCTTTTCTTCTGGGTCAAAGCTGCACCAAGTCAGTAATTCATCCTATTGTGCTCAAAAAGTTTGCCTACCTTGCTGTGAGTTTGTACTGCTGCTCAGGCTTCAGCATCTCAGGCTGCTCTTTGAACACTAGCAACTTGTGTCTGTGCAGGGCATCGTGGACAAAGGCAAAGTCGGCATCGGTGAGATTGTTTAGGTCTATTCCATAGACTTCGGCTCCAAAATCTGCCTTTTTATCAGGGCCATGCTCAATCAGTTTCAATTTGCCATTTGTCGAGGAGGCGTGAGGAAGTGTGAAAGCAGTCTTGGGAGCTGTGAGGTGCAGACCTCCAGCCTCCTCCGTGACGACTGCTGTGATGACCATGATGACTGTGACAAACCTGGATGCTTCTCTTCAATTTCACAAATACATTATATAAAATTGATTACATGTTGACTGGTGTACAAACTTGGTCACTTTGCCAGCACCTCGGCCGAGGCCAGTTTCGATAAGCACCTCGGCCGAGCCAATCGGCTCCACAAGCTGCAATCCACGTATAACTGTTCCGAAGGTACGGATTCGATCAATGAGGGAAAATACGGCTGCTAAACCAAACGCAATGACTTCCAACTTCATCCAGACCAGCTCCGGAAAAAGGCTGCACTACTCGCAAGCCGGTGCATCCAGCGGACCATTAATCATTTGCCTGCATGGTCTTGGGGGCTCCGCTGACACGTTCAAACCCTTGCTGCCCAAACTACCGTCGAACTACAAGATTATACTGCTCGACTTCCCTGGCTTTGGGAAGAGCCCTCCGCCAGCTCAACCCCCAACAGTGCCCAGTTATGTCTCCGACTTACACGATGTCGTCACATCTTTGGAAGCAGGTTCTGGAGACGAAGAGGGAATTCAAAAGGTAACGAAAGCTCACCACCATGCATGACCTCGGCTAACCTGATAGGTTATCCTCGTTGGGCACTCCCTTGGAACAGCAATCGCCCTGCACTTTGCTGCTCAATACCCCACCATCACCGCCGGCCTCGTTCTCATTGGCGCAGCGCGATCGGCCTCACATATTCCTGCCGTGCGGCAGAGAATGACGGACATGGCAGCCAACACGCGCAAGATGGGGGCTACATGGGCTGCGGAACTTGCTTCCAAAAGTAACTTTTCCCAAAATCCCGAGCACAATATTAAGGAAAGCCTCAGAAAAGAGGTGTACGATGCCGTGGCTGCATCAGATGTGGAGAGCTATGCCTTGACTTGCGAGATGATGGTGGATGAGTCGCACAAGGATCCGGATTATAGTGGCATCAAATGCCCGACGCTCTTGGTTGCCGGTGAATATGATGTTATAAGCCCCGTAGAGAGATCTCAAGGCCTTGTCGAGCTTATTGGTTCTGATGCCTACATGGAGATTGTGAAAACTGGCCACCAACCAATTCTAGAGGAACCGGAAGCAGTGGCAAAATCAATTGTAACTTTACTAGATAAAATTTAATATGCTTAGGGATAGAAGTCCTGACTAGCCAAGTAAAAAAGGTTCTCAATGCTTCCTTCGTCAAATGGCCCCGCGTCGAAGAAGCAATCAGCAAATGTGGAATTCGCAGCACTTTGCGCCCGAGATTGCTGGGCTGGACTCTTTTGATCCTCGCAAAAAGTTTTGACGAATTCTGGCACGTTAAATAGCTTGCTTCTCTTACCGAGCCGTGGATCAATTTGAGCTATGTCGGTCTCAGGTGGCCGTTTTCGACCCGTGCGAGAAAGTGATGCTTCTCCCAAAAGGGCTCTGAGAAGCCGAACACCTCGAAGAGCAATGGTACTGTTCCTGCAATTATCGAGTATCCCAATCGTGTCGTGAACCAGTTGCAGGTGACTAGCATTTTCAGGATCATTCGGTTCTGAGTGGAGCAGATCCAACATCAGAATGATGGATGCCGCAACAGCAAAGGCCTGATAGATCCAGAGCACCGGACCATCCTCCTCAGCCACACACTTGTACTCCTTTATGATGGTCTTTGACGCGGCCAGGCAGGTCTTTCTAGTGAATGCAAATGCAGGATTTGAGAAGCTCCTAGACAAAAAGGACCGGTGTATCATGATGATCTTGTGGGAGGATGAAATGGCAAGCGATCGCCGGGCCCACTGCACAAAGATGGGCCATTCCGGATCAAAGGGCCCACTGGAAAGGTACTTGGGACGACTTCCCGTCGCGATAGTTCTTAGTTGCTTATCCCACTTGAGAACCTGCTCGTATTTTGTGAACAGGGTGTTGCAGCATGTCAGTCCATCTTGCAGACGGGGCATGATGCTGGCTATGGAGCCGAGAAATCTGGTATATCCAACCACGGTGGGCACCGAATCCGGTAGCGATAGAAAATCCTCATCGTGACAATTCCGTGGCAGCTCAGACTTTGAGTAAGCGGGATTGATGAGGTAGGTATCGGAAAAGGGCAAACTGAACCAATCCTGGCAGCAGAGCTGATGCCAGGCCCGGCGCCCAGCTTCTTTTTCAACCTCGCCTCCCGGGACACTGTCGGTGAGTCTGTGGAGACCAAGGCTCTGTGCTATGCGAACAGACGCGGCGAGGTACGTAGACTGAAGATTGGAGAAGCCGAGCATGTGGGCCGACAGAGTCAGAGTGGCAATGGCCTGGATGGAAAGAATCGAGTGGTTGGATGCAAAATCAGCTCTGTTCAGGCAAGTGATGGAGGCCTGGAACCAACGCTTGGAAAGAGTCTCCCTCTCGGCGTCGTCAAAGCCCCATTTCTCCGCGGCCGAGGTGGACAAGCAGGTAATGCTTCCCGTAAGAACAGCAAACAGGAAAGCCACCCATTGAAGATTAACGCCAACATGTTCAATGGAGCCGTCGTATTTTTCGTAAAACTCGTGAAGCTGGCTCCTCAGAGACGAAGCGACATAGGAGCAATGATACCACAGCAGGTATTTCTCGTGCCACAAGACCAAATCCCATGTCCGACGGCAATCTGGGAGTAAGAGCTGAAGGAGCGACAACTGTGGTACGTGATCGAGGGATCCGAGATCTGCGGGGCCGAGGTCCGACTGGGGATTTGAAAGCGGAACATCTCCAACGGAAGAACTGTGCGCAGCCTCGGGCGAGACGGCGGGTGGCAGATCAGGATTTTTTCTCCGGCCCCAAGCCAGAAACTCAAGGATGGATGCAGCATCTTCGGCTACGGTATCGTATGGCGTTTGTTGCTTGTCGAGCCCAGGACGGTGGTTCGAGACTGTTTCGGGATACTGCTCGATCGGAGACGGCGACGGGCTCGGTCGATGGTCAATCTGGCTCTCGAGTTGAACAATGCGCCGGCGAAGCATCGATATTTCGTCCTCGTTGTGTTCTCGAATCAATGGTGACGAAGCAACCGAGTCCACGAGTGCCGCAGGCTCCGAAACCGCCACGACGACCGTGTTGTTGTGGGAATCGTGCAATGGGCCACACGATTCCTGCTCGCCTCTAAACCAAACGTTTGAGTTCTCAGCCACGAGCCCGAACCGCGGGGACCCGGAGAAGCCAGGGTGTTTTCACTCACCTTCGAAGACAATTGGAACATGGCACCGTTTTCGAGCACCGCACCTTGCGTCGCGTGCAAGATGCACAGGCGAGGCGGCTACGCGAAGTATTATTCATCGAGGCCACTGCGAATGATCAGCACCAAAGAGTTGAAGCTCGGGTTTCTTGCTCGGCAGCGGCGCTGGCTATCGGCGCATCCTTCTTATCGCCCAGCGGCGGGCTAATCTTTGCCGAAGCAGCCCAGCAAATGAATGCGTCTGCGATTACCGCAACCCTCGTGCATCGGTTATCAGGCGGGGTCTCCGCGAGTTATCTGAATCCTGCAACCCACCTTTTCCCCAGCTATCTCGCATGGGTGGAGAAGGAGACAGGGTCCAGAACAGGACGACGAACAGCCGAGATGGATATATTCAGCATTCGCCTTTCCAATGACGGCTCAACTACTGGTTCCGTTGTTGCAATTCTCCACCCCTGCAACTCATGGATCTCTCAACACTGCGCGGCCGCGCATCCGCCACCATTTCCGCTGGCGGCGCAAAAGCCAGGCTTCGGCTCACGGACGCCAGCAGCTGGAAGCTTCCCAAGCAGCACAGCAGCATTGCGCCTCCCGACGTGTGGACCAATGCAGACCAGGACCCGATCCCGCCCGAAAAGCAGACTTGGACAAGCGCCACCTTTGTCACGTACTGGTTCAGTGATCTCGTCACCATCAGCGGGTGGGAAGCGGCCAGTTCCATTCTGACAACAGGGCTTTCTGCCACGGATGCAATTCTCATCACGCTGGCCGCGGGTATCTGCAATGCTATCCCAACCGTCTTGAACGGCGCCATCGGAGCGGACCTGCACGTTCCGTTCCCAATTGCCGTTCGTGCCAGCTACGGATACTGGCTTAGCTACTTTTGTGTAGTCAGCCGTGCGGTGCTCGCCATGTTTTGGTTCGGGGTCCAAAGTGTCGGGGGCGGACAATGCGTTACGGCAGTAAGCACCTTGCTTGGTCTCTGGTGCGGACAGTAACTGACAGAACCCAGATGATTACCGCCATCTGGCCAAGCTATCAAAACATTGAAAATACTCTCCCAGAATCCATCGGCATCACCAGCCAGGGCATGGTTTCGTATCTCATCTATTGGCTTATACAGACGCCACTGCTTCTCATTCCAACCCACAGGCTACAGTATCTGTTCAACGCAAAGGCTTTCCTTGTTACGCCAATGGCTCTTGCCATGGTCATCTGGATTTCGGTAAAAGCCGGAGGTCAATCGTCCAACTTTTTCTACGCTCCTACAACCGTTTCCGGGTCGACCAGGGCATGGCTGTGGCTGTCCAACCTGGTATGTTTGTCGCGCTATTTCTAATCACACGCTTACAATCTCTAGACATCCGTAACTGGGGGATACACTACTCTGACGGTGAATATTCCTGATTTTTCGAGATTTAGTAAAAACGGAGGAGCAAATCTGTGGCAGCTGCCCGCCATTCCATTCTTTAAAGTCATTGTCGGCATATTTGGAATCGTTGCCGCAGGTGCTTCCAAGGAGCTGTACGGGGAGGCACTTTGGAATCCCATCGACATTGTAAACAAGTGGCAGGGCACTCCTGGAGGTCGTGCCGCAGCCTTTTTCTGCGGTTTCATCTGGCTTCTCGCTCAGATCAGCGTCAACATTAGCGCCAACGGAATATCATTTGCCAACGATGTCACAACTCTGGCGCCCAAATGGTTCAACATTCGGCGCGGCGTGATTCTCGTCTCCTTCATGGGCGGCTGGGCCTTGTGTCCGTGGATCATCATGGCGTCTGCTCAAGCATTCATGAGCTTCATGTCGGCCTACGCCATCTTTATGGCGCCCATCGCTGGCATTCTAACGACCGACTACTGGCTCATCAAGCGTCGCAAGTATGATGTGCCGGCTCTTTATGACCCCCGGGGCATATATCGCTTCGGTTGGGGCGGCAACTGGAGAGCCCTTGTCACCACCGCAGTCATCATCGTGCCTTTGCTCCCAGCTCTGGGACACAAAGTCACACCCAACAGCGTGCCAATCCCCATTGGGCTGCAGCATTTGTTTGACTTCAACTGGATCTATGGCTTTACAACGTCAATAGTGCTCTACTACACTCTCAACATTCTCTTTCCGCACTTGGAGACTCTGATTGCAGAGGTGGTTTATGGCGATCAGTTTTTTATTGAGGGCGTACCAAGCAACGGAAGCCTAGACGGGAATGACAAATCAAAAGCGGCTACAAGTCTAAAAGCCATAGTTTGAATAGTAATCACATAAATATTAACATTCTTGTTTTTCTGTATCACTCTATACGACTCTCTTTTCATCATGAATAGCACCAAATGAGTGACAAGGTCAACTACGTTGCCATACCCTAGACTCGCAAGACAACCTGGGACCGCTGCCAAGCTTTACGCATTGGTCATGTTGGCATTTGACACGTGTGGGGAAGTTTGAGCGCGACGCGTCCATCCTAGCAGCCACATCACTAGCGTCTCCATTCTCGCCTTAGTCCAGGACGAACACACGCCACCAAAGTCAAACATGGATCCCTGGACAATCAGACATGAGCGTAGAAGGCATCAATCATTACATTATCTAGTCTATATTCTCGAACCAGACCCTTCTCCATATCTCTGGATTCTCCCAAGGTCTCCGTTTAGTCCTTTTCCGCTCTGCTCGAGCGAGGATAGGGTTTCCACCTTCCATTCCACCACAGTTTCCTGCCGTATCGCCGTCAGGGGTATCTCGTCGTTGCTCAGATTGTCCGAGCTCTTGTTGTGGTTGTACGTCACTGTGACGTTGACCCCGCTGTGTGTTTTTGTCCGACCTAGCCCGAGCTCGCCATCGTCGCTTCCGTCCCTGCTGCTGAGATCTCTCATCCACCCTCGGGAGTGGGAGCGGCTGTGCGGCGTGCCCCCGGTGCCCCCGATGGTCTGGATGTTTTTCGAGTTTCCGCCGGAATGCCCGGTGCTGCGCTGTACTGATGATGGGTAAAGCGAGGTGAAGACAAGCCGGACCAGCGGGCCAAGCGTTGGCAGGCACGCGGACACGATACCGCTGCTGACCTCAATCACGTTCCAAGCAATTGGCCTCGCAAGAGTATCTGGCACATGTTAGTTTTTGGGTTCTGAGCTCCTTTGTCAACGGCAACTTACAGGGAATATCGGAGGTCCGGTACTCCAGATACACAGCGAATCGGTAGCAGCTGGTGAATACGACATATGAGCCGAGGAGGAAGATGCCCATGATGAAGATTCGCTGTGTCAGGTTTGTCTTCAGCTGCCAGACGTGCTTGACTGGCAGAGCGAGAATCGCAATGTCGCACATGATGACGGGCACCGATACGCAGAGCTGCGTTAGGAACAAGTCGATGCAAGTTCCTTGGACCCACGGGTGCCACGTCTTTTCTCGAGGTGTGCATTGGAATGTGGCAGCCAGGATGGCGGCAACCATCCAGGCCATCGACAGTCCACCGCAAACGTAGCCGCCAAGACGGATGGTTCGTAGAGGAAAGATGCGGTGGTACAAGAAAAGCAGAGAGATCTTGTAGAAGTTGACAGAGCTCACGTAGATGATTTCTGCTCCCACAAGGGTCTTGTTCAAGACTATGAGCTGGTCCAGTGACAGAGCACCCGAGTGCAAGCCCACTCCTTGGTTAATTACTAAACAGCGTAAGCTAAGTGCAGGCTAAACGGGGTAGGGTCACTTACAAACAATGTTGAAGACAAAGTTTCCATACAGAAGTAGAAGCGAGAACACAATGAGCCAGTCGTCGGTCCCGATGTAGGTACCCTGGCGTTTCCGGGCTAGAAACCGCATGCCGACGAAGGCTGTGCCAATGACGGTGAAGATGATGCTGAGGTTTCTCGACGATGCCCGCAGATCCTGTGACAAGTCCTGCTTCGCGGCGTCCTCCCTCAACTGCTCAACGTAGGCAGCCTTGGCGGCCGCCTCATTGAACGCTCTCGAAAGTATGGTCGGCATCCCCTCCTCCCGCCTGCAAGGACCTTGAAAAAATTGTTCAAGGAAGAAGGCAAGCGAACAAAAGCACTGGCGAGATCGAAACGGAACAGACAGGGGAATAACCGCCACTGTTTATACACCCGCACATCTCATCGAGCAACATGTCTGAGCGCCGGGTCGGCAAGCTGCTAGCTGCTAGCTGCTCAGTCGAAGCGCAAACTGCCGGATCCAAGCATGCGGTCAAGGATGAGCGGGCAAAACTGGACCATCCTAGCCTCCGGCCGGTTGGTAAGCTTTCGCTACCTTACCGGTTTTGTCAGTAATTGAAACAGCCACTCCGGCGGAGAGTAGCCGCCTCCAAATACAGCCGGTACCACGCCTGTTGGAAAGGGGGCACGCCGCTGCGGAGGCTAGGCCGACTCAATAGGCGCCGGATCGTCTTTAGCTTCCGATCCGTTGTCGCAGGTTGTCGATGGATGACCTCCCCGCGCGCATCTGACCCCGGGTCCGCAGCGCGCGGAGATGTCGCTCTGCCACCCGGAACTATCAAGATCGTCGGTGGTGGGTGGTATTCCAGATACAAGGGGCTCGGAGCTCTGGCCATGTTGCCGAGCGGACGAAGGTGTGATGCATGCAGCCAGACATTGTCAATTGGAAAGTTTCAACGGTTAGTGCCAGCGTAAATTGCCAGCTTAACTGCCAGCTTAACTGCCAGACGAACTGCCAGGTTAAGAGATGCCTCGACGCCCGCAACTTGACGCTTCCTAATATAACTCAGCGCGCGGCTTGTCGATGGTCCCCAGATCGTTGACGAGAGGAGACTAAACGGCCTCTGTATATTA
Organism: Calonectria crousiana; assembly: GCA_013406985.1. Classification (NCBI taxonomy): domain Eukaryota; kingdom Fungi; phylum Ascomycota; class Sordariomycetes; order Hypocreales; family Nectriaceae; genus Calonectria; species Calonectria crousiana. Next base: position 162,473 of record VTGD01000004.1, on the reverse strand, counting down.
TTGCACAGGGCTGCACTAAAACTTGGTCTCGATGGACTTGGGCGCCACTCGCCACTAGACCGTGCGGTCGGGACTTGGGGCGAGTCATTCAGGGACCGTCCAAATGCCGTTTTACCATCGACGATGGGGGCACCAAACAACTACTTAACGCAAGTCCAAGGGCGTCTTTTCCTTCGTGTCAATCTATCCTCGCCGTCTGTGCAACCAGTCCAGCGTCTTCGTTTCGTCGATCATTCCTGTCACCTTCACCTAGCTCCTGCATTGACTTTCAACGTCGTTTTGAGCCAAAATGTCTGACACTAAGCCCACAATTGGTACGATTACCACTCCTGGGCCATGGTTCGTCCCTGTAGCTAACAATTCCAAGTCATTGTTCCCGGTGCCTGGCAGAAACCAGTCGCCTGGGACTCTTTCCAGGCCAAGCTTAATGATGCCGGGTACCCGACAGAGTTCGTCGCTCTGAAGACGGTTGGCGGTACCGAGCTCCCTCTGGCAGGTCTGCCAGATGACATTGCCGAGGTCAAAGCTGTCTTGACCAGACTTTCCGCCGAGGGAAAGAAGGCGCTGCTTCTTTGTCACTCGGCCGGAGGCGTTGTGGGAAGCAACTCTGTCACTGGCTTCGACAACATCGAGGGCATCATTTACTTGTCAGCCTTCTTGATTCCCAAGGGCAAGAGCCTGCTGGATATGCTTGGCGGCCAGCCTTTGCCATGGATGGATGTTCAGGTTCGTCAAGTCCAATGCCGGACATTACTCATGCTGACCACGGATAGGGTGATCGTGTATCCGGAAACCCCGATATGCTGCCGGCTGTGGCATTCAACGACTTGGATGCAGACGGCCAAAGTAAGTGGGCCAAGGAGGTTTCACATACATCGGCTCTGTTGTTTGCAACACCCTCAGAGTATGAGCCCTGGGCCAATGGTGTCCCGTGCAAGTACATCTTTTGCGCGCAGGATAACGCTCTGCCGTATGAAATTCAGCAACAGATGGCTCTACAAATTCAGCCCGCACCCAACAACACGGCTACGTTGCAGTCGGGTCACTGCGCATTCTTGAGCAGACCTGACGAACTAATTGCTGCGATTCAATCAGTTCATTAAGCCGGAGGTGCACAAGTTATTATATTGTATTATATGTTGATCATGAAAATAATAATTTAAAGATGATTATCACACTTGATCTGATTGATATGGAACATAAAGCCCAAATTTAGTGCCTAGGTGGATTTTGGTGCCTTGTCTGCAATGGTGTACCATACATACTCTTTGCGTGTTTTAAGAAAAAACTTGGAAGAAACTTAGAGTAAATTGAGCCGAGATCACCCGCATACAGGAATCAGCTCTGAAACGTCACGTCCTGCTTGATGCGTACTCTGATCTAGACACACAACGACCCAACCCTCACGTCGTATTGAAGAAAATCACTATGTAGGACCAGTTTCTAAACATCTCAAAAATATCATGCCTCTGATTGATATCGTGTTTTACCCGACGTAAATGTCATGCGGAACTCACAGGTCCGGTCCCACCTTTTTCTGTGGAATCAGCTCCGTCACCTCATCGCGACTCGGCTTTCGGGTCTTGGCAAAGTCCGAGACATAAATACGATATTGACATGAAATTCCAAGCCTAATACGCGTTATGCATTGCCACAGATCGTGGCTGAGCGATGAGCTTAATCCGACACCCATGCCAAGACACGCTACAAAATAGAACACTACAACAGCAATGTTTGAGATGTATCCCACAGTCGGATTCTTCAGCAGCCACAACACCACGGCCACACGCCGCCTCACAATTGCTTCAGCATTCTGACTGTGGGGCGATTGGATGACGGCGGCAATCGCGGCGACATCAAACCCGGGTCCGCGGACGAACCGTACGATGCATCACATTTCGTGATGGCAATTAAGGCTGCATGCCGTCCACTTTATTCCGCGGCACTGCTCCGAAACCGCACGGCATCATCGGTTATTTCAATCTCGTCACATTCAACGCAGCCAATAGCCCCTCCCCTCGGCCGCATTCCACCAATTAGGCAATTGGGCACCTGGAAATTCGGATAAACAAGATAGAGTCACACGTCTCGTGGCCTCCCAACCCTGCCCAGTTGAGTAGGATTTGCAGACTCAAGATGACAAGGTGGTCGGCAGGGGTTTGCTCAGCAGGGTCGGGAATAACACATCGACTCGGTTTTTTGTCAGCGTCCGCCACCAGTCATGGCTGCTCGGCTCGGCCGGGAGTCTGACGGTGAAGGTCTATCTCATCATCTGACCAGATGAGAGATATAGTGGGCGTTGGAGTAATCCGCCTGATATGAAATGCTCCGATTCCTTGGCAGAAATTCCAATGTCTCTCAACTGTCGCTACCTGTGTGCAACATGGCTGCATCCACAACACTCCCCCTAGAATCCCTTCAAAGCCAGGTGGCTGTCAATGATAGCCCCCGGTCCAGCAATATCGCTGATGAAAAGGCTCACGCGATATCTTTCGCCAAGGATGCTCGCCAAAGGCAACAGGGCGTAGATCGCACTGTTTCGCCCAATCGATGGAAGACGTTTGCAAAGGCGTTCAAGCACATTCGCGACTTATCACCCAAGGAGGTGGATGATTTCATGGCTTCCTACGAAATCTACAATTTGGACTGGGCCAATGAGAGTGAGATGGTAGCGGCGTTTGGTCTCGGCTACCAGCAATGCGTGGGAGATTGCCTCCGGGCATACTATTCCGTTCTGAATCACTTGTGTAGTCTAGGGGCTGTGGAAAAGATGTACATCCCGCCCCTGATGGACAAGAAAGCATCCGTCTTGGACAACCAGCTACTCAATGAGGAGTCTATTGCCAGGGAAATTGGTTTGAGGCCCGGAATGAGAGTGCTGGATCTTGGATGCGGGCGCGGGAGGGTGGCTGCCCACATGGCCAGCTACTCAGGGGCTGAGATTGTCGGCCTCAATATCGATTCCAACCAGGTTGCCCAGGCACGCGAGTTTAACGCCCATCTTGGATTCAATAACCAATTCGTGGTACATGACCAGAACGACTTGCCGCTGCCGTTTGCCGATGAATCATTTGACGGGTTCTACGAGATCCAGGCCCTTAGCCTGTGCAAGGACCCATGTTTGCTGTTCAAGGAAATATACAGGATACTAAAACCGGAATCTAAATTCCTGCTTCTGGACTGGGTCAGTCTGCCGGCCTACAACCCGCAAGACGCAAAGCACGCTGCTCTCATGCGCCGTGTCAAGCCGCTGATTGGCGCCGTCGGCACCCCGACGCCCAACAGCTTTGAAAAGGCCTTGACAGACGCAGGATTTTCCATTTCCAAATCTGATAATCCCAGCATCGACGGGCTGCAAGCACCGCTTATTGATAAAGTTGACATTTATTTCCGCTCTCTGAGACGCGTCATCCACGGCCTCGTGAGACTGCGGGCGCTTCCCCGGCACTTTAACACTTTGTTTGATCGGCTGTGCCTGGATGGGCAGGCGTTTGTGGAGATGGACAATATGCGCTTGATCACGACCACGTATCGGATAGTTGCTGAGAAGCGGGCCGCTTGATGGTGGAAGGGTGGCGTTTGGGCTTGGCTACATGTGCACGCATATATTTTATCTTCAACTCACCGTCTCATATTTGACATCTAAATTTGGCTCCCTTGTCAAACGGCATGGATGTGTGATTTGCCTCGTGCGGGGCCTGCAGGCCATCATGAGCCCCACTGCCGTTTACGTGTCCTATAGTATGAAAATCCTTACGCGCATCCGTTCCAATCTGGATCTGTCCTTGGTTTTCCATCTTGGCATCTGCTGTTGCTCGAGAACTCTGTCAACTGGTTTTGACCAGCGTCTACATGTACGGGCTCCCTGAGCCTCGATTACAAGGCCGCAGAGGACATGAAAATGCTCAATGGCTGATTATTCCCATTTCTGAAAAGGCCTTGGCGAACAAATGCAATTGTTTCAATATTGATGCCATTTATAGACAAGAAACCTGACGTGCATCCCAAGTGCCGGCTCTTGTGGCCGATGTTGACAGCCAAGGCGGACTGCCATGCGTTCCTGGGTATCTATGACCAAGATTTTATACCAAGACTATGGTTAAGCGAGAAGCTTGTTTAAGGTTAGTGTGCGTCGCAGCTGCCACACCCACAGGAGATGAGAGATTACGTCACGGGTTTAATTTTCTTGTCGACGATTCTTTTTTATCCTGGCACCAGAATACTGTGTGTCCTTCTTAGGGCAGACCTAGCCGCTTTACGGTGAAGCAGGTAAGCTTCCCACCAAAGCGCAGGCGGCAATTGATCGGCATTGCATTGGATAACTGTGGCTGTCTTAGTCCAAAGGATGATGCAACCGAGACCGAGCTTCTTGGCTTGCCATCACTTTTGCCAAGTCGCCCAGACAAGCCACGTTGGTCAATCAAGGAGGTTTACGGCCGGTAACTCAGCCGCTCTGCCCCCGTTGTCATACTCCGATAGTTTGGTACAATTCCCCAAGGGCTCCACTGCTGAATGTGAAAGGGAGCACCAATTGAACCGGTCGCCATGTCTTGAATGATCTTTGCACATGTTCGCATGACTTGCAATTTGCTGACGCTACTTGTGCGGAATAATGGATCACGATTGACTGATTCACATAATAACCTTCAAACCTTTGGCCATTACCCTGCGTCACTGTCCACCTCTTAGCTAGAGACGACCTTGAGAAGTTCTTGGCAGTCATGCCATCAAGAACTGAAATAGGTGGAAAAGAAGGTCGGCATAGCCACCCCCGGCAGCCTTGGCGACTTGTCATGGACAATTTAGTTCCAGCGCACATTAGCGCAAATGATTGAAATTAAAGTCACACGACGCGACAGGAATTGAAAAGCCTATGAGAACGGCCCAGCATGTCGCTACTAGCACGGCGGCCCCCGGATCTCGGCTGCCACTCAGTCGGGATACGCAGTGAAGCCTTGGCACTTGCAGGGGCCGCAATTTATGCCACTTTGCGCACGAGCGTATAATACGAGATCACATGACAGGATGAGGCTTCCGGTCGGTTCGAGCCGAGAATTTAAACGCAAAGCCGCAGAGCAAACGGGTGCGTTCACATTAGCGTGCTTGGGCTTTACTCCATCTGGCAAGATTTGCAGCTGGTGAAGGCTCGCAATGTCCCGCGGCTATATGTGCGCCCTGGGTTGAGTGGGGAACTAAGCCCAAAATAAAATTTTGTCTGACAAACACCGTCGGGAGACTCCAGATTCATTAAAATGTAGAAATTTTCGGCGTCTGTCAGTCGTGATGGTGGGTCGGAAAAGTGACGATCTGTTGCTGGATAAAGCGAAGGGCTGGCCGGTCCATCCGGTATTCCGGTATTCTTGCTGCCCGCAGAAATTTCTGCTGGGATGAAGCATTTGGGATTCTAGTCTTTTGCCCAGCCAGGCTGTGCCATGTGGGATCTGTATGTTGCCTTGGCACCTGAAGACGTAGGTTAGGTTCGCTTCTGCCCGTGCTCAGCCCTCAATACTCCGCGCTTCTCCAAACAAGAACAACCTGTAGGGTTTAATTTGATGAAAAGGTTAATGATTCTTGGATGCATCGGCATCAGTTGTAGAGGGATTCCCTGTGGAACCGATGTGTAATACGTCTAAACTCTACGAGCCTCAGAGTATCGGGAGAATCAACTAGGCGCTGTGGGTAAAATTGGAATGTCAGATTTCATCGAATTCTTGGCTATCATTTTGATGTATATGAACCACACTTTTCCCATCAAGTTTGGTCGAGGAGACAGTTGATCACTATCATTCAAACACCCCCAACTCAAGATGAGAGCCGTCTTTGGAAAACACACAATCGCGCTGCTCACACTCCTCGCAGGAGATGTTTTGGGACAGACAGCTCAGCGCCCCGTCATCTTGGCGGACACAAACCGAGATGGCGTGGTAGACATGGCTGACAATATCGACAAGCAAACTTGGACTTGGAATCGAGGCGCCATCTTCCTGCCAAACGTTGGAGACACATATCATCGATGCCATACTGAGGATATGGACGGCAACCCACTCAGCTGCAAAGAACTGTCTGCTTGTCATGATGCTTCTGGCGATGTGCTGATAGAGCCATCTCTGGTTGCTCCCCTGAAGACAATTCCAATTGAAGTCGGGGAAGACGCTTATGCACACATTTACACCAATACGGAAGTTTCGTACGAAAACGTACGTCTCTTTGTCAATGACTTTCCTGACAAGGCAAACATTTCCTCTTCCTGGCGCTTGGTGGACGAGAGCTTCTTCTTCAACGCCTCCCAGATCCGTGCCGGTATCCAGCTTGGGATCGACGGGAGGACCTTTGTGACTGACGCTTCAGAGTGGGACGGCCATGTCAAGGTGCAGTTTGATCTCTTCAGCAACGGGTCTTGGTCTACGGACGCGGTGGCTCTAAAGGTTGCTCCGATCCTGACACATCACCCTCTGCAAGCCCCCGACACACTCATCAGCACTGCCGCGAACGAGTCGAAGCCGCTGCAGCTTGAGTTCCTGGAGCAACTTGACCAAGGCCGACAGGCGGTTGGGATAGAGACTCCCCTACTCCTGCTGAACCAAACAGACGACGCATGGGTGCAGGACATATTTGAGGCGGCATATGCCAGCATGCCAGGGCCCCATGGACCAATTTCGATCCGCGTCATGATCAGGTCTGCCCAGTCGACGCGTGATTCTGGCCGAGAAGTATTCAGAGACCTTCGGGGGAAGGGCATCGGAGGTTTCCAGCCCCTTGGTGGAAAAGGCGTGTTTGGAAAGCTGGACGTCAACGGACTTGGAAATCTCGAAACCATCCCACCGTATACTTCCAGGAGCGGTATCAAGTACCCTGTCGGTCGAGTAATCTTGGGTAAGTTTGCTCGTCCATGTTACATATCCAGGCTAACAGAATAGGAAAACACCATGAGAGATACCCGGCCGAATCGATTATTACACTCCTCGAGGGACAGGGCATGCAAAGCCCTTTGATGCTGGAAGCTGGTTGGCTTCTTGTTGGCCACGTCGATGAGTTTGTTCAGTTCATTCCTACCAACAATACGGATTTGGGCTTCACCATTGCCATTGCCGACACCAGGTCGGCCCTCAAAATTCTAAAAGATGCGCAAAACAAAGGATACGGTACGTCCCTCTAACCGCAAGCAAGCAAGCAAGCAAGCATGCAAGCATGAATCTAACGATCCAAGGTGATGTCCGAGCGATGTCATTCAACGGTTCTTTAGCAAACTCCTTCAAGACTACCGAAAAGGATGCGAAGACGACAATCACAGAAATCCTTTCCAACGCAACGTTCCTCGAGGTCAACGAATATGCGCAACGGTACATTGATGGAAACCTGGACCTCCTTTTGGCGGATATTCCCCTGCGCCGAGAGGATGTCATTCGCGTACCGTCGCTTTTCAAGAACCTCTACCTCGGAGACTGGCACACGACCTTTGACACCACAGGCGTGCCGTTCAGCGGGGACGAAGTCAAGAGCGGTGAGTGGCGGCTGGTGTCTTTTAGCCCTGCTGCCATCAATGGCATTGTTGCCGGCCGACACTACTTGAGCCCCAAGCCCTGGGGCCCCATTGTCAATGGCGTTGACATTTTTGAGAAGGGCGTGAGGGAAGCTTATGCAAAGGCGGGGATGCAGGTAACTTTGGTCGACGGCTTCTTGTCTCACCACGTTTTGCTTGGAGAAATACACTGCGGATCAAACATGCTGCGAGATGCGGCAGTTGAGTGGTGGGTTTAATTGAGCGACATTTCATTTGTTAAAAGTTTGGCTGTCAGCCGGGTCTCAATTTTTATTTGTGGAAGAATTAGTCTTATAATTTATATTAATTAGAATAATGCGCAATATCAATGTACAGAGTTAGAACCGAATCTTACATATACATTTTTACATAGATATCTTGGCAGAAATGGCGATGCTTGAAGATTGCTAATCCTGCCCAGAATTTGAGGGAAAGCCAAGAGTAACTGCAAATAAATTTAAACTTTTGATACTAACTTGCAGATGGAAATTGAGTTATGCGACGGATTGAATCAAGCTTTCAACCATGTTACCCCCAGCTACTCCTTTCGCCAATCTACGTATTCATTGGTACCCCTTCAGGATATCGCGCTCCAGAAGTCTCGAAGCCCTTGACAAGGTCGTCAATCTTTTTCATCTCTTCATCACTGAAAGAAATAACCTTTGAGTTCTCCTTGACACGGGACACGGTGGTAGCTCCAGGAATTGGAATCATGCGCGGTAGTCCAGGGCTATTGCCAAGACCCCGCACCCAATTGATGGCGAGCTGAGCGGGCGTACATCCTTTCTCTTCCGCTAGAGCCTTGACATGCTGCACGAGCTTCAGGTTATGATCTAATGCATCTTGCTGCATACGCGGAAGGCTTGAACCCAGGCCAAGCTCCTTGAACTGCGAGCTTTCCGTAAACCTGCCGCTGAGTATCTGTAGAGGTTAGCTTTGCCAAGAAAACAGCGAGTGTTGCTCACTCCGTTGCCAATGGGGGAATACGCAAGGACAGTAATGCCGTGGCGAGCGCAGGCATCGGCAATACCGTTGTTCAGGATGTCCGGAGTGAACATGCTGACTTCGACCTCGGCCGCCACTATTTTCGCATGCTTGACGGCTTCCTCGATGGTCTCGGCACTGCACTCCGAGAGGTAAACGGCACCAATTTTGCCCGAGTCAATATATTCGCGCTGTATAACCTCGAGTGTCTGCTTCAAGGGAACTGTGGGGTCTCTCCTCGCGCATGCAAACCCATCCACACTTTTGACCCCCCCGATCTGGGAAAGGATATTGTCGATAGACTTGCGGATACCCTCTGGAGACCCGTCCGGGTGGAGAGGATTAAGATTCAACCCACCTTTTATATAAAGGCTGACCTTGTCAGCGTCCTCGGGGTACTTGGTGAAGTAGTGTTTGACGATGGTCATGCTATTGTACTCTGGGGTCCCGTAGAATTCACCTGCGTTCCAAACGGTGGCACCATTTTCAACGGCGGCTCGCATGGCGTCGAGAGCTTGCTCTAGAGGAGGAGGGTTTGGTCTCCAGGTGAAGCCTAATATTATCAGCTTGTTTAATCGTCTTTTGGGTTCAATTACCCATAAGGCCATAGCCTGTGGCATTTGGCTGCTTTCCTAGCCCCGACATTGCTAGGATGAGGAGTAGGTGTTGGCTATATAGTAAAAGTGTAGGTGCCGAGCTCGGTTGGCGATGAGAGTAAGGATTATGGTTTGGTCAAGATGATTGAGGATTCCAGACATATTTATTTCTGGGCGATTCGCGGACATCACATACCAAATTGCTTGCCCCATGACTATTTTACCATTATCTCAGAGTACGCAACTTTTGCCAGCCATACAACCTTCCCCAGCATGTGCTCCACAAGTGTCGGAGTTAGGCACTGTTCACAAAGCCGAGCGCGATGCAGCGCGTAACTCAAACCATACCTTAGGCCTTTTTCAGCGAATCAGGTTAGTAAATGGGGCCCAAGCGTGATTATTGTGTTGCAACCACAGCTGACAATCCACGACCTGTGTCGTTTTCGAACGGTGACACGAGCCAAAGCTCTTGTGGATGACAAACGGAAGGGTTGATGGATCCTACTCTGGTTGATTTCTGGCCAACCAACTCATTCGGGCAATGCGGAAGTTACGGCGCGATCAATTCACCGATGAAGCAGTGACGGGCCCTAACCTCGATCGATGGCGATGGCGCCAGGAGACATTCGCCCTTTCGGTGTTTCAGAGTCCCGAACTTCCGAAGTCAGCGAGGTATACAGAATCCCGTAATAAGACTTCTATTTTAGTGCGACCGGTTGTATAATGCTCCCGGCATCCGAACTCCGAGTCAGATCTTCACATGTGACCATTGTGCGACCCAGGATAGACGAGGACAGTGTCCTTTACACTAGAATATGGGGATAGATGACCTATCAGCAGCCAGCTTTCTCAAACGAAATTTGTCGCCATGCACTGATGAGATGTTGGGCTGGATGATTTTGTTTGATTGACTACACATAGTTACCCATTCTTATTGCAACACGCAGCTTATCAAGTGCCTATAAACTAATATAGAGAGTAATAAATTTAAGGCCTTTAATTTACAATTTAAATTGGCGCTGCATCATTCACCGCATGCTTTCACGCCCGGAGATGATTTAGTAATTTTCTCTCCTGGATTCCTGGATATCAATACACTCTGTTTTTGACAGCCCATGATATGAGGATCGGGGATGTGTAAAATTTGGAAAAGGAATTCTTGCCAATGAAGTAAGTGGGCCGATGGTAGGGTTCGCCACTATCAAACGGATATAGGGCACCATTGCACTACGCATTAGCGGAGTGTCACTTCACTTTTGCCGTAGCCATCAATGCAACAGCCACGAGAACGATGGACAGAAACCACCCGCTCTTGGCGTCAAGCATCGACCGGGCCATATCCATACTCAGGCGGCAGATTGTTATCGATGTCTGAAATCTAGAGCTTGGATATGTCTCCGAGATCAACGCTAACTATGCGAATGTCTTTTTGTTTCTTCTTTTCGCTTCTCTGGGAGTTGCTAATGATCTACAGGCCAAGGAGGAGCCCAACCGTTGGTCGTAATAACGATGATCATTGTCGCTCTGAATAGCTTTGGTCCGACATCAGCATGAATTTAGTTTACAAGTAAAAATAGAGCACTAGAGCGGCATGCACAATAGTAAAATAAATGATGCGTATTCTACTATTGGAAATGTCGGTCGACAGAGGCACATGTTGTGTGTACACTGTAAGGGCTCTTGCTATGTCCCTTGCTTATCGTAGGTCTTGAACGAGGCGGTCTGGACATGAAGAATCTTGAAATGTATTGTTTAAGCTATAAGCAAAGTCCGATGATGTCTATAATGAACACGATTAGTTCACTCAAAAAAAAATTAGAGTTTGATATCGTCACATCGTAAGCCTCTTGCTGCGTTACACGGTTCATCTGCATGAGGCTGAACGCGGACGACAAGATATCTGAGAGCAAAGTAGGTTCATCAGAAATCCTGCGTAGCTTAATTATAGCACTTCCCAAGCCGATGGACCCAAATTACACATGACCTGTTAACTAAATGGTGTTCCAGGAGAGCTAGATTCTATCTCTATAACAGATACAGACTATAGGTCTGTTCCCCCAGTTGCACTCCCTGCAAGAGCCATAAAGTGAGCGTTTGGAGAGTAGATGTATACTGGTGGGGGTTTCGGTGCTCTTGTTTGCGCGTAATAGATGATGATTCCCGGATCCATCCATTGTCTACTCATTGCCCATATTCACATCAAAATAGCCGACATTTAGCTAATCAATAGCGGCTGCCTCCTAAGATTCTCAACAAGTTGGAATCTGCCTTCATTTCGTGCATAATGACGCCCGGCCGTGTCTTTGCAAGTAACATTTGGAGGTGAGTTCATGAGAAGACCGAACTTCATTCTATGTGCTGGTCTGAGACACTTGACTGGATGATGGATGAAGTTATCAGGAATCTCAGATTACGTATTCACTATCAGTGGCATCCAGGACACCATATCTGGCGGTTTCAACGACCCTGCGACACCTACTAGAATCGGTCAGCTTCCCCGTCCCGCCGCCTGACGACCTGAAGGCAAAACGCGGCGTATTCTCCCAATACGGAAGTTGCCGACGCAGGCGGCATTAGCAGCCTGGCAGCACAAGTTCAACTGGCTCGTCTAGATGTAATTGTGGAGAACGTCAGCCGAGCGCCATATACGACCAGTGCTGCTCTTGGTCAACCCATCCTCCATCCCAAGTCCCTAACCATGAGGTTTTTGGCTTTTCTCATCGCCCCATGGGCCATCGCAGCGAATGTCGTGCAGAAGCCGCTGTCAGAAAGTTACTCGGAGAATGATCCATTTTCGAATGACTTTAAGGCGTTCGCAGAGGAGCTGATGGGCCAATGGAAGGTTCCGGGCATGTCAATCGCAATTGTTGACGGGAGCGACGTCTTTACCGAGGTGAGTGTGACAACTGCATCACAGGACGTAGTTGACAAATTAGGGATTCGGAATTTCTGGCCCAAATACGTCCACTACACCCGATACGCTCTTTTTTGTCGGATCAACATCCAAGGCGCACACGGCTGCCACTCTCGCTCACTTGATTGACACAAAGGCATACCCAGAACTAGCCCGAGGCTGGCAAACGCCAATTTCTTCCATCATCCGCGACGATTTTGTGCTGCAGGATGAGTGGGCCACCAATCACATTACGCTGGAAGATGCCGTCAGCCATCGCACAGGAATGTCTCGCCACGATAATTCGTGGCATAATGAAGTTGACGGTCGTCAAGCCACCATTAAAGACGTTGTCCGAAACCTTCGGAACCTGCCACTCAGCTCGGAGCCGCGGGTTGAATTCCACTACTGCAACTTGATGTTCCTGGCTTTGTCTCACGTCATCGAGACTCTGACCGGCAAGTGGTTGGGACACCTCATGAGAGAGCTCATCTGGCAGCCGCTGGGAATGATGAATACCTATATGAGTATCGAGGAAGTTGAAGAGGCCAAGCTGCAGATTGCATCGAGTTATCAATGGACTGGGGATGAATACATTGAGCTGCCAATTATTTCCGTAGAAAAACTCAGTGGTGCAGGTGGCATTGTTTCCAACGTCATTGACTTCTCAAAGTGGCTGCGCTGTCTCATTGACGAGACCGCACCATTTTCGAAGTCTGCGCACACAGATATCAAAACACCAAGGTTTATATTCAGCGCGCTCCCGAGCTCGGTTAGCCTCTATGGCCTTGGGTGGGTGCGTAAAATGGTTCATGGGCACGTTGCCTATACGCACGACGGATCGACAATGACTCATGAGGCCAGCATAGTCTGGTTTCCAGAACTGAGATACGGAATCGTCGCCCTCGCAAACGGAGCCCTGTCATCAAACAACCTCGAGGCTGTCGTCATTCGCCGCCTGATTGAAGACAAACTTGGCGTGCAACCGACTTGGCCAGAACTCAACGATGAGTATGTTTACCTCACTAGGATGATTTCGCTAACACAACCAGGCTCAAGCGAAGGGTTCAAACGGCAAAGGATGCGATTGATCAAGCGGACCAGATTCTGTTCCCTGATGCGCCCAAGATCCCCTCGACTCTGGAACCAAGTCAGCTCGCGGGAACATTTTTCGAGCAAGGCTACGGCACCATGAGACTTGTCGAATCTTCCGGTACACTGTCTGCCAATCGCACCGAGTTAGCATGGGGCGAAGTATGGGACCTGAATCATGTATCAGGAGACTATTGGACCCTGCGCATCTCAATGCTGGGAGGACTCTCGGGAACTCTGGAATTTCACGCTGCACGGTTCATCATTGGTGTCGACGGTAATGTTAATGCTTTGGAAGTGAGGCTGTACGACCGCGCTGAGCAGGTACATCAGGGAACTATGCGATTCAGAAGGGTGGATGAGTAAAGCAGCAAGACGTTGTGATATGGACATACCATTGCATTAAACTCAATTAGCAAGCGCTGCGAAGCCATTATAGGGAAGAGAGAAACCAAAAGTTCTGCTAGCACAAATATTGTATGACTGAAACAGCTTCCTCGCCGTGCCGTTTGAGACTAGTTGGTTGGTCCCTTGCAGCTGGCATAGATGCCGGTCATGATTTCGGAACTATTAAATCGAGATACGAGGTAAGCAAGTCAGTCACCACAGTAGCAGGAAAATTCCAATGTAGTGATGCCAATATTTATACGCCCACTACACACACTACAGTGCAGCGCGCGTACTTGAAACTCTCAGCGTTGTTAAGGAGCATCACGTTGAGGCGATAGTCTGGGGGCGATTTATAGAAATTCGGCACCTTGATCATCGTGTCCACGAATGAGTCATCCCAGCGGGTTTGCAGTCAGAAGTACTTGCTCACAGACGCATTCGGAATTGTATCAGTTATAGACCACCAAGGCTGAGGCCAGGTAAGAGAAATGTCCAGTTTCTCAATTTATCTGGTGGCGTAACTTGCCAGAGTCAATTATCCTAGCGCTGACAAATATGCATGTATCCGGCAGGTAGTGAGAATGCCTTGGCCACAGTTTGAGATATACCGTTGCTCTCGGGCTGAGGCCTAGGCTGACAGCCTGGTTCTACGCCAGTCCTCATGCATGATTTAGAGTGATGGATGTCGCTGCACCTAGCCAGCCACAACCCACTCGCTACTGGTCTTGGGTTGCTGCGGCTGAATCCGGCTGTCAGTTGAGGAACTAACGGGCGGCGACTACACAAATCTAGACCGCGGACTACGGCCAGCTGGACCAGCCGCAAGCCGTTAGTCTTAAAACCATCAGGAGCGGGGTTGATAAGAATTCCTCATGGACAATCCAACTCCTACATATCATGGGCTTTGACCGCTCACACGACGCGGAGATGTTAGAAAAGCAAGATAGGAAATATATTGGTCGCAGTGATACAGGAAACCCATATACAGCTTTTCCAACGGTGAATCAAATGTTGACTCTATGACAGCCCTCTGAGCGAGGTACTTTGAAATGAACAGTCTTCAAGCCAGCCGCCCCGGGCTTGTGTCGCGCCTCGGAAAATTGTCAATCGCCGTGTTCGTCTCCTCGACATTGGTCTGTCTGGGTTGTTTAGCTTTCCTCGCATTCTTATGGGGCGCCAACACAAACAATGCGGTGTGGCGACGCGTTATTCTCGCAGGATGGACGACGAGGTCTGTCACCATCACGGCCCTCGTCCTGAGATGGGCCACGGCCGCCCAAGCGGCAACATGTACGTCCATGCTCGCGGCGATCCTGCTCGAGGCGGGCGCGGTCCCTCTACCCGCCGCAGCCGCAGTGTCCATCATCAGGTTCGACAACAAAGGTCCCTGGACTCTCCTGGGCAAGATGAAAACAAGGTGGCACCGCGGATCCATCTCGGTGGGTTTGTTGGCCGCGCTGCTCAGCCTGACGACGCTATGTTTGCAGTTCACGTCCACGGTGCTGCTGTCGCAGGTCGGCACAGCTCCTCTCGCCGTCGCAATCTCCGTGCCGGATACATACTACGGCGTAGACCCGGACGGCAAGACATTTAGTGCGCAGCTTTCATACGTTCCCTCGTTTTTGGAGACGACTCCCACCATGTATCCAGCCTTTGCCGAATGGACATCCAATGCAACCTCAAGTACGGCTTCTCATGGAGAATTCCCTCCCAGCAGCGCACCCGGCATAAGAGACACTGGAACCGTCATGCGAGCCTTTCTTCCCGTAAATGACAACGACGCGAGAAGCCGCTTGACCGGGTACCATGGGTACGCCACGGTGGTAGATGCAAGGGTCGTTTGCATGCGCCCAAAACTCACAAACGTCACCTTTGCTACCGACACTGGCTTTCATCTGACAGGCCTGGCTGATGTCCAACAAAAGCCGCCAGGTCTTCTGCAACAGGTGGACGACCATGGCAGCCAGAACTTTTCTCTCTCCTTCGATTGCGCATTTGGCGCAGCTGCTGGCAACTACTCCGCGTTCTACGGATGGCCACTGGCTTTATGCCAGGGCTTGTTCTGGAATTCAAAAGAAGGTACGTCGAAAAGGTGCAACGCGCGAGTTTGTGTACTAATCATGGCAGGAATCTACTCGGCCATGAACCCCGAAGGTCACGAGCAACTGGGCAACGCATACATGCTCGTCAATGCGACAATGGCGGAAACCGTGACGGATCTGGATGGCTCCGACTTGTGGGAGTCTCTGACACTCGAGGCAAGCATCAACAAGGTTACTGTGCAACTGACGCTGTGCATGAGTGCATTCGAGGCGCAGGAAATGCAGATTGACGCGACGAGGCGTGCGCCATTTCCCTCAGAGCCATCCTTGCACTGGAACACGTCGACGGCCAGGTACGACACTGGGGATGTTCTACGACAGCTCGGTGGAACGAGCGCATCGGTGGAGGAGCGCGGCCTGTTTGAACTCGCACCTCGTTCATGGAAATGGCCCAAGCAACCGGAATTTCTGGACCTCACCGGAGGCACCTTTTCGACCACGTCGGCTCTCCAGTCAGTCCAAAATGACGTGTACGAGAGCACGGTCAACAGTGCTCAGTACGCAATTCTCGCCCAAATGATAGCTACCACGGCAGATCCCGCCCTCGCGCTTCAAGCCTACTTTACAACCTTGTGCGCGATTTCCTACTACGATCTGATCGTCATGTTTGACACGGCCGCCCCATCATCCCAAGTCACTCTTAGCCAGGTGACTCAGCCGCTGGGCTGGACCGCCTTTGCCGTCGTGGTATGCGTGGTCGCATTGCATCTCATCCTCATTCTCCTAGTCACTTGGATCTTCTCCCACACCGAACACTTTGGTCAGATTCAAAACGCGTGGTCGGTCATCTCGCAGCTTCTAGGGCCCACGACGGAGGATTGGATCAAAAACGCAGACATGGTTAATGACAAAACGGTCGAGTCGTGGCTAAAGGCTAGGGATTTGGACAAGACACTGGTTCAAGTGAAGCATGTTCGTGGACGTGTGCAGCTTGTTGAAAAGTTTAAAGTCTCTTAGGTGTCAACTAGGAAAAATGTCTTCTATCGATGGGCACCCTTCAGCCAGAATCGAACAGTGCTTTTAATCCCAGTTTACACTCTCACCTTTGTCTTTTGCGCCAAGGTGCTCAACGTATTCCGTAGCCCTATTACACATGGATTTTCTTTAACAAAACCTCAAAATTCTCAATAGCGGGCCATGTGTTAGTTTCCATGCTGGGTTCTGGAGCTTGAGGTTAACGACCACATGGAGAAGTAGTACCGACCGAGTCATTGGTACCGATCCCACTCGTAGCAATCACCGGCAACACAACTCAGTAAATTATTCATGTAACCAAGCTTTAACAGCTCCATAGACCGGCAGACCGGACATAAGACCGGATGGGCCAGTATCAAATCAAGGGATGCAATTCAAAATCTAGAATAAGCCTACCCTAGATGGCAGTGTCCGTGTGGCACGGATACAGAATACGCGAAACGATTTGGGGATCGGCGCGTGGAGTAATGAGAGGCAGTTGATTGGTCAAGATTAACTTTAAAAAAGGGATAAATTCACCGTCGGTTCTTTAAATGCGATCTAATTGGCCAGTCTGTACAAAAATGCAGGGATAGCACAGCGCATTGTAATAAGACCGCGTATATCGTTACGGTTGGCCTGTAGATCGTCCGTGGTTGCCCAATGGTCGACTCCGTGACAGGGACTCGCGATTGAATCCTCAAGCCTTTTCTTTTTTTGCTTTTTTTCTTCGAATTTCATCGAAATGCAGACAAATAGAATTTCAAAGCAATGGAGCTGGAGAGTACTTCTACATCTAATTGGTCATATCTAACTCTACTCTGCGATCATCACCGCACTCGAACACTGGTGTGAAATATTTTGCTCGTCTCCGAATATTGCAAATCTGCAAACTACTCCTAGTCGGCGGAATTTTGATTCATGGTTACGCGGCTTGCCACCCCCCTGGCTAGTGCCGATAACCATGACCGTCTATTATCCAATGTTGGCTCAAATCCACACGGGTGCTCTTCTCGCACAGCGGCTAGCAGCATTGCATATGGAACTCGCTTTGGCACCCTGGTAACTCCACGCTGCGCTTAGATCAAGAAACGAGAAAGTTTGTTGCCGATCACCATCGTCAGCCTGGTCAGTCATTCTCCTATTGGATCGGATTGATCTCCTTCCCAAATCTTGACGTAATGTCCGATTCTTGGCAACTGCAATGCAACGTCCTTGTACTGCTCGTCTGTGCTATTCGACCCAGTGCGGCCGGTGCCAGAGGCGGTAGGATTACGTTGTCACAGTTTCTTGTTGAGGCATGAGTACGCGTCCATATTGCGTTGCGCCATTGCAAGCTTGCGATGAGTGAATGTAGTTATTGCGGAAATGGATCGTGGAGTGGCAGTATAAAACCATGTGAAGCGTCGATGCAAAAGACATCTCAAACAGAACCATCTGCAACCTCAAACCACCATTAAACAATTATTCACTGCAACAATTTGCAACACCTCCATCATGCGTATGAACATCGCCTTGGCCATTGCCATCGCCTCATTTGCGAGCGCGCATCCAGGAGAGCACCACGAGCCCATGGCAGCCAACGTCCGTCTCGCTCGCAGGGCTCACCAAGCCGAAGCCCGCCGTGGGCTCGAGGCATGTGCCGAGCATCCGTCTTTTCTCCAACTCAAGGAACGTGCAATTCAGCGTCGGGCTGAGACGGTTGAGTATCATGCAATGAAGCGCAAGAGCAAACGGGCCGTGACCACACCTAACCCTACCGGCGTCGGTCACAACCAGACCGACAACCGCCCAGACATCACGGCTGCCTCTACAGGCAAGCAGATCTTTGGTAGCTCCCACGTGTGTATTCTGGATCCCCAAGGAGAGATTGGTCCTTACTATGTTCCTGGCGAGATTGTTCGCAAAGATCTGGTCGAGGACCAGATTGGCGTCGAGGTTATTCTTGATGGTCAATTCATCGACGTTGAGACATGCGAGCCTTTGACCAACCTTTGGTGGGATGTCTGGAACTGTAATTCTACTGGAGTTTACTCTGGAATCGTCGCCGATGGTAACGGCAACTCAAATGACGCGTCCAACATCAACGCAACCTGGCTGCGTGGCATTCAGCAGACAGATGACGACGGCGTGGTCCAGTTCAAGACAATTTTCCCCGGGCACTACTCCGGTCGAACCAACCATCACCACATGGTACGTGCACTGACAAAGACAAAACGATGCATCAGCTAATGTGGATCAAGGTTGCTTGGCTTGACGCTGAGCTTCTACCCAACCGAACCTTGACGTCTGGATACGTCGCTCATATCAACCAGCTCTTTTGGGACCAGGACCTTGTCAACGCCGTTGAAGCCACTTACCCTTACAACCTGAACACGGTTGAGCTGACCAAGAATGCTGATGACCATGTTGTTGCCGATGAGACGGAAGACACCGAGTCTGACCCCTTCTTGAACTATGTTTATCTGGGGGACGACCTGTCAGATGGCTTGTTTGGCTGGGTTACTATTGGAGTCAACAAATCTGCTTCCTACGAGACCAGCTACAGTTTCACCTATGGAGAGAATGGGGGCACTGCGCTCAACCAAACTGCGGGCGGAAGCCCAGTCAACTTTTAAGCAAGTCGTGTGCTGGTTTGGCAAGGCCAAGCCGAAAGCCTTTCCCGTGCACCCCAAGAAAAAGTATTAGCCTTGATCCCATGGCGGTTGGTTGTTGGGTTATTGAAAAAGCATAGTACTGTTGTGCCATTGGAGATGAACAAAGCTGAGAGACCTGTCTAAGGTGGAGAATTTGTCACCGTCCCTTTGCTTATTTCATGTTGCGCTAGAAAATCGTTAGAACAAATAGAACCATAAGTTTCGTCGCTGCCTCTTGTTTCGCCTTCGATTGCTTTTAATTTCTTACCAGTCACGGTATTGTATAAACAATGCAACCGGATACTGTTTTGCATCCATAAATAGATTCGATTTATAGATGTCACCGAAATTTCTCGTCGAATAGGCTTTCGGATTCCAGCAACAACCAGGCGACCAAACGAACCAAGGGCTCGTGACCATATCTTGCCCTCTGCAGATGCAGTCACAAGCACGTCGCCAAGGGCTGTGCAAAGGGCCAGAATGCAGCTGTCAGGAGGCAGTCCGTCCATTTAGCTCTCGCAGGCATAGCTTAATTTAGCAACGTTACCAAGCCAGTGGACGTGCGTCTCGAGCATTTTGTCACAGCCACGCTGGTGTGGTCCGTCCGTCGATTAATCCCACTCGCTAGCCGGAACCCAAAGTGTAAGAAGAGCTGTCTGAAGGGGTTCATGCCGCCCAATGGTTTGAGCTCCGCCTTGACTTTATTGGCTGATCGACGATGGGATGACTGTTTCTGAGGCGCCCCATGATTATCGCGGGCAGGCAAGGACTGATGGAAGCAGTTCAGCTAGCTTTCTGCATGTTTTGTTTATAAACGGCCCTTTTGACATGAAGGCATGGCAGCCATGCGAATTGGTAAACGCCCGATGTTACGTTGTGCATGTGTGTAGGTGCAGCAATCTGCAGCGACCTCAACAGACGAGTGCAGGCTCGAGATGAAGGGCAGCTAATTAACCCGCCGCTGGCCATTGGACGAAGCCCAGTCCGCAACCTGAAAACGAACCGCACATTAATCTCGGCGGCGGGAGACTTAGCACCCAACCGTTTCGAAGCCGGCGCGCCAGGGCTACACTCGAACTGCATTTTGCCCAGCGCCATGGCTTTGACGGTTTTGCTCTTAATAAACTGATGACTATGCTCTGTGCACTTCATATTATGTCATTGATTGTTCTTGCGTCTTGTTTCTGTCGCTGCTGCGTTGTACCTGGACTGGCTTTTCGTCCAGACCATGGTGAAACGTGCACACTATGGCTGAAAAGCTCTGACCAAAGCTAGAAACCAATCCAGATGGCTCGCAGCGCGCCATGTGATGCCATGTTATTTGCCCTACGAAAGAGGTAGGCATCCCTTGGGAAATAAACATTGCAATCGTACGTGATTTGCTGGCCTGTGATGCGCGTCCGGGATTGACATGCTTCGATGCTACGATGCAGATGGTCGCATCCATGTCATGACTCCACACTAGCAAAGATATTGGCTATTTGTGTGAAGAAATGCACGGTTTTCATCGTCTGGAGAACGTCATAGCTTCTTGTTTGTTGCTGTTGGAGCGCAGTTCCACGTGCGCCCAGGCTCACGATCAGGTTTTCGTCCTTAATAGACCTTCATCCTCATTCACAAATCAGCTCTTGAACGACCGTCTTGGGTGCTGTCATTACCGCCCATCTTTGCTTTTTCTTCATCCGATTCTATTCCGGGGCATGCGGGTCGTGTCCATCTACTTTTAATTTTTACCTTAATTCTTTTTTTATCCACCTTCCTTTATCCCCATTTCTTTGTCTCAGCTCTCAGGCAAGCTTGGAGGTGAACTACTTATTCTCAATTTATTAATAATAGCAGCCATGTCGGCCGCGATGGCGCACGACGAGGAGTCGGCTTGGGCCATCCTGCTCTCGCTCTTCTGCCTGTCCACCAAGCACGACGACACTCGGTCCATTTCCGATGCCGTCTCGAGCAAGACCAGCTCCACCGATAGCCAAAGCTACACGGAGCCCGAGGGTATTTTGCTGTACGGAGGCATGCTGATGGACAATGGCAAGGAAGTTGTGTACGAAAACATTATTTGCGAGAAGCCCGATGCCCAACCCCGTCCCACAGCTACGCCCGACGAGCCCTACCTAACGACGGAGGAGACGGGCTCGATCGGCAAGACAAAGCTTGTCAAGTCGGTCTCATCGGCGTCAAGGGCATCAAAAGCGCCAAGCACCCGAAGGCTGAGCAAGTCGAACATTTCGGCTCCCTCCAACTTCCAACACGTCAGCGCCGGCACCCCGTTTGCTGTCCCGATATCTCAACTCCCAGAGATCCCTCCCGCCGTGCGACACCGGCAGTCATGGAGCCCAGCGGCTCTGGAACGAAGCCTTTCTTGCCCGAACCGGGGGCCTTCGCCTCGCCTGTCTTACTTGCCTGGGCCTTACCAGCCTCCAGCCCCGGCCATAGTCTACGACCAGGAAAGAAGGAGAAGAGCAAAGAGCATGTCAGCAGGCAGGCCTCTGAGGCCTCTTGAGCTGCTAAGCAGCGAGCTTTCAAACGAGTCGAGATCCGTCCCAGCTCAGAGAAGAAGGTCAAAGAGCGTTTCCATGGCCCCGCCGTCTCGGACAGGTGAACGACCACCGAGCCTGCCACCTCTCCCGCCCAGGTTGCCCTTGAAGCCAATCCCGCTCCCTAAATCCCCGGAGCAGTCAGATAAGCCACCGGCAAGGGCGCAACCCCTCCCACCCAGGCTGCCCTTGAAGCCAGCCATTGTCCACAAGCGATGGACATCGTCCCCAAGCCTCAAGAACTCAGCTGCATCACCTGATGCGCGTTCCATCGACAACGAGCGAAGCTTTTCACCGCTCGCGTTCCACTTGCCTCGCAAACCCTCCGTAGGCTCTATACATTCCGCCGAGGAATATAAAGACCGCATTGCAAAGGCGGAAAATCCTACCCGTCATCGCCGCACCAGGTCATGCACGGTGTCAGAGATAGACTCGTTCAGGAAGGAGATTGGCGCAATCAATATTGATCTCCTTCGCGAAGAGGTTGATCTCGCCAGCAAGCGACAAGGCTTCCACGGCGCTGGGAAGGCGCCAGCAACTCACAAGAGCAATAGAAAGCACGGTATGTCGAGGCATGAAGACCAAGCGCCCACAATTTGCTAACAATCACACAGAGCTGGACAAAATGCCTCCTATCCCTGGATCCCCCTCTGCAGCGACCGTCTTGAATTCTTTCCTAACCGACTCTGAACAAAAGCGTCCTCGCCGACGCACCATCTCCAATGCACCCCACACATATAAACATGGAGAGTCGAGCACCGCCGCCGCCAACGCGCCCTCGATGCCCCCATGCCCTCCTCTCGGGCAGCCACAGAAGCGGAGGTCCTGCTCTGACATGTCAAGCGGACCAGCCAGAAGCGAAAATGACCTGCAATACGCTACGGACCTGGACACTGGCCTTGCCTGTCCCATGGTGCTCAAGGACAGCTTCTATGATAACCGCCGAAGTCTCGCGGCCAACCGCCGGAACCGCATGTCGTCGCCAGTAAATATCGGAGTGGCAGTGTAAAATAAGATAGATATATTGTCATATACCCAATTCTGATTTTTTTTGTTAAAGAGATAAATAAATAAGCACTGACTTCCTCACACAAACTTCAGGACTAATGGTTTAAATTTACCATTTCAGGTTAAAGTAGTGATTATAGAAGCAAAATACGACTTGAGGAGGCGCAGTTGTGGTTTCGAATATGTGCAATGTAAATACGAAACCCGAGCGGGTGCCCCCTAAAAAAACGCGGGGAATCAATCTTCTATTTCAAGGCCTTGATGATGGCGGCCACAAACTCTGCGTTTCGAGTATACAAGTCCTCCGAAGCCTCTGGATACCCTGACTGAATTGAAAGAACAACCTTCAACTTTGGAACAATATAAATCGACTGACCGTACATGCCAATCGCCGCAAAGGCCCCATCGTCCCCCACCTGATAATGGTCTGCTCCTCTGGGTGTCGTCCACCAACCCGTCTCATATCCAAAGTCCGGGACTATGTCGTTGGCGCCAGGGGCCCTCGGACCGACGCTATGTTTTGCTTGGGAAATTCCCTGAAACCAACCAACCGGTACTGCAGGTCCTTTCCCCTCCGCCTCAAAGCCATCCAGGATGAAGCATCCAAAGCGCGCCATGTCACTGAGCGTGATTGAAAGTCCGCCATGTCCATCGACGTGGCCTGCAGCAGTGGTCCGTATGTACCCGTCGTACTTCATTCCGGCAGGCTCCCATATGTTGCGGGAGATGTAATCCTCCAGAGATTCCTGAACCGCGCTGGAAATGGCTCTGGACATGACATAGTAGTTTGGGTTGTAGTAGTGAAACTCTTCCCACGGTTCAACGACTTTTCGAAATGTCTTCAACCACCTCATGACCGCCTCGGGGTCTACACTGGGGTAGAGGTCTGTTGCATACATTGGGTTGGGAATGTCGGCAGGGCGTGGCTCATCTGATGGCTCTACTACGCCAGACGTCATGCTAACAAGGGCCCTCAGCGGCACATCAGCCCAGGCGGTGCCCTGTAGCTCCTTGACATGGCGACCGACCGGATCGTCGATGGATAGTTTCCCTTCCTGGTGAGCAATGGCCAGAGCAGTCGTCACAAATGATTTGGTGATTGACTGCACGTCATTGCGAGAGGCTGGTGTGTTTCCGTGTCTGTATTCTTCCAGAAGCACGGCTCCCTCGCGAATCACCATGCAGCCGGTGAGTCCATACTGATGCATAAACTCTTCAAAGTCGATGCCGGAGTTTTCACTAATCAGCGAGCCGATATCGATTGATGGGTTCTTGGCGAAATGCCTTAGATAGGACCCATGCCTAAGTTGAGCCGTTCGGTTGCGAAAGGTCTCTTCGCGTTGTCTGTAGAGAAGCGGAGTGAAGGCTGGGTCGTCAGGGCGAACCGAGGAGAGTTGAAAGGTGCCAATTTGACTACCAATATGCGAGTGACCGTTTTGGAGCGGCACTCCAGCATCGCCATTCGTTGTTGACATGGTGCGGCAGGTTGAGAGGAGATGATTCGACGAGGTGCTCAACAGGGAATGAGATGTGCTGGGTTGTTATCGGCTTCAGGTAGCAACGGGTGCAGTCCGAGCCATCGCGGATGAATGCCGAAAACACTAGCGATACACCAATCAGGTGTAATCTCACTCTTCATGACCCATTTCGGGTCGGGATTTGAGTGGGTGATATGTTAAGCTAGTTGCTGGTCCACTTTTATCGGGTAGCAGCTCCGATGCCATCCAGGGCTGTAGTTGTCAGAGAAACTCATCATTCCCAAGGTCACATAGAGTAATTAAAAATTGAATCCACCATATGCAGTACGCTAGAAATGCATTTATTTTCACAAAACAAATAAAATGAGGAAGAAGAAACCATTCAATGAGCGCCGTCATTTACTCTAGGATTCCAAGACTCATTCCCAGTATGAATTCTGAATACAGCGGCAAAAATCCACTAATCTTCTGTCAAATCAATTACTTCTTCACCACCAAAGGGCAATTTGCGCTTCTCTCCTGCCACCGGTGTTCGTGGCCTGGCTGATCCATTGGGTTGCGCCTCCTGGGCCCGCGGCGGCTTCTTCGCCGAAACTCGACTCATGGTTGTAATGGATACATAATCCGGCCCGAGCAAGTCTTGCAGTTGGCCACGATCAAACTTTTCGATTTTCTCGGCAGCCAGCTTCCGCCGAGACTCCCAGGACTTGTGGTGCTCTGCGTAGCGCGTGAACGTCTTGGTGACAACAAGCGTCTGCGGCGAACCCGAACGCTGCGTCTCGTGGGTGCAGTCTATGCGAGCACCGTCGAGTCGCTGGTGCAAGTGCATGCGTCTCTTCTTATTGACAGCAAAATAGCCAACTTGTTCATCGCCGGTTAGAAACCTGTTGAGCCACTCGCAATCGTCGCATGAGCAGTTCACCCGGGGCCGTACAAGGCTAGTGTTCGGGACGGGCTCCCGTATTACAAACTTGTCGAGATATGCCTTGAGCATGGCTGAGTAAAGCTGCTGATAGCATTCCGTACCTAGTGGCACATTGTTGGAAACGAGGAGGGGAAGCAGTGAAGACAAAAAAGGCAACCATGCGACGTGGAGTTCTATGGGGGGCAATTGGGGCGCGTCTTTGACCATTTTGGAAATGAGCTGCTGAGTAATATCGCTTCCATCTGTACTTAGCTTCATTACGATGGAAAATACATCGACAAGCTGCTGGGCAACGATGTGCTTTCGGGATTCAGTATGGTGCTGGCCCCCGGCTCGAATTTGCGCCGCCTGCTTGCTGCAGACTTTGGTGAAATCGGTTGCAGTTGCGAATAGAGCTGCTAATCTTTGAGAAATCCGTGTGCAGTCCTTGATGGTTATTTTAGGATTGCTATTTTTATCCAGTCCGGAGAGCAAACCAATAGTGAAGGGAGCAGCATTGATGTATTGGTCCAGCTTTTGCATGATACTACAGTACAGCTCAGTATAAGAACGTCCAGTTCAGAATATGACTCACGTTTGCTCAATAAAAGCCGTCGGTTCATCAAAATAGCCAACAATGCTTACCACAGCAGCCCCATCCTTAGTGCCAAGTTGTTCGGGATTGGAGGCATCGAAGCAAGAACGGAGCAAGTCACGGGCCCAATTGAGCATGAAGTTGGGAGTTTCAGGCCCATTGAGCAACCCATTTCCTGGAGCAGGTGCTATGATGGAGATTTCATGCACTTGATGGGCGAGAAAAGGGTACGATGAGAGGATGGAGGATATTCTGTACTTATCAGTATGTATTACAAGGGGGGTATAAGTAGAGGTACCCTCTTTTAATCGAGTTGAACCGGGTTTCACAATGCTCGGTGTTCAGCCATTGCCTCAGCCATCGCAGAAAGCTGGACCCGAGGCGTCCCTCGTGACAACGAGCCATCTGGTCAAATAGCTCATACCGCTCGTGTTGAAGCGCGGCTTTGAAAATATGCACCGTCGTCTCCCCACTTAGAGTAACGGTTGGTTTTCGCTGGCAAAACTGGACCAGCCTATCAATTGAGGATTGCGGTGCCTGTGGTAGCAAGCATTCTCGGGCGAGATATGTGAGTTGCGACGGTAAATTGTTTACGGAATAATTCACTCTTCCACCGTTGTCGAAGAAGCTAAAGAGCGAGTCTTGAGGTACAATGACTACGGCCTACCCTTGTTAGCGAATGGCGGTTTGCAATGCAATCAGGGCATACCGCAACGCGATACCAGTGTGTCGCTGTTGGTCCCTAAATACGGCTATTAGCGAGTCATGAGCCTGAACCAACCCGTTGTGGACATACTGAGTTGCCCATGTAGCCCTCGTATTCTTCTTCAGCCTCAATGTTTTCAAAGCATCCCTCTTCAAGGATATCCTCCTCGTTGAGATCCAGACCCTCTGACACCACGTGTCCGTCCAAATCAACAAGAGTTTTGATCTTGTAGTCTGTCTCAAAAATATCCTGAAGTGCATGAAGACCACCGTCGTCATTGCCGTCGTCATAGTCGTAGTCGTACCAACCGCGCCGGCGCGCACGCCAACCGCGCATGTCACTATAATCAAACTCACAGCTACCCATCTCAGACTTTTCTAGCAGCGCGAGGAAGATTTTGATGGGAAGCTGACTAAGCATTCCTTCAAGAGCCCCTACACGGGCCAAATCCTGTGTTTTCAAGGCCTGGAGGGATATGTTGGCCTGGGTGTAGTCGTGGTCGAGCACGTGGTAAAGACAGCTGTTTGTGCGAGAGTCGGGGCTTGCGGAAAGCCAGCGACTCAATATCTGGTGCAACCGTTGTGTAATCGACTCTGAAAGGCCCGCCGTGGGACGTGGCTGGGATAAGTCGTGGCAGAGGTTGTAGGTCAAGACCCAGCGGTAGCCAGATGTGACAGGGAGGACTTCATGAGACACGTCCGAGTACCAACCAGCAACGGACTGCGTTTGTTTTGATGTGTGAAATGTCTTCTTCATGCCGCAGTGCTTCAGCACGACCTCGCCGCCCTCGTGAGGTGATGGTAGGCAGATGACCATGGTACCGAACATGCCGGGGATCTTTTCAGTGCTGTTCGCTGTGTTAGATGTTGAGAGGCGGCCGGGCAAAGTGCTTACTCAGTATGTGGCTTAAACATGGCACCCTTTTCGTAGATGAGCATTTTATAAATCTCGGCTCGAATGGCGCCATCAATTCCAAGGCCTTTGGCAACATGGCGCAGTATCTCGTCCAAGACGGCTGGCCACGTGGGGTTTTGAAATGTGAACTGGTCGGCATCCAGCTCCCACGTGTTGCGAACTGCCGTATCAACCAGTGTCTCACTTCCCTTGCCATACGGTGCCTGGCGAGCCTTTGCAATGAGCTGCAATGCCTGAGACTCGCTCAGCGGCATGGCAATGTCACCCACGTCATGGACGTAGAGGTCAGCGGGCGGTTGGTTGGCCATCGAGGAGAATGATGCAAACGATCCCGGGGCTTGGATGGCCTTGACGGCGTTGAGCAGGTCATCTCGAACGTCGACCTGGACGAGAGGCGCACGCCTGGTTGCAGCCTTAACAGACACTGATGCCATGCTTGATGGTTGATGCTGGAGGTTGTGGAGACGCGGTGCACGGGCGATGTTGTGGCTTTTGACGCGTCGATGTCTGTGTAAAAAGCAAAAATATGATGTCATAATCCCTTTTTGTTATCATCCCTTTTTGCTATCAGTTGTACAACAAATCAGTCACAAATTGCGCAGGTCATGTAGAATCATTTGTTTACAAGCAAATGATTGCCAAATCCCCAGTGTTCTGAATACGTGTTTGAAATGAACTGCCAGATGGGCTGTGCTAAATATGGAGTCCTGCTATCCAGCACCCGCCCTGTGCTAACCAGCACTCGAAATTGTGGGTCACAGCCCCTTCGCCAAGACGTCCGGCACTGCCGATCTGCGTTCTGACAGTAAAGGGAGTGGCCCTTGTTGGGAGCTGCCGAATAGAAATCAAAGCTTTTCCTACACAGTAGCTCAATGTACCATCAACCTAAAACTGTCATGCTTCAATAATAATTTGCCGGGCAAGATATTCTTTTTACTGATTTTCAATACTATTCGCTTTGAGTGAAGCAAGCCGGCTTATCGCACGAAAAAGGATAGTTGACCCTGTGGTCCATTGCGAATTCATGTTAACTAATCATCTTGCAGATGTCAATAAACTAATTCACTCACAAAACAAAAAAGACCTATCAATTGTGATATAGTAGAATCTAATTTTCCAATCATCCATGCCCAATCCCTGTCATGATGCAGCGGATAAGACAACTAGTCTAAACCAGATAACCCATACCCTACACCTTGACTCTTTCCGAGTCAACGCCCAAGATGAAATCCTCAATATTCTTCTGCAAAGTTCTTTGATAGTTGACTGTGGTCCTCTCTCCAACCCAGGCCGTGTGTGACGTCATGACCAAGTTCAGGTTCAGACTTGTGGTTTCGCTCTTGAGAAGGGGACTTGTCTCTGAATTGGCTGGCTCCACGTGAAAGACGTCTGTTGCCGCTCCAGCGATTTGTCCATCCTTGAGAGCCACCACTAGAGCCTCCTCATCCACGATGCTCCCACGCGAAACATTGACCAGCACCGCGTCGTTCCTCATAATCGCAAACTCGGGCGCAGACAAGAGACCCAGCGTCTCCGGGACTCGAGGACAGCACAGCACAACAACCGTCGCCACTTTGAGGGCCTCTTCAAAGGCGCACCTCCCCTCAGAGGGCTGTGGCGCGCCCTTGCGACCGGCCACAATGACCCTCATGCCTAGAGATTCCAGCAGCTTTGCCACCTTCTTGCCCACAGCCCCGTATCCGATGATGGCTGCCGTCTCGTCGACCAAGCTCCGGGGCGGCTTTCCCGCCGCAAACGCCGTGTGCATGAGCGAGCCGCGGCGGGACCACTCCCCCGCCTCGACCTGGCGCATGACGGGGACAAGCGAGCGGCGCAGAGCAAAGTAAAAGGCAACGGCATGCTCGGCCACCACGTCGGCATTGCAGTCCGGGCTGTTCATGACGCGGATGCCGCGAGATGCGCAGGCGGCCAGGTCGACGGAATCGATGCCCGCTGCGACGAGGGAAATGAGCTTTAGGTTTGGGCACGTTTCGGCCGAGAGGGTCTCTCCGTGAAGGCGAATCGCCGTTGTGATGACAACGTGTGCATCCTTGATGCGCTCCGGAATCTCTTCGGGCCTAGTTCTGTCGTACTCTGTCAAGGTAAAAGTGTATGGGCTGGGAAGCACTAGCTTTGGCAGCGGTGAGAAGTGTGTTTCCAGTGCAACAATGTTGAGATGGGTTGGCAGCAAAGCCGGTGTAGCCGAGTCCATATTTGCTGTTGGTCAACTGTGGCGGCTCTGATTCACAGCAAGTGTATTCAGGTGGTGAGGGGTAGCCTCTATTATTATAGTTAGCTTTACTTGTCAAACGTAGGGCGAAATTGACAGCGCAGGGTGGAGCGTTCCACTTTGGTCAAATCTTTGGAAATGGACGTGTCTAATTGGTCAACCGTGGATTGATTAGTGCCGTCTTATCGGTCTCCAGCTGTTTGAATGCTGATAATGGCTGGCGAGTTCAACAAGCCACCTGCACGTCTTGTTAGATTGTTCCTCACATTCGACCATGTAATGGACCCCGACTTCCTTGGTGCAATTGCCGTGCCTGCGCTGGCATGGTCAGATATTAACAATGAAATGTACGCTGAAGCCAATTCACTGAACCATAAAAAGTTGGTTTTCGTGTTTGGCGTGCTGCGTGGCCCCATTTTCTCCATTGGTGCTGTCGATGTCAGTGGGGGGACTGCCCGAGTGGAGTCTGAGTTGCCCGGCGTTGGGGCGGCCACCACGTGCATCGGTATCTACCTTGTATAACACGTATTTTTTTATTCATCCTTCTCTTTATTTTCTATAGCAAGAAGCAATGAAGAAGTCCATGAAAATTCACGCAACTGCCCCTCTACCCCGTACATTGACAGAGTACAATTTTCATGACAAGGCTTCTGATATTTACACAACATATATACATTTTGGTTGATATTTCAATACCCTGACGCTGACACAAGTCGCAAATCACTTGTCTACTATGTAACAACGCGGTGGGAAACTTATAGTGTCCTTGATCTTTTGCGCATGATCACTTTCAAACTTTGCCTTCTCACTCTTAACAATAGCAGCTTGCTTTCCTTCCTTTTCAATCCCACCCCCCTTTTCATTTCCTTTTGTCACCTCATCGAAATGGTCCAATACATAATCATGCATGTAGCGGAAGCCAAGGTGTAGATAAATGAGGACGGATATGTACTCTGTAAACATACACATAAGAGCATAAGCGCCTGCATGACCCAAAACTGGACTCCATTTCACGGACGAATTGTTTACGATGAACTCATTGAGGAGCCCATAAGTAGAGCGCATTACGATTGTAAGCATACTCATCAGCGTGAGATCCACGTACTGTCAAATCAGCACAAACTCGTTCGTATCAGGGGAAAAAGGGCCAGCTACCATGAAATATCTAGTGGTTATACGATCCCTCTGAGTGTGTAGATGGATCGCTTCTGCTGCCAACAATGCGACAACAGGAGCCAATACTAGACTGCCAGCTTGAGCCACATTCTTTGCAGGTGCTGTTTGTCCAGCGAGGCTACTCATGGCCCCACTGACGACAAAAAGCCCTGTTGAGATTGGAAATAACTTTGGAGCAAATCTGAGGAAGATTTGGGCTCGTCGATTGCTGTCTGAACTGGCATTTAAACTAGGAAAAAAATTGATATGTGGTCATGTGCGGGAAATGTCTAGCTTACATGATTCGGATAAGACCCACAGTGCATGCTAGCAAAGGGGTGAGGCCAACGTTGAGTAAAACAGTAGAGGCAATCACCAGGTCATTATTTGTGGTATAAAACTCTTCGAGAATAGTTAGAATGCCGCCTGCAAGTCGCACTTTTAGAGACATTAGCAATGTGGGTGCAAGGGCACAAGTTGGCCATTTACAGAGAGAAAATAAGATAAGCGTGCACCACAAGAACTGAGGTCTATAGCTCCATGTACGGAGGGCAACGTGGATTGAAACGGGGAGAATGGGCGTGTATAAGACGACTTGCGCAATTGCAACACATGCGCAGCGGCTGACCATGCTTGGTGTTGATCATGAGTAATGCGTCGGAGTCAGGCATGGACCAAAGTTTTCGCATTGACATATGTTCTGCACGACCAAATACAAAGAATCGCTTGGGTTTTATATTTTGTAGCTTCAGACGGACATGCCTGTCAGGCCATGGGCAAGAGGCATTCATCCCGAATCACTTCTCAAGCTCACTTTATGGTACCAAAAGAGGATTAGCTCCATGCGCCTCACTGGCTGTGCCGGCATGTCAGCAGATGGATCTTCAGGTTCGTTAGGTTCCACATTGAAGCTTGAAGCTATATCGAGTCTAGCTGTACCACTTTATAGTTTGCGCGTATGCCGAAATTCGCCAA
Organism: Calonectria crousiana; assembly: GCA_013406985.1. Lineage (NCBI taxonomy): Eukaryota > Fungi > Ascomycota > Sordariomycetes > Hypocreales > Nectriaceae > Calonectria > Calonectria crousiana. The sequence continues at coordinate 130,780 of VTGD01000004.1, read as the reverse complement.
GAGTGACGATCCCGGATGTCCCGCCCAAGAGTTGCGGCACGCCCCACCACTGGTGCATCACAGAAATGTCTATTGTGGACTGCGAGCTCGCCTTTGGATGAGCTCTAAGGTTTAATTGACTTTGCACCGAAAAGTAAAATGCGGACAAAAATGATGTCTGTTCCTGGGTTCCTGGATTTGCTGGTCGCCACTCGCTTGTTCCGGATTCATTTTCTCCATGTCGAGGGCTCTTGTCGACTCGAGGCACGGCAAGGCTACGAACCCGAGATAACATATACAACCTACTAAAGAATTTTCATAGTTTACAAAGGCATTGGACTTTGTACATAACCATGGAGATTCAGTAGTCAAGGTTCGCGTGGACTGTACGCTGGCTTTGATATTGCGACAAGGCTTAAGCATTCACAACGCCGTCCAATTTGATTCAAAAATCGATGAGATCCCTTCTTGGGTGCTGGACCGGAGTGTTCCATGAACGCCAGGAGTTCTTGGATCAATTCAGTGCATTGTAATAGAGTTACCCTTCAGCCCTAATGGACGAGTAGAGAGCTAGCCACCCAAGGTCATGGTTGGAAAATCTCATTCTTCCGAGGACGGCAGCTCAATTGTCAGCATTTCTGGTTATCCATGTAATGAGTTAGTCGATGGGTTCCGTATACATTGCAGTAAAGGTGTGTTTCCTTTGCATGAATGGATGGCTCTGATGAATCTTGAATCTGTCATGAGCCTGGACAGAATAGTGAAATATTCCTGGAATCGTCACAGATTGGATCTGGAAGAGGAGTCTCATCTTGAAATTGGGGCAGTTTGGTATGAGTATTCATCGGCGATTGATAATTGTATAGAAGTGGAGGAAGAAGCTGCCAGAAAAAAAGCCTGACACCTATATAATCCACTCCGTCAATGGACCTCCGTCAATGGACCTCCACCAAGAGCAAGTTAGGAACTGCATGTTCGCAACTAGCTCGTGAAACAAGTCGCAAACTTGTGCGAAAATGGCACTTTAAGTTCAAGGATATTCAATTTTATAAGTTACTAAAGTACCTGGCGTATAGTTACATGAATTATGTTCACGACGTGCTACAGAGTTGTTATTTTCGACGGTTCTTTATTACGAAAAAATGATACACAAATCTTATCCCGGCTAATGTTGAAGTCAGCGATACTATTTACGTGCTTTCTAGAATCGCGGTGCCTTTCACTCTTCGAGAGTTACAGGAGGGTCTTTGTTTCGATGGGCTGAAGCAGTTCTAGCTAATAGGGAAGTGTTGCATGGAGTCAAGGATGTTGGAAGACATGTTGGCTGGACTTGTTGAATTTGAGGATGTGGAGATTATTTAGGCGATACAGGTTAAGAATTTCTTAGTTACTAATTCAAGCTGTAACTTAATCTTGCAGCCTAAAGCATCATTGCAAGTGGCATCTCGCTAGGATTTCGCTCGTTTGGCAGCTGATGTACCAGCCCTCCGACCAAAGATAGCGCCAGAGGTCAGACCACTTCCACCAGGATAGTTTTGGTAGAATAAGCCTCCAAGCATTTCACCACAGCAGTATACTCCAGGAATAAGTTTTGCAGTCTTTGAGGCCACAAGTTCGGCTGTTTCGGGGTTGACCTTTAATCCGCCAAATGTAAAAGTTATGCCACATGTCACCTTGACTGCGAGATATGGTCCTTGATCAAGGGGCAATGCCCAGTTTGTCTTTGGGGGATCGAGGAATTTGGTCGAAGAGATGGTGGAGACGCCATCTTTGATGGCTGGATCCCATTTCTTGGGAGGGGAGTGATTCTCCTGTCGGTTGGCATAGACAGCTTCGTTGTATTCGCTAATGGTTTTGATGAATTGTTCGCGGTCATGTAATCCCAAAGCTACGCATTCAGTTGCTAGGTCTTCGATTGTGTCGGCTACGATGCGCTTCACACGTTCCGGGCGATATTCTTCGGGGCGCAGCATTGATGATACCTGTGAATCCCAGACCTGGAATGCAACTTGCTCAGGCTGGCCAAGAATGGCGCGACCAAACTTGGCATAGGTGTAGTTGCGTAAATCCAACCCTTCATCAACAAATCGATTTCCCTCAATATTGAGCATGAGGCCGAGGGGATAGCCAGATTTGGTGAACTCGTTGGATGCGACACGATCGCCAGAGTGAGGGTTGGCATCCGCGTCCCATGCGACTGCGTGACATCCAGCCCAATCGCCATAAGCCTGTGCATCGAGATTTGCAATGGCCATTTCGAGACAGTCGCCAGTGTTGTGAGGAGTGCCGCGAATCATGGCTGCATCCCACCCAGCGCCCAGAAACTGGCTTCTCATGCGTGGATTGGACTCGAATCCGCCAGCGGCAAGAATTACAGCCTTTGCACGTATGCTAACATCTGCGCCGTCCCTCTTCACAATGGCTATGACGTCGTCGCCTTGTTGCTGGGGTGGCAGAACGTTGACCAGAGCCGTCGACCAAGAAGTTTTGATGCCGTGGCTGCCTGCGGCTTTGAGGTAATCCGAGATCAATCCCTTCCCGCCGTCTTGAGTTTTCAATGATAAACCCCCCCAAAACTTGATTTTGCCATCCACGTTGTATGCCTGTCTGTTGAATGACAACTGGAAGCGGATCCCGTTCTGTGCTAGCCACTTCACAGTCTGGTTCGACTCTGACACCAAAATGTTGGCGAGCTCAAGGTCTGATTGCCCATCACAAACCTTGTCAAGGTCGGCATGAAAATCGGATTCCGCGTAAGCACTCAGCTCGATCTTGGCAGCCTGTTCCTCGCTCACGTTGTTGACAATTGGCAGAAGGTCCTGAAGCCCTCCGTGGGCAACACGGTAAGCGCCAGCAGTAAAGTAGGTGTTGCCACCAACCCAATCTTCAGGACATTTGTCAATAAGCAGGACACGCGCCGCCCCCGCCTGGGCGGCTGCAAGAGCGGCTGCAAAACCAGCGTTACCACTGCCGGCTACAAGCACGTCGCAGCTTGTCGGCAAAGCCGTGTGGGGATTTGAGTGCTGGTCCCCCATTTCGAAAGTTTAGCTATTAGCTCCCACTGGATGAAAGTGACGGAATCGTAAGAGAGTATAAATTAAAACTGGACCACGATGATGTTGCATCAAAGAAAAAAAAGCATTTGTTTGATTGAAAATCACGTTGCAGAATATTGATATTTCAATTGTAGAGATGAAATGAAAATGTGAAGGCACAAATGGTGTCCCTGGTTGCTGCTGGATAACGATTGGAAGACGTTGCTTACATTTTGCGGTCCTCCGAATGCGGATGCGGGGTACCCGGGGGAAGCCGACGGCAGGCAGTCGGGACCTATTCTGCCCAGCCTTGTATTCATTTGTCGTTAAGTCGAACTAGCCTTGTGAAAATCTTCATCGCGTTGGTAGGTAGCAACAGTCAAGATGCATGCCTTAGCGGAGGTGGACGTGTGCACAAAAATGGAGTTGAGCTCTGAGGAAGAGTTGAAAGGAAGAAAAAAATGCTTTGGCTATTTTTGCTTCACTTAAGGAAAGCCCAATCTCCCAACCGTCATGACCAAGAAAATCCCATTGACATCAATCATCAAATCATAAATCCATCTCCATCCTCCTAGTAAAGCCCGACTGTCAAATCACCCTTGACTCGGGCAGTCAGGTGAACTTCGGCCTCGAGGTCCAGCTTAATACCGACGAGCAGAGCAGCAGCAGTGGGGTTGCCCTCGGCGTCAGTGGCCCCCTTGAGAAGCTGACCTGTAGGCATGTGTGAGAATAACGCGCGAGAGTGAAGCTGTCTTTTGGCGGGTTTGCTTACCAGCAGGCTGGGAGAGGGCGGTAGAGGTGGGAAGGGGGACAACGAACTGTCCTTGGGTCTGAGTAGGGGCAGACATTTTGGTTGGTGGTTGGTTGGTGGGGGGTATTGAAAGGTTGGAAGTATGTGGAAGATGTGGTTGTTGAGTGTGTGAATGATCTGGATGATTCTCCTTGGTTTGGACGAGAGAAGCGTCAACTTATATAGGCTTCGGACGACCGTTGGGTTGCACATCGAACCATATTCCAACCAGCATAATAGCGGAGAAGCGCTGGACAACACACACGCGCGCGACATACGTATGCCTTACTTTCGTGTCAATTCGACGCAGGGTCCACATGCAGCGCGTTAATATCTGCAGCAAGCAAGCCACCGGAGGAGCACAGGCCGGACAGAGCTCTGCCCGGCCGCAAGTTTCGGGAGACCACGGCGACAAAACACCGCAGAGACATGGACAGGCAGGCTCGCTTAGCCCCGAGTTGTCAATGCAGCAAAACAAACGTTAATCTGAGTGGCGGGGAGGCAACGCCGCCATTCCGCTCAAAATTGCCAGCGCAGCGCGCAAAAAAAAGCAAACCCACAGACGCACGGTGGATCATCACGGAAGTGAGGTGGCAGCCAATCAATGCGTGAATAACAACGAGAACCGCGTCCGGGTCTTCGGAATAACAATTCCAGGTTATGATTAGAAGCAACAGATCTTTTTGCGTCCTTTTCATCACAACAAGGCCAACATCAAACCGACGCATTGGGGCACATTGAATTTGGGGATGTCCTCGGAATCCATATCAGTTGCCAAAGAATATTACAGTATTTCAGGAGGCTTCTATGGTTATCTGGCTTATATAGTACAAGTGAGGTATTTTGACTATCACGCAAACCATTGTGAATTGAAGTCCCGTTCATGTTGGTATCATTTGTTTGGAACGAGAATCAAATCAAATGAGAGCTGGCTTGAGGGGAACTATTTGGCACAGTAACATGGTCGCTCGGCTTGGTTGCATGACTCCTCTACAATGGCCAAGTCCCAAGTCCTGACTTTGATTTGTTGAGTCACTGCTCAATACCAATCCGCAGCACCGCGGTTATGACATTCAGTCAGAACTGAGAGACGGTCGCACGCCATAATGGAATCATTTTCCGGCAACGCTTTCAGGCTAATGTTTCGATCACGGACGTCTTGTTACAGTTGCACAAAGGCCAGGATTTCATCCATAGAAGACCGTGTCTAGCCCTTTGAATATCGGCTTGGTGCATAGTTGAAAAAGATAAAGAGATTACATGGCGAGTGCTCACCGCCATCGCATAACTCAATATCAACATTATAGCTTTGATTGTCACAGAAACGCAGATAGCTGCATCGTGCTGCATTGTATGGTACAATTTATTCTTGTTGATTGATTTTAGAGATGCACCGAGTCAACTAAAAACCGTAGTACCGGCTCGTTGTTCCGCTTGAGCGCAACTATAATTGGTGTGCAGCCATCATCTTGCGCTTCAACATATAAGCCTGTTTGCTTGAGAAGTAGGTTTGGTATCTTCGCTCCCATGGTGTCCTTGATGTTTGCCAATTTGTGCATTGGAGCTCGGTCCCACACGTCGCGAACCTGAACGGATGCATCTTCTTCAAGCACAAGGCAAACAGTATCGGGACGGCTATCGCTAACAGCCTCACGCAATACTGTTTGTCCTGTATTCGCACTTTAATTGATGTGGCATTTGCTCTTAAGTGGCCGTCGCATGTGATCAGTATGACCTTCTATGTGTGCAATCATCAGGGGGGCACACCGTAGCATACCTTTGCAATTAATGTCGGCATCAGAGTTGATGAGTTGTTGTAACGCCTCTACCTCCCCAGGAATAGTAGTAGTATGGAGTGGCGTATATCCTGCGAAATCATGTTAATTGATGGATCATGGCTCCCAGGCCAGAGCCTCCATCACATGGCATTTGGACACAGACTCATGATATAATAAGCTATCGCTTTGAGATTTGCCATCTATGCATGATTCAATTAGTCCAAGAAACTAGACCTGCCGCTTAGCAAGGCCATCTAACCCATTTTTATCAATTGCGTAGTGTAGTCGTCTAGTGAAGATAATGAGCTTTGTGTCGGCAGGTTGTAACGCGGGACCGTGATTTGCATATCTCGGCAATCCTTCCTTGTCCAAAATTGTCGACCAAATCTTAACAAAACACTCAATGAGGTCATAATTCTTTAGCAAATTAAGTGACAGTTGCCAACACGGTTAGCAGAGGCCATTGAAAAATCACCAGAGTGCACCGGAAGTTCTCACCTCCGTGATCTTTTCGACAAGCATTTCGTCATTGGAAAAGAAGAATTCTCCATTCATAAGCAATTTAGAAACCCCTCCACAGGAATTTTCAGCTGTGGTATCGCCCTTGAATACACAGGAAATACTTTGACAGCTCGCCGACTGCATCTTAGCGAATGTATTGGCTGGGAACAAAAGTTTCCTCTAAGAGCCTACTTTGGGACTTTATTATTCAGTGATATATGTCCTTCTTTGTTGAATACACCCCTAAAGCACATCTTTTGGATAGTAGTAGTTGCTGATATTATGACAAACCTGGGTCCTCAAGGATTGACCGATGGAATACTGGTAGTCTTCTGTTTGGTCCGATGCGTGGGAACGCATTGACTTTGGGAATGTCTTCGGAATTCGTATTAGTTGGCAAGGACTCCGATGGACCATTAAATTGTCTTAGCGGGGGGTCTATGCTTGTCTAGTTTGCGCAGCACGCTATAGACATTCATGCCATCGTGATCAGGTGTCTAAATGCAGAGCTTAGGCCGAAAAACTTGTAAAACTCTGTATATGTGCTAAACTGGTACGTGAAAGCGCAACGTAAATGAACCTTATTTGCTGCGTTATAGGTTACTTATCTGTAAGATTCTCGTGATTTCATCGTCGCTTTGGGTTATTAAGTAAGACGTCATCAATTGAAAGTACTGTGGCGCGTAGAAAGCAATGGGACGACTCACAACCAAGGGCCGACGGTCAACGAGCGAGAGAAAACGGTGCACGTCTTACTGCAATACCATCGTCACTTGAAATACTAATAGAGAGTTTATAGTTATGCAATATCTTTAATGAGTCGGTTGCTGGATGAATGTCGTGTTCAATATCGGCAGCCTAATATGGGTACGTGCGTTCATTTGAACCAACAATATGGTAGGTTACAGATACGACGACTAGCCAAAGTTTAATTTTTAGTTTATATGAAAGTTAAAATTGTATGAACAAGCAATGAGCCAATTTGCAACGTACGCCAGCAACGAAAGACGGTGAGAATAGACGGGACTAAAACTACGTCCGAGATGAAATAGAAACAGATTGAAGTGAACAAGGATCATCGTCATTTTATCTCTGTGAGTGGGCAGTTGAGGGGTCAGACTCTTGTCACTTTCCGGATCTCGCATGTTTTCCGTTAATCTCCACATGACTGGGAATCGCTATCCACATACGGACAAGATGCCAAGGCCAATATCAGTCCACAATGCAACCATGCTGCTGCTTATCAGCGGTACCGGAGTAAAAGGTAATGCCGTTATGCTTAATTGATGTCAATTGAAAAGCACCGACTGCTATCGCGCAGGTGGGGTAAACGACACATATAAAAGCGACGGGCCGAGTCCTGCTCGCACCAACCGAGAAACCGTGGATCGCCGGTGAAGCCGGAATTGCTGGACCTGTCAGATACCAAAATGATGATGCGAAGCACTCGACTTGCGGCCTGTCTGCTCGGTGCAGAGCTGGCTGCCGCTGGATTTGTGTACCAAGAGAACCAAGCGCCGTTGGAGAAGGACAGTGATATCATTGCTGCCAATTTCCCCGAGCTGGAAGGCATTGAGTTGTTTTCGCCGGCCTTTTCGAACCCGGATTCCATTCCCGATGGATTTTCCAACGGAAGCAGCGGACCGACCAGCCAGTTCGAGCTTGAGTACTTCCTGCAGACACTGGCCTCTCGCAACGAATGGATGTCGTACCACAACCCTGACGCACGATCCGAGGAGGGACGGACACTCCCGTACGTCTACCTGTCGACAACAAGCGGGCAGGACCGCATTCTGGCCGATGTGAACAGTTATCCCAACACGACCAAGTCTACCGGCAAACTTCGAGTGCTGCTGCAGGGAGGAGTGCATGGAAATGAACCCGCAGGCGACCAAGGCCTGCTCGCCCTCCTTGGAAAGATGGATGCCAACCAGACCTGGGCTTCGTCTATCCTGACAAATCTGGATATTTTGGTGTTCCCGCGATACAATCCAGACGGTGTTGCATATTTCCAGCGCCAGCTCGCAAGCAACCTTGACCCGAACCGCGACCACACCAAGATGACCAGCCAGCAAACTCGGGATATCAAAAAGTTCATCATGGATTTTGACCCTCATATTGGAGCCGATTGCCACGAGTACACAGCTTCGAGGGGAACTGGTGCTGAGGGGCAGTGGATCCCATCACAGGACGGACAGATCGCCGGTGTCAAGAACCTGAACATCCACCCGGACATCCGACATCTGCAGGAAACGCTCTTTGCTGACAGCATGGCTGCGGCTCTGGAGAAGCGCGGGCTTCGCTGGAGCGCTTATGTGACGGGCAACGCAGACACAGACGACATCATTCTCGAGGAGGTCACCACAGATGCCAAGTTTGGCGATGCCTCAGTGGGCCTGGGCCAAGCCGTCATGTTTACTACCGAAACTCGAGGCATTAGGTTGGGTGATCAGCACTGGCACCGCCGTGTCGTTTCAGCCATGACAATGGTTGAGGCGCTGGTACAGACTGCCTCTGACAATGCCGAGTATGTGTATGAGACGATTGAATCGGCCAGGGCGGATTACATTGCAAGCGACGAAGATATCATTGTCACCGACACGGTCAGGGAAACCAAGATTATGTGGGAGTATATCAACAAGAACAACGGCAGCCTGATGGAAGTCCCCGTCACCTTCATGAACACCACCCCGGTCATTGCCAACCTGACCAGGGCACGCCCCGAGGCCTACATCTTCCCCAGGGCGTGGCGTCGCGCTGCGGATCTTCTTCGCGATTCGGGCGTTGCCGTTGAGGAGCTCCATACCAACTTCAAGGGCACGGTGGCGGCCCTCAACATCACCTCGGTCGAGCTTGCTTCTTCCAAGTACGAAGGCATCGCCAAGACCACAGTCACCACCGAGTCTTTTGAGAAGGAAGTGAGCATTCCCGTGGGCGGCTTCTACGTGAGCACCCGACAGAAGAACGCGGCCCTGGCCTTCTCGGTCCTGGAACCGGAGGCGGTTGATTCCTACACTGCTTTCAACATTCTGCCAGTCGAGGTTGGCGATGAGTATCAGGTGTATAGAATTTACTGATGGGGCCCCCCACTTGATAGTATATGAAATCTAATGATAAAGAATCGTTAAATCATTGGTTCTGCTAGAATTACATGCGTGAATGGCACGCTGTCTCTCGAAATAGCCACATCTGCACAGGTTTAAGTTGCAGCCATCTCTGACTTTTTTTTTTCTAATTGCGCATCCTGTGTTTCGCCCCCAAAAGGTGACAAAAGAGCCGGTTCTCCCACCTATGTAAGGCGATGTGCCAATCGGTTCTAAAATAGCGCCGATCCTTTCCACGGCGATAGTAACTAGCGAGGCTGCAAATCCGTAGGCTCCACCGTTTTAGGCCAGCTCAAAGGCCCAGTGTCACCTAGCACAGCCTTGAGTTTCAGCAAATTCCTCCACGACCATTGTCAGACGTCAGCCAGCCGCATTTGCAGACTCTTCTCCGCGCCAGCATTTGCTTTGGCTGGCCGTCTCTCATCACAGTGGCGGCAATTCCCTCATTTCGGTGGACAGCTCTGAACCTATTTCTGACTCCCCAATGTGCACAGCCGCCGTGCGCTAATCCGAGATGGATCCTTCGCTTTCCAGTAGCATTGGAGGGTTGGTCACGCTTGCTGACGTCGTTTTTCGAACAGCCGTAAAATACCGCAAGGAGGTTAAGGACTCGCGAAAAGAGGTGGATGAGCTGCTCGGCGAGGTCAAGACAGTGTCCAACCTTTTGCACGACTTGAGCCTCATCGCTTTCGATTTAGAAAGTAACGTTTCGACGGACGCGGCCCCGCCCAGCCTGAAACTGCATCATCTGCATGACTGCCAACAGCTGCTGAGGCGGCTGGAAAAGGGCCTGGACGATGCAAGACGAGACATGGGATCCTCATCCGGTATTAACCGACTCCATGGCCGCCTGAAATGGCCGTTCTCCTCAGCCGAGATGAAAGAGATTGTGCAGGCCATGCAACGCCATAAGCAGACAATTACCCTGGCTCTCGCGGCGGACTCGGCCACCAAACTGAAGCTGTGCTTATCCCAGCTGGAAGACACCAGCGCCAGAGTCAAATCTGTCCAAGCGACGACGAAGCAAGTGCTCGAAATACAGACCAAGATCCTATTGGATCAAAAACGGCGCGCCGTTCTTGATTACTTCACAAAATGCAACCCGCAATCCGAGTTTGAAATGGCCAAGAAGCTGCGCCACCCGCTTACTGGTTTGTGGCTCACAGAGGGCAATGACCTGCGAGAATGGCTGTCGACGCCAAACTCCAAGGTTTGGCTGAGCGGCATCCCAGGAGCCGGCAAGTCGGTGCTTGCAGGCGCCATCATCACAGAGTGTCTCACTCGGATACAGGATAATGCTGACACCGCTGTCGCCTATTTCTTCTGCACGCACAGGGATGAGCAGACGCATGATCCCTCTGCTCTTCTCGCGTCCATCGCCGTGCAGCTCGCCCGTCAGAGCGAAGGCGCATATGCACTTTTGGAGCAGCACTATGATGAGTTGCGATCAAATCACCACATGGTCGAAGAGCCGACAGCAGACAAGCTTATAAAAGTGCTGAAAGAAATGTGCAGCCTGCTGAATCAAGTATACTTGGTTGTTGATGGCATCGATGAGTGCGGCGCTCATGTTGAAGATGTTGTGGGCTATTTGTCTTCTTTCGCCTCTAATGACGGGGTTGATCAGACCATAAACACGGCATTACTGAGCCGGGACGAATATGTCATCCGAGAGGAGCTCGAGGATGACTTTGACTATATCGAGATCGAAGCCCACACCGAAGATATCCAGCTCTACGTAGCAGCGGAACTGGAGCGGCGCATTAGCTCAAAGAAGCTGAGGCTTCGCGATGTGGAGCTCAAGGACAAAATAATGAATCAACTCATACACGAAGCTGGAGGAATGTAAGTTGGTCTTTCAAACGGGCAATCATATTGATATTGACAAGATAGGTTTCGATGGGTTGCCTGTCAACTCGATCACCTGTGCGAACTTCCGTCTGATAAGGCACGGCGCAATGCGCTGAAAAAGTTGCCACCGACGCTGCCTGATACCTATGAGCGCATTCTCCTTCGACTTGAAAAGCATGCCGACGAAGTAAGAGCATTGGTGCAAAAGTGTCTTCTGCTTCTCGGTTCCAACTATTCTCATTTGACCACGCGAGTCATATGTGAAGCAGTATCCATCTCAGAGGATACAGAAACTCTTGAAGATGATGAGATTATTGATCCAGAGGAGATTCTTCGATGGTGTGGCAGTTTGGTTCGCAAGTCGAACGACGGCGAGATCGAATTTGCGCACTTTACTGTTCGAGAATTTCTTCAAAACAGTTGTCCCAAGCATCCAACCCTAAGATTCTACGCCTTCTCTCACGATAGGTTTCTGGATTACATTGCACCCATCTGTCTGCAGTACCTGACAATGAGCGACTATAGCCAGCTGCCCAAATCGACTGCTGAAGAAGTTGAAAATATCCTTGAAAGACAGCAGTCACGGCCATTTTATGAGCATGCGGCCATGTTCTGGCCAGAATACATGCACAGGGCCCCCAGTTCATCCCAGGAGCGCATGGCTGCCGCTCTCAGAGACTTCTTCCAGTTGAGAAAGTCACCAGAGTTTTGCTCATGGGCCATAGAATTAATCCGCCACTGCTTGTCCCTTGACTCCAGCTTTGACTTCTGCCCGCGGTCTGATTTCGGAGAAAATGACGAGACATCTCTCGAAATCATCACCGCAGTACTGAGGCCTGACTTTTCTCCTCTTCACATGGCGGCTGCCCTGGGCTTACCTGATCTCTGTCTTCACTTGCTAAAGCAAGGTGCAAAGGTTAATATGAGGAGCTTGTTTGGGACTCCTCTGCACTGCGCAATCGGTCGGCTCACTGTGTTTTCTGATGTTGAAATCCAGGGCGAGTATCGTCTGACAATCGGATCGCTTCGCCTCGACGATTCGCTCCCATCACGGCGACGCACTGTTCAGATTCTACTGGACGCAGGCGCAAACATCAATCTGCAGCTTCCAACACCGTTCCAAAACTCTACCATTCTATCCTTGCCCATTTTGCTATCCACGTGTGGCGAAGACTTTGACGTTGTGGTCGATCTCCTCAAGGCCGGGGCAGCTGTTGAAGAGGAAGATTTGGAAAAGTTTTCAGACTGCTACAACCACGCCCGCGGGTTTTCCCGAAAAGACTTTCAAAATCATTATGACGGTGGCAGGGCCTTTGTGAACCTTCTTGAAGTGATCGGGGATGCCAAAGGCACCACCAGCCCCCGGTCAAAGCTGTATTTCATGACGCTCAAGTTTGTCAGTGATTTGAAATGCAATACTTTCGGTTTGCCCGACCGCTCCTACTCTATGGATGCTGCCAACGAGGACGACGTCAATAAACTCCTGGAGAAGATTATTGAGAGCAATGATGTGCAGAGATTAGAGAGATTTCTCCAAGATGATCGAATAGATCTTGTCAAGCAATTCCGGGCCGAGGGCTTTCCCTCTGAGTGGACAGCGGTTCACTTTGCTGTGCGCTGGAGGTCTCTGGATGTCCTTACAGCTCTCATGAAAGCAGGCTTTGACCCAAACACACCGGCTCTGGACAAGCGAACACCTTTGCACCTATGCTGGGAGGATGAAGACGAGGACACACTGAGAGTTCTCTTGCAACATGGCGGCTCTGCATTATTGCAAGACGAAAACGACGAAACGCTATGGCACTCGGCAGCCAGCAACCATTCAATCAGAATTCTAAAAATGTTGTTGGAATCGGGAAGTAAAGAAGAGGCTCTGCAAATTAAATCATCACGGCGGGGGACCCCAATCTGCGCCGCTATTGCAAGTCATGGCGACGAGGCAGCGCTTTTGCTTCTACCTCATTGCAACTCGAAAGAATTTTGGTCCAGTAATGACTCTGTCTATCGGGAAGCAGCGCAACTGGGAGCACCCGCAGTCCTTCGAAAGATTCTAGACATTGGCATCGAGCTGGATGGTGTTGACAAAGACAGCGGGAATCCGTTGCATTTCCTTGCCGTCAACACATTCCTATCTGAGAATATTGCTATACTGAAAGATGTCTTTTCAGTGCATCAGCGTCGCGAGGATGACCAACAAACCCCACTGGAGTCGCTCATTCTTCAAGCTGTGCAAGCAGAGTCTGCGATTCCTCCTGATGCGTTTGCAATTTTGTCACCAGATCCTCTCACAAATGCCGATGCTCAAAGGTTTTGGGACTTTCTGGCTGATGATGCTTTTTCCGCCGGAATTTCGGCCGATCCTGCCTCAGACTGGCTGGGGCAAGTATTCTCAAAGGCCATCGAAGATAATATTGTAAAAGGGTGGGAAGAAGAAAGCAAAAAGTCCGCCCTGAGCCCGCTCGTAAACACCCTAATCAATATCATTTCAACATCCTTTTCAAGAGAAGATTCACTGTGGCAGGGGAAGATTTGGTTTACCGATGAAACCAAGTTAACCACAATGGCCTATTGGCAATGGGCATCGGATGTTGTTCTTGAGGTTGCAAAAGCGACCAGTCTATGGGAGGACGCATTGGAAGGACCAAATATAAATCGAGTACTCAGCGAGGCCATTCTCCATAACGACAACGGTCTTATAAAATTTCTAGTGGAAAAGGGCGTTGATATCCATGAGAGGACCGACTTCCTGACACCGTTTGAGCTCGCTTGTTGCAGCTGTATCGATGTCAGCGATGACAACTTTGAGCAGCTCTTAGCGCATTCCAAAGTGGATCAAATCACCTCAGCAAACGAGGCCAACGGTTACCGCGGGCCTCTTCATTACACTGCTTCGTACAGCGTTAATCCAGCCGCGCTTTCAAGGCTAAAGCGCTTACTTGAGACGGGAGCGAATTGCAACTTGCCAAACTCTGCCGTTTCTGGCTACCCTCTCCTCTTTCACATTCAAAGTGGTTCTCTTGATACGGCACACGTACTAGTGGAAGCTGGTGCCGACCCTTGGATTGCAATGCCTAATGGAATGAACTCGGTTCTGATGGCAATCTCACAGGATTATTCATCCTTGCTGGAGACAATGGCAAAAGGCTCAGTTGAAAATTTATCTTCCAAATGGGACCAGAAATGGAGTCTTGTTATTGATGAAAAACTCTTTGCGGGAGGCAATGCACTTCATTTGGCCGCCATTGGAGGCCATTTGGATTGCGTGGAGATAATCTTGGGGGGAGGCTATATATCAGATTTAAATGCTACCGACAACGAACAGGAGAGCCCCATGCACTACGCAGCTCGGACTGGACGCACCTCCGTCGTTGAGTTGTTGCACAAAGAAGGTGGAAACATTGACGCAATATCACACACGGGTATGACTCCCATTCATTTTGCTGCGGCGTTTGGGCACTCAGACACTGTCGAGTCTCTTCTCAAGCTGGGCGCAAAGCAGACAGCCTGCGACAAAGGGTGTTTCCCTCTTGTATATGCGTACATGAATGGCCACCAGGACATCATCCGTCTTCTTGAGCCAGGGAACACTCAGATTTCTACGTCAGCAACCCAGCAAGGAACCACCGTCGGCATGAGCTTTGCATTGCAAGTAGCCATAGTCAATGGCGATTTGGAAGCATGCCAAAGACTCCACGCGCTGGGTTGCCCGATGGACATTGCGCTCTACCCTGGTCAGAGAAGTACTCCTTTGATGATGGCTCTCTGCGTGGAAAATCCAAACACAGAGCTGGTCGCTTGGCTTCTGCTAAATGGTGCAGTTGCCTCCACTGTGTTTGGTGAATTCATTGGGGGAAAGTTTTCCACATGCATAGACGCAGCCATTGCCAATCCAGCGCTCAATCCAATTCTTGGAGGTCTCGTCGAGCACTTCCTCCTGCAAGGGGGTGATTTGCTTGACTCGCCTCGGAACCCTGTGATGGTAGCTGTTGATCACGGAAATGTAGAAGGACTCAGAGCTTTCTTTGACAAGATATACCAGCTGTATACAGAGGACACATCGAGGTAAGTTTGATAGGAGTTCTCCAAAGCAGAGTCTAGCGTTGACAATTCCAGGTTATATTTGAATAATACTCACAAAGAGCTTAAAGACTCTGTAGATTTACTATTCTTCCTGGCGAATCGGCCAGACGCCTCGGATCTCTATCAGCAAAGACCGCTTCACCGGGCAGCACGTTCCGGAAACCTTGAGGCTGTTCAATGCCTATTCGGTCATGGAGCGAAACTAGATTGTGTGGATGCCATGAACATGACAGCTCTAAATCTCGCCGCTGGTGAGGGATCCGCCGAGATTGCTCAATTTCTTCTGCAACTCGGGGCTTGTCCCAACACTCCAGATTGCAGGGGTATAACGCCCCTGCTGCGTGCAGCGCGTCAAAGCAACAGCCATGTGTTCCAGACCCTAATCCAGTACGGTGCTTCATTGGACATATCCGATGTCCTCGGTGAAAACCTTTTACACTATATAGTCTCGAACGATGAGGGTCTGTCCCAAAGCTGGCTGCTCGATTACTATGTTATCAATGGGTCCGGCATGTCCCAGCTCCACGAGAAGACCGTTTTTGGCATATCTCCTATGAATCGCATTCTAATGAGCCATTCTCGCAACTCTCTACGGTTCCTTCTCAGAAGAAAAGCTCTGTATGATCTGCAGCCTTTCCGCGTTGAATGGCCAGAAAATGCCTTGTCTCGTGTACGTGGGGTACCATTTATGGGGCTTGTCAACATAACACGCAGTCTCAAGCTTATCAAGCGCTACACAGACAAGAAAACTCTTTTTCATTTGGCAAATCTTGCAACTCCAGGCAAGCATAACCTTTTGTGCCAAGCCGCCTGCTGGGGACTGGTTGAGGCACTCAAAAATTTCCTCGACATTGGAGCAGACATTGAGCATCAATGCGACATCCATGGCAGTCCGTTGGAAGCAGCTTTGTTGCATAGGATGATAGATGCCGCTAGGTTTCTTGCAAGAGAAGGAGCAAATATTCCCATCTATACGGAAGTATTCGCTGGCAAGAACCAGCGTACTCACGGTACTTACTTGGCTTTGGGTTGGTTCTGCAGAACCCGACATGTTGAGCAAATGAGGCTCGCTTACGAGACCTCAAATCAAGAAACCGAATCGATAGCTACTTGGTCAGGAGTGCATAAAGCCCGAGTGGACTTGAAGTGGGAATGGAAAAAGGATCGATTTGAGTCCATGTGGGAATACGCAACAAGACGGCACAGGATAGTGACGGGGCTGAGAGGGAATGTTGTGAGTGTTGTGGAATTACTCCAGGCAGATTCTGCTGAATCAAAGCAGTAGGAAGTCCTGCTCATTCACAAGCACATCAATACAAATTTTAGGTGTAGTTGTGTTATTTAATTGATAGAAAAAAATCGTATCACGGGTTTCCTTTTTACCTCACTCGTCTGCATGTAGCACCATGACTTGATTTGCATATTTGGACTCATGGTTAGCATTTTGCTGGAAAATAGACACATGAACTTGGCGTGCCCCATTACGCCTTACGCATTACCCAGATATTTAATCCGATCTTAGATCCAGCCGTAACAGGTAAGCCTGCATGCGCAACCCGCTCGTCCACAGTTCCATTGTCCCTCAAGTTCAGCCAAAAGATACCACTTCCTACTCTAGGTAGCACCATTAAGCCCGTCTGGTTTTCCATAGTTGAAAAGCGATCTGAATTTGCCATATTCTCCGGTGGCGGTGGAACCCGTGGAAAGTATGTAGCTCCCGACGAGCAATTCGCTTCAAGGTAGATGAAGAAACTTGCGGCTCGGTTGTAAAGCACCCCAGTGGCCCGGTCAACAATCGGCGAGTCGAAAGCGTCGTTGTGCATCTGAAACTGCTGCCCTTGGTGGTATCGCACCAGCTGAAAGGGCTCGGTGCCCACAAAGGGGAGAAAGCCTAGCAAGCTGTGTGCTCGTTCTTTGACCAAGGAGATAATAGGGTCGTACCCTCCGAGAGTAGTGGAATGAGATGTGCGAACAGAATCTACCATTTCCATATCTTGAGATTGGGCGTAAACTTTAGAGGGCTTGAAGCTTTCCTGCCTGTAACGTTGAATTCCTGGTCGTGCATTTGAGATATGCAGCCTTACCCCTGTTGGATCAAATATTGTGCCTCTGTCGGATGGAGAAATTCGTCTAAATAAATCATCAAAGGGTCCTTGGATAGAATTTGCATCTTGTATCGGTGTTGTCTAGAAATGAGGGCGATATCCTTCATAGATAACGAGGCATTGGAAGCGCTGACGACAAATTGTGGCGGCCAAGAACCAGAGTCTTGGGCGAGAGTAGTAGCTATACACGCCATCAGCACGGCCATTAAAAGGCCAAATGCCAATTTTTTAGCGCTCATTTTTGAAATTCTTGTCCGGATTGAAAGACGGTCCAGAGAGCTAGCAATGTGTGCGTTTCGTTGGGGGCATGGCTTATATACCCTTCCTCGCCTGAGAGCGCAGGTGAGACAGGTGTCGGCCCAACCATCGGGCAAATGCGTTCCAGAAGGGCTCAAGCGGAGCCAACTTGCATAAAATCTCAAGATGGCTATATTATTTCGCGTTAGAGTTGAAGCAACTTGGGCGGAAATGCAAGGAGGCTCATTGTTTTTGTCTAAGACAGACGCACGTGTGGGCGGTGTGGCCATGGTGTCATGGGCGAAGGTTTGTCCTTCTTGTTTAACGTGGGTCTAAAAATCTGGAGTTCAACAAACGTATAAACCAGATTCTGGTACCAAGTGCATTGAAACTGGAAAAAATCAATCCACAATGTAACTTGACGGAACAAAATTTCGCAATCGATTTTAATATTCAGGTATAAAGTATCATGAGATTCAGAAACCAAGTTACAACAGATCAGAAGCTTGTCCGGCAGTTGAGCGCTGCAACCTTTTCAGGCAAATTCCGCACTCTTGATCCCAGGCACGTGCAATGCCCATCATGAGTCTACGACTCACACCGAAAAGACATGATAATATTCGACAACGATTACATCAATACGCCACAAGCTGGCAAAAGGCTATTGGCAAGCATGGGCTTTTCCGGTTCGCTTTTGTTTTGAGAAGCAGATAGAATGCTCAAACAAGTTTCCATTATTTATTACGTATATCTCAGGATGCCCATTTATAGTTGATCTCAATGACTTTTTCTCATATCATAGCCAAGCCCCAGGATTACATTAGAGCAGACCGTACGCGGCCACAAATCCAACAAAGCAGAGACCGGCTGTCTTGACCGACACTTGGCCAACGCCGCCAGTCGCAGAAGGCGAGCTTGCAGCCTCAGTGGACGACGATGACGACGATGCGGTCGGTGTGGAGGAGCCAACGACAGATGTCGAAACGGTCGAAGCAGCAGAGGCCTTGGCGGTGGCTGTGCTGGTCTCGGACGCGGTAGCAGTGGTGCTGGAGTCTTCATCGCTGCTGTCATCGCCACTGTCCTGGCTGTCGCTGATGACAGAGCTCCAAGAAGGATATGTAGTGCCTGGACAAGCAGCAATACACTCGTAGGTAGACTTGTACGAGTTGATGTCGTTCTCGTTCTTGTGCCTCTCGTCGTAGTACTTGTCGCTGCACTTGCGCGCGCAGTTGTATGCAGAACAAGGAATCTTGTCCATATCTCCAATGACCTCGCCGTTGAGCTCCGTCTTGCTCCACTTGCCTGTGGCTCCCTCGAGGGTGAAGTCGTTGCTGTACTCGTAGCCCGATGGGCCGTCCATGTTGGGGTCCGAGTTCCACTCCATGGCGGTGATTTGCAGGTCGGCAGAGGCGGGCACCACGTCGGCGGGGATCTTGACCTTGACAGAGGTGCTGTCGATCTTTGTGCCGTTAGCGAGGAGGCAGCTGGGGCCTGTGCCCCAGCCTGGCGGAGTCGTGGACAGGTAAAGGTTGAAGTTGGTGAAGCCGGCATCAAACGATCTGGAGCCATCGGCAATGTCGTTGGTGATCTCGACCGTGACTTCAGTGCCGGCTTCCACCGTGGACGCGATGCTGATGTCATCAAACGCTGCCACACTGGCGAGCAGGACGCTCAGCGGAAGGAGAGCGGATGAGATCATGGTGAAAGCGAATGTAGACAGTTTGGTAAAGAGTGACTGTGGGTGGGAAAGCGAATGACGGCGTCCTTTGGGCACTTGAAGCAGAGAGCGTGATGGTCAGCAAAAGGAAGAAAAAGGGAGGCAATAGCAGGATATAAGCGCTTCATCCAGCCGGACATTACGATTATGGCCGGCTCCGCCAAGGCGGCGCGACAGGCCGACAGCCCTGGTCCAACCCCTGGATGGCTTCAGCCCTCCGCGCTAAAGCCGGATAAGCGTCGCCGAAATCCTTCACTAAACCCAAACCAGGCAAGGCTGGTGCGAGAGCTTGGGCGCAAAATTTCACGACAGCCCAGCGAGGAATCGCTCAGGTTCTCGGCGATGCCTGCTTCTCGTTAGTCTGCTTTGGTCGAGCAAAACGCACCGGCCTCGCAATTCGGCCGAGATCACGGTCCGCCTCAAAAAGCCTCTCCCGAGTAGGCTCGCGCAGTGGCTTCTTCCCGACGCCACCATCGCGCAAGTCTTGGGTTTTCAGTACATCGCCGTTTCCTGAAACTTGGCTCAAGTTCAGTTCAGTGCAAAGTATTGCTTGTGGCCGAGCGGAGAGGGTCGAAGCTGACACACTGAATTAAAATGACTACATAATCCACAGAATGATCCATTTCGATTAAAAAATTAGCCTTTGACTAACAATGAGTAGTCCCATCCCGAGCTCCGCCAGCCCACACCACTCCAGCTAGATGAGCAAGGCAGCCACGACGACAGCGCCGGAGATGTAAATTAGGCGGCTAAATCGCGGAGCAGTGGCATCATTAGGAGACTCTGCACTTGCACTTGGCGGGGCCTGCTCAGCAGTTCCTGATGCGGGCTCTGTTGATGCAGCAAAGTCGGTGGTGGGCTCTGTACTGGACTCAGCAGTGGTAGAGGCATCTTCGGCGGTGGTAGTCGCTTCATCGATGGTTGGTGACGACGAGGTTGGAGCATCAAAGCTTGTTGGGGAACCCTCAGTGGCCGCCATTTCTGATGTTGCCGAAGCCCGTTGCGAAGAGGCGTCGTCACTACTGCCACCATCGCTGCCGCTGTCATCACTGCTCCCATCGTCGCCACCATCGCCATCATCGCCCTCGTCGTCATCACTCCCGTCCGATGAAGAACCCGATCGAAGACATCCATCAGTCACACACACATAACCTGCAAGACAATACGTTGAGTTGCCGCAGTCAACAGAACCTCTGGGCCTGCAACCACCAGAGGAAGAGCAAACCCAGCCACTGTCACAGTAGCCACCACTCGAACAGCACACGCTACCAGTAGGCATGCATCGTCCGTTGCATACCTCTTCACCACTGCCACAGCTGCCTGAGCTGCTGCTGTCAGAGCCACTATCGTCCGAGCCGCTATTGTCTGAATCTCCGTCATCTGAATCACTGCCTCCTGAGCCAGGCTTGCAGCGCTGATCGTCGGTGCAGGTTTCCCCCTCGTTGCACCACCCAATAGTGCAGCAAACCTTTCCTTTGGGCATACAGCCAGATCCGCAAACCTCCCTGCCATCGATCTCACATCCTTGCTTTTCGTTGGTACAAGTTTGTCCGGTGGGACAGCAGCCGTCAGCCACACAGTACCTCCCCAGCTCGCAGTAAAACTCCCCTTCGCAGCATGAGCCAGTGGTGGGGATGCAGAGTCCGTGGCATAGTTTATAGCCAATGTTGCAGCCAGAAGAGGCAAGGTTCATGAAAGCCGCATCGCCTGGGCTAGATCCAGTATAGTTGCTGAGGTCGTACAGACTGTGAGGCAGTTCAAGGGAACCAAGTTCGGAGGCGAGAGTCCATTCGACTGACCAGGCCAGCAATGATGATATTGACAACTTCCACATGTTGGCGACGAAATATTACCAAGATAATTACTGGTTCAGGATTTGAGTGCTGCGCACCACATGCGGGCGTGTGTTCTTGGTCTCAACTTTCCAGCGCCACACATCAAGTGTGAGAGTAATGGGCCAAGCGCTTGCTTCTTATACCAATCTACCAGCTCATTAGGCTCAAAATACCGCAAAACAAGCCGCAAGTCTGCCTCTTCTACAGGGCTGAATTAAGAACAGCCTAGCGACAAGGTTGGTACTTTTCAGCCTGTTGTCTTGCGTGATTCCGGATTCAGCCCTCTTGGCGGCTGTACGGATTCTGTAACCTCGCTGAAGATAACCCAACAGCCTCACCTTTTTGACACTAGTGTTTTTATTTGCTTGAAGTCCACCCTTGGCAACAGTCCAGCTGCTCTTTGATGAAGCAGATGATATCGTGCAAGGAATGCACGAATGCAGAGCTGACACCATGGGTTTGACCGAAACAGCAAAGTTGATTGGTTGCTCGCTAAAGCCCCTCTCTCGATGCAACCTCGCTTCGCAAAGGTGTCTCCAATTGTTTTAAGCATATCAAATACGGCAAAGGCTTGGTGCTCTGCCTTGCGACCCCGCGAATCGGGCCATCGCTCAAGTCCCGTTGCATTACAAAAACCTGTTGTTCTAAAAGTTAGGGCCTCAGCTGTGACCAGGTTCTTCAGTAGGTAGGTCGTGTGATGACAAAATGGTGATGGCAATACTGCGCGATAAAAATAGAAAGCCGTTGAGGCCTATCTCCGGCTTGGTTTTACCAGAGTATCACGGAGATCTTGAGGCGCGCACCTGTTTATTTACCATGGGCTACTGACAGCCGGCTACCGACTGCTGGCTGCCTTCGATACAATTTTCCCCCTCCCATCTTCATAGGCTTAATACCTTTTCATCTTCTATTCATTGCATAAGATTCACGAGATCCGGCTTTGGTGCGGGTAACTCTCGCAGGGTACGTGCGAGCCGTTGAAGTTAGCTGATCGGAGCAGGGGTGGTGAATACGAAAAATACGACAGCTTGGCATTTAGAATTACAATTTGATCAATGATTTTACGCGTATTGACAGAAGCTCCAGCACATCTGTGACGAGCATGGCAATTTTGTCAGCAGACATGAAGCACTTGCTCGTTTGCCTAGGAGAGCCCGTTGAAGAAAAGCTGCGCAATCCGGTTAGACTGGGATCGCCGTCCCGGGTTAGTACATGAAGAAGGCTACAACGAAAATGCAAGCTATTATAGATCCTAGCAACCAGCCCCAAGTGCTTGCCAAAAGAAAAGAGGCAACAGTACTTTGCACAATGATCCAGTGTAGATAAGATAATTTTCTAAAAAAACTCCTATTCCGAGACTATGCTAGCTTTACTCTCCAAAATCTATGCAGCAAGTGTGCCTACCCCTGACAGATGCTTCGCTAAGCCAAGTCCAACGACCCGACACTTCCAGGTCATCGCGG
Organism: Calonectria crousiana; assembly: GCA_013406985.1. Lineage (NCBI taxonomy): Eukaryota > Fungi > Ascomycota > Sordariomycetes > Hypocreales > Nectriaceae > Calonectria > Calonectria crousiana. The sequence continues at coordinate 108,305 of VTGD01000004.1, read as the reverse complement.
GGCGTTTTTTTGTAATTACTCCAACGGTTTGTGGCGTGATTTGATAATTCAGGAGTTCAGCTCTCCAGGGAGCTTACGTAGACATATTATCAAGGGTCAATCCTTTGCCCTCCTATGCTTCATCTCAATGACTCGGGCTAACATTTAGCGGACACGACTCACACAGGTTTCACCAAATTCCACGACTTGTAAGGAGTGCGCATTTCGTCATCAACATTTGATATACTGATGATGGATTTTTTTCATTAGAGTGCGACAGTATCCCTCCGCGAGGTCGCGCTCAAGGGCATACCATCCAGCCCACAATAGCATACGGTGAATCCACATCATCCAATGCCCGACAATTGAAATTCTAAATCGCCTAGTATATTCCTCCTTTTGCTCGAGTTTAATGCGGCAGAGTTCCTTTCGGCAATCTCGGGAGCATTTATATGGTTGGCGGAGGTATTTCGTCCCGTCTTCAAGGGTATGTTGACGTCAGAATTGATGTACCGTCCGTGCCTGTCGCAGGTCACATCCTTTATCACTAGACTAATATACGCCACCGACATTAACACTACTAACTCTCAAGATTTTCTGTCTTGAATCACGTTACATGGGGTGTTGGTCCCAAAGAAGAATCATGAAACCGCCCCTCGCCGTGTTCGCTGCGGAAGGATTGAGGCGAGGTTAACTTTGGTTGGTGGCAGTGTCCACTTTCTGGACTCGACCAACACCAACATTGCGCGAACCGCTGCAGCTAACCCTCTGCATCCATCCAATGTGTTGGTTGATGGCGCTAGTCGATTAGCCACATTTTTCGTGCCTGGTACCTGAAAGCAAACTTCGACGACCTCGTAGGATGCGTTAATCAAAATGGCGATGGCTTGTAAATCCTGCGAAGGACTTTGCCCAGCACTAAGGGGGCAAAGGAACGAGGCGTTGAGGCTGCGTCTGTGGGCTTATCCACGAGGACATTACAATTGCATCTGGTCCTGTGCATATAAACCCAAGCGGCTTGCCTGCTCTGCAAAATTGAATCAGCAGCGCTCTTCGCCCATCATTCCGCACACAGGCCTGGCAATCGATCTACTCCTCAACTCTCATTGAAGTTCCATCACCTTTTTACTCCTTCAACATGCTGTCCAGAGCCCTTTTCGTTCTTGCCTTTGCCGCTGGCGGCATCAATGCTAAACCATGCCGTCAGAGTCCTGGCTATGACACGCCAGTTGCTTCTAGCACTTCTGTGGAAACTCCCCTTCTATATCCCTTGCCTACTCAAGCCACCAGTCTTGCCGTCGAAGACTCAGACGCAGTCATCGCCACCAGCGCTGCAGCTGATGACTCGGACGCACCAGTCGCCACCAGCGATGCTGTTGAGTCCACGGATGGTAGCGATAGCTCGGATGGTAGTGATAGCTCGGATGCCAGCGATGGCTCGGATACCAGCGACGGTTCGGATGCACCAGTTGCCAGCAGCACTGCCGTTGAACCTGCGTACGCTGCTGATCCCACGGGCACACCAGCGGCCAGCGATGGTTCGGATGCCAGCGATGGTTCGGATGCTAGCGATGGTTCGGATACTAGCGATGGCCCGGATGCACCAGTTGCCAGCAGCGCTGCCGTTGAACCTACGTACGCCGCCGAGCCCACGGGCACACCAGTGGCCAGCTCCCCTGTTGAGTCCCCATACGTACCAGTCGCCACGCCGCAGTATACGACCCCTCTCCCGCCGTCCGCGACACCACCTGCGGGTGCAACTGTTTACAGCGGTGGTCGAGCCACATGGTACACCCAAGATGGTGTCGCAGGCGCGTGTGGAATATATAATAATGACAATGCCCCGATTGTTGCGATTTCGATCAACTTTGATGCAAGCCCCAAGCATCACTGCGGCAAGACTGTTCACATCACTGATGTTGCTACTGGCCAAACTATTGAAGCCAAAATCGCAGACACTTGCGGAGCCTGTGCCCCAGAATCACTGGACCTATCAGTCGGTCTTTTTCAGCAGTTCGCACCCCTGTCTGTGGGAACGTTTCAAATAAGGTGGTCCATGAGTGGTGACGGCGGTTATCCCGACTACAATGCTATCGGTAGCGGCAATACTGGCAATACCGGCAGCACAGGCAGCACCGGTGGCACTGACAATCCTGGCAACACCTACAATCCTGGCAACACATACAGTTCCGTTATTGCCTATTAGATACTTTTTCCTTTCTTAAAAATGCATTTGAGGGGGTCATATTGTCCACGGGAATGGGGCTGTACTTAGGGGGATGAAGTGGTCGTGGCGGCTGGCCGACACGACGTTTGGTTTATCTTTTCACAATATACTTTTTACAGTTACGCCTCCCGTGTCCCTTGATCCATTGAGGTCATACTGTGAAATTCGTGTTCGACTTTTCTTTCTAACTTCACCCTCTTTTATCCGTCAACCAAATACGCATCTTGATTACGAATTCGAGTTGTCGGCACATGTCCAAGCTTTTGTTCCTCCGTCCGCCTTGTAAGAGTCCATAATGCTCACCACGGAGCCATAGGTTCCAGCAATCATGAGAAAAGTGCCAGAAGAAATTATAAAAATGCTCCATCCAGCCATGAGATACCATCTGAGGGTGCGGTCATTCTTCCAGTTATCATACAACCACATGCAACCAAATGGCTGGAATGATAGTAGGGTTCCGAGAAGAGCACCAATCAAGGAAACAAGGCCGCTAAATACCGGTATTCCACTAGCGATAACGTAAGCCACGATGGTTACGCCGAAGGTTGATCCAAGCCAGGTGATCCAATGGACGGCGGTGTTCGTAGTAAGGTGCTTGGTCCCGCGTAGCAGGCGGATAAAGATGTGTTTGGCAGGTAACTAAACATGGGAGTGAGCCATTATATCCGGAGACTATCAGGGTAGTCTAATCTTACATGAAGCAGGAGGATTGAAGAAACCATCAGGCCAGGCAGAGCGATACCATAGCCCACCTTCTTAATCAGCGGCCCGGCAGAACCAATAGCGGGAGAAGATATGTAAGATCCGCAGTAGTAATACATGACAATCCCGACAACAATATAGATTACTGTGACAGTGATCTGGCAAATTCCCAGGGCTCGAGGGTATAGATGAGGGTCTCGCATTTCGGCTGCAATGTTGAAAAAGGCGGGCGTACCGGAATATGTAAAAACAAGCGTCGAAATGGCCGAAATCGCATCGGTGAAGCTTGGGTTGCCGACAAGCTTATAGTCGGACTTCCAAATACCGTCTATTGGGGCTGCTGATGGGCGATCCTGCAAGCCAACGGCAACGGTAACGGTAAAAACTAGCAAGAATCAGATGACTTATTTACAAAAACACTGGAGGATCGCTCTTACCAGCGACGATGACGCAGCACGCCCCGATCCAGGCTAACCAGCTGATACGAGCAAGCGTGCGGATACTCGCAAAGATAAAGGTGATGATTGCAGCAATAGCCACGAAGACGGCAGTGCAAGCACCGTGCTCGGAAAGCGCATTCAAAGCGATGGAGATGCTAAGCATTGCCGAGCCGGAGACGAACGTAAAGACTGACATGTAAGACACTGTAGAAGCAACAAAAGGCGGGCGCCTTACAGAGAGCATAGATTGCACCAAATACTTCATAACCGATAGGCCCAAACAGCATTTTACCGACGTCATCAATACCGTAGACTTGACGATGGTTAAGCTTGAAGACGCCAACCATGTAGTCTGACCAAGTGGTGATGCCAGCAATGACCAACAGCAGAATGGCGCCGGGGATAATGCCAAGAATATCGAATACGGCAGGCATTGAAAGAACACCCAAACCAATCTGGGTTTTCATCATGAGAGCCGTGGTACCAAGCCATCCGACCTGTGATGTGTCAGTTCCGGGCCCAGCTTCTTTCTGTTCTCCAAGACAAGCGTACATTGCGGTAATTGGGCCCGCCTTCTGTTACTTCGCCGAAGACGGCATCGTGTTCCGAGCTCGGCAGGGGTTTTTCGTCAAACACTTCGCCGGGCTGCGAAGGCCCACGGGTGATGCCTTGCAGGTCGGCGTTGGGCAGTTTTGTTTCTTTGGACATTTTGAGGGCGAGTTGGGCGAACTTGATGTCTTTTTTGGCATCAGGACGCTGGGGCTATAAAAGCACCGAGTACGTGACCCGTCATACTCGGCAATCTGCCTCGACACAGGATAGCAGCCTTGTATTTGGAAACGTGGAGACGAAGTCGTCGCTGTGAACTTCCTTTACAGAGTGACATGGTGGTCGTGGAGCTTGTCCAAGCTTTTGTTACCCAATCGGCGTTGTGGTAATGCGGATGCGTCCCACAGCCCACGCCCTGGTTCGGCTTGATATTGCGGGGATTGTGGACATTGGCACAGGCGACGATGGGCGTTGGGCTTGACGAAAAATACCATTGCTCGGGCCATATTGTCAGCAAATGACGAGCCCGACACACAAGAATCTCCTACTCCGCGATACTTCCGGCAGCGGAAGACCGGCAAGCGGATACCTCCCCTGACTGCGGTGATGACAATTGGTCAAGCATTGTCAGTTTCTCCACACAGCCAAGAGAATCCAGCATAAAACCAAGCATCCCCCCGGCTTCCTTGACTGTGGAACATTAACGATCACCCTTCTTCCAAACATGAGGTTTACCCCAGTTACCCCAGAAATGGAAGACATAAGATGCAGTTTTCATTATTAAATTCAGCCCTCACTCTTGAAAGCTTGCCCTAGTATCAAACCAGCACTGTGCATGGCTGCAAGGCAAGACTCTGATCATGGCACCACGACCTCAAAGAGAAGGAATTCCAACGTCTGCACATGCCTCGAGCGCCATATTTCCGGTCCAATCAGCGAAATTTAATCGCGCTTCCTTATCAATGGTCGCATCGTATCATCTCGCGGTAAATTTCCCAAATAAATCAAGTCAGACTGCGCTGGCAGAGGACTATAGCGATCGTCGCTAACAAGTACGTATGTCTCCAACCATTTACCAATAACCTGGTCCATGTGACATTTCCGGTTGAATCCGCGCCATTTCTACCAGGACACCGGGATGATGTAATCCTCACACTGAAAGTGTCCAAAATAGAAATACAACATATAGACTAGGCTTGGCTGCGTAACTGGGTAGGCATTCTGGTACATGTCCGACATTTTGCCTACCTCCGTTTCAACTTGTCTTCATCTGCACATAGAATACAGAACGTATCGATTAAAAAATATCGAACACCGATTTCGCGCGTTATCCGGATCACGTGCTGAAATGCTTGGGGTAACCGTCCCACTCGATTTGATCCATGTGAGAATTAATGCTGTCCATAGTTGTCAACAAATTATGTTCGCCAGCACTCCAACAACAGTTGAGTGCATAGTAGCTTCACTTATTTCCACCACTTTCAACCAAACCAACAACGTCGTCAATCTTTCATTCATGTCCAACACCCGGGTTGGAAGCAAAGGGCCGCTTCCATCATCCACCAAAGCCCCAGAATGTCGCTTTTGGTAGGGTTCGTGACATTTGCGGCACTGTTCAGCCCAGAAGCGAACCAATGCGTACGATTCTGGGCAACTGTCATTCTTTGATGGATTTTCTGTGCATATGTCTCCATAAATAGCAGCATGGTAGCATAGATAGATGATGCGATTACGATGATCAGAGGTTGGGCAGAGCTGTAGAGGTGAATGCGCACCTGGTTCCGTCCATACCGACATCTCTAATACGAGGTTCCAAGATGCGATAGAAATTCCTAACCAACTTAATAACTTGTGAGAAAAGGTAGGGTTATATGAGGTGTAATCAATATCTGCGACTCCGATTACACCATATTCGGGATCAAGTGCCGTCTAGGAACTGAGATGGTCGCAGATCATTTCATACACAGGGCAGCTAGGTGATTCCAGCTAAAGGCCTGTTACTTATTAGAATTTGGTCTTTGTTGAGGCAATAAGCTCTTTGATCTTCTCGAAATCGTGAGGGAAAACTTCGAGCAAGTGAGGCAGAGGCCTATTGAGGTATGGGAGCCGACTCCGCCTTCATGACTGGCACCAATAACAACGACAAATGTCTTATATGTTAATTATCAACATATTACGTCAGAAAATCGTTAATGAAGTTCATGAGGCAATTTGATTGCGGGCTAAAGATGTGTAGCTAAAACGGAACATTATTTCTCCCAACCTTCACGCCACAGTTGGTTATTTCTGTCACTCACAGGTAGTCTCGGGAGTCTCAACAGACAATCGTTACGTAGGGCAGATCCCCGGAATAGCTGACGTCACGATTTTGGCAGTTAAAAGATGGTCAACGCCGCATTTGACCTCAAAACACCATACTAAACAACACAGGGTTCCAGATTATCAATCCAATAATTACAGGGCCCGTCGAGCCCGACCAATTGGGCATCGTGGCCAAGTTACGCCGACTGAGGCGATTTTATTGGTGCTATAGCAACTTCATTTCGGCCGGTTAGCAAGCCATTAATTAATAATCAAGTCATTCAATGAAATATTTCATCAGTCTGTTATGAGTTCCCGTCATGGAGCCCATTTAGTCAGTGTCCTATGTGCAGCCATTACCGTCAACTAAATGAAGGCGATTCAGGTCATGGCGGCCCGGAATGTTGCCGGCAGCCACAAAATTCAACCACAGTCTGCATACCTTCGTGACTCACTATTATAAGGAAGTAAGCTTTGTACAGATTCAAAACCATTTTCATCAGCTTTATTCATGACGTCGGCGCCATGTGCATGACTGATCACTGTTTCCACTATTGAAATGATAAATATCAACTAAAATTCATCACGACTCAAAATGAGCCCATTCGCAGCTCATTAGCATTGCTCCTACGTTTTGCTGAAATCCCCAAAACGCGTGATTGAATAATCAGGTGATGCCCCAACAAACCAACGAGTCGATAGACGTGACGAGTCCATGAGACTTCTCGTGGCCCCTCAACTTTATCACCGTGGCTCAGCCCAGGGGTATAACTTGGCTATGTCACATTCCAATTGGCCATGACCTGAATCAAATGTAAAGCCGCCATCACCCACACCAGTATGCAGCCACAAGCCATTAGCCCGATTGAGATAGTAGCGCCAAAGACTGACAAGACCCAAAAATGGTCTCCCTTCTTTATATAGAGCAACATCACACAACGTCTTGCACGATAATTAACCAAGGCAAATTGCAGTCCCTCGTTTTCCGAGTGCAGATCCACAATCCCTCGTTCTTGTCAACACCTACATTAAACATGCACCACAAGGTTTTCCTTCTCTTCACGGCCCAGGCGGCCTCAATAGCAATCCAGCAATCTCAACCAGTCTTTGACCCGGACACCCTCAGCATTGGACCACCCGGCTCAGACAATCAAAGACGGTCTCCACAAACTCTGAACCAAGACACGCTCGTTATTGAAGCACCCGCGTCGGACAATAAAAAACGGTCTGCACAAAGTCTAGATACAGATACACTCGTTATTGAACCACCGAGTTCAAACAGTCAAAAAAGGTCCCCCCAGACTCTGAACCAAGATACGCTCGTTATTGAAGCGCCCGCGTCAGGCAATCAGAAGCGACAGGACGCACTTGATCCAGCATCTTTTTCAGTGTCGGACATAGATGCCCGCGCAGAAACGCTGTGCTCAAACGAGAAGAAAGAAGAGGGTAACAAACTGGAACCACGTTCTCAGCCATACTTCAATCCTGACACATTCATTATTCAAAATCCTAACCCGGAAAACAACAGCAACAAGAAGCGCGCAGTCTGCAACGCAGACAACCCATTGCGCAATTTGAGAGACTCCAGATTCGCTGTATACGCCAGCGACTTTTGCTCGCAGTTCATTCGTCCTACCCTCACAAAGACAGTATACAGTGTCGTGATAACACGTGCGACCACTACCGTCCCACCTTCACTTGTCACAGTCACCAATTTCAACGTGGTGTAAGTTCATTCCCAGCCCTGTGCAAACTGTCTTGCTCGTGTCAGAATTGACACATTTGGGAACCCAGCCCCAGAACTGCGACAACCGGTGTCGTCACAGTCACCGTAACCCCATCGCTTCCTACGCCAGCCCAAAACCAAAACCAAAAGAGGGACGACTCAATGGTGTACCCCGCTTGGCTTTCGGAATACTACCCATTTTCTAGAATCAGCAGCGCTTGTTCTTGCTTCATCTCCAGCCCGTCTCCCACATTCTATCGGACTTTGACCGCAGCTACAACTTCCCTGATCGTCGATGTGGTGAGTGACCCATGCTCAGTTCAAGTAGGCGAATCTAACCCCCATGCAGAAGCGTCTTCCTGCCACCTCCATCACCATCACTAAAACCTCAACCAGTATGGTCAATTTGGTTGCGACACAAACCGTTGTTGGCGACGCTTGTGGAATCAGCGGCTGCAGCAATGGAGATGACCTCGTCGAGACCAGCGACGATTATCCCACCCTCTCCGACTGCCAGTCTCACTGCTTGAGCATGAGCAATTGTTTGAGCTATCAGTTTTCGACCACCAGCGACCACACGAATTGCAACATTGCGTCGGTTAGTGCCATCAACCTCTACTCCAACTACAGTTCCATGTTCCCGCAATGCCAGCAGCAATCCAAGCTGTATGATCGCAATTGCAATGTTTAAAAGGATGCGCGAAGTGGGTTATTTGCAATCAAAAGTTTGTCGGTCAGACCATTTTGTTTCCTTGTCCATAGATTCATCCATCTAAATTGAAGCCTCATCATCTGCGCAAATTCATCCAATAATCTCGATTGACGCTTGCTCGCTGGCTCTATGACACAAGGTATAAGCGGAGTCATGTGAGCACAACGTACCTGCTCCCAATGATTTCGATCTTACGCGCGATATTGTTGTCGCAGCGACGGCGACCTGCAGCCATAAAATCCACGCAGCATTGACGCGAAATGTGACATTATCGCACGGTTAAATTGAGCCGGCCAATCCGCGACATATTCTACAGCTCAGCGAGCGACTCATGGCCCATTGAAGGCGAATCGCCGAGGCAAAAAAAAGAAAGAAAGAAAAAAAAAAGTACACCAACAATGGCAGAGCTTGGACGCGAAAACGACTTCCATGATTGTTTTTTTGTTTTCCAGTTAAAAAGAACCCGGTTGGTTGAGCGACTCCGACACGGACCTATGCAGCCAGCAACGGCGCGTCTGCAACTTACGTGTTCAAAGCTCGGATGATTATGAAGGCGAAATGTATCGGATGCAAGTTGTCGGGGCCTGCGAATAGCCGCCGGCCAATGAAGGCGTGTGCGGAGGCGGGCATCGGGTTCAGCTGGCGGCTGGTCCCATGCAAAAAGCAAAACATCGATTGAGAAGTGGATGAACCCCCTGCATGTCCAGCGTGGCAAACAGCGACACATCAACCCAAACCCGCAGACCATCCTTGTCAAGATAATGATGATGCAGCGCATTGAGCACAGTCGGAATCGGCCGGGCCTGTTTGTCGGCGCTCGCGGCCAGCAGCATCAAGAGGAACCGCCTTTGTCGAGCCGCCTATAAAGCAATCGACTCTCACCTTGCCAATTGGGCTTGTTCTCATCATCAACTCATCCATCTCACACTCCTCCTCTTCCACTTTCCAAGTTTTTCTCAAACTCCCCAACCATCACAATGGACGCGTGAGTCTCCCTCCGATTAGCTTCCACCGCTGCACAGACTAACATGATGAAGCGCCACCGAGACCCGACAGTTCACTGTCCCTCTGCCCACCTCTACCGCCCTTTCTCAGCCTGCTGGTAAGTCTTGCTCTCCTGAAACCAGCAAACGCTCTCTCTAACACGCGTCTATTAGGTCAGCTCCTGAAGGGCCCTTCTGATGCCGAGGGCAAGCCCACCGCCGCTGCTCTCCTTGTCGGCATTAAGCTCGACCTCGAGGCCGAGGTTCACTTGACTGCCCGTGTCAAGGGTGACCTCACTGTTGGTCTTTACTAAGTTATTTATTGATGGGACTTCTGGGTCGGTATGATGAATTATGATGAAGGTTACTAGCCAGGTAGCTTAAAAAAAGGCATTTTCTATTTCTCTCACTTGACCGATAAATTGTATGCAAAGAAAACGCGCAATGCAAGTCATTTGCATGTCGTGCGTGAATGGCCCATTCAAAGGGTGCCGGGGTTCCCCACATTCCAGTGCGTGCCAAGTTTTACAACAGTGAAACCTCAACGATGCTTAGCTTGTTCGCGGAACCACTAAACATTCAATGTCGCGGGAGCGGAGGGAAGGGGGGCCCAGTACAGAGGAGCAAATCGGAACTCGACCAGGTCAGGTAGTGCTTAGTCTTGCAGACCTTGCAATCATTGCCCAACGAGATAATCTCCGGGTGATGCCCAGTCGTTCGGTTCGAGTCATCAGTTCGCAGAATGACCATGCTCGGGCATTAATGCAGTCACGTGGCTCGTGATGAAAATTTTTCCAGAACAAAAGCAATATTGATATTCGGGTTGGTAATTAATTGTCCACGCCTATGTGAGGGGCTGGTCCTGGCGATACAAGGATGGACGCTGTCTGAGGATGGTCTGACAATTGAATGTGGCTGACGCACGGCTTGAACAGGCTCGAACAGACTCGGAGCTTGGAATCAGTGCGAATTAGCGAGATCAAACACACAAAAAAAGGTTGCACACGGGTCCTACAAAAAAGAGGAAAAAGAGGGAGAAAGAGAGAGGGGAATGAAAATTCAATTAAAAATCCATAAGAGGGGCATGGACGAATTGGGCTCTCTAAATGCCGCTCGGAAGGATTTTGGGTGAAGAAATTCACTACGCTACAGGGTAAGCGTGAATGAGGCTTGAGTGGAGTGGTGGTGAGGCTTCTCAAGTGAAAAGCCTCGTTTTTTTAGCTGTGTGCGCATTGACGGTGGCAAATTACTCGGATGTCATGGTGCAGAAGAGCAGACAGATTCCTTTTGGGAGCAAAGAAAAGAAAACAAGCTGAGGGCACGGCTCTTGCACTCCACCAAACTACCGAGTGAGGCTCTGGATGGAAAGCGATCCCATTGGCGACGCAAAGCAGGGCGAGGTGGGGAGCCCACGCTGTCAAGGTGATAATGGCCATGGCTATGGTTCAGGCCGTGTTGATACGCTAGCGAACGAGACGACGGCAAGGCCTTTGGGGGGGGGGCCCGTCCGGCCCGTCGAGCCCGTCGAGTCCGGGGTGCTAGCATGAGACGGACTTCGATTGAGCTTCCTTCCCGCGCAGCTCGCTGCTGCTAGCGCACTCGGACAAGAGCCTGGAACCCGAAGTCAAAAGCCCCTATCGCCCTGACAAGTCAGCTGGCGATGCTGAATTGGGCGCGCGGTGGACCCTCCTCAGCTCGTTGACGTGCAGGGGGTCCTATGACGTATCCGAGCTCCGACTGATGAGCGTTCCAAGGCCATGCTGTATATATTGCGGCCTCTGGAGCCATCAACGCGTGGTGATCGGTCCGCGGAGAGGCAGCGAGCATTCCAGCAGCCCGTCTCACACACCAGCATGCGCCCGCGTCACAACGCCGGATGCCACCCTCCTCCAACGCTGAGTTTGCAAGCCTTTCGCTAATCCCAATCGGGTCGGACCAGGGCAGTCGTTTAATTGGGGATAATTTTGCGCGCCGCCCCTTCAAAACTGCACGTCATCGGCTCCCTGCGTGCTCTCGCTGCTACCTTCAACCTTCCAGCTTGTGCTGCGCTGCCGACCATGAACGGACACGCCCCGCCGAGACGTGGGCGCCCAACATCGCAGCCGCCGATGCGACCCTACGGAGGGCGACCGCTCGAGGCCGAGAGGTCCGCCGCCTCGGTCGAGAGCCCGGACTGGACGCGGGACATGGTCTCGTGCCTCACCACGATCCGGGAGCGGCCGCTGAGGTTCCGCCAGAGCGAGGTCGGCATCTTCCACCCGGCGAGCCTGTTCGCCGACAACTTTGACGAGCTGGAGATGGAGCTGCGCGCCGGCTCGGACGACTCGGGCCGCCAGGACATGGACAACAGCGTGCCCGTCTGGAACAGCAGCTTCTGCTTCGTCGACGCCCTGCGCAGGTACGCCGCCCGCGGCCCCGAGTACAGGAGGATGCTCGTGCCCCAGATCCCGTCGCTGCTCCGGGGCGATGCCCTCGAGTGGTGGTACTCGGTCTCGCTCGACGCCGGCCAGCTCTCCATGCTGCGGAACCCGGACGCCGGCCTCAACCTCTGGTGCACCATGCTCGAGGAGCGCTTCGACCAGAACCCGGCCATGTTCATGCAGGTGCTCAACGTCGAGAGCTTCACCCTCCAGGACGTGGCCGACCAGAAGAACTTTGCCACCTGGGTCTTCCGCCTGGCTCACAAGGCCCTGGTGGCCAACTACCGGCTGCCGGGCCTCGTCATGCTCATCTACGAGCGCCTCGACGTCTACCTGATGGAGGAATTCCCCTACCCGGACATCAAGAAGGGCCTGGACGCATGGGTCCGCCACTGCATGCGCGTCATCCCGGAGCTCTACATCAAGTGCACCGAGGGCGCCTGGCGCGACCTTGTCAACGGCGCCTTCGACGATGACCATGCCAGCGACTCGCGGCCCAGCTCTAGATCTGACGAAGAGGTGTGGCCGCTCCCTCCGACACACAGCAGCAGCCAGAGTTCGCTCCGGCGGCACTCGGTTCAGCCCGGCTACGAGCGCAATGACTGGTTGATATCCCTCCCTACATCTCGCCCATCATCCCGCCCAACATCCCGCCCAAGCTCCCGCAACCAGCGAACACCCAGCCGGCCGTCTCGACTCGGCCAGAGGACCGAGCTAGCCCCATCGGCGGCACTTGTTCCCATGGCAGAGCCGCGAAACGGCCATCCCCGGAAACCCCGCAGTGAAGCCCAGCGGCTTCATCAGGCCGTGGCCGCCCTCGAGACCATCCCGGCCGATGCAAGCGGAGGCCGCTGGATCCCCCCGGAGCTCCATGAAGATCTGCTCCACATTCTAGGAAACATATCCATCGGCCCACCGCAGCCGTATGATGACGATGTGTTCGCTCCTCCTCCACCACAGCCGGTAAGGCGAAGGCTGAGTCGGCGAGGGACAAGGTCCTGACAACCTGTCCCGCAAAGTCACAAAAATATAAATATAATTAATTGTCCAATGCGAATGTACATACGTTGGATGTGTCGGATGGAGTTGGTGTTTGGTTTGGTGCTCCATAGCGTATATCCCACAATAGAAATGGAATGCTTTTTTGACTATTAATTGATATCAGCCGTGAAGGCGACTACAGTGAGACTGTGTCAGATTATGGTCTATTTGTCAGATCATCAGGTGCCACTAGCAATAAAGCCTTGGTCTGTCTGAGACATTTTGGCCTATTGCTAGGCAGCAATCTCACTGCCCTGCAAATTCCAAGACAGGCTCTAGCACTACGCAGTGGAACATTTCCGCACTTTAGCGAATCCTAATAGCATGTGGCTCAAGGCATGTGGCTGGGGCTGGGGATGTGTGGTGCACTGGAAATGGCTTGGAAGCAAATTTGTCTTGTATTGATGAATTGCATTGCAGGCACGGAACTCCAAGAATTAAGAGACACGAGTTGAGACAATCGGTTCTCAGGCCCTTGGATTGGTCCGCTTGAACCTCAAGGCTCAGCTGCTCCGTGGACTAAAGTTGTCGGGATTTATATCAAAGAGGCTGTGAGATTTGGCTGAAGAGAGCTTCGGATTGAACCAGGTCGCGAGCAAAAAAGTCTTCCACCATAGCGTTCGTCAAATTTTGCTAGATTATCTTGCCATAATACAAGCCTCAAACTTCTTTACTACAGCTCACAGTTTGTAACCCAAATTTGCTTCTTTTTCGGATCGCAGGGCCTTTATAATAGAGAAGAATAGGTATGGGAATTAGCACCGAAGCTATACAGCCAAGTAGTGTACCCGCCCATTGGACTCCCAAGCCAGTGATCAATTGCTTGGCGAAGAGCGGAAACGCCGCAGCGAAGCCGGACCGCAAAAATGTATTGGCGGCGACGGCTGAGGCAGCAAATGACAAGTACGCATCTATCACGTAATTGAGACACTGCTGGAAAATTGACAAAAGACCGAACCCAATCAACACTCCTGCAAGTGTTGGTACAATCCAATGAATGTTGCCAGTGTATCCGGCCCAGCCAAACCAGAAGAGGCCACCGGCGAATGCAAACCCGCCAACTATAGTGACCGGAAGCCGCCATTCAGGGACGGATATGTTGTTGTTGGAGATGAGCTTCCTGTTGTAAGATGGTTGATCCAGAATGATGGCGATGCAGGCAAGACCTTCGCCAACAATCATGCCAAAATAAGGCAGCCCTCCCACGCCTTTATTCATGCCATAAATTTCTTGGAAAACGATTGGAAAGAATTCCAAGAAGAGGTAGAGAAGCCCGTAGATGAATGCCATATAAACGGAAAGTGCCAAGAGGATGGGCTCAGTAACCAGCATTCGCAGAGGCCGGTTTAGATTCTTCTCCACTAGCGCTTTAAGGTCCAGTTCGACTTTTTCCTGTCTGGCATGAATACCCCAGTTTCCTGTTAGACGGCGGAGAGAGCTTGCTTTTTGAGCCAGGACCACTGGCGGATAGGTCTCTTCCAGAAGCCAGAGTTCGAAAAAGAGTCCAAGAAAGCCCATGATTGCAGTGATATATGCCGTCCACCGCCAGCCCAGGCGTGAGAGGACTATGAAGCCTCCAATAAAAGGGGATAGAAGCGGCCCACAGAAGACAGCCATGGAAAACATGGTCACAGCGACTCCCCGGTAGCGATTGTCGTATATGTCAGAGTAGAGAGCAGCGACCACGGTTAGAGGGCAGGCACCCATGAAGCCCGCAAAGAAACGACAAATCAGAACGGTTTGTAGATCCTTGGCTGCACCAAGAGCAATATTAAAAATGACAAAAATGAAAGAACTGAGGAGAAGCGGTGGCTTCCTTCCATATAATTCGGACATGGGCGCCCACAGAATAGGTCCTGTAGCGTAACCTAGCACCTTGTATTTATTAGCTCCACCGTATTGAATGGGTTTCACGTCGAAATATGCTTACGTAGAGCGAAATCCCCAGTGTTGTAACCTCGGTGGAGGTATGAAATTCCTCTGCTACCACCGTAACTGCAGCAGAGAAGACCGAGGAACCGAACGACGAAGCAAGCGCAACGTAGGCGAGGAAGGCGGACGTGACAAGTTTCTTTCGTGTAGGCCAATTTTTGGGATGTAGCGGATCATCAGGTCCCGCGAATTCGACGACAAATTGTTCGCTATTCGGTAGGCGTGGAGGGTACGGCTTCCCGTCGCCGAAGGGAGGATACTGCGCTGTTGACGTCTGGCGTTGCATCGGATCTGTAACCAACATCCCGCCTTGCGGCTCGGCAAGACCACCAAGACGCAATGGACTTTTGCCGGTCATTCCTTCACCCCCATCGGATGAAGCTTCGGCTATGCTTTCGGTGCATAGTATCGTCGAGTCGTGAGGTGTGCTCCCTCCAAGACGGTGAAGGAACTCGCTGGCTTCCTGCTCAGCGGCTGATAGTCTTCGATCTTCAGGGTTCATGTTGAAGGTTGCTTGAAGTTGATCTGCAAGGATTGGAAAGTGCAATCATTTTATAAGTGATACCATCTGTGGCAAGGTTGATCTGAGCCGGCAAAAAAGCCGGCATCTTTGTGGGTAACATGGTAGACCCACCAGTGGCTTGTTCGGGGCATGTTCATAGATGAACTGCTATCATGAGGTTTAAACTCATCGCCTACTTTTCCTGAAATTCGATAGGGCTTCATAAGGTTGATTTGTAGGCATCTCTGCTCCTATGGCTATGCAATGTGCGAAAATCTTGGTGATTCATTTTGCTTCTATTCGTACGGTACAGGTCTGTTTTCTTGTTTCATTGTTTTTATTTTGTGTCCTGCATTTGTAAAAAGACTTTGCTCCCACGTGTCTGATAAAGGGTTGCCTGGGAGCGGATTGGGCCGTGCTTCATGATTGGCGTACTTGGGAGTCGGATGTAGAAATCGGCATCGGATGTAGAGCCCTCAGGACCCTGCCTCATTTCGCATGCCCACTCGGCAAGCGTTGAAGCCCCACTAATAAGCGTTCTAAGAATTGGATAAGGTCCATTTGTGACACCAACTGGGATATTTATTGGTCGATTTCAGATCTCTGTTCTTTGTTTCCTTGTCAAGTGTGATAATTACGGCACATCTCCGATGTGGGAACATCCGACATTTGCCACAGAGCCGCCTGCCGCCAGATCTCACATCCCGAAACCATTGCCGTGTTCTGGAAACCAGGGTCCTCTGGAAATAAATATCTTTTTTATTTCCCTATCGAGATATTTTCGTTTCAATCACACCGTAATGAATTATGAGCAGAAACCTTGACAGATCAACCAACCATGTCCAGGGCTCAAAATGAATTAGTCCCATTTGCGTTCAATGGTTGCATGGCTTGAGCCGTGTCTTGTGTTTTTGGTGTGCGCCCAAAGGAAATCCATTCCATAGTCATTTTCTCTGCAATCACTGCAAGAGGGGATAGACATCTGAGCACGCTTTGCGAGTGGATACTGTGGCTATCAAGAGCTGGTGGAGATACGCGTGGCGTGTCATTCAGTGCTGATAAGCGGCCAAAGCGTCTGCGTCGCATGGCATTAGAGCGCATACATGAACGTGGAGAGAATAAGGTAAAAAGAGAAGAAAAACAAGATGATACGTCATGGTAAGGAATAGCCGTGTCCAAGTACTCACACCAGCCACCAAGTCCCGATATGAACAACCCCCAGCTGAATCAGCCTAAGTTGGCAACTCAGCGCGTCATTTTTCCATCAGCAAAACGAGATGAAGCCACTTTGTGCCAGGCGCGCAACCAGATCGCGTGCGAGAGTTGTCGATTGCATAAGCAAAAGTGCGACGGCACCGTCCCCTGCGCCAGATGTTCTCGCCGCGGATCAGAGTGCGTCTACCGCGAGAAGATGCGGCCTTGCAGACAGCGGAGGAGCGGGAGGCGACCCACGGCTCCGACTGGTCCGGCGCCGAAAACTGTTGTGCTGCAGCACTCTTTCCCGGGTGTGCGTGCCACTCAGCCAATCTCCGACTCGCGCATTTCTGAACTATACTATGGCCCTTCGTCAAACTTCTCCATAATGCAGCAGCTGTATCTCGGATTAGGTCATTCTAAAAGCGAATCTAAAGATCCCCCTGCTGGAGGTGTTCAAGATGTCGGTGAGGGACTGGATGAGTTTCAGTACCGCAAAGTATGCTTCCATTCCCAGCTCCAGATCACCACCAAGATGAATTCCAGCACTCTACTTCCTGGAGATCTACAAAATTATTTCGACACTTATTTCGACGCTGCACATTCCGCATTTCCCATCATTCAGAAGGAAGACCTGCAAACCATTTTGGGCGAGATACAAGATCCTAGCGAGCCAACCTTGGACTCAATCGATCGAGCGGTTGTTCTCGCAACACTTGCCATTGGCGCAATCTTCTGCAAGGCCAAGAATGATGGCGAAAACCTTGCTGAAGCCGCCCAGGCCATTGTAGACGGATTTCGTGGGATAATAAATACCCAGGTTATTGTTGCCAACTTTCTCATCATAAGTATACCTTCCCGCATGTCCGTACTTCCCAGCTAATTGCTCTCTACGCCGTCTTCCATATCTGTGTTGGTCGCTACAACCTAGCATACCTCCAACTTGGCACTGCATGTCGAGTTGCGTATGCCGTCGGCATCCACGAAAGCACCCCGGAGCCGTCGGACAATGCCGCTGCGACAAAGTGCCACAAAGTCATTTATTGGTCGTTGTTTGTGCAAGAGTGGCAAGTACCGCCCATATGCTCTGCCATGTTTCTGCCGCTGACGCGCATCAGCCTTTTAATTCCAGTATTATGTCGACCAACAATGCTGTCCCTGGACGACACGCTGGTACCAAGTCCGACGGAATGGCCGCTCCTGTCTTCCTTAGTCCACCTTTCGAAAGCATTTCCGTCAATCCAGAAGATGCATAGCGACCATTTGACTCTGGGAACAGTCCCAAAAATCTGTGATCAACTGCTCCGACATTTAGAGGATGTTGCGAGACACGCAAAGCAATATGTGGGGTTAGATCTCGACGATGACATACAATTTGAAAGTTTTAAACTACCATACATACTACTAAAGCTTGGTATGGTTCATATTTCGACCGAATGCCAAGATTCGCTAATGGTTGCTAGAATATGAACAAGCAGTAATGCTCGTTTATCGGCCTCTCCTTATTATGCGAGCAATCACTATGCGCTTTATTCAAAAAAAAAGCACGAGAGAAGCTGCAGAGAAACTAATATCAGAGTCCACGACAACTCGTGCCAACCATGCCGTCTGCTCTGCTCAACGTCTCATCTCGGTTGCCGATCAAGTATTGACGCAGATGAATTATGCAACCGTACGTCCATCTCTCCTGGAACCGACTTTTTGCTAAAAAAAACACAGTGCTTTACTAAAATGGCATTTTATCTTGAAAGTGCTTGTTTTGTGCTCATCCTCAATTCTATAGGGCCTCAAGGCTCCCTGACCGCCAATTCAACCCACATTGAAAAAGCGGTAGGCGCTTTAGCTAAACTTACAAATAAGAAGAGCATTTTGGATGTAATCGTCGGTATTCGGACTATGTTAGACCGAGCTCTCGTAACCACATTGGCAACAATGACAACAGATGACGGTGGATCGTGGCAAAGCCCTTGTGGGTCAGTGAATTGGTCACCGGAAGATTCACAACAAAGTGAAGTTGGGTCAGCACCGCATTTTCGGGAGTTGAAGAGCGTTCAAAATTTTGGACCGGACATGGCCGATGCTGCAAATGAGCAAACAGCTGGTCTAGAAGAAAGCCCACAACATACCGACAGACATCTACAAGATCAAGACGTGTTACGAGATGACACTCTTACACGAATAAACCTAGCATTGGACTGGTTAGCCAATTCGTATGGAACATAGATAAAATTTATAAACTGGAAACTTTTGGTGGCTATTGCATTGTTTGACTAGGACTGCAGCTGCCGGGGATCCCTATGAATGTAAGGGCCCGTGGCGGCATTGTTTTTATGCCACCCTTCGCGGGGACGTTGATGGACGTCACATTATTTCATGACAGACCTGGGAGCTCTTGGGCTCTCAATATCGAAAATGGAGTCTTTCATACCTGCTGCGCTATTTTTTTGCGTGTCGAGAACGTGTCGGGCGGCCACGAGGAGTCGCTTCGTCCTCTGAGGGGAGGATGTTCGCTCCTAGCCTTGTTCCCACAGTTATTCGTACAAGATGAAAATAAAACACTGTCGCATTTACGGAAGGAGCTCGAGTTCATTGACCTGATTGTGGCCATGTAATCGGGCATTGACCCTGTTCTAAATGTCTATTTTACATCAACAGCCGCAAGGATGTTCTTGGCCTTGACAAGCCTTTCGACTCTATAGATGCTGCAGTAAAGGGATTGGATATTGTTAATGCTATAAGCTTTGAAATATTTTTTTGACGTGACTTGAACGGATTCACGCCCCTCTTGCATTAATCCCTATCGAAGTTTAGCTTATTATTGACTCCGTTGACACTAATCTGTCGTCACTAAAAAGCACTGCAGGAAAACTGCCCATCTGGCAAAGATTGCCCGACCAGATTATTTTCCCATAAGACCGCATACGTTATTTCGACCAAGTAAAAAATGCCGCCGATGACGCGTGCACACATTTGAGGGAGCTGTCGCCAGTCAAAAGCAACGTCGGCCTGGTAGGGCGTTACGGATACCTCCAAAACACTACTCTTAATGTCCCAAATAATAATAACAATAGAATATTCTGAAAGTTTCCTTGCTGGCGGCACATGATTTTGGAATCTGCGGTCTCTGCATATGGGCACTTATATGCTGCGCCTGCTGAGGAGGGCCAGTTGGAAGGTTAGCGATATCGGACGCCCCAATGCCTCCACTTTTTTCGCTTAGCTGCTGAGGAACCTTTCGGCAGTCCAACGCCCAGCGACAGTCATGCTAATAGAAGAGATTTTGAGACATTGGATTTGTTTTCTACCTCTATTTTATGCGCGTGATAGGATTGTGTTAAAATGCGACTTGCGGTGTAGATGATCTTGTCCAGATTTCAATGCCACGTCACACACACTCACTCGATCACAATCTATCTTAGACACCTCATGAAAATCACCCTCAATCACAAACAACAAGATGTGGAGAAGAAGAAAGTTTAAGAGTGATTGGGCATCCACTCGCCGATCTGAGTTGACAAGAAACAGCCCACAAATTTCAACATTGAGACACGGTGTTGGTTTCGGGCAACTGCTGATCTGCCCTGAGGGACCTTTTGTTGCCGTCACAAGTGCTTCTGCCCAGGACTTCATGTGCAGCCTCCCCGCTTTGGAAATCAAGTTGGCCGAGCCTCGCCCTGGATTTACAGGGTCTATGAAGCCACCTCGAATTTGACCGCTCTAGCTGAGGACACATAGCCTCATAGTGCGTGCCTCTATGCAGTGTATTGCAAACTCGTCTACGGAGGAAGAGTTCAAAAGTTTTGTCCCAAGCTAGTAACGCCTCATCCATTAATCCTTGTAAAGTACTGTTGGGTACATAGCAAATAAGGAGGTTACAGGGCACAAAGCGCTGAACTCCCTGTAATTTTAGCGATAGTAGATCTAGTAATCAAATCACTTACTCTCTAAAGGCGCTATAATACAGAACTTTAATAGGGATATGGAATTCCTAGATGTATTTAGTGTATCTTTGGGGAGAAAAAGCAATATGTGGCTTGGTCCCAGGACAAATCTTTTGGACTGTGCCTCTGTAGTGTCCTGCCATAGTTGGCCACGGCAAGGCCGCAGACGGAATAGCGCCACGCATATTCCAATACATCACGAGACTAACAAGGGCGTATGGTCTTGTATTAAAAAAAACCGAGACCAATAAATCCGCCTAGTGCATTGCGCTAGTGAGCTACCTTGCCGAGTTTCTGCCAGGACGGGATTTAAGCGCAGCCTTGATATAGTGGAGAAGTGAAGAAAATGTGTGCATCCGCAATGAGACATTGGTGAACGGATGCATAATGCCCCTGCACATGGTCTCGCCTAGCGTCGTGCAGCCCCTCATCCAGATGTATTCAGCCTAACCGCCTATCACATATCCCGTGAATCAGATGCTTGCATGGCGCCAACCAAGTTTGGATGTTTATATTCACACTAACTTTTACTAAATAAGCCGAGGTGACAGTTCCCATGGGGGAAATGGGGGTGATGCCGGCAGTGTGAGGTGGGCTCGGAAACGTGCGTGTTTCTCCGCAGCCCAACCAACAAGTATTTAAACAAGAGGTTCATCAACAACAATCAAAGTCATTCAAATCTTAATTTCAGTCACTCTTACAAGTTAATTTCATAATAAGCTCTGCCAGGTTTGCATGCCCTTTCATTTGGTTCAGAACCATGCTAATAGTGCAGCTGCACTGTGCCCCGTCAAGCAAAATGACCATCGACCTTGTATGCGTCACAAAAACTATTGATGCCCCGATTGATGAGATTTGGGCCATCATTTCTTCTTGGGGCTCTGAGCGTTTGTGGTTTCCCAATGTCATAAAATCCAGTCTCCAAGGGCATGGGGTTGGATCAATTCGAACTCTAGTCTCCGAACCAGATGACGTGACCGTCCCCGAAGAACTGGAGGTAGTTGACCCAGAGTCCCACACCATTGTTTACAAGGTTCTCTTGGAGCACGAGAAATTCGAGGAGGCTCGCGGAACCATGAAGCTGGATAAGTTGGAGAATGGACAAACGCAATTCAAGTGGTCGGCTGTCTCAAAATCGATAGAGGATGATTTCAAGCCTGAGCTGCAGAAGAAATTGGAGGACATGTATTCTGGCGCGATGGATTCTATTGGTAAAATACTGGGTTAATAGTTTAGCATCAGGTCTGGATGCAGACCCATTCATCTTAATGTCTTATTCAGGAAGGTTGCATTCACAGGGAATGGCCGCCAGCGACAGTATTGGGCACATTGTGTACTCAGCGGTGCCGACTGGATTAACTTTATATCCCTGCTCTGACTACCGAGCAAGTAAACATTCCGATTGCTCGATAATAGAAAGCGGACATATTAATTTAAAAGGAACCTGCGGGAGCAACCAGTGTGATGAGTCATCTCACTGTGATTTCTTGCCAAATCTCAAACATGACATTTATGGGGGTTTGTCGGCACCACTGTTGCTATGCACCTTGCCACAAACATCACGGTGGCTGTGCAAATTTTTTAAGGGGTTACTTGGCCAATAGGATAATTCTAGGCATTCGCGGCTGAGGAATATCAACCTTGGTTTTAGGCTTCATCCAGATTTGCTGCAGGCTTGTATGACCACAATGCTGAAACCGTAAGCAGTGGCTCTGAGACCCAACGAAAAAAACCAGTGAACTGTTTCCATCTCATCGTGATGAAGAATATGAATCTCATTTGGCGCATCACAAGTGGACCACCTAAAGTGTTGCAACCTTTGTCTATTAAGGCGTTTTGGAGAGTTTAAATGATAGCTTATTTGATAGATTCCGTGATTTGCGGATGAATTGCAAGGGTGGAAATTTATTTGCAAATTGGCGGCGTGTTTTCAAATGGGGGCGCACTCCACCTCGCATCCCCTTCTCTGCACGGTTGTGAAATGAATGATCAGTAGGGAGATCTACGGACAAGTCCACTATTGGTTTTCCAGGCCAGCCAATGAAAGAAAGATTCCAGTTTCAAACGGTCATGCGACACAGTGCGGCCTGAGGGGGTGGGCTGCTTCCCTCGGGAGCTAGCGAACCGAAGCACCCTGCCTGAATTAGTTCCCGGCGCCTGATCGGGCGCATCAGAGACTAGCTCGGATAGATCCAGGAGTTGAGGTGCACTTTTGCCATCGGAAATATTTTCATGTCTTTGCCCTTGGTTTGGTATCTCCAGCACAAGCGTCGAGCCTTGGATGTTTTAGGTGCCGGCGCACGGATATCGCCCCGCGCCCTCACGGTTGAGGCTTGTTTCCGGTTTCTGTCACATCATACCCAACGAGGAAGTCCCAGACCCTCCGGAAGGCACATCAGACCGGAAGTGTTGAGCTTCCGACCCAGCTGCCTTATTCTGATAGGCCAAATCTGTTCTCGACCGGTGGTCGGCTGCGTGCAATGGGATGCGATAGGCTCGGCAGATTGTCGATGAAACTGGCCTTCATCGTCAAAACACCCTCTCCAAAGATCGTATTCAACCGCTGCCTTATGGATACTCCAGATCTAGCGTGAAAACAACCAAACGGAAACGGAAAGAGATAGTTTTCACATTCTGGTGATACTGCGATGCTGTTTCGGCCGTTGCTGTTGCCGTCCTGGTTCCGGCTAATATTGTCTAGATGGCTTCGCTTCTCGCAAGCGAAAATTCAAGCTTAAAATCAGAGCTTCCGGCCGCTCAATCACAATTCATTCCAACACATCAACAACATCTTCTATCACTTTCATAGCTCTTTATACCCTCTCAACTTGTTTGCTGGATCAAACATCTTGGCTTTCATTTCTTAATTACATCAGCCTAATTACTTAAGATACCCTCTTCCACTACTTCAAAATGCCTTCCTTCAAGACCATCCTCCTTACTTTCCTTGCCACCAGCCAGCTTGCTGCGGCCCACAGTGTCATCACCGGCGCTGTTGGTGATGCCGGCGGCCAAGGTATGGCCCTGGGCGTCGACACTGCCACTCCCCGAGATGGAACCGGTCGCAAACCTTTCCAGCAGGATGCCACTCGATTCCGTGGCGATGCCGCCGACACAGTCGGAGAGACTGTCGGCGCTGGCACGAACAACCTCGAAGACGGCACCGCCGCCATTCTTGCCGAGACTGAGGATGATCTCCCCCAGGTTACCCCTGGTGGTGAGCTCACCATGACACTCCACCAGGTCAACAGCGACGGCGCCGGCCCATACACTTGCATGATCAACGGCGATGGCACAGCCGCCGACTGGACCGAGATCAAGGTCACGCAAAATGTCGCTGGTAACGAGCGCGGCCGAAGCAAGGACGGAGAGACTCAGGACTTCCCCCTGACAGCTGCGATCCCCGCCGATCAGCAATGCACAGGCACCGTCGCCGGACAGGACAACGTGTGTCTTGTGCGCTGCCAGAACCCGGCCAGAGCCGGCCCCTTCGGTGGTGTTGTGCCTGTCCAGATGGCCGGCGCCAACGGGGGCAACGCCAACGCCAACCCCGGCAACGGCAACAGCACCGCTGCCGCCGGCACCACCAAGAAGAACCAGAAGGTTCGCCGACTTGTCAAGTTCTTCGCTTAAGCCACCACTGGAAGCGAAGCCGAGGGGGGCTAGAAACACTTGCCTATGGGCTTGAGCCAGCTTGTTCCACTCAAGGCAGCCCTGCACACCCACTCTTGGTGAATTGGTAGTCTATGGAAGACCACAGCACACATTCTGCCATCTCATGTATTGTTCGCACAATGGTACAGGAACCTATCGGCGGTGGATCGTGTTAACACAGTAAAACATTGAAGATTGATATCAGGCAGATCTTTTGACTAGCATTGTTGTTCTTATCCAGTATGATCTCTAGAAGAATACAACTTGTCTCGTTCTCAAAATTTTTGATTCAAAGTGAAGTAATTGATGAACCATCTGTGAAATGAGACGGGTAAGCCTGTGATTTCTTGGCTTCATGCAATTTTCTTCGTTGTGTTGATTTGGTTCATATTTGACCGGGCCGTTCCGGACAAGGATCCCCTCCCATTCAGCCTTAAAACCCAACACAACAATGGGACATTTGCCGAAAAAAAAAAAAGGATTTCCAATCCGCTAATACACTCAAAAAGCTTGTACCAAACACTAGTTAAATTATCATTTCCCCATGTCTTGTCCGATTTCTTTGTTGAATGGAAGAACTAGCTATAAGTCAGGAATTGGAATTCTGGAAAAGAAGGCTGCAGCGGCAAGTGAAGCTTTAGCTTGGGTAGCAAGCTCATCATTCGCGTGGATATTTAAAAGAAATTGATACAACGAATTGACTCCCCTCGAGTCTAGCCATTGATTTCACCCAAACCCCATTCTTACAACCTCATATCTCATATCTCATTATACAAACAAGGTTCTGTTTCCATCTAGCTAACCCCGCACCAACACCACTTCCGAAAAAAATTACCACTCATTTTCTTTCATTTCTTTTTGTTTTTTTAAAAAAAAAGAAAAAGACGTTTATTCTTGCTAATTCTCAAGAATTCCGGCATCTATTTCCATGTCGGGTAGTGTCTTATCAAAGGTCTTATCAGGTTTCAGGTAGCAATTCCCGGGAGCATAGGATTGGTGCCATGCATTGTATATATCTGTCCAAGCGGGGATGTAAGTCACAGATTTGCAAGACTGGTTCATGTTGTGTGTGTTCCAGATGCTGCATGCTTCCATACAGCCGTTAAAGCTGTTGGCAAATAAGGAAAATATTGGGGCTGTGCCTACGTTGAGGTAGCATCGCACGGTGTAGGTCTTGGTGTCGGAATTGTCTATCCCATGGTTATTATTCGTGCTTACAACCTATGATTGGAGCTTACTCTTCGTTGTATACGACCTCCCAGTCGAATTTGGGCTCTGATCCGTACAGCCGTTGCTCAGATATGACATGCTGGTACTCTGACTCAGTGTCTCGAATTGGTGATACAAGTTGTTGTACTTGTCGACGGCAACACCAGTGCCTGCTCCTAGACCAATTACAGCTATGACTAGTAGGGCGATAATTAATGAGACAACCAGTGGAGACCTCCACCATCTCGCCTTCTCCTCATACTGCGGTGTAGTTGGCCAGACGAACGGCGGGTACTGGAATGCAGTGTCGTATGGTGATGAATTAAGGCTTTGGTGATACAGCTGGCTAACATAGAGCTGGTCGTCGGGTTTCAACTGCGGCTCGACATCGAGAGCTTGGATCCCATCCGGAGGATGATGCACCTCGGGAACTGGAGGGGCGGGTACTACTTCGGGTGCATCGTGGTACTGTGGGCGGGTCAGTATGGGTCAACCAGATACTCGCAGATATTTTGGCCTTGAACTTACTGTGGCCTCCATCATATGTTGTTCGGATAATGGAGAAGGGTTCGCCATAACTAGAATAGTCATGGAAAAATGTAATTTACCTCGCCGAGGGCAGCAATGCTTTTTCTTTCAGCATCATCGTGGCGCCACCAACGCCAGGCTCAGCTACTGTACCAGTATGGCGGTGTCGAGGAGCTGCGGCGAGTGCAAAATAAAGCCGAGCGCTCTCCAATAGCAACATGACAGAGCTGTGGGTGGACGCAGCACGAAAGATGGGATGGGGCTAAATCAGCTTACAGCACAACCAACAGTCCTGGCCCCCAAATGTGATCACAAGGCGGAAACCGCATGGCTATCAACCAAGCCGGCCTATTTAGCATATCGCTTCCTCATTTTCGAATAAGTTTTCCGCTTCGAAACCTGTCAGTATAGAAATCTCCATACGCAAGGCTTGAGGCTGTCCATAGCACATGGCCAATTGGAAGGGTGATTGGCACCATATTTTTCGAGTTCATCTTTCTCCAGGATATTTTACAGGAACAGATCAGCCCTGTGGCTGTGCCCCCCATCTTCCATCGCCTCATTGGGCTGCATCTGGCTGAACGCATTGAACTGCCCCGCAGTGGATTTGTTGTGTTGACACAAGAGCTGAGATGCAGGTTGCTGCAGGATTCACTGACGCGTCATTTTGCATTTTTTTCGGTGAATACGGGACACTGCTTGGGCATTCTGGAGTTAGGCTGTGAAATAGGACTAGCTTAAATAAATGCCCGAGCACTGTCACACTCGTGTATGGTGCACTTTTCAGCCACTCCCTAACGATACTACATTGCTTTGCATGAACTAGGCTCATCTGATGGACAGCAGTACAATGATAAAAGTGGCGTCAAGACATCATGGTTTTCTACCACATGCAGTTATTTATATTCTTCTGCGTGGCCTTTTTGTTGGCTGCCAGTCCAGCCACATTTCTCCACTATTTGCCTTGTGGGCTGTGACTACGGCAAAAGTCTCCGCGGTATAATAATAGCACAGCATATTTGATGATTGTTCAACGCGTCGATCGATTATGCTTATCTTTTGTCACCTTTGAGAGTTATGCGTCAGCCCAAGTGCCTTGGGCTGATTACAAAATTTGTCCGTGAGACTTTAGACTATCGCACCAGAGAGCCGAGTCCATCTGGTTAGTTGCTGAGGTTACATGAGACTGGCCCAGCCCAAACTCGCCAGCATACTACCAACCAACAGCGCGAAAACCCCACCCAGTCGTCCTGCGCCCCCTGATGGTTCCGAAGTTTGGGATGATGCGCTTGTGCTAGTGCCGCCTGCTGTCGCTGTCGATCCATTTTGGCTACTGCTTGAGCTGCCTTCGGTCGAGTGTGTGGCTGGCGCGTCCGCACTCACAATCAGGAGGTTGGAGACGGCCGCAAGAACATTCATTTCCTCGCCCACACCGCTGGTGTCCGGCTCGACGAATTTTCCCTCCTTCCAGTAGAAGCCACATTGTCGACCAGACTTACCGCCCGTGCACTGGCCAACAGCCGCCTTTGCCGACTTTTGCAGCACTGGGAGGATTTTTGTCGCTGCGAACGGAGCGAGTCTAGTCAGTCCCGCGAGCCAGCGGGTAGTGATGCCTTTGAATGTGAGCATGTCCGTGGTGCATAGGCTCTTCTTCTCACAGGCAGCTTCGTAAGCAATGTCGTCGGGAAAGAATGTATCCAAGATGGAGCCAACGAGACCCTCCACACGGGTACGCCAAGTATCAGAACCGTCGGTCTAGAATTTGTGAGCAACGGATGAAGACGGTAGAGACGGAAGTCTATATTCCAAGAGGCCTTACGTAGTTGTACATGAAGGCTGCGCCGTGAGCCAAGGCGGCAGCGCTGTATGAAAACTGTGCCTTGTTGATATCCGTGCAGTTATTTTGGGTACTGGCGCCGTCATACGCAGACCAGGTATCTTCATCGAGGAAGCCGACACCCGATAGCCAGTCCCAAACCTCCACCGCAGTGTTGGCATAGGTTGCATTTCCTGTGTATCTCGCAAGGCGAGCGCTCAGGTCAAACAAGCAGGCACTAGATATGGCTGGAACGTGTTAGTGCTGGCAACTAGACGTGCAAGATCTGGGCGCGCAATACTGTTTTTATAATTGTAGCCATTGTTGAAGGTCATAAGCATCCAGCGCAGGCCACCGTTGCACGTTTTGTCATCGATTCGCGCGTTCATGTTATTGAACACGGCTTCGGCTAGTGCAAGCCACTGTGGCTGATCTGCGGGTGGGTTTGGGAACTTGTCCTCTGCGGCCATCATGGCGGACAAGCCCCAAAAGCATTGATCATCGTTGCCCATACTCGCGGATTGGTTGATGGGCATAAAGTTGTCGTCTTGTCCGACCTGGTGAAGCAACCCGGATATGACCACATCGTTGTAGGTAGAATTGCCCGTCAGGTGCCAGTAGTCAATCATGGATCCCCAAAAGAGGCCGCTCTCCCAAAAAAAATAATCCTTCGAGGGCAACAAGCCGGGGATGTTGCCCGGCTCGTTGCCGTCGTAAAGGGACATGAGGTCATCGGCGAGCAAGCGAGCGGAGTTGACAATCCCTTCGTTGGAGTCGATGCTGAGATCCCCTGCCTCTGCAGCGCGCATCATGCTGCTCGATAGCAGGATTGCCGCCAACGAGGCAAAGCTATAGCCTTTTCCCATGGCTGCACGGTACGAAGTTGGTTTAAACGAGTGACAGGGTGAAGGAGTGATGATATCCAGATGGTAGGATTCCTCCTCAGTGACCCCCTTTGGACGCGAAGCGCTTAGTTATATTGTCTTGTCGGCGTTATCCTTATTGGGCTTGGTCGCTTGGCCGCCCTTTTGCTGGGTGGATCGGCAAATTTCGTGAAAGATTCCGATTGGTCAATCAGTCGTAAATGATCCAAACATAAGCAAAAAGGCCCTGGCAGGTGTAGTGTCAAACACCCTAAACAGTCCAAGATGGCCCAAGAGCGGCGATGGAGCGACGCTAAGGAACAGGTGAGAAAATGAGCCTTAATGCTGGCGAATCGATGTGCAAGCTAGCATGTTGGGTCGTGGTTTAGTGTGCTTACCAATGGTGATCGACAACTTATTTTATTTTGGGAAAGCAGCGAACAGTAGACTCAACAGGATGAGATGGGTGCACAAGACCAACCACTGGAACTTTAATATCTTCAAACCAAGCATTATTATATATTTCGAATACTAGAAAAGGGAAACTAAGGTGATGAACAAGAAATACATCTAACACACAGGGAGTGAGTTAGTTGCTCTGCAAGCGCGGGTGCGTGTATTTCTCACTAAACAAAGGTCCCTGGATGTTTCGAACTAATCCGACAATATCATTTGGTCTGATGATTCTCCATATGTGCACTTTCAGGCAGAATCAGCTATTGATAAAGACGTCAGCGCGATATTTCATCACAAATTTTCTCCAATGCCTGGCTCAATCTTGTCCAGCTTGGCAATAAGCTCGTCGTATAGTCTCTTTTGTGTCTTTGGGCCTGTGGGGCCGATGACCACGGTCGCAGGCGTTACTACTTCACACCTGTCCAGAAATTTGCCGTGAGTTTCAGGACCTGCAATCGCGCCATACACCAAGTTTCGGGATCCGACCTCGACGCTGCGCGCGAATAAGCTGTTCATTATGTGGAACAGCAAGCTTGATTGCTCGCGTCCCAGCTCGCTCTTGCAAAGCCCTGGGTTCACAAGGTTGATTGTAACGGGATATGAATCGGCAGACCCCCGAGCAGCCATTTCTCGCACAATAAAGACCTCAAGCAGCTTGGTGGTTGCATAGCGCCCAGGCATGTCGGCCTTGCTCTTGTCATTGAGATTATTGAAAATGCCCTCGGCGGCGTCCTTTTCATCGAAATCGACGGTGAAATGCATATCGCTCGACACAACTGTGATGTTTGGTCGCGTGTTGTATCGGGCGGCCGTCTCCTTGAGCTTGGGTAAAAGGAGGAAGGCCAGGAGGAAAGTTGAAACAACATTGACCGTCAGCATACGCTCGTTATCTTCGGCCATTGCCCACTCGTGGGAGGCGAGCCCGGCATTTTCAATCACCGCATCGATGCGGGGCAGCTCAGCTATTGCTCGTGCCGCAAAAGCTCTGACGCTAGCATAGCTGGAGAGGTCCAGGGACCAGACCTCAACCGTGCCATGGCCACAACCGGTCGACTCTTGAATGGAACTTTTCGCAGCTTCTCCCTTCTCAGCGGATCGGACTGCCAAAATCACCTTTGTCGCTCCCTTTCCGGCAATATGCCGGGCCGCTTCTAAACCAAGCCCAGTGTTGGATCCAGTAACTATGATGGTTTTGCCCTCGAATGAGCCCGTTTGTAGAGGAACCTTGCCGAAAATTTGGTAAAACAGAAATCTTTTTAGAAAAAAGGCTGCTCCGTTGCCACCCATTGTTCTACTGGAGACTTGGTCGATTAAAATACTTGATTGTTACAAGTGCGTCTTTATAAAATTTGAGGTCAATAAATAGAAGCTGGTTCAATGCTGGGGCTTATTCAAATTTAAACCAGCGTTGGTCGGTACTCGGAAATTCGACGAAGCGCAAAACTCCGTTTACATAAGCGCCATTCGGAAGATGCGTTTCTTCCGTGAACATCACACGTATGAATTAGGGGTCTCGCGACGTCATACATGTTCATTACTGACAGGGCTTTCGTCGGCGTTTGAAATGACGTAATTGGTGCTGATCGGATTGTGACTTTGAGCTTCGGTTTATCTGACAAATGCAAGAGGTCAGTTATTGCTTGGCCTGCGACAATCCAAGCATTCGCAAGACGTAAAATGGCGCCTCAAAGGAATTATCATATACTTTTAAAAGAAAGAGATTGTGTTTAGTATTGCTCTCATTAATGACTGGCATCGAAGTCTATTTTAAAGGCTGAGAGACATGGCCGGCTCTGAGCTTCATCATACCCGGCCCATAGGTTTGACGAATCCCAGTCAGCTCAGTGTGAAGAGCCAACATCAGTACTTCTCAAAAACTAAATTTATACCATATGAAAAGTAATGTAAATTTGGAAACGGAAATTTAGACGGCTTGTGAATCAACAGAGAGCCGAGCGTTTGATATAATCCGTGCTCGATACTGCCATTTGATCTTTTGTAGGAATAAATCCTATCCGTTGTAGATACTTGACATTACTCATAACTGCATACTGCAACGGCAATATATCTCTTGGTGTTGGCGTGATATCAGCTGGTGAAAGAGGCTTTCCAAGATATCCCAAGAAATGTTGGACTGGCCAAAGAGGATGGCTCTCCCCAACCTTGTCCATATGATCGAGGGCCAAAGAAATCCACTCTTCTAGTGCCACGGGAACACACCGTGTTTTCAACTCCGAATTCAAGCTATCCCAAAATGAAGCGACAGGCATGCACGAAGGAATTTCAACGCGAGGCCTGAAATTGGGTGCATCAACAAAAAGCTGACGTATGATAGCATCGGCAACAGTCTGGACACTAGATATTTGCAGCCAATGATTGGGTGGCTCTCGAGGGTAGGTTTTCATTTGTACTGCTGCCGAGGCCATTCGCCAGAGAAAATCATCCGTGTTCGAAATCCCTTTGTCGACAGAGCCGATAATCAGGCCTGGCTTGACTATCGAGAGATGAGTTTGGTTATTAGGGAGGTTCGAGGTAATTATCTGCACGAGAGCCTCCGATAGAAATTTGGTTTGGCTGTAACCACTGCTTTCGGAGAGCATTTCGGCGCTGGCAGATAGCTCTGCGTCAACGTCGATTTTGACACCCCCGGAGACGTATACGAATTTCGGATGAGCAGGAGATTCTGTGCAAGCCTTGATAAGATCGATTGTGGAAACAACGTTTGCAGCCCGCAGCGTGTTAAAGTCCGCATTCCAGTTCACGACAGCGCCGTTGTGAATAACTGCATCAATATTGCCTCTTTCTGCGCAGCCGAAAAGACGCCCTCGTTGGAAATTGTTGAGGCCCAAGCATTTCTGTGACAGATCACCGATCCACACCTCAATTTTGTTTTGGCTGATATTGTTTTCCCACCATTGCCAAATATCGGCCATCTTCCTGATCCGATCTAGTCCCTCTTCCGGGGATGTGGCGCGAACGAGAACAACAACCTTGCCAACGCTATGCAAGTTCAGCAATTGCCTCAGAATTTCTGTGCCCAGATATCCTGTGGCACCAGTAAGAAGGATTGTTGAGTTTTGAGGAAGCTGGTGAGTGCAGTTATCCATGAGCCCCGATGGGTGTCTGCAAAGTGTTCCGTTGAAGATGGATGAGAGCTCAGCCATAAGATCAACCTTGACAGGCCCCGTCGCTCTCAAATCAGAGTTTGTGATATATTCAGACAGTCCATACACAGTCAAGCTTTTGTCGTTTAAGAATCCTCTGCCTATCATTATGTGATATTCATTGTGGATCATTTTCGCCAGTGTAACAAGTTGAATAGAATCGCCACCAAGAAAATAAAAATTATCGTCAATACCAATAAGCTCCTCTTGTACTGAAAGAAGCCGCGACCAAAGAGAGCGGATTTTTGACTGGAGCCTCGTCGACGGCTCGCGCAACACCGCTCGGTGGCTTGTTTTATATGCTAACATGTCTGCAATTGGCAGGTCCGTGGCTGCTTGGCGTAGCTTGGATCTGTCAAGCTTCATAGAGGAGATAAATGGCATAAACTGGCAAGGGAAAAATGTCGTAGGGGTCATGTGACTAGGGAGAGCTGCCGTCATGTGTTTTACTGCTGCCATAATTTGGCTCTTCACATCATCCGCCATGGGAAGCAGAAGACTGTCAGTCCCTCCAGATATACGAATTTCGTCGTTGAGGCAGAAGTATACCGCAAGAACGGGACCGTTGTCGCCATTGAACACGTCTACAGCAACTTGTTTGGCGATCGGCAGCGCTGCGCGGACGTGATGTTCGACTTCTCCCAATTCGACCCGATGACCGCGTATCTTGACTTGTGTATCCTTGCGACCGATATATTCGATTGTACCATCGGGATTATATGAGCATAAATCGCCAGATTTGTAGAAGCGATTCCAGTTTGGCAAGGTGGCGTTTGGTGCCCACTCAGGAAGATCAGTTATTGTCGATGCGGCAGTGCGTGCAGGGTCCCCGAGGTACTCGCGAAGCAGCGTTGGCCCTTGAACAACAAGCTCTCCAGAGGAACCTATCGGAGCAAGCTTGCTAGGGTTTTCAGGATCGACGATCCAGCAGAAGCCACCGACCGGATGACCAATTGTCAGGTGTGACGCATCCTTGCTGTGCCACTCATGAAGTGTGCTGAACACGCACGTCTCTGTAGGGCCCCAGCCGGCGACCAATCGTACTTTGCCAATCCACGTGTCAAATACATCTTGGCTGACGGCCTCTCCAGTGAGCAACAAACAATCAAGACTTGGTGTATCTTCAGGCTTCAAGGTGCGCGCAAAGCTGGACGTAAGAAAAGCCCAGTTCACCTTCTTCTCCTCCATAAACTGAACCAGTCCGCCACTGATGCGAGCAGAGTCAGAAGGGACACATATTGCAGCTCCAGTGATCAAAGGTCCCACGATTTCGCCGACGCAGACATCGAAGACGTAGGCCGCAAATTGCAGTATTCTGACAGAAGATGTCATTCCCAGTCTGTCGCGGATTGCTATTTGGCTAGTACACACAGCTTTATGCTCCATAACAACACCTTTTGGAATACCAGTGCTTCCAGACGTGAAAAGAACGTATGCCGTGTGCTCGGGGGCAACGGTGATCCTGGGTGCGGATGGCGCGAGACCAAATTGAGCCATTAGTTTGTGATCAAGATCAGGCGTGACATCCAGGGTTTTGGCGCACAGTCCAGTACATAGCAGTACATTCGTTGCCGAGACCAAGCATAGTCGAGCCCCAGTTTGCTCAACGATCTGGTGCTGACGCTGGTGAGGATGTCTCGGATCCAACGGGACCCATGCAGCACCCGCCTTGTTAATTGCAAGAATTGAGACATAGGCCCAGATGGATTTCTCAAAGCAGATATGTACCATGTCTTGCGATTGAACTTTGAACGAGTTGATTAGATGATGGCTCAGTCTGTTTGCTGCATGGTCCAGCTCTGAATATGTCATATGGCCATCCCACGCATCGATGGCGGTCGCCTCAGGGTGTTTTCGTACTTGAGATTCAAAAAGCTGGTGCAAGCATGCGTGGACAAGTTTTGGCGGCCCTCTGTTGAATTCTTTTGCTGTTTCAAGGATGCGACAGTGGTCAATCGGGGAATCACCAATGTATACGGCTCCAGCCGAGGCCTGCCGTGGTTTTTGCATTGCAGAGCAGCGAGGCTTGGGTTGTGTACATGGGTGTTATCAATGCCCCGTAACGGAAAAGTAAAACAATGCGACTTGAGTAGCCTGATACACCTTCTGGTACTTGGTTTGAGATGAGTTGGCTGAATGGCCGAGTTTAAGCAACGAAGTTGGCAGCCATTTAAAGAAGAGCTCTGTCGTCGCGACGAGGAAGATGGATCAACGATGAAGTCTGACAAATGAACTTTCCAAGGCCCCTGGTCATCTTCACGTTTGATCTACAAAGTCAAATTAATCTTTAGTATGGGGAAATACCGTCCACTACGGAAGGCCATATCTCAATATGTTCCAACACTAATTTTCAAAAAAATCCGTACTACATACACCCTAGCGTCCAAAGAAATTAATACTAATCCACACTGTACCCTATAGCAGCCTTGAAGGCTGCTACTCACTGACAGTATAAATGCCTTTTTCTATACTGTATATACCCACATCTATGGTTGTTCTTATTGGTTAGGATTGCTTATAGAAGCAAACCAGGAGGGCCCATCTAGCAAAAAGAAAATTACGATTTGGGTTTTGAAACATGCCCTATGGCCTTCCGTACCCGCATATTACCACGTGAGTTGTTAAGCTGACCCACAACTCAAGCTTTACGTTGTATTTGTTTCCTAAATTATCCAATGGGAGAGTGTTGACCGTAATTCGGATCCGCCCGCGGGTCTTACCCACCCCCAATGTGAAATGCTCCCTCCACAACCAAGAATCAGCTGGGTATTGCCCTGGTCAAGCAGCCTTTAGTAGGATCGATCGTTCATTAGGCACAGTCAATTGGCTCGTACAAGGGTGTCGGGGCCCACGATGACATCCGAATTTACCGAGTTTTTATATTACTAAAACGAGTCTTCATCGCATGGATCTGTGTTCCCACAGCTTAGGGAGTAAAATAAGGCCCTCAAACACCCCAACAGTAGGACGATGACCAACTCAGGTACAAAAGTTGGCATGTAAGCAATTCCATCATACACAACGTGGCCATGCCAATTTTCATGCAAAAGTTTTAATAAAACACAATATTCTGATACCTGGAGATGGTTTTTGGAAGGAGGCAAGTTGTAGGCGACCCGAAGAAATTGAGGAATGGGAAACGTGGCGCAAGGGATTTTGTCAAGGGTGGACAATCCCGCTCGTGTTCGGAATTCTCGTTCAGTTCCGGGTCAACCAAATCGGTGCTTGTACCGACCTTCCCCCAGGGGAATAGTGGTCATGCTCATGATTTATTTTTCGGATCAACCCCCATACTTCTCGCTTAACCTTGATGAGAACGCAGCAAGTTTCCCGAAATCCCATAAATTATACCATGTCTGTCCACATTTTCGGCAGATCTCTCATTTTAGGTCAATGTCGAATTTCTATGAGTCAGAACTTATTCTGCTCGGACAACAGCTTTACTATAGTTAACCCTCAGCCGCGTTATGCTTCTGCCGACTAAGTATCTTCTATCCAAGGGGCTTATCTCTAAATTTGGCGGCACAGTTGAATACAAAACAGCCAATTTGATTTTGATCGACAAAATATTACGGACCATCGATCTTTTCCACGTGTCTTACCATTTCAAGAAACCTGACACATCCAACGTCATGCCAGCCGAGCCAGGTTGAATCTCGAACTCAGTGCACAATCGGGTCTATCTCGAGCGCATAATCGACCCTACTCGATGCCATGCATTGGAACCTACCGGTCTAAGCAAGGCAGGGAAGTCATTTTAAGTGGCCAGAAGTTAATCACACTCTGGGCAATTGATATTGGATTTGGTTTATATAGAGCCATATGGTATTAGCAACACTTAACCTTAAACTTGAAATAGAAGATGTAAAACTATAAATTTAAAATTAAGAGGAAAAAACAAAAAGTGACTTGTCCCGTGTAACACAATTCCTGGAAGCAATGAATATCGCCAGCATCACATCAGTCTCACAACACAAAAATTCACCATGATTTAGCAAAAAGAACAAACGCCCAGTTCATACCTATCCTATCCCTTTAAGTGCCGTAAGCCTGCACCTAGGTACCTCGCCTGGTTCACCAGGCCACCAAAACAGATTCTAAAATAAAATAAAAACTTAAGATGGATAAAATAAATTATAATACTAGTAGAATTGTATAACTAAACTGCAAATTGTATATCTTGAATTCAGGGTACAATAGCTAGCAACCTACTTTGGTTGGTACCTAAGTGCAGGCTTACGGCACTCAAAGGGATAGGTAGGTGGAACGACTTTGTGTTTGAAAGCTTGCTAAGGAAAAAGTAGAGAAAAAGTAGAAATAAGACAAATCAATAATTGCGATGCTTGCGGCTGCCGGCATGGATAACAGCTGCTCTGTAAGGGCGCGGTCATGACGAAAGTACTTTTACAAAGATTCAGGTAGAAGTTAAAGGATTGTGTAAGCAGTGGTTGTTGATTTCTGAAGCCAAAAATCAGGTCTATTTTGAGAAGCACATGATTAGCTTGTACTAATTTCAAGAGTCATATCTACTACCTGGACTCAGGCCCAATCACTGAAATGACGGCTCCAAGATTTCAGATTTGGGTCCTTGGTAACTCGATATCATATCTTCTTGATGAATCTCCCCCGGCCCGAGTAGTCTTGATTTATTGAAGCGCATGCTGTGTCACGTGCAATTCTCAAGACTCCGATCACGGTGGCTTTGTCACTCAAACCAGACGCCTTGCCGTAATAACATGCGTAATTGTCCAAAGGCCTCTATGGATAGGGGGGTGCGATTGTGTGTAATTGGTGAGGGGGTTTGATGGCTGCGGAGTCATCAAGTCTGATTGACATGGTGATTATGACTTGGTTGTGATGGCTCAATTGGCCCAGCTAGGCGGGGCTCGAAATAATGAGATTGGCAATTTAATATTATTTGTTACTTATTATGGTGTTTTCCGGCCGCCCATTACTTTGACCATCCTCCAAATACCAATATCTCAGTGCCGGCTATTGCAGGTATCTGACCTAAGTGCCCACCGCCGGTTGACACTATTGAGATCACCTGTGACTAGCACATTTTGTTCCTATTCAGAACTTTATCGGTCTAAATTTCCGATGTAGGGATGAGGTGTAGGTATCCTCACGTGTGTTCCAACCAACAAATTCAGAGAGGGAGAATCTCATTCGATGCACGTGAATTATGTCCAAAATTGATAGCATCACCTGTTTTCTTTATCAGTGCATCCTTGCCTGATAAAAAAAACCTAGAATTGGGATATCAAGTCTTCAATTATCTAACGAGTCTTTCGTTAGGGTTAGGTGCATGGGGAAATTGCTCTCTAAATGAGATGGTGGCGCTGGCACTTGCATGAGGCCAGCGTGGCAATGCGATTCATCACTGCGATCTGGGATAATGGTGGAATCCCAAGATACCCATCATATCTCTTAAATTTCTGCTGAAATTGATACACACGGTCCTGACCTGTATATTTGCCGGTGCTAGAGCAGACTTGGGAGAACATGGTGCACACACTGCACTCGCATACATCACGACTTTGCTAGTGCCTAAAAGGGGATGCTGTGCGTTCATTATGATGTAAGAGGATAGATAAGCAAAGTCACTGAAACAAAAAAAAGTCGGCAGAGGCGGAGTATCAGCAGGTAAACTGGTTTGTGGTCAGTGCAATCGGCGAGATGATCATATCTAACACCTTTCCAAACAGAGGTGTTATCAATACCCACATGGATTGGGTAGGCTATAAAATAGGTGCATGGCAGAGTGCGGCTAAAATTGAATTGACCGGGACAGGTCTGACAATTGTGCGCGATTGTCCATGGGGCGTACCTGAATCAGGTAGATGGTTAGATGGCCCACAACTCTATCAGCAAAAGGGGCATGATCGCGTTCCTCAATAGAGAATGAAATAAGCACGATGGGAATAATTTTATTTCAAAAATAAAAGAAAGAAGGAATCCATATACCGGTTTAGACCACGTTTCGTATCTGGGTCGTATACTTGTAACTACTATGGGTGATGAGCGAGATCTCACCAACATGGACAGGGAGCTGAGTCATATTGCATCTGGCCTTGACGTCAGTAGAACTCAAATACAGTAGCTCTTAGTTTTACCCAGCAAATATAAATGACAATAACACTATGGTAAGGGAATGTCTTCAAATGCGGATACCAAAACAACAAGTCGTGTGCAGCACGCATCCCACGCGCGTCACTGCTAGCGTGCCTCAAAATAAATACATGTCATAGGTTGAGTTTTCGGCGGCCAGCGCTCAAAAAAAGCAAAGATAGTGAGGCCCTTCCGCGGGGAAATGAGATAACACTTCAGAGTTCAGTGAAAGAAACCAACGCGGTATTGCGCCGACTCCGCTGCCGATATCGCCATTATCAGCTAAACCGCAAGATGGTTTGACCGTCAACCTTGTTTCCATACGCCATATGACGCCATCTTGGTTCTATCATCAATGACCTATTCCAAGAAATCTGCTGTCATGTGGAATAGCTCCAGTCCATCACGAAGCTCGGCTGAGCTGAGCTGTTGCGCAGAAGAGACGGAATGTGGGATTTTGATAGGAGCACCATCCCGAATGCGTTGATCAAACTGCCATGGATTGCAACAATGTATGCAAAGCCTGGAAAACAAGGCCATCTGGTACCCAGCGATCAGTAAAATTTTCATCTCCGGGGGAAAAGGGTTGGTCAACGCAAACTCAATCTTTCAGCTTAAACGTGAACTGTTCCGTCTTTGGGACTCGGCTCAAGTACCATCCTGGTTTGAAGTGCAGGGGGTTGGGGTAGAGAAGCGGATACTCTCGGGCCTAGAGGTTCTAAAAACGGCTGTGCCGAGTGCAACATGGTTTGAACTGACCATTTAACT
This sequence comes from Calonectria crousiana, assembly GCA_013406985.1. Classification (NCBI taxonomy): domain Eukaryota; kingdom Fungi; phylum Ascomycota; class Sordariomycetes; order Hypocreales; family Nectriaceae; genus Calonectria; species Calonectria crousiana. The sequence continues at coordinate 69,087 of VTGD01000004.1, read as the reverse complement.
TCAGGCACTGCATATACCTAGACGACAGAACGGTTCCCAAAGCAAGCTGGCTCGTATTTACTCCCGCGTATACATAGTTTGCCCTCTTTCACATGCAACTTGCAACAATTAGCAAGTGATGTAGTGAATTTTCAATTGAGTTAGATAGCGCATTCCAGTGTGTGGCTTGGCAGGATGAACGATGCAAAGGACTCGAGGATGACGCCAGTTCTTTTAAATGGTCTGCGCGAGATCCATTACAATGCGGCATCTCCAGAACGAATCAGGTTCTCTCAAAATTCATTTCTAGCTCAGCGTTGTCTTATTGATAACTGCTCCTGCAGACGGTGTGGTTGGGTGGGTTCGTAGGGTGTGCAGTATGTCCGTACGCGGATAAGCGAGATGCCTGGAGCCACACAGCCAGCCACTGAATCGTGCACTGCGCTGGGGCTAGTTTAGCGCCAAGAATGGCTTCTAGCAGGCAGCCTTGGCGATAAAGAGGGTGCTTCAAGTCGTGATTGGCCCTCTGAATCCCGCATTCGCGTGGCGAGGGTAAGGGCTGCTGTTGTGAGAGCGAGATCGCAGCCTCGGCTGTCGACAAAGCCATGGACTGCGGCGTCGCTTAAAGGGCCCACCCTCGTAAAGCAGCGAATCCGATGCCATGGTCGAGAGAAATTGATAATTGCAAAACCTTAATTCATCCTTACGCGGCAAGTCTTATCTCCGGGGCAATTTCTCGACCTTTTCCTTAACCCCTAACGCAGTTACTAAGGACCGCTTTACGTGCGACACGCGGGAGAAGAGAGACAACTGCAGATCCATTCCCGCTTGAGTGCTAGCTTTCTTCTGCCTTCGGCACTCGCTCTGCAATATGAAAAGCTAACTCCTCCTCGTGATTACCGCCGGCTAGATCCGCATCCACGATTCGCGACTAAGCGCGACAGCAACCACGCGGCGACTGAGTCAAGGAGAGAAAATTCTAAACTGCCGATTGTCTGTCAAAACCCTAATTACTGGGTCAGATGCACGCCCGGGCCCCACACATCCCGAATGGGTTCGATTTCGCCGTTAGGGCGCCTCGGCGTCGGTAAATGGCACGGATGATACCGAGTCTCTGCATCGTCTCGCCCCGGTGTCGAGCCAGCCAGGGCCTTTTGACGTCATGAAGGCAGCTGGCGATAACCGGCACGGTTGAGGGAAAGCATGGTTACGACCAACAGAAAACTCAAACGACGTGACAGCTGAGCACTGCATCTCTGCTGTAAAAAAGACTTTGGTGCCCGGAATTTGACCTTCAGCTAGCTCTGCTCCAAACCCATCATCATGACATTCAAAGTTCTCAATGTCAAAAAACCCTGCACCGTTTGCCGCCGTCGCAAAGTCAAATGCGATAAGGGTCGGCCTTGCGGCAACTGCCTTCGACACCGCGTTCCGTGCGTCTACGAAGAGCCGCGGGATGATTCAGTGGCGAGACAGCACCTTCTACAAGAGCGTCTGGATAGATTGGAGTCCATCGTCGAGCAGCTAGCCGCCAAATCCTTCTCCACTCCCGCGCCAACCCACGATGGCTCCTCTCCCGCCACCACCCCGCTGAGCGCTGACGGATCCGACGCTAGTACACTCGACACGGGCAGCCAGGTTTTTACCTCGAGCAGCTCATACCACATATGCTCCAGTTCTTGGATGAATCTTCCTCAACTTGGCTTGACAGACCACCACCTGTTGTCCGTGTTTCCCCGGAGGGGCAGAGAAGAATCGAGCCCGTGTCCTACATGGTCCATATCGACCTCGCACACAAGACCAAAGCACCTTGGCCAATTCCACCTCACACCGTGCAAAGAAGACGCCCTTATCCGATTATTCTTCGACCATGTTGAGCCCTTCATCCGGATCAGCCATCAGGCATACCTGTGGAAGATGATTTGCGAATTTCGCCAGGGCACATGCATCGACCGCCTGGAAGTGCAGGCGCTGATATTTTCTGTGCAGTATATTGCGGCGTCGCTACTTCCAGATGCTTTACTGCGGCAAAAGCTGGGGCTTGCAAGGACAGAGCTTGTCGGCCATCTGCAGCGAGCAACAGAGTTTGCCCTGGATCAGGCGAACCTTATGCAAACTCGCAATACCCTCTTATTCAGTGCGCTGCTTTATTACATGGTTGGTCAAGCCATTTTTTTTTTAGAGATATCTGCCAGCCGCTAATCAACAGAGCAGACGGTCCAGTTCTACACTGGTAATTCCGAGTCAGGCCTAGTACTCCTGGGGCTTGCGAGCAGCATCGCAAAACGAATGGGGCTCCACAGGGACCCTGCTCATTATGGCTATACCACATGGCACATCGAGGTGAGAAGGCGTTTATGGGGTCATCTGGTGACATTAGAGACGCATTTCTGCAACAGCGATGAGCACACGCTCATGTCCATCAGCGATGTGCAGTCATCGTTGAACCTTGATGACATCGACTGGGAATTGCCAGGATATGCATCAAAACAAATGGGACAACAGAACCGTGAAGGCTTCAGCGAAGCAACTGCTGCTTTGCTCAGAAGAGAGATTTGCAGGGCCAGCTATTTGGTGTCCAAGGCTCGAAGAACAGCTACAGGATGTGCCGATCTCACCGAGATCCTTGACGAGACGATGCAATCAGTCCACCAAAGGTTTCTGCGATACTTTACCAACTCTAATCCCCTCCAGTTTGTCATCTCCAAGTGGTGCAAGGCCATGGCCAAGTCTCTAGCCATTTCCATACTGTATGTGCACACATTATCAGCACCCAAGCTCTGCTGCCATTCATTTGAGGAGCTTCAAGAACAGTGAGTATACCGGCGCAAGACTAGTTTGACTCAGGAGCTGATAACGAACAGGCTCTATGAAGATTGCCTTGGCTGTCTCGAGGAATTCTCACTAGGTGAAGAGATGGCGGTCACCCACCATTGGCAATGGATTTTCCGCTGGCCGGTACTTCTCCATGTCATTGCCGGTCTCCTCTCATGCCTCGTTCATCTACCACATCATAAGGATACAGATCGAGCATGGACGCAAATCAATGCAGCGTTCCAGAGGTATAACAATGATAATATTTCCATGGCCGATGTTCCTGCGTGGCACTCGATTGAGATGCTATGCGACAGAGCCATGCTTGCACACCCAGCCCAAAACCATGAAGGTCGTGCATACACAGCCCATCTAGAAGTGTCAGACCCAATTCCATGCCCGGAAAAGCAGATTCGAATGGCTAGCTTTGGTGAAGTTTGCGAGGTTGATAACAATGCCAATTTGGGAGAACACGACACGGCAGCGGTGACAGTAAACAAGAGTATCAGCCCTGGGGCTTCGGGGGCCTGTTTTGATCCAATGTGGTTTGATGCCAGTATAGCTGAACATTTTTGGTCAATTGACTTTTGACGCTGAATTGAAAATCAGAATGTACTATTGACGTCTGTGTGGTGACTGTTGAATATTATCCCTAGTTTCAGTGCCACTACATCCTATCCAAGCACCCCGTCAACTCTGATCTATCATTTGGTCATAAACACCTATTTGGAAGCGAACAAACATGGTCCACTCTTGACTTTGAATATTTTTGGGAAATATACATTCCCCGGTGAGCGCCAAGGAAGCTGTAACACAGGCCCCTTCACATCAAAGGAATGCCCCCATCCTTTGAGGTCTAAGACCAAGGGCCCTGGCTATCCTAACCGTGTCGCTCTGTTACAGAGGCACCAAATATTTTTCAAGGGCACAAAACTATTCAAATTTTGAGGGGATTTTTTAAACACTCTTCTCCCGATTGAAAAATCTGCAATTTATGGCTGTGGGTAAGTCTTCGGGGAAATGGATGACGCAGCTAAGGTCACAAACGTAGTGGCTGCTATTATCGGGTTTGTCGGTTCTAATGATGCTTAATTCTTCTATCTAACTGAACTAAAGAAAGCCCGTTTTAGTATTGTAAGGTTAAGTGATACCCTTGATCTCGCTTCCTACCGCCTTCGCACTAGGTACCTAACGGTGCTTCAGGCCTCGATGAGTATGATCCCTTTATGATGAATTCGACGTTCCAACAACGATATTTTTCATTTTCGACCAGAAACCTGCCCTTGGGAAGTGTCGAAAGGTTTATGAACAGTTTGCCACGCCAGCCCCAAGAGGGACGCATCCGTTACCCTGCACCTTGCATGGGTGGTTCTAAGCAACATTAATACATAATATAAAGTCATCAACAAAAGTGAACTTACAATACCGCATGCGTATTGGTTATTAATGTTGCCATCTTCGAGGCAGGTTCCGTAATCGCCGGTTCCCGATGGCAAACGGCAGTTCTGCTGCCGAGTTAGTAATGCCACGTTAAGTACGAACGGAATTACATACCCACCAGCCGAGGACGACAGGAAGGAAGGCAAGAAATGTAATTTGCATCTTCATGATTGTAGTTTAATTTTTCGTAGTAAGTGTTATCAGGAGAACCGTAAAATTGATGCCATTTGCCTGCGTGCCCATGCCCTTTTATCTTACGTCCCGAGACGACAAAGTGGCCGTCATCTTATTTTTAATGGGGCCAGCAATGCGATGGCTCATCATGGTAATTAAGTAAAAACGCTTTGACACAATAGTCGGCCGGTCAGGTTATCCGTAATTTGATCTCGACTCGTATTTTTAGTGATGACCCTAGCGCAGTTTCCAATTTTTATTCCTCGTGTCTGGTAAGCGACATGACAATTGCTACATAACCGCTCATTGAGCAGATGACTATTTCAGAATGAGACTCCATCATCTCTTGCCAGCCCCCTTCCATCAGCCCTGGTTTTGGTTTTTTTTAACTTTTTCATGTCTTCAAATTGGCCTGGGACTCAGCGTTCCATCACGATACCCATGTCCCAACAATGCTCCATCTTCATGCTTTGATTGGTCCCCACGATCATGCATTAATCTCTGAGCTACCAGCGGCCCAAACGTAAAACCCTTGTGCGTACGATAAAACGCTGACCGTTTGTTTACCGTCAGTGCCAATAGCCGTGATGCGAGGACTAAACTAAATAGCGGGAACTGAAGGCAAGGCCCCCTAGCTAGATAAATTAGGTAACGCAGGAAATTCCAGAAATTTATCTTTGCAAAGAAACAAATGAAACTGCAAACTAGGCACAAGGCCACTGCATATACCCTGTATGAATTTGTACCCACCTTTAATCTTACCGGGTCTATCAGATCAAGTCGCATCTCCAAGTTGCCTGAGGATGATAATTCTCCAATCAAGGGGAATGAATGTATATCCAACAGTGGGAGGGAATCTACATAGATGGTTTCTAAAGATATCAAGTTCTCAACCCATTCATATGATAAAATTCCCCTTTCCGTCACTGAAAATCTATCGTGACCATAAATCCATCGGCGATAGGTCCCAGTTATACATGAGTTTATTATGGAAGCCTTATCTAAGCAACTAATAATATGACAGAGGCCTAAGTTGCTGCTCTCAGCCTATTACCATTCCGAGTGTTCACAGTAGCACCAACAGTAGCACCAACAGATGCACGATATATACTCATCTCAATCACATTGATTCGACTTGTTGCCAATGTCAGGTGACAAATGCTGATCACGCTAATACCTCACAGTGTTCATTCTGTTCAAACCAAGGCAACAGCGGAAGAGGTGCATGACTCCCCACTTCAGTTCTATCAAGGCTACAACTATCGCGAAACTATCAACTTGCTTGAGCTAAGAACCTGGAATGATTCATTTACCCCATTTGTAAGAATTTGATACCATCATTGTTGAGGGTGTCATCCAATCGAAAGGTCAAACTGAGTTTCATTTTTGATCAGGTTGGAGAGCTGTAAAGACAGGGTTGGGAGATGAAAATTCGGCACTCTCACGTAGGATTTCGAAGGAATGAGATTGAAATATTTGCAATCTTTTACCATTCTCGCCTGATTAGATATCAATTTGATATTGTTAGATTAAGTGTAAGATAAACGCATAGTACAATTAAGCCGCCATGGATAGCCCCCTCAAACAAGACTCCATCATCAATGATCCGTATCTATAGTTGGGATACAACTAAACCAGCAATCCCAAGGCAGAGAGAAATCCCGGCGAAATTGGCCCTGATATTGTTCATGCCTAGCCACTTCTTAATCAAGCCGATGGTATCGGACTCGCCGGGCTCCACGGTCGGCGTCTCATCTCGGCCAATCTCGTCGGCACGGCGATGCAGTATGTTGTTGGTAGGAGCGATAACGAACCAGGTATACGGGCCGGTTGAAATCTGAGACAAGGCCGCAGCAATGAAGAGATATGTGGCCTTAGTGTCACCGCCGTTGGCTGATGCGACATACGCGGCGCCAAAGAAGGCTGCGGCGCTGACGACAGCGGTGGTGGTTCCCGCACGAAATCCACGCTCATACACCTCTTTCCACTGGCGGTTGATCAGGTCAACTGGCGCTGCGGGCGTGTCGGTTGCAGGGATGAAGAAGCGGGAGCTCGCTGGCTGGCCGTTGGAGTTTGGTACCTCGCCCATAAACACAAGGGGGAATGCCAATGAGTTAATAGTATGGTTGAGAGCAAAGAAGACGCTGGACGAGACAACGCCTGCGGTGGCCACGAGGGTAGTAATAGCGGTAGAGTTCATTTCGTTTGGATGATGTTGTATATTTTTTAGTTTGATGTTTGAACCAGGTAGAAACTGCAAGGTTACGGTTGAATTGATTGAGAATATTATTTGATGACGCTGAGAATTTATTATCTCGCCCATCAGCGATCAAGTGCATTTATATAGTTACCCTCATTCAAGCGTTCGCCATTTCTCGGGTGACCGAGCACAGGCGTCGCAGTCCAATTGCACAGACACAGTACGGAGAAAAAGTAATATCCGATCCTGCTTCATGCTGCAAGTAAGATTTTAAAGCTGCAACATCTCGGTTGAGCATGCTGAAGTGTTAGTGGTCACCTAAAGCCCGAAATCCAGCGCCTGCCGGAGTGGGGTGAGGGAGTGGGTTTCGGTGCCGGAAAACCGAGCGAAAGAGCGAAAAAGCGAGGGGCTGTGGGACGAATAGGGTGGCTTGGGTTGCTTACGTACACGACCCTTGCCGAGCATCGTGGACATCGCGGATCACGGCGCTTGTAAACTCCGATCTCAAGCTAGGCCTATTGAGGGCATCACCTTGATCAAGTGAGATTAATCTGAATGGTTGAATGTGAGGGCGTGTTTTTTAACTGGGATGTGTTTGGAATATAAGTCTGACTCTAGTTTATTATATTGGATTATACAAGTATTGCCTTGTACTTTTTTGTGCTTTCCTCTTCTTCAAGTGTCAATCGCACTATTTTCACCGTGTTGGTGGCCAAGCTACCACTAGAACGCATTAGTCTTAGTCATGCGAGTTGAGGTTCAAAGCTGTCCATTCACAGCTGTTTTTACCCAGCCAAAGATCTTTCCGCCCAACAAATCATCTCTCTTGCACTTACAATGCAAGAGTAAAGCCTAAAGCACTTTCATTTACATACCCTCCTAATTCAGATCAATAAACTAAGCCCATTTTCTCTTTTTATCGTTTCATCTTGTTGCTCCAATTCCCTTTCGCCCGACCTTACCCTATAGAACAATAGTTTTGTTGTGCCTCACCTTGAGCTAGCCTATGAGTCTTGGCCGTTTTATTTCCCACAGCCCATAGCAGCGGTATTCCAGTATGAGGGATTTTTATGGCTAAATATATTCATTCAAGGGTGCAATTTTTACAAATCTATTACTCAAGCCACCATTGCGACATTTCAGGCTAAATCCCATGCTTGTCCCTTCGAATTGAGCGGATCGGGCCCATCAGTTGCCCTTGTCTATATCATGCAATTATTTAAAGTGCCTCACCCAAGCGTCCATATTATCGGTGACCTATAATTATTCCTGATATTCCAGCGGTGGGAAATGGTGCTGGAATATTGACATACACACAAACCATAAGGCGTCGGTGCACAAGTATACTTTGATCTGAACTCATTACAAATCAGATAGCCTGGACGATGCCCGGGTAACTACTGGAGCCTCTAACATCATACACTGTAGCCAACCAAAATTGATATACCTCCGCTCCTTTTCCTAGAAGCAGCTGCTCATGCATTTCCTGGGAAAGACTACGAGACTGCCAAAGTAACCAAGTCGTTACATGTCTAATTACCGCGCTGCACTGTTGCGAAAAGGATTAATTTATAATTAATAGGTTTTATTAAATCTACTAATTGGGTTTTCTCATAAATTCTCTCAGTCAAAGTGAATCCTCCACAGCTCTCTATCGCATCCAGACTTGAAGTCACTGCGAGTATGCATTGCGAGAATGTTATCGCTGATAAGCAGATCTCCCTTTTGCCATGCATGGTAGTATGCAACTCTTCGGTCATGCAGCAGCAGCTCAAGCTGATTGCGAATAGCTAGCTGAATCTCGGGAGGTTGGTTGTCGATGCTGACGTGCGTAGCCTCGAACTTGGTCTTGGACTCAGGCCAATGCTCGTGGTAGCGCAGGCAGGGAGCTCCCGTCGTAGGGTGATCGACAACCAAGGGGAGACCATGGAGGGTTGTGTTCTCGAAGGACGATGTCGAGACGCTCCATGTCTGTTGCTTTAGGAGGTCCAAAGGGAGCGTACGTGGAAGATACTTGAAGAGAAGCGTGGAACTGGAGAATAGGGTAAATCCAGTGTCAGTGGGGGAGGGTGAGACGGCCGTGAAAAGTTGAAACCTGATACCGATTAGCAAGTCATTCGCTGAGGTTGGCAGCAATGGCTTAGTTGAGGCAGCTGCCATCAATTTATCCCTTACCTGGGAGGGTTAGAAAACATCTCTACTTCACCTCCCTCCGCAACCCTTTCCGCCAATTTGAAAAGGCCATCATAATGGAACGGCATCCATTCAGCGGAGAGAACGTTGTTGAGACCCCGAGTATCTGCGCCTCTGTCCTTCACCTCCAAAACTAGGCCAAACTTCCAGCTTAGGGGGGTTCCGAGCTCCTCGGACTTGTTGATAAACAATGCGCGGTCTGTCGTCTTGGAGAAGTCTCGCAGCACAACAGGACTGTTGATCTCAGAGAGGGCCCGGACCTTTGAAGCGTCAATGTCATGGATAGACATCGACTTTGGACCGGCCGCAGGGCGGATCATGACTCCAGTTGGATATATCGGTTCGCAGGTCACTGCCCCAGTCGCACAGTTCCAGAGCTCGCTCTTCTCGCGAAAGTGGGTCGGTCGATTCTCGCTGTCAAGTACTAACTCGAATCGATCATCATTTCTAAATGTCTCAGCGTGTCCTGTGGTAACCGTGCCGTCGAGCCTGAAGGCAATAGTGCTGTGCCATGGAGTGGTAAAGCTCGTGTCGGTTGGCAAAAGGCTAATTGACAACTTTGTCTGTCCGGTAGACTGATGAATGGATAGTCGGATATGGTCTCCAAATTTATCGCGCACAGCCCGAGCAAAGGCCTATTCACAAACAAGTTAGCTCACAAGTGGACCAAAGATGGGATTGTTGGAGATTGATATTACCTGACCGCGGACGAGCATTTGTTTCGCAATTGTCTCGAGACCTTTCTTGTATTTCGACTTGCTGTAGGTAGGGCTGACTGGGTAGACATTTGCCAAGTCTGTTTCAAGAAATCTGAGGTATCCTCGATACGTCAAGCGTGTATCCTCGTCCTCAGCTATCTTGGCAGTGACAGACCAGTCTTGTGAGCTGAAATGGTTCATGAGGGCTCGTCGAAAGTTTGTGGCGTTGGCAGTGTACGAGATGAGATCAAGGTTTCGAGGCACATCAAGCGGCACCAGATCCCCAAGTCGCGAAAAGTGAATATTAGAGAACCCTTTAGTTGCGGCAAGTTTTCGCAGACCTTCACCGTATGCCCAAACATCTGCATCTGAGACTCCAAGTAAATCTAGGCAGGATAAATGTTAGTTATTGTGATATTACTTTAGAATACACAAGTGGATTTAGTGAGCTATACCGTTATAAACAATGCCATCTGAGATGATCACGAGCTTGGCGCCGGGAGGATAGATATCCTGAATACTTGTACAGAAGCCATTGAGACGAGCCAAGGCAAACTCCTCAGCTTTGTCTGGCAGTTTCCCGAGTACCTTGACCTCCCTGTTGGGTGATTTGAAAGGGAAGGCAGGGATGCACATCATGATGGGCTTCCTCTCCCTTACCTGGCTGTAGGCGAGAACCAAGCTCCGGAGACGACCTTCGTCAGAGGGTTGGTACTGAGCTTCCACAGCACCAATATGCATCTTGTAGCGATCTATAACTTCGAGAATCTTGATGGCTGTTTCAAGATGAGGCTTGACGAAGATGCCTTTGGGCATTGAGACCGTGACGAAGTCATGAGAGATCTGCGCAGCGGCAGGGGCGACAGTCTGTGCGGAAAGCATCTTGCAAGTTTGAAGTCAAGTTCAAATGTGAAGAATGACAAATTGAATGATAGAGAAGCAGCAGTCAGTGTTCTCAGAGAGGTGGCTGGTGGAAGTGTGATGATCGATTTCGGGGTCAGAATCAGGAAGTCTTGGCTATTTAAGCGTTCTGTTAACAACAGCCTTTAAGCTTTAAGATACTTCACACAGAGCTGTATATCCCTCTGAACATCGTTTGGAATTCGCCTTTGGGCTTGCCGGATCTCCGGATGCGACATCGGTAAACTGAGATGCATATTCGGCCAAGTCCCTACACGGGATCCAGCCAAGACGGAAGTATACGGAATCCTTCACGATACATTTAGACTTGCGATCATCTGGACATCGCCACCTCAATGGCATGATGTTGGAAACTCTAGATAGCGCAGTTTTGATCCTCAAACGCCGACTCCGTTTCTTCACTAGGCTGTAGTTCAGAAAGCGGATCCACCTTCATGCTTCCCGAAGGAATCGTCTTAAATGCATGATCTGTTATTGAGGAAGGTGACAATGCGCCCCCTCCGCAGTGCTTGCAGATGTTGGGCTTTGCATTCGGTCCGTCAATGTTTGAATGGTATCATTTTGCGGAACCGAAGAGCTTCGGAAGCCGAGCACCGCTGCCGAAGGGTCCCTCCGCCTCGGACCGTTGTTACAGTTATCGGTTGACATTCAACTGCCTTTAGGAGATTGAGTTTGAGTCTGCGGAGTCCCTGCGTATGGGCTGCGTAATGTAAGTGTGCGGCCGGGTCCGATTTCGTATGGGCCGGGCCGGTGTCGTTACGGCCTAGTGGAAGAGCGCAGGCGCTACGCCGCAATGTCTGGGATTGGTCACTTCCCAAAGTCTCAAGGCCGCATTCGCGATTTGCCTCATTATTTGATAAAACCTGCCTCCGCTGATGAAGATTTACAAATCAAAGTCATTTTATCTTCATATTACAATACACATCATTGGATCTCTCTTATAGACTCTTGATATCCGTTTATTATCAACTTACTTTTCATCTACAAAATCTTGTAAACATGGGTTCCCTCGACACTCAGACCAGATTTGTGGATTTGATTGTTGTCGGAGGTGAGAACCTCTTGCAAACATACCTCTCAACCGACCAATGTTGACCATTCTCCAGGCGGCCCCACTGGGCTTCTGACTGCCTCGCTCTGTCAGCGGTTGGGGGTTTCGGTTGCAGTCATAGGTGAGCCAAGGGATCCAGATATAGGACATCTTTCTTTTCACTTGAATTGATGCTAACATCTACCGAAGATGCGAAGCCAGGCCCTCTGGACCTTGGGAGAGCTGATGCCCTAAATGCTAGAACCCAGCAGTATCTCGAGGTAGCAGGTATTCTCGGTGACCTCAAGGCTCATGGAATTACATGCAACAGTGAGTTTACAAACAAAAAGACAGTTGCTGCCGTGTATTATACCATAATAACAATGATAAAGCCAGCTCTATTTTTGCCAATGGCGTCTTCAAGTCCCGCCAAAGCCACTGGTGGAGTAGCCTGAAGCATGTCTGGCAAAAGAACTTCCTCATGATCGGACAGCCAGCCGTGGAGAAGATTCTCTCAGACCAGCTCGGCAACGCAATTAACTACAACGAGTCTGTTTGTGAGATCACTGAGCATGAGGATGCCGTAGAAGTGCTCACTACCAGCGGAAACAGGCTGCGAGGAAAGTATTGCGTCGCAGCTGATGGAGCAAGGTCCATGATCCGTCAAACTCTCGATATTGGCTTTACCGGAACAAAGCCTGAGATGGTATGGGCAGTCATGGACGTGTTCCTCGATACTGACTTCCCAAGATGTGATGAGATCATCACCTTTGAGCTCGATGGCCAGTCTCGTGTATCATGGATTCCCAGGGAACGCAACATGGCTCGCTTTTATATCTTGCTCGACGGTGAGATCACCGAAGAGAAATGCAAGGCCTCTATCAAGAAGCACTTGTGGCCTTATCGAGTCGACTTCCCCAAAACTGAATGGTTCAGTACTTTTGAGAGTATGTCATATCTGTTTCCAAACCACTCCTAGATGGGTAGCTGTGACGAATCTAATACCGGAGTTTATTTCTGCAGTCAAAGAGAGAGTCGCCTCCTCCTTCATTTCCAAAGATGGAGCTGGAAGAATCTTTCTCGCCGGAGATGCCGCACATGTTCACTCCGTGAATGGCGGCCAGGGGCTGAATACAGGCGTTGCAGACGCTTTCGCGTTGAGCTGGAGACTGGGACAAGTTCTACTCAACAGCGATATCAAAGCAAGCGCAAGGAACAATATTCTCACTACCTATGACATTGAAAGAAGAAATGTTGCTCAGCAGGTTGTTGGCGTTGCTGCGAAGCTTGTCAGAGACACGGTCCACGAAGCAGACCAGTATGTAGGAAACATTGAAAAGAACGCATCACACATTACTGGTAAGCAAACCCCACAGCTCCCGCCTAGGTTATGAATCCAGGTTCGCTTTGACACTGATACGGTCTAGGAATGGGAATCACGTATGCTGGACTAAAGTCTGTGGCTGTTTGGGAATCCCGTAGCGACATTTTCAGAGCGGGTCACCCTTGCCCGGAACTGTACCTCCTTTCCCCCGGCCAAAGCTTCCCCCAGCGTCTCTACTCGCAAGTTGAGTACGGGAAATTCCTCGTCCTCGCCATTGGCGAAGTGGAGAAGAAGGACATGGGTTTCGGACCGTCAGTGTCTTGGTTGAGTATCCGTCCAGAGTCGGAAAAGTCTCGATTGATCAGTGATGGGGCTGAGGACTCCTATTGGGCGGACTTTGTCAAGGATGGAGACAGCTATGTGGTCGTTGTTCGGCCCGACATGTACGTCGGGTACGTCAGCCAGGACAACAGCTGGGTGGGATACTTGAAGAATGTGTTCGATGCCTAGATTATGCTCAGATACATCCTGCGTGTCGGCCCCAAAGCAATGCCAAACGCATCTAGATGCCACTGTAAACTTTATCTTTAATTTCTTCCTCCGTTATTTAATGGTGATTCGTCGCATATAAACGCACAGCACAGATGAAACTTGCAAACTATCGAACCATCAAAACTGGGGCAGCCAATACCTGAGACACGGTCTAGAGTTGTAGCAACGATCTTTTGTATATTTTTAACCTAATAATCCTACACACCAGCGGGAGACTAACCTTGCCCCAATTCTTCGGCTTCAGATGGCTAGCTGATAATCAATTGATCGGATCCAAGCGCTTATTGTGGCAAAACATGTTAATGGTTTTGTTTAAAGGAGAGGAGTATCAGCTATCTCTATCTATGGATTCTCATCCCGCCAGAGTTGCCCCTGGCCGTCTTCCATTCATAAAGATGAAATATGGGCTCAAAGTTTGTGGCGCTTCTGGCGTGAGGCTATTTTATCAAACTCAGCCTGAGGAACCCCCTTGATCAAGCTTTCAACCCCTGCCAACACTTCGGCGATATTCTGTCGTTCCATGATTTCGACTTCCGGTTTCTGAATAAGCCTCTTGATTTCGATGAGACTGGACCCCACTAAGTGGTCTCCAAGATGTTTATCCACTTCTCCTAGGACCGACTCACGAAACCCGGCGTCGTCACCCTCCGCGGTATCCAAAATGCCGTTGACAAAACCGACACCTCGGAGCTCATCTGCCGTTATCCTTTTGCTCATGAGTAGTGCTTCTTTGGCTTTACTGACCCCCAAGCGCTTTACCAGGGTCCGGGATGCACCTCCCTCCGACACCAAGCCGAGTGAGGCGAATGGCGTCAGCAAAAACGTGCGGGGTGTGCAGTAGACGAAGTCCCCATGTGCAGCCAAGGATGCAGATAAGCCAATTGCTGGCCCGTTGAGGGCCACAACCAATATCTTCGGATGCGAAGCGAATGCATCGGTTACATTGAGGTTAAAGGCGAGAAAATTGTGCATCCAGTAAAGCCTCAATTTTTCGGGTGCTGTCGGCATCTCGGGATTGCTTTTAATATCGAACCCACTATGCGAAGGGAACAACGTCCATTGTCAGCTTCAAGAAAAGCAACATTCTAGATCCACTCTTACGAAGAAAAGTAGCGCCCTTTCCCAATCAACACTGTGATGTAGACTTCATCCCGGGCTGCAACCTCTCGCATTCGGTTTGCCAGCTCGTAGTATTGCAGTTGGCTCAGCGCATTTAGCTTCTTTGGGTTGTCAATGGTAATGATTGCCACTCTCCCCTTGTACTCCACATTTATGATAGAAGTTGTCATTTTTAGTTTGGATAAAAGAAAGCGCCAATGGGATGATGTGCAGCAGAGAAACGTGCTTTCGGCAAGACGGAGGTTTTGCTGCGCGGATGCGGCTTTTATCACCTTGTGTCCGGATGCAAAGTCAGGGGAAACTCAGCTTCAATGTGCATATTGATTTCTCAGCAAATGCCACGTCACATCGAACAATACTGCAAATGCTTATGCTGCAATCTTTATCCTAGCAGGTAATGGCGCCTACACGACATAGCCCCTTGTGAATTCGCCACCAAAAATCCGTTCAACAGCTGCCTCGGCAAGATTTAACTTTGGTAACTAAAAGAAAAAAAATAACGAAGATTAAAATAATTAACTCAATATTTTCTTTGGGACAATTTGTTTATCTCCTCGTAAACTGCGCAACTTTCTATGACAAATTTTGAATCCGGCGAATAGTCCCTATGTTCCGTTCAGTAAACCTACAGGGATCGGATCCTATAAATTATCCGATTATTGATTGCGTTCTAGTTGAGGTTACAGCGGACCCACACCCCCCCTTCGGACATCGTCGTCTCCATCGCCAAGATGCCTTGTCTACTTCGATGTAACACGACTTACAGGTCTCATCATTGATTGCATTTAGATAGGGTGATCGGAGACCTCCCCATCGTTGTCTCCACTTCCGGGGTGTCCGGGGACCTCACCCTCCAGTCTCCATCACTGGATGCGGCTGATGTAACCTGATTTCAGTGTGACCCAAGTTTGATGCGGCGAAGCGAACCCTTGTTCTGCAGTCAGACTTTTCGTGCCCAGGTCTTGCCAGTCTTCAGCCCCCTTGCAGCAGCCATGATCAACCCCCCGCTAACTAACATCATCCCGGTCCAGATCCACATCCCGTCGAAACCACCAACGCGTTTGATAGCACCTGCTACTGGGTTGCTTGCTAAAAGAGCAAAACTAAGGAAGCAAAATGCCATTCCTACGCGCGTACCAATAAGCCGAGGGTCCGGGCAAAGTCCTATCAGAACGACTGGCTGTAGCGCAAAAAACCCGCCCGAGGCAAATCCGTAAAACACGCTAGTAACTATCAGACCGGCAACACCCGTGACGGCAAGATATGCGAATCCGGCGACAGTAGTCATGAGTGTTAGATAGAGGAGCATGTTGAATGGTCCGACAGAGACCGTCAACAAATTCGGGATGATGCGTCCGAGAGCGGATGCCAGATTCATGGCGGCCAAGACGTAGAAACTCAGCTCGTTTCCGGCAATCGAGTTGTCAATGGCAAACAACTGCACATAGAAGAAAGGGATAAACGCCCCCAGAAGCACCAAGAAGTTGCCGACGAGGAAGACAATGAAGGGAACATCCCGAAAGGCGCTGGTGTCAACCGCCTTGCGCAGTTTGGTGGGAACAACGCGAGCCTTCAGCGTCAATACAGGGACGGCCAGGGTTGCCAGCGACACGAATCCCATGATGCGTACCGTCCAGCCGAAACCGACTCGGGTCAGGAGCTGACGAAACATGATGGGGAAAACGATCCTATGCGGGAGGTAAGTTAAACCTGAGCTAAGGTAGCCGAACCAATTGAAAGCTTACCCGGCGACCCCGCCCCCCGAAGCCCCAATACCACTCGCCAAGGCCAGGTGGGTTTTGAAGTAGGTGGCTAAAACCGTCGGGCCGAGAAATGATACAAGCCCGCCCCCTGTCCCGATGCAGATTGACTGCGCAAGGATGAAATGCCAATATTCTTTCGAGATGCTTTGCATAAAGGTACCAAAGACGATGGCGCCCGCACCCACGACCAGGATGTGGCGGGAGTAGCCGGCATCGTACAACGGCCCCGCTAATCCAGTCGTGAAGAAGATGAGAAAGCTCTGAAGAGATCCAATCATAGATGCACGGGATGCATCGTAGCCCAATTTGGACACATAGTATGTCTGATAGATGCCGAAGCTACCAACGATCCCTGCAAATTCTAGTTTTAGCCAAATTCTACACCACGTGTGCAGGTAGATATCGGGGAAACGCTTGATGCAAGGCAACGCTGCGATCATGTGATGTACGAACCGTAAGTATTGAAGTACAGGCAGAAGCTGCCCAGGACCTGAAGCCACGCAAAGGCAGGGATAGATCGGCTTCCATCGGAGTCTGTGGTGTCATGTTGCGACCCACCATTCCCCCGATTGCCCACAAACTGCTGGCGCGGCCCTTCCTCACAATTTTGCGCCTCACTAGGCTGAATGATACTGTTGCGGTGATTTTCAACAACCTGTTTGCGGAATTAGTTAGGTTTGCGTTACTTATGAAGACTAAACTTTACCATTTTGATACCTGCCCTTAGCAAAAAACCTGGACGGTGGGTGGACACAAAGGGACGACCGGTGGGATTGTGTTCGATTTCTCAAAGAGCTCAAAGCGATGATGAAATCGAGTGCATTATTGGCATACAGTAGATTCGGATCCTATAAAAACGAATCGAGCCTTAGCCTTATTAAATCTAATATTGTTATGCAAGTTGGTCCTGCCCAGAGCAAGGTTTTATCCAGGGGGTCGTAAGACGGCCCAAGCCGCGCCACCCACACTCACGCCTCAGGGCAGTATTCGGCCATAAAGTGGATAAAGGAAATTCACCGTAAGCCGTATACAGAGCCAATGAAATGTGTTCAAGAATCAACCTAATTCCAGATTGAGGCAAAGAGTGAGTGATAAGTGGGGAGTGATATCGGGATGTGGGTCTTGGTCTGGTCTGTGGTGCCACCCTCCACAAGTTCCGATCTATCTCGGATACAAATACAGACACGAGTACAGTTTGCACACATCATTGGCTTGACGAACAACAGGAACATGGGGTTTGGATATCCCGTTTAACCGAATTGCACTTGAGGGGGTTGAAATAAGGGCCGGAATTAATGCATTTAGTAATTCTAGAACGCACACAGTTCTTCAAACATCACATCATACGATTACCGGATAACGAATTTTGAGCCATCAGGGTGGCGTTATTGGATTTAGGCATGCAACTAAACACTGGAAAGCTAGTAGCTTGCTGGCACAACTCCCAGACGCCCGCCATCACAGACAACAATGTTACCGTTCAGGTACGCGCCTGCCTTGCTAGCTAGAAAGAGAACCACCCCTGCCATATCTTCCTCCCCGCCGGCCCGGCCCTCCGGAATTGATTTGTTTACGTTGTATGCTCCCGCCGATGACATCATCACGGTTGTCATGTCAGTTGGGAATACTATGGACATTAATTAGCTGGCCACATTTGAGATGCAAACTGGGATCACTTACAACCAGGGGCAATCATGTTTGCCCGGATGTGGTACGGCACGAGCGATGTAGACAACTGCTTCATGAGATGGGTGCTGGCTGCTTTGCTCTGTCCGTACGCAAAGCGGCCAGTCGGAGCCAAGCGACTGAATCCAAGCGTACTGCATGTAGCAATGACCTGGCTTTTCTGTTCCACGTTCCTCTTTTCGTTGCCGAGGTGTAGAAGCTTGAGAAAAGCGAGAGTGGTGTACCAATATCCAGCCGTATTAATTTTGAAGGTGTCTGAGTAGGAGGACACGGAGTGCTCCCATTGGGTTTCTATGAATTCGTCAAGGGTGCTTCCGGCGTTCAGCTCCGTTGTTTCGGGCCCCCCTGTACCAGCGTTACACACCAGCAGATTAACATAGCCGACTTCCGAAGCGACCACATCGGCGCACTTCTGGAGCGAGCTTTTGGAAGATACATCGCATTCTAAAGGAATAACGACTTCGGGGAACTTGGCAGCACATTCATTCAATACATCAACCCTGCGACCAAGGATGTAGATCCTTCGGGCCCCATTGACTGCAAGTGCCTGGGTTATCATTCGACCAATACCTGAAAAATGTACACAAAATAATTTGTCAGCCGGCTCTAGGGCTACACCATGAACAATGCAAAGATCTGGTTTTGTGTTACCTGAGCCACCACCTGTCACAACAGCCACGATGTCCTTGACGCTAAAAAGCGTTGAGACGGCAAGTTTATCAACGGGGGCTTCCATGATCTCAAATATGGATACGATACTGGTTCGACCTGTTTTATAACAATGAGGTGGCAGAAATTTTATGATTTGTATCGAAAAGTGATGAAGGGTGTGGTGAAGAAAAGTAGGAACAGGACAGGAGTAAAAGAAACAAGTCTGGATATTTATACACAAACCCACAACAGTCAGAACTTCTAGGAGCCCATGTAAGACGTAGGAGTTACCGAACAATGCGGCATTTATTATCATTGCTGAACCCTCCATGGCCCAGCTGGTCAACTTACAGCGGCTTTCGGAACGTGACTTAAGCCTACGCAACAAGCTTTGCAGCAAACCTGGCGCAGCAAGGCTACAATACACTTGTCTAACATGTCAAATGTTATTTCACGGGGAGTTTTCATCATGGGAGTCGTCTCGTTTTTTTAATAGTCACTTAAGTAGGTGCAAAATGCGATAAAATACTAAGATCATTCATTCTGGGAAACTCATTCTACTCAAAGAAATGGCACACATATGTTCTCGCACTTGAAACTTGCCAAATCAGAGCTTGGATCCTCTGATTAACCCCGAACCCCACCCGACTAAAATTTCATCAGCAAATGGACCCCGGCTTGGGTAACGCAAAAGAAGGCTGCTTCCCCATCAGTTCGAAAATGCAGATAGACTCACATTGGCTTGCAACATGTATTTTGGTCTTAAGCTGGTCAGCCCAGCTCCAAACCAGGTTTGGATCTTTTAGAAATCCCCGTCCGATGACAACTACATCGACAGCCCCGGTGTCTAAGATTTCTTGGGCTTGCTTGCCCTGCGTAATCCCGCCGCTTACTCCCACCACAACATCAGAACCAGCAACTGCTTCCTTAATAGTGCGAGCCAGATCAACTTGGTAGGCTTTACCATACTTCATTTTTTGGCGAACATCGAGACCTCCGCTGGAGACGTCGAGAAAACTGACGCCAACTTGGGTAAGGATCTTGGCTAGTTTGGCCGCTTCCTCCAATGACCACTGCGGCGTATCGCCCAAATGCTCCAGATGATCAGTTGCAGGCATTCGTACACATAGAGGGAATCCCTTCGGAATGTTGGCCCGGACTAGCTCAACCAATTCTACAAGGAGCCGGATGCGGTTCTCGAAGGAGCCTCCGTATTCATCACTGCGATGGTTTGCAGCAGGAGACAGAAAGCAATGGAGGAGGAAACCAAACGACGCCTGGAACATGATGGTCTAGAGAATATGTCAGCTGCCTCAGACCCTTTACGGAGATGATTGAACCAAGATTCGGATTAGGCGCGAATCTCACATCAAACCCGGCTTGGACGGCTCGCTTAGCGGCTGCTACCCAGTCTTCTTTAAGCTTCGAGATATCCTCACTTGTCATTTCCTTTGGTTGGCAAGCGTGAGAATTCATCGGATCTGGCCCGCAGCTGATTACTTTGTCTGGCCACCCAAGAGACTGTTGGTTCCATGCGGTCAGCACAAAATTCATGGGGCAAAACTTATTCAGCGACCTACCTCCTTTGTTGCGATCGACTCTCTATCCAGCCACGGAGCCAGACGACTCGCCTTCCTTCCTGCATGTTGTAACTGGATACCTATCTTTGTCCCCTGACTATGAGCAAACTCGACTATTTTGCGCAAGGGCTCAACGTGATCATCGCTCCAAAGACCGGCATCTTCGGGCGTGATGCGGCCCTCTGGGCTTACGGAATGAGCTTCCATCATGATCAGCCCGGGGCCCCGAGCAGCAAAACTACCCAGTAGTGACTCATGCCAAGGAGTGACGTAGCCATCTGGAGAGGAGTATCTTTTGCAATAATCCATGAGCAATCTAAAACCGTGCTGCGTTTCTTAGACTTACTGGCACATAGGTGACACAACGATTCGATTGTGTATTGTGAGTGACCCAATTTTGATGGGAGAAAATAGGGAGGGATGCTCTTCATTTCTTGGTGTACCAGCCGGAGGGTCTTGAATGGGCGTGTAGAATGAGACCTGTTGGCTGGTGAGAACGACTGTCCAGATCATGGGTGTATCGCATCAGCCAAAATTTCATGAAGACTACTCACATCTTTGGCCGCTTTGTTTGACCGAGCTGCATGTGAAGATGCCATGATTTGAGAAGTCAACTGTGTATGCAGAAGGCAAGATGTGATATTCCTTGAAGATCAGTTTGTAGCTCTTTCAGCTGAAGAGAGTCTGGACTATTATCTCACTTTGGGTTGTGCCGGTCTGTCTTTGAAAAGAAACTCGGGCCGCTGTCTGACCCTTCCGAGGCATTCTGCATGGCAAGACGTTGCGACGGTCTTCGGCATATGCATCTACATGTCTCGGCCTAATCCGATACCGTCCCACTTGGCCATCACGGTGATCCCAGCTTGTCATTCGCGCTAAAAACCGGCGTATTTACTCCCGGGGTGGTCTGATGACCCACCAGGAAGCTTACTCGTGGCTCCGATCCATACCGGGATTTATGAGTGATCCATCCACCCTACTGCTGGGACTTGCATCTGGGAGTTAATTTGAAATAGTGGAGGGGAGGACGAAAACAAACTCGTCCGCTGATGCCGTTGGCTGGATCGACTTGTGGCGAATGCCGCTTCGATTTTACTCAATACTACCTTCTAACTAGAGTAGGCCGATAACCTTCGTCGTCAATTGGATTACCTATCTGAATCCGAAAATACCGCCCAGTCGCGGGATCCAGGCTGGCCAGCATCTCGTGCATACATGGGCTGGAGGCGCATCCGCACTGTGCTGACGTTCGCGCGTAGCCAATCAAAATGGCACACTCAGGGCGTTGCCTTCTCCTGTCGGCCCATTGGGACATGGTACGAGATTCCTGATTTTTCGAAGATCTGACGGAAAGGAGGAAATTCAACAACATAGCGACTGGGTTCGGAACAAATTGAGTCACATAAGGAAGCACCCTTCATTGATTCGTTTTTCATGAGCTATATCATTCTACATCAATCTCTGGAAAGCGCATATCCCCGTAGCAAATCTGCATAATCGGGACTTTTTGCTTGTAAAAAATGAATTCATCCTCTTTTCCGCCATACTCTGTGACCCAAGGGGCTTCTGAGGTTTTCCAGAAAGGGATCTTTCAAAGCCCTTTGATCAACAAGCATCTCCTCCCTGACCTCAACAAATACGCAAAGGGAATACGCTTCGATGGATCTCAAAGCCCACAGCTACCCGTTAACTGGCGATTTTCCGAGAGCCTGGGAGCTTTGAAAGCGCTTGAGGCGACATATATTAATGCCATATTGGACAAAGTTTATGGCGTGGCGCCCCAGGAAGTGGTCATTAACACGTTAGTCATTTCCTGTTGTTTCGAGAGCCAACTTTGACTAACTTATGCTTCAGTGACCATGCACTTATTTTTATCATGTCCATTATGCTCTGGTCCATAGACCCAGACGGTCAGAATGTCACTTTTGCAGACACTCGCAGCAATCCCGCAGCGCGAGAGCTGTATCAGAGTCTCTTCAAAGATTACGATGTTCACAAGTCCCTGGATGGGCCTTGGAGATGCTGCACTTCCAACATATATCGAACACGAGATGACAAACTTTATCATCTGCACGGTTCACTCAACCCGGATGTGGCTCTTGATATGCTCAGACTACCACGGAAGCCTCCCGTAAATGACACATTCGCTGATGTGCTCCCTATTTTCCGCGCTGCCTTGGCGCAGTGGAACAGCGCCGACATCGATCGCCTGAGCACTGAAGTTGCGAAGACTTCAGGGATGATTTGCCATACGATTGACAGCTACCGGGAAACAGAACACGCCAAAGCCAACGCCCATGTTGGTCTCTGGGAAACCTCGAAGAGAAACCACCACCAGCGACCTTGTTGGTGGCGTGGCCAGACCGGTAGCACCCCTCAGGATCCATCTAGGCCACTCACTGGTCTCAAGGTCTTGGATTTTACCCGCATCATCGCGGGGCCAGTGGTGACGCGGGGCTTAGCAGAGCTAGGCGCAAGCGTTATGCGAATTACGTCTCCATATGTTCCGGACGCGACTGTATATCATCCGGAGTTCAACTGGGGTAAATGGAACGCATCACTCGATCTTAGCAATCCTCGTGACAGAGAAAAGCTTAGGGATCTCATTGCCGAATGTGATGTCTTTGTGACGAGCTACCGCCCTAATGCCCTCGACAAGTTTGGTTTTGGAGTCGAAGATATTCTGCGCATGTGCAAAGCGCGTGAGAATGGTGTCATAGTCGTCAGGTTAAATTCATATGGTTGGAATGGTCCGCTGCAAGCGAGGTCTGGATGGCAACAAATCTCGGACGCGGTAGGACCTTTTTACCCCACTCCACTGATAATGGCTCATGTGCTGACTCGTTGCCCTATAGCATTGCGGTGTTTCGTGGGAGTTTGGGCGTGCAATGGGTAAAGATGAACCTGTCACACCCGTCTTTCCAAACAGTGATTTCTGGTAAGAGAATAAAGCCAGCCTCACTGTTGCGTTTCCCTGCAGCTTATGAGCTCGCCTTGACTAATACCAATCGCCAGTACCGGAATAGTCGGAATCTGTGCCGTGATGGACGCACTACTACGAAGGGGACTGGAGGGCGGATCTTACATGGTGAGCGTATGTGTCTAAGCAGTCCCTGTTTCATATAGCCGCAGCGCACTGATTGAAATCTATAGTTGGCTCTTGATTACTACAATAATTGGCTGGTAAGAGAGGTCGGAACCTATCCTAAAGACGTATGGAAGGCCCTTTGGGAGAAGTTTGGCTCGCCTGTCTTTTCTCATGATGACCATATGCTTTTCCTGTTGTTCACCTACATGGGAATGCTGAAAGAGACCTCCCCTGGTCTCTTCGATTCGTCTCACTTTGAAACCAGACATTCCTCACACCTCGGCATCTCGATTAGAACAGTAAAACCTGTCTTGCAGTATCCAGGAGGGCTTGTGAAGCCAGGCTTCCAGGTTGGGACTAGAGGAAATGGTGTTGATAAACCTCGGTGGCCTTCGGACTTGAGTGTGGAAACCGTCGAGGACAGACACGTCTCTAAACTCTAAACTTAACTACCTTGATGATATAATAGAGAGAATTATGAACGGGCATTATTATTAACTTTCAAATTGACTGAGTCATTGACAGTGCACCATAATTTTGTTTGTTTTTTTCATTCTGGAGGTCAAGTACTAAACTTTAACATGTGACCTAGCCAGCCGCTTTCCTTTCCTGGTGCCTTCTCTTTCCATCAATAGCCAAGCCATTATTGAAACCAATATCTTCAAGCTTCGTACACATATTCAATAATGATCCAACGAAACATTTGCGGACAAAGAATCATTCACCGGCTTAAAATGGCAGTTAATTTTGGTCCAACTTCTATTCACCACCTGAACCTTCAAATTTGACATACTCCATGTACATCCACAATCAAGGTCACGAGTGCTCTGTATGATCCCCAAACAGAATAAATATATTTATACTATCGCTTTAAACCTTCTTTCCTACGGCTTTCACGAGTCGCTCAACACCCTTCTTACCTACTACTGGAGTAATGATGGCTTCCCGGTTACCAATAATTTCTTTAACCTTTGCAAACACCCTTGTATTGTCTGTAAGCTTCGTGTTAATGTTAAGCACTGCCTCACCGGCCAAGTCGCATAGGCCTTGGGGCTCAAATGGTAGAGCAGAAGAGCTCGAGATGAAACAAGTCTTCTCTAGCCTAAGCCTCTCGAAATTGGGCGCTCTCCCGATGATGGCAGTAATGTCGGGCTTCTCTAGGTGTGGGGCATGAAAGAGTGTGTGAATTGGAAGCGCCACAACTCGCCTACCTTGGAACGGATCCGAACCAAAAAAGTCGGTGAGGAGTGAAGGAGGACCCACGATGGTCGTCGCCCATGCAGATGTCGCACCAACGTAGATTTGACTCTTTAATGGAACATTCTGGCTTTTGTTAGAACTGTCCCTTCCTAGTTGAGATGACAAAAATTTGAAAGAAATTTACCTTGAGTTTGTTGAACTCGGCGGCAGCATCTAAGGCTTGTTGTAAAGATATCTCAAACACAGCATGAGCCCAACTTTGGGTTCTGTCATCTCCGACCGCATCTGTCTTACAATCCGCATCGAAAGCGGCGCGGATTGTAACCGCTAGCATCTCTGGTGCGGCCTTGACAAAGTCGCTGATCGACCGCGCAGTAGCAGCGAGAGCCGCGGGAAGCTGCCCCGCGCATGATGCAACAACAAGCACTTCTTGATTCATCCAGAGCTCATGTAGTTCCGGGTCCTTCTCGAGGCAACTGTACTCTACGAGTCAGCGATCCTTTCCCAAGAGAAATGCTTAGGCGGTGTGTCTGCGTACACTATCATGTAGCCCAGTTGTGAAAAGCACAGGGCGAGTGCTCGCAGGATAACAGGAGGCGACTTCTCTCGCTCAACACGATCAACAAGAGCGGACAGAGTATCAAATCGCAACTTTTCGGGATCTCGCACGTTGAGGCTGTCCAAGGTGTCTCGTGAGATTCTGAGCGCATCTTCAAAATAGGTTTTGAGCAGCTCTGAGCCTTCAGCATGGCTGAGAAGTTGCCCGATACCAAAATCGGTCTCGGTGTGATCACCAAAGAACAAGATATGGGGATTCTCCATTGGCAAGACTACAATGCTGGTTTCTTTTCTTTACGAGAAGAGAGTGATTTAGTGAGTCGTACAAACAAGTACCAAATTAAATACGTTCCACTATATTGATTATCACATACTCATACATAAATCAAAAATGTCTTTGGACCATGCGGCAATAAAATCAGCAGAATCGTGAGGTGCATAGCCGAGGTGGATAGGAGGATTCCAGTAATGGGCAGTGTAATACAGTATTTTAGGCACTGTTTCCACTCACACGCAGGTAGAGTTTCGTCCCCTGCAGTTGCATGTGCGGCGTCTGGGCAGGGATCTGAGCCGCGTCATGGTTCCGGGCGGGTCTGAGATTGTCTTCTCATTGTGACCCAGTGTTTCTTATGGCAGGGTCTAGAACGTATCTGAATTCCCCTCGAGCTTAGAAATCATTGATTAAATCCCGAGCCCGTTCGGAGTTTTCGGGTGGACGGATGAGTCGTCTGGGTGACTGCTCATGCTTACCTTTTCCGATGGTGTAACTCATTCCCGTCCCCATAACATGTGAAAAGTTGACAAAAGAATGATAAATCGGATCATAAGACCAATAATCATCTCGGTTAGCATGTTTCGTGAGTTTTCCGTTAGTTCATACTTGTCCTAAATATTAAAAAAAATGTTTTTGCCTCCCTCTTGGGTCCCGAACCAAGGCTCCGGTAGGTATTTTCCATGCTTCATTCGTGCAAAGCTGACTTAGGCCCGAAGAGCCCTCTGGTTCCATCACCATCGAGGAGTTTATCAATAGCGATGAGCACGGGAGGCGTCCGAAAGGAAGTTCTCGAAATGCATACACCTGCGGATTAACAGGCAAAAGTCTTTCATCCGAAGAAGTCAATCACAGGGTCTCGTTTTTGGCTAGGGCTATTGCAAAGAAGCTCAGTCTGAAGCCAAACGAGGGGACACCTTGGGACAAAGTCATAGCGATCCATTCCGTCAACACAGTAGGGACCGAACCCACCGCTAAGGCAGAATATGCAAGGGACCAAGCTTACCTGTGTCTTACTTTCTCAGATTGACTATGTGCCCCTAATTCATGCCATACACAGAGTCTCAGGGGTGGTCACACCGGCCAGCGCTGCCTACGCCATCTCTGAGCTGCAGCATCAGCTTAAGACTACTAAAGCCAAGGCTATTTTCACTTGCGCCCCGCTTTTGAAAGTATCAGAGAAGGCTGCTGAAGCCTGTGGGATTCCTAAAAGTAGAATTTTTATCCTTGACATTCCCGGGTTTGAGAGTCCGGCCGAATATGAGACTGTCGAGCAGTTGATCGCCCAAGGCAGGCAAGAGCCAGAATTGGATAGTCTGAGATGGGTTGATGGCCAAGGCACCCGGCAGACTGCTTTTGTTTGCATGTCTAGCGGAACATCGGGGCTCCCTGTAAGTCTACACTGTCATCCAAAACCCTTCCGCATACCTGGGAAGCGTGATCTTATCTCATATTGCTGTTGAATAGAAAGCCTGCATGATTTCGCACTATAATGTCATATCAAACATCTTAGCAACTGCTACGTTTGAAAAGACGGCTCGATCAGTCTTTGGGTTTGAGACTCAGGTAACACTAGGACTATTACCACTTAGCCATATTTATGGCCTTGTGACAATTGCCTACTGTGCCGCGTACCAAGGTGATGAGCTGGTTGTACTCAACAAGTTTGACATCGAAATTCTTCTGCGCGCCATCCAAAGATTCAAGATTCAGAGATTATTTGTGGTAAGACTTTATAAACATTTTGATGCTGAATTCGATGAAAACTGAACCATACAACCACAAACTCAGGTGCCACCGATCATCATTAACCTTCTTCGACATCGCGAGCTTTGTGGCAAATACGATCTCAGCAGTGTCCGTAACTTACATACTGGTGCAGCCCCTCTGGGCGCCGAAACCGCCCAGAGCGTTCTTAAACTGTGGCCTCACTGGCATTTGGGACAGGGATACGGTCAGTACAGTTGAATAGCTTCCCTTTGCACCAAACAACAACCAAAACTAATTTGATGACTTCAACGAGATTAGGGATGACTGAGACTGCGACTCTTGTCTGCACCACCAGCGAGCATGATATACTCATCGGCTCCTCTGGCTCTCTCATACCAGGCACCCGTGCTAAACTAATAGGATTCGATGGCAGAGAAATTACTGAATACGGAAAGCCCGGAGAGCTCTTGGTACAGAGCCCTGCCGTTATACGCGGGTATCTTGATAACGAGAGGGCAAACGAGGATACTTTTGTCTGGGACCAGGATGGCCGATGGATTAAGACTGGCGACGAAGTGGTCATTCGCAAATCAGCTTCCGGTCACGAGCATCTATTTATCGTCGATCGTATAAAGGAGCTAATAAAGACCAAGGTATGTGAAACGGCTCCCCTACTCCCTTCTAAGGGCTCTGGCCTTCTAGGAATTACCGTCCAGTCCTAACCCCGCGCTTCAAGGGTTTCCAAGTAGCACCTGCAGAGCTGGAAACGTACTTACTAACTCACCCACTGGTTGATGACTGCGCCGTGATTCCAGTCCCGGACAAAAGTGCAGGCGAAGTTCCGAAGGCATTTGTCGTTCTTGCAGCAGATTCGAAGTCAAAGGATAAGGCGGAAGTGACTGACGAGATATCCCAGTTTGTGGCAAAGAACCTGGCCTCATACAAGTGGCTGAAAGGAGGTGTTGAATTTGTTGACACAATCCCAAAGAATCCCAGTGGAAAGATTCTTAGAAGGCTTCTGAAGGAGAAGGAGAAGGTGGCTCGAGCAGCACAAAAGCCCAGACTTTGATCAAACCAGAAGCATTCTTCGTACATTGATTCAGTTTACTCAGCTACCGAATTACGGTGATTTCCATGTCTGATTTCTTTGAACTGAAGATTTGAATGCACTAAAAGCTAACTTGATGCAATCTTCTGGCGTATGAATCACTAATTGCAGCATTTGATGACAACCGCTTCCTAAAGCTTATTCTTCAAACCAACAAATACAGCATGAGCCTTTGCTAACACTACACCGCTGCCATCTTTCAGTATCACAGTAGCCCACAACTTGCGTTCTTCCACCTTTGTTATCGAAGCCACAGCCATCACAGTGGCTGGAATTCTCACAGGCTTCATGAATGCAATATTCATTGACGCCGTAGAGTACCAATCATAGTTCAAAGCATTGTTGTTGACATTGATGAGGATCAGCGTCACCATTGATTCGTCAAGGAGAGTGGCGACAACTCCACCATGGCAGACATCCGGAAAGCCGCTGAGGCCGCCTTGAAGGGACGCAAGTAGCTTCACTTCGTGGATCAAAGGTGACCCGGAGGCATCGAAGTTGTGATGTAGCGCTAGCAGCATTGGGATAGTGTCTGTGGTGTTAAGGGTTCGCTCCCACATTGTATTCTGCATATTTGGCTGTCTGCATGCCGGTATACTGAGTATAATCGAAGGGTCTTCCAACAGATTTGCACACCATGGTGTTGCATAAAATGATGAACGTAGAGATGCTAGATCGGACATTGTTGTCATGCGGATAACCGACGACAATCGAATTTTCGCATGTAACGACTGTAGAGGAGGTGTAAAGAAGTCAGCGATGAGTGGAGATCTGGATTTGGGGAGAAACTGCAGACAACAAGCCCATCTAGGGATAAATCAATACCTTTTATATAAACACGAGGGGATATCTGAAGATTACTAATTGGCTATGACACGTAGCATCGTACGTTTCATACCAACAGGGCGGTACTACTAAGAAATAAAAGGAAGGTTACAGTCGGAGTTAATAATAGGGATAAATGGGGTCCGTTTCATATACAATTATAGTAGCGCATCCAACTTTTGGCTGTAGGGTTGAACTCAAAAGTATTAGAGTATGATTTACCCGCTTTAGCTGTTATACTGCTCAAACCGGAGCCAGTAGAGAACATCAAGGAATATTGGAGAAAGTAGGCTGTAACCCAAGAAATATCCAACGAGTAGAGAATAATGGTCAATATACGACAGGCTGCATAATCACGTCTGCAAGTTGGAAGCGTTTAAATGCTTAATCGGCTATCAAGGACATCCTTTCGATGTAGCAGAAGTGTAAGGTGGTTCGATAACAAGACTGTCAAGTCTTGACTTAGTCTATCGTAATATAAGCGTCTGATATGGCCGTCAGGAGAAACCTTGGTTAAATTTTAACAAGCAGTCAAGCCTTCAGGTTTGCGCCCAAATACTAACGTCCTATTACCATATCCATTAGCTTATACTAAGAAAAAAGAGTCCAAGTACAAAATATTCTGAATAGGACTCACACTTCATAATAAGGGTTGAGCTTCTTGTTCCTTATAGCCTGCCTCATCTGCGCAATGAAGACTTGGCACTCCTCATATCTCCAACCCATGACCTGTGTCAACATGTAGAGTCCAAAGCCCTCCAGGCCACCATCTACAAACATCTGCACAAACTGACCAATCTCCTTGAGCTTGGGGTCCAAGCTCCAGGCGCTCATAGGAAGCCGGAACTTCTTTTCGGTAACATTGACAAACCCCGCTTCATCCATGAGATCCCGCATGCGTGAGCCAATGGCAATTTTGAACGTCTTACCCATCTTCTCACCAGCTTCTTGGAAAACACGGTTCCAGCGATGGATGATATGGTCAGGGTCGGTCACTACATCGGAGTGGGCGCGTATGTCGAGCTCGAGATCTTCGAACCAGCCGCCTGGCTTGAGGTGGCGGTAAGCCCTCTTGTAGAGAGCAGACCAGTCATCAATGCTGCCGTAGAGGTCACGGATATGGATGTAGTCGAAGTGGTTGGGCGGCCAGGTCCACTCA
Organism: Calonectria crousiana; assembly: GCA_013406985.1. Classification (NCBI taxonomy): domain Eukaryota; kingdom Fungi; phylum Ascomycota; class Sordariomycetes; order Hypocreales; family Nectriaceae; genus Calonectria; species Calonectria crousiana. Next base: position 39,044 of record VTGD01000004.1, on the reverse strand, counting down.
AGTTGGGCATCATCCAGGCAGAACTCACAATTGGGTGGTATCCACGCTGGCTGGATGGGTGAAATGTCAGTGCCGATGACTTTGGCCGAGGGGAATTGGTCGGCGAAGTCTCTGATAGACCAGGAGTCAATCTACGTGCAACTGTTAACAAGCAGGCTTTATTAACTCACATTGCCCATATACCAGTGCCTGTTCCCACATCCAAAACTGTCTAATGTGATGAACGTTGAATTAGTCTCACAAAATTGATGCACTAGAAAATAGGAACAATATGCAGGAGGCTCACTTGCGGACTTTTTCCAATAGGGGCTTGGAAAAGTTTATTGTCGAAGTACAGCAGCATGTAATGGTGACTATAGATTCCAATGAGCAAGCGTTGTCGTAACCCAGCGAATTGCTGGTTACTGTGCGAGTCCAAGTATGTATGGTACAATTAGCAGAACTTACGTTATGTCTAAGCCTTCATTTTGCTGCTCGTCATTAGGCGCCCTAGTAGTTTAAAAGTTAGTTACACTGATCATGGCGTTGATCCTGAGCCAGGCCTGGGCCGTCAACGATCTTGTCTCACCAGTACTCCGTAGTCTTGGAATTCCCGTAGGTGCGACCGTGGATATTACGGAAGTCGCGAATGCTATCGGTCAGGGAAGCCGTTGAGTCTATACCTTGGCTGGGGTAGGTTTAGCATGCCAAAACACACTGTAGCTTAATGAATGGGGCTTGTAGGAGTACGATACCTAAATTCCGAGATTCCATCGTCATCCTCGCCGTTATTTTGGAATTGGGGATCCTGTGGATGTGCGACCCACAAGATCAGCAGCGATTCAATGAAAAACTTGGCGCAGGATGTGTTTCAAAACCAAGCTTGTCGGCTCAAGAAGGATGGAACGTACGACCTCGATAGGAACCGATGTTGTGGCGGTAGCAGCTGGTGCGGGATCGGAGGCCACAGAGGGTTGTTTAGACTTGGGGCTGCTCATGATAGCTGCGTTTTTCGAGAGCTTTGTTCGACCTGCAAAGAGTGTCAAACAACGGAAGGATAAAATCTGTAAATTTCGGGGCTTTTCTAAATACCCAGCAGCTTCCTGCGAATTTGGGACGGGCCAGCCCCACCCTTGCCCCTCATCCGAGCATCTTGTCACCAACCACTCAATGACCCTTGGTTGTTGGTTGGTTCAGATTTTGGTCATGCACGAAAAATGCCGCTTTTTCAGCTTGCTGAGTCGCAGCCCGGTTGCAGCCCAATTGTAGTCTGGCAGCTACTGCTAACCAAACCAGACAGCGGGGAAAGTGTTACAGACTTGTGACAGAACTACAAGCAGAGTAATGGGAACACCAAGATAGAAGAGCCGAGAATCTATGTTCAGGTTTATCTTGATTGCACAGACGACTCCGGACGCACCGTTATTATGTGCCGGGATAGTGGAAAAGAATGGCAATCAAGTTAGATCAAACTGCCACGTTGTATTTATCTATAGGTCTTGCGCGTCTTTCATCATGTACGATGTATCATGTCCACCGCAAGCCCAAAAGCCGAGGATTAGCAAGAGAAGAGTAGATACCCTCCCAGCTTTCCTCGCCCCTCGCCATAAAGACTCCTTAGACCAGCTGAATCTTTGTCCACTCTGCATTAGCAAAGTATGGTGTTGAAGACCAGCTCCATTCTACCTCCCCACCACGTGCTAGAAATACCGGAGAAGAAGTTTGATTGGTTGCGTACTTAACAAGGCCGGCCTCGAAAGCCTCCTCTTCGCTCGTCTTGTATTCGACACTCACTCCTAGGCCTTTCTTCGCAACAGTATTGATGATCACAGAGGCGAGTCCGAAATCATTGATAGTGCTTTGTAGAAAACTCCCAATTCTAGTGAACTGCCGATCCAGATTCTTGGATGTTTGTTGCACCACCAGGCCTTCAATGCCGGACTCACAAAAAATGGCAGCGGGGGGCATATCCCATTCATCCAAAACCAATGGAACGATGAAGCATGGCGAAGATGAAACAAAGGGTCTGCTGAAAGCCAAACGCAACTCCGCTCCGCCCTGTCGCTTCCCCTGGTCATCTAGGTGGTTATGCTGTAGTCGCAAGCTAGAGAGACTCCCTGCATTTCCCTCCATGTCGTCAAAGCAAGCGACAACGATGGCATCATTAGCAAGGGACACCCTCTCTAAGACTTTTTCGTCGGCAAAGATTACCGGTATCAGAAGGCAATTTAATTTCATACTGACCCCCTCAAAGGTGCTGAAGACATCTCGCCTTGTTGGTTTCATTGACCATTCAGTCAGAATGGCGAGGGGGTAGATGTTGTTTACATTGAACGAGTAAAGTCTCCTTGCTGCGCATTCTGACATGCGATAGCCCAGCCTCGTGGTGACGGGTCCAGGAAAGCCCACCCATGACCACGAAGGGCCTTTTGAGATGCCTCCATCTGAAGTCAACTGGTTCAGGATTTCATTGCTTGGTGATGCCGGTTCCCATAGAAGTTCAGGAATCCAATACTCAATCCAAATCCCTGCGCAATAAGTGTCGCCTGTTTTTTCAGAAAGAAGTTGAGCAATCCCCGAAATAGCGATCAGCTTATCTTCCTCCTGAGTCAAGGCACAATTAGTGTATGCGTTTACCAAGCCTGGCCATGAGACTTGTCGCAACTCTTCTAAATCAGTGAAGATGGGCTCTCGCTTTCCATAGCCGCCAAGTTCTTTAGGAGCAGTCTCGCATGCAATGCAATCATCACACTCCCAATAAATCTGTTCATTTCCCAAGTAGAGAACCCTCGGCGAGAGGCACCTCTCCTGTAAAACCCACCCACGGCGATTAATCAGAGAATTTGATACATCTATTTGAAAGCCATTCCAACACTCAATAAATGCATATTCTCCCGAGCATGGTATGGGTTTAAGAGCCTCTCTACCCCTCGACTCCAGATGCTCGGATGATGGACCGCGCGGGAGAGTACCAGCTTGGCGACTGCGGAAAAGACTCGTTGCCGAATAGTCCCAGCATATACTTAATGTAAGAAAAGAATTTTGATAGATGTGCATCATCGTCCCAGCTTCGCAGTGAAAGTCTTCCGTCGAGTCCTGGAAAATGCACAAAGAGTCGATCCAAATGTAACGAATGGAGAGTGCATGGCAAATTGACAAAATATCCTGATAGTCAGATGGCAGTTGGCTATCCTTGTAGTGGCTTTCAAGCTGATAGGTACCTCTTTTACGTAGCTTTGGTGTGTTTTCCGCCCATCGGTGCGAAAGCGTTATGTATTCCCCATACTTTCGGCTGTTTCCCTCAGTTTGGACAACAAGCCACTCCTTTGAATTGGCGCTACCAAGGTCGAGCAGTCGAGTAGGCAGCGTCAATGCGAAAGCGCCTCGTGCTCTGCACTTAGAATGGTTGTTCAAGCAGTCGGTACTCCAGCCATGGATGAGGTCAGCTATTAACCCAGGTGTATGGACATCTGGAATAGGGCAACAGCTTTCGGTTTCTACATTGATCTCCAGTTAGTAGAGCTGCCCAGGTCAAGTTTGATGAGCGGAACTTACCTGAGAAACATTGTTCTGTGGTCTTCCATATCGAAAAGTTCAAAAGTTTAGTCTCGTATTTCATACCTTGGACTTTAATCACCAAATGATGGCTTGAATCTTTTAATCTATACTACGCTTTAATTACCCAACTTCGAAACTGGCTATGCTTTTCTTCGGCTGGGGTGACAAGTGGTGAAAATCGGATGCTACGCCAAAGGGACCAGCAAACTGGGCAACCGTGGCCTAATGATGCAAGAAGGGATCCCCAAGATGAGTGCATGATAGGTTCCCTGTCCTTCAATAGCCACACGGTGGGATCTGTCCACCATTGGCAACGGCTGTACTTTTCATCTTCCCATCTGAGATCATGACAGAACTTCTGGCACACTGTGCAAAGACTCATGATGATGATGATGTCTATGATGGAAAAGAAATGAAAATAAAAAAGCAAAGCCAACCTATAGGGTTAGGATTTCTTGCATTCCTGGCTGACTTTGTAAAAACATTTTCTTGAAACTCGGGTAATCGAAGGGATAATCGCGCTTCTTGGCGGGGTACATCGAACCATGGCCAACGCTCACTGCTTAGAGTTAGAGGGATCCTGTCTTGCAAATGCATGCAACCCCCTCTTCAAGGTATTGCTACAGCCTTGGGCTCCATTACAAGATCAAACGTATCTTTAGAAATAGAAATACAACAAGAGGATAAACGAGCTTGGTTCACCCTAATTAACAGGTTGTCAAGTTTCCAATAACCCGGCGATTCATGGAAAACACCTTTATACATAATATTCACTATTTCTATTTATCGACCTCAGGTTACCATCTTTATGTTCTGGAGAATCATAGCAAGTGCACTGTCGCCGCCGGCCAAAGTAGACATCAATCAAAAGGAGTGTGCAGACAACCTGACCCCCTGTGGCTTAGCTGACCTGACCCCCCCTTTACAGAATAGAAGCTAACCTGAACAACGACGCTCAAACAGATAGCTCGCAGTCACCCTGTAAGTGTGGCTTGTAACCCCTGTATCAGCCGCAGCTAGCTGGCGCCACAGCGGACATCTCCTTGGACTGGGACTGCTGTTCATTTTAGTGTTGTGCTAAAACCGCCACTGCATTTTAGCTTTCACAAAACAGGTACCGGTAGTTAGACAACAGCTTTGAACGGTCCAGGCCAGTGATGAAGACACCGCGTGCAAGAGGAGAAATAAAAGGGGAAAAACAAAAGTTTCCGCAACCTTACATTGAAAGACTTTTGGCTTGTTCCAGCCGCCGTACGAATTCATACGGATACATAGGCCAGTGGAGGAGCTGAGGAATTCAATGAACAGAGCGATGTCTTATGCGCGACAAATGCACAGTACGTTCCAGAGGTTAGTGCGGCAAATGCTTGCGGGTTAGCTGCGTGGCGATAAAGGATTGGATTGGCTACTCTTCCCTCATGTACCTGTACACAGAATCCTACATATTTTGAGTATGAAGTTAAGTTCCTATACACCACATTTGGCGCAATTGTAAATTTGCACGTCTCAAAGTAAGATTATGGTCCTGCATTCGCGTCTAGACCACAAACAGCTGCACCACAGCCGCAATCCCTTTCGCATGACTACCAGTATTTAAACTCCCAATATTCAGCTGCCCCAGCATCTGTCGTTGGGTTCCACCAATTGTCTCACCACATTCTTAACCATGCGCTCTATCAACATGAAGGTCTTCACTCTGTTGCTCTTCGGTGCGACTACTGCGAGCGCAGGACGATGTCTCTTGTCATCACGCTTGACCTCGACATACTCGGATTTGACAACCTCGACATCTGACTTGGCAACCTCGACATCTGACTTGGCGACATCTGACTTGGCAACCCCCACTTCGGAATCAACCACTGTGACACCAGACCCGTCGACATCGACTTCCGAGTCATCAGCCGTAACTTCAGACTTGACAACCTCTGAATCAGACTTGACCACAACATTCACTTCATCAGACTCGACAACTTTCACCACTCTGACTACCTTGACAACAAGTGCAGCTACTTGCAAAGCACTGGAAGGTACGTAATGTCTATGGGCAAGGTGTGTATGTTGGCGACGATAACATGGACTGACTGGACACAGAATCATGCGCAAATTCGCTTGAGTGCTGCTCGGGGATATGCAATGGCAATGTATGCTCGTCTCCAACGTGCACCCCCACTGGTGGCGAGTGTGATCTCTTCAACCCAGGAGCCTGCTGCAGTCAGGTTTGCACCAATTTCTCTCCCCCTAACGCTCCTATCTGTGGCTAGGCAGCGCCATGTTAAAATGTGGAATTGTATTGAAGCCTGCTTTAAGGCTCGAGTGGAAGTAGAATTCTTTAGACTCGGTACCCAGATATTATTTATTTCAGAGAATCGACTAAGTAATATATAATTTTAATATCTCTATGCATTACATTCATTTACAATCTAAGATACAAATAATTAACATGAATGATTTGCTCAAAACCTTACCTCTTGCTTCTAAAACAGGGTTTTTATTTATGTGTAGGTTGTTACTATAATCGTAGGTTGCCGAGTGATGCTGGAACGATAATCTGACCGAGACAAGCATTGGTCAGTTTCCCATATCAAATGGTACTCGTACTTTGTCACTTTCAAATTATAATTAGCATTTGCACTGCGCATTAGGGGGATATTCATTTACTTTTTCTTGGCGAAATGATCATTTGACACCCTGGATGTTAAAATCCTTTGCAACACTTGAATAGAAAAAGGTATCAATCATAGTCCGAATGGAACCGTCCACCTAGATGGATAGTTTGTAGCGATTTCCATGATACCACTCTCATGTCGATTCCTATTCAGGGAATTACTAACAGTCCTGTAGTTGCGCGTTGATAGCAGAAGGCCTAGCCTACCCTGCAGAATTTGGGCGTGTTTACCTCGAGGAAAAGTAATCAGTCCGCCCTTCTAGAGTGTCGGACAAATATGAGTAATCACCGCTGGTAGCTGCACTAGCGAAGCAAGAAAAATGTCTAGGTTGGGAGCTAAAATATGTGCTAGATCACCTCCTCGAGTCAATCGAGGCTAAGGGAATATTTAACTTTAACCTCTTTAATCTTCTGGTCGCGGCAAGCTTGCAAAAGTGGTTGTTGTCTGGCATAAATCTCGTTTTGAGGTAATTATTCTCGATGTTCATTTTCGGTTTCCGCCGTGGCTTGATCTGCTTGGGGCAATAGAAAATTCACAACCAACTGTCTGGTATAAGTGTAATTGTATGCCACCTTTATGGCCTGGTTCCTAGATCACTTGGTTGAGACTATAGATTATTCTTTTAGTCAAAAGCAAATATATTATTGTGCTCTGCTATATAATGTAATCCTCTTCCTCACCGTCTTCACACAGTCATTAGAATATGGAATAGCCTCTCGAAATCGTTTGGCACACCCAAACCGGTCACAGCATCCCAACCTTTAGCTGTCGCCCAACCTTCGGTTCTATTATTCCTGAATGGACACGGAGTACTCACCCTTTGTGATATCCTGAAGAACAGCCTGGACTTCTTTTGAATACAAATAGGGTTCAACCAACCCAGTAGCTTTTTTCTTTTGTTCGACACGTGCATTATTAATAATCGCGATCATAGCCCCTAGAACAGGAGTGCTCGCATTGGTGCCCTGGACTACCATGGGCGTTCCGCTGTTCCAAATGAGGAAATTGGTGCCAATCACTGAGATGTCTGATACCGCGCGAAAGCTCTCATTGTAGTAGCCATCCATACGACCCCTGAGTGATTTGACATAAACAGCCAGGGATAGAGCTGAACTGGTATTCAAAAACGCCATATTTGTGAACCGCTGACCTGGGTCTGATGGAGATGACCCTCTTATGTGGGAAGTGGTGGTATTTCAATGGGCCGTGCCAGCCACCCCAAGGGCAATTCTTTGGCTTTTGAGCTAGAGTATTGGTGGCTGGGCCGAGGAAGAGTAGAGACGAGGTAAAGATCTGATAGACATGCATTGTTATGGTGATGGCAAAGAGTTGGTTTTGTAAACTTGATGGTCAGGTGAAGTTGGTTGAGCTGTGAATAAGGAAAAATGAAGGCATGTATTGATGGCTTATAAATGCCAATTTTCTACCTAGAGATATGCTCCAAAGTAATACATCTCTCAAGTCTTAGTGATATGCTTAACTAACAAGTCCTAGCAACTGGTCTAAGCATTAAGGTTACCCAAGGCGCTAGAGTCGCTTCAACACACAAGTGGTCTCAACTGCGTAGGTCGGTCTTCAAGCACGTTCAAAACGCAGATTCCTCGGCCTCTGGCTCATAATTACCTAAGTTTCACCCCGGTGCAGTTCCGGTACAGCCTCGACCTGAGTCTCTTTACATAACAAACTGTGTGCTCGCAGTTTCATTGACGAGCCCGTCCTTTGTCGTCCATGTGCTCGCATGATGCTTTATGGAGATTGAAATACAAGTTTCAGGCACCTGATTTCAATCTTTCCGAAGATTCTACACAACGAGACGTGCTAACCAAGTTAATCAGTCAAACCACTATGGGCCTCTTGGTAGGTTTTGCCGGGCTTCTGCTGGAGCCGCAATTCGACTCCCGGGTAGGTTGGGCCAGGTCATAACAATAAGGTCTGTAGAAGGGTTATCGGGCCATAGCCAGGTAGTAGTTTATATATAAGAAAGGCTATGGAAAACCGAAGGTGGGAGAGTTTTACCTATAAGTCATATTACTCTGATCATTGGTTTAGGAATAGGTGGACTGTAGGCAATGGATATAGGGTCAATCTGGGCTATTATGTTGATGAAGCCGACATCCCGCCGGTTCCTTCTGCAGGGGCCCTGGCCGAGCAACCTTAGAGCAGAATGAATGGGTTAAACAATAGAGACAATATTTGAATTAGCTCAAGGCATAGATTGTTTTTTGGATGAGATAAAAATATTTGGTCCTGAGCTCCCATTCGTTCAAAATTTGATTAATGTTATGCGGCAATTTGAAATAATTGATGAAATTGAATGGGTTGTATCTTGGAGGCAGTTAATATCTCAGGATTATATTTGTACTGATGGTGCTTTCCCTCTAGATTCTAACTTGGGTTGTGATTGTACGATTCTCGAATTGACTGCATATTGTATTATAAGCTCCGCTTGCTGTCACAGGATCGGTGACGGTGACGTTCCCAATACTCTTCACAGTCTCGCATCATCTCCCGCTCTCGATGCCTCTGCCTTTGTGCCGGGCGGATTTCGTCCGAAATATCAACAAGTTGAATCATATCATCCTATCACCTCAGTTAGCCCTTGCCCTACCATTATGGCTACTCACAAAACTTACATAACTAAGATAACCCCTAATATGGAAGAAGCGATCACTCTCTTCATATTCGTAGCCAGCATCGTCAATAGCTTGTGGAAGCACCATGCCTTTTGGGACATCTGTCCACAGGTCTTTAGGTAAGGTAGATCCCGAAGCCTGCCGGACTGTTACTGTTTTAATAGCAACTTCTTTCTTAGGATCGTGGATTGATTCGTTGAGGCGTTCAAGACTAGGAAGGGAAGACTCGTTGGGAGCGGGGCAGAGCTCCAGGATGAGCTGGCTCGATAAACTGGAGAGAATATCCTCGGCTGTGGCCATAAAAGCCAGCGGTTCCCCGATGTAAATGGCGATAATCACTCCACACCAGGAAGTTCCTCGGACAACCCATGTGCCTGATACTCCATGAGCTATCGATAGTTTGTTAGCATGACCAACACAATGTGAAATATTTGGGCGTTTTGGATCACTGAAATACCTAGCGGTGCATCGAGCTGAAGTTTCCTCGCAGTAATGCTTGCATTATATAGCTGTACCTTGTGTGTGCCAGGGAGTAGGTGGGCGTTTCTGGTTTCATTATTTCCGATGGGAAGACATACCGCTCCAGGAACAAGCTCAGCATCAGTTAAATGACTTTCGATTGTCCGCAATTGCCTTGTCATTGGTTCAATATACATGTTGTGAAACAACTTTACAGTATCAGATTTTAGTAGCACGTAGTCGCTTACGGTAGCGTCTGATATTTGACCTGCAGGTAGATCTTGAAGGAAATTAACAAGGTAATTCATCCTTGGAGAACCGTTGAGTGGGATCCAGCTATCGACAGTCTCGTCTAGATCGAGATGTCCGAAAAGAATAGGGTCATTGAAGATGCTCTCATCATCACCACTGTTATTGCAATCTGTGTCTTCTTCATCAGAATATGCGTCTTCTTCATCTGACTCTGCGTCTTCCAATATGCCTCTTCCACTCTTTAGCGACGCAGGGTCCGCTTGGAGTGCTTCGAAAATCCCATGAGCTGTCGTCAATACAGCATCAGTATGGAGTCTGAGGCTTTCCCCTATAAGGCTTTGTGTGAGCAGCCGCCGATTCGTGACACGCATTGCTTGACGACTCGATCTCCTCTGATGTAAGTCGCACAGCAAAGCCAACCGCAAATGGATAATGAAGTACAATTGTATCTCATTTTCGCAATGTGGTAGAGAACTTTTCCGTCTTCACACGGAACTGAAAAGTTGGAAGATGCATCGTGAGGAAGTTGGTGTAGAGGGATTGATGAATTCATAGTGCAAGACGCGGCGCCTCCCACGCAGAGCTCAACCGGACCACTGAAAAAGATGGCGAGCCAACGGAGATTCTTCAATTCCTTCCTCACTGCCTTGAGGACCCAATTACTTCCGCAGAAAATCCAGACACGAGGCCTCAAAGTAACGAACTTTGCTGCTGAATTGGCATACCCAGACATTCGTAATTCTGTGGTGAACTCTCGCTCTTGTTGGGGCCGCTTATCCTTAGATCCCTTTCTCCTCATCGCTTCCCGAATACGCCGAAGATCAAAATCAATCTGTTCACTGAGACCGCCAGGCGTTTCGTCCCACTCCTCGCACAGTATCTGAGGCACTGGCAAGTTCCATGGTGTACCAAACCACGCATTTCTTTTTCCTCTATGCCGATATACGAGTTTAGAGTCTAGAGGAACTCGTATGTGATGGCGGCGGGCTTCTCTCATGTGTCTCATGTACAGAGAAGTGTCCGGCTGTGGTTTCTCTTGCTTTTGCAAGAGGTACTTCATTGTAGGTTGAAATGAAAGGCCTGTCTCTGCATCTGTATATGTCGGCATTTTCTGCCCACTACTTTGGCCCTGTGATGTTGTCTCTGGCGTTTGTTTTGCGGATCTCATCTCTGAAAAGGTTTTGCGAAGATAAGGATCAGCTGTGATTCTGGATGCCCAGTTTTCAGCGTCTGTTTCCGTCATCACCCAGGATGGAGTTGTCATGTCTTTTTATAACCTGAGAGGAATTTACTGCTCAAGATGCGTATCTGTCGTGAATCTTGATGGTAGATGAACAAAGCGGCATAGTCTGGGACGAAGGCTTATAATGACTGGGACATGCTTGTTGTTTCTTACTTTAAAACAGTACTAGAAGGCTTATTATAGCGAAAGTCTGAATTGAAGATCATGCTCTTGTCATCTTTTTCAGGTACACGTGGCCATGTGGTTGCGTAGAACGCGAACTATTGCCTAACCTATCCCAGCCTATTACAACCGTCAGCCGCCCACAGCAAGTTCATTCTATTGAGTAAGACAAATTATTAACCAATAAATCACGGTAGATAAGAAAGACAGCCAGAAGGCCTCATCAGACTAAATCAGCCTCACACGACTCAGCTTGCCAATCATGATACCAAATCCTGATTTCTCCCGTATTTCCTAGTCATTCAAAATTCAGCTTTGATTAGCGCTAGCGCTTAGGTTCAGTATGGGAGCAGATGATTTGTTTATGGCATCGCTTTTCGTAAATCCTATACCAATCAACGCGCCAGAATATCTGCTGTGGACCATGTAGTTTGATACAAGCTTGAACAGAAAATCCCGCTCGACCCGCAGCAGTACACACAACGTGGCGTCTCTAGATAAAAAAACCAAAAAAAGCTGGAGCAGCTTCAGAAATTTTTTCTGTGGAATCAAGATATCAAAATTTCCGATGTCGGTCACGCCATCTGAGAATCTACCGCTCAAACAAGACGGATTTTTGCCAAAAATCTAAAATCACATTTCAATTTTGGTGGGAAAACTTCGAAGATGAAAATGAAGTACTGCAGGTATGAGAAATCAGTTGCTATCCTGTCTATTGTTTGTTTTGTTATTGGGTTTGAGAATGTGATTTAGTTATGCTCAGCTTCTATACGACATCTCCAAAGTGTCCTTTAAGCCCGCTTACTCGGTACTTTGTTGGCTTAAGCGTGTTGAGATTCAAATTCTATGGATCCTCTGGTAGAATTTTGTAATGCTTGATATTAATTAGGCGAAGAAAGCTTGATGCATCTCAGTTGATGTGGAGACTAGTGGTACAGGCCTCAGCGGCCTCAAGGCCCACAACCAATTGGCCTTGACCTAGCTATCAAATACATGGTTAAATGCTCTTCAGGTCATCGTAAGTTAAGACTATTTCTACTCTCTCAACATGTTGAACCAATTCAGCATTTAAAAACTTCTGTGCTTCTTGTTCTATGAATCAAACTCTGCTAGCTGCCTTAAGTACTTGCCAATCATAACATAACCGGGCGTTATTCGCGATCACGACGCGTTATAGATCTCAGAGCTCCGTTTTGTGCATTCGAGGTGCGTTCCTTTCATCCGAGGCTCGTTCACGTGTGTGCACGATCCATCATGTACATGGTTTGGTTTAACAGCCTAGACCTGCTCAAAGTCGGCGCCATTTTGCACAAGGTCACTGTCGTTTTTCGTCATTTTGGGTCGTGTTTCTTGGCAGCCAACCGCTGGGGTCCGGGTTGAGTAGACGGGGCTATGATGCAGTGGGACTCTGAAATCTTACAGAAAACAAGCTTGAGCTTATTGACTCTTCCCAGTTCCATCGAATTGGTCACAGATCAGCATTAATCAGTCATGATTGTGCACTGCTACCCCGGCTTTCCCCCACAGAGCCCCAGGTTCGCGAAAGTGCAAACGATGCCCACTTCTCCTCCACTGGATACAAGCTTCGGCCTGTTGCCATTGCGAACCGTCGCAGGAAACTCCAGGCTGCCCCGGCTCCATGTGCTTGAAACTGCCTGAAAGCGTAGTTCTCCTCATTGTATAGCGTAGCATGTCTTAGCGTGCAGCAGCTTGACCGTGACATTCCCTCAGCAGAGAACGAATAACCCACGCGTATTGTGGATCTTATGCAAGCTCACCCATGCCAACTCTAATTCTGAAGGACTCCAGAATCGATCCAGCTCACTGGAACATGATTCAATTTTATGCGACGAGCTCTGTAATATTGGTATCTGCGTTGCGAGAGCGAAACAGAGTACATAGCGTGTAGTCGTCGATCCAGAAGTGGCTTTGACATGCTATTTTCACCAAGCTTCATACAGAAGATTTGCAAATTACATAAAACGTAAGCTGTGAAGATCGGATATTATCATTCTGAACTCAACGACAAGGTACTCTGACCGATAGTATGTCGGGATCCTAGTTAGGTGGCAAACCCACTTATGCCGAGAATAATCTTCACTGGGATTGTATAGGAGGATGCGGTCCTCGTGTGCTCTGCTCTACCCAATGCATGTGGGCTGAGATTTATATTATGCAATCTATCTACAGTGACATGCGTTGGTTCGGCTCAAGTTTCGACTACAAGAACTCTATGGAAGACGATATTATTCATTACTCGCGAAAATAAGAATTATCTGTAAAGTGTTCTTCTCTTATCTATCTATTTCAGGTTTTTAATTACTGGCTGGACCAAAATTCTACGGTAGCTGGTTAGTGACGGGGATCAATTATCCGTCACCTCCAGAATCAGATGCAGCAGTAAGCCACGGTCAATCAATTGTAATTGTAGAGCTAACGTCTGCCTCAATTGGAACTAGTGCGATACCGGTGTAGCCATCAACATCAATGATTGGGTGGTAATTCGCCTTGGCAAAGCCCTTTGTTATGGTCTACTACATGCGCGCGCGGCGAAATCGTTCTAGGAGGCATTCCTCCATCTCCAAATTGATGTATTGTTGGTGTTGTAAATTCGACCATCCACACCCTAGACCTCGTCAGCGGTATCGACAGAGGGCTCTTAGGCAGACCCTTGTTGCTAACAGTGATTGGGATATAACGACCGCCCTAAGAACCGTAGTTGAGATGCTCTGGAAAGCTAAGGTAATTTTGAATAAGATACAAGAAGGTTGGTGTGTCACCCTCCATAGTGTACATAAGGTCTGGTTACTCAGCGCCAGGGGCCGACTTGGATGTGCTCCTTGAGCCACGCCTTTAACACCTTAGTTGGATCTGGACCTCCTTGGTCAATGGAACCTAAGATTCCGACCTAGGTAGACATAGTATACTAGTTCCAAACGTGGACAGAGTAGATGTAGAACATCTCAGGCCACTATTAGCGCATCCACGCGCCTGTATCGTCCTAGTCCGAAATCGCATACACGCGCAACTTGGCACGAAGGGCCGCAGCGTCTGGCCTCTTGCGAATCTTGTTAAAGACCTGCGCCAAGACGTTAGCACCACCCCAGATTGGCGCCCACAGCGGGTCCTAGGATGGCGCAGTAAGCGTCTTGAGTAGGAGCTCGCCTCCTTTGCTGAGTGGGATGTCGTCCCCAACTGCATCCATACTATAAACCTAGAATCCGGTGCTAGTGAGCGCTAATTCATATCATCGGTCATCTAACGGGAGCGCCGGATTTGACAATGCTACTAAAGTATTCGGCTGAAGGATACGGGACATCGGAATGTACATGTGCGTCCAGATTATCGACCACCGTCTCATAGGCATCAATAATCTGATGCACATTTTCTGGAGCCACCTTGTCCTTGAGACATATTGACGTTGTAGGTACAATGCCCTCAGTTTGAAATTGATTAGAGTAAGTGAGATATCGGCAGAGTGATTCCGCATTATCAGGCTCGTTGGTGATGTCCGTCAGGATAAAGACGCGTGGCTTGGACGGGAAGGGCGCGACGGCGGCCCGAGGCGATGCTGATTCGGCCATTTTTAACCGATTTACCCAGTAGACGGAGATACGGATTAGTTCGACATCTTTCTCGTCCAAGTCTCAAAGTTGGCTTTTTATGAGGCTCATGCCTGCACCGGTATCCGCGACTAATGACTTTCCTCGTGGATGAATCGAAGTCAGCTTAGTTTCAGTGGTAGGGATGGCTGGAAATGGCAAGATTAGCCCCTGGTCTGGAGATGTCAGGCGACATTGGGAACTTTTTACGCTCGGAGCTTCCCAAGGTCATTGCCAAAATGCATTTAAAATGCAACGGGGGCGCAATTGGTACCTCGACAGCCCTATCAAATATTGCTCACATCGATGTCCCTCCTCCACAGGAAAGCTTGAGGGATGAACTGGCCAGGGTCTGGGCCCTTCATTCAATCGACGAAGAATGCAAAAGGCTGCATAACAACCAAATATGACCAACTTTTATTGACCTTATTGCCTAGCTATCGGGACTCTTTGATCCCGCAAATCAGCAAAAGAAGAAGGAGCAGAGTGACTCTGGTCAAGATGACCCACTCATTCGTTCAATCTGGCCTCTGAAATTGACTGGGTTGCACGGCAACCATCGCCCCACTCAGCTCTCGGTGCTCCTTGGCTTATGCCTAAAATCCTCGCACACCGTTTACGACAGGTAGTTCTAAAGGAAGGAAGGATACGTGTATAACCATATAATAGATGCACATTATCTCCATCCTGCTCAACCTTGACTCTGCCGAAATCCAGGTGGTTAACCGCGACTGCTATCCCGTCTATCATGTCATGGCGTGCACTCGTCTTCGCATCTTTGATACGCTTTGGCTTCACACTCCAGACTCCAAAGTTCATCTTAGAAACTCGACATCCATGGCTCAGAGAAAAGGATGGACTTCTAAAGCTACTAGACGCCAAGCATGTACTCTGCGACCCCAACCCGCCAACAGCAAAACTACTCGGTCCAATTCCTGATGACCTGTTCGAGACACTGGTCTTTGATACTAATGGGATCAATAAACTAACCCAGTGGGGTGATTTAGAACCTATGGCTTTGGATCTGTTGGACTGCCCAAGGGCTCTCCAACAGTGCCATAGTATCCATATTGACCTGTACAAGTCAAGCCCATCTTTTTCAAGCGAAAGCTTTTCGGAGCTTTTATTTGAAGCTTTTAGCCAAATGGAAAACCTTGATACACTCAAATGGGAAGGCTCCGATGATCAAGTCTCGCTGTCGAAATCCACAAACAAGGTCATGATTCCCAGCATAAAAGGTTTAATACTGGGGCCTAACAAGCACACGCTGCTGCAACACACCCCGAATGTCGAGAGGCTAGCCGGGAGCGGTCCCATGGGATGGCCCTGGAATATCGAATCCAGGCCACTTATCGAGCTGTTGAATAGCGCAAAGGGATTGGTCAAGCTCAAAGAGTTGAGTATACATGCAGATTGGTCACCTGAGCTTGTGGATAAGGTCTTTTCTAAAGCACCACAAATCCATAAACTATCATTGGAAGGATCGATTAGTTTTCTTGAAGGGGACGTTTATAATACTCGTAGTCCAGAATACCGTGACTACCGTGACGCTAAGAAGCTCCAGGTGCGTTTGCTAGTCCGTGGAGCGTCTGTCAGCTAACAGAATACAGATGGTGATATCTCGGTTACAGCACTTTCCAAATCTCTCTTCTCTACAGATCCCCATTTCGGAAGACTTGCAGAGGGCGGGAGGTATGGCAAGTGGTTACTGTGGAAACTCATTTGAAGGCAGCTCGGGGGCTCAGTTTCAACGTCAACTCGAAAGAACACGTATTTGGGCTATTGAAAAAAGCTCAAAGGTAGTGCTTCAGAACCTACCTCGCCTTAGTTCACTGGCTATTGATGGAAGCACGGCTGCAAACATTGAGAACGGAATCGCAACGTGGCCCTGGACTGGACGAATGAGAGAGTATCTGTGGGAAAAGTATCCTCTTTTCCCGGGAGGCTATGGTCTCCGGGGACATGAAGAACCAGAGGAGCTTGGTGGAACCCTTTTCGGGGGATCGTTAGAACATGAAACCACAACGTTGAAAGATGACTGGAAACCGCGACGTTGAAACCAGCCACCAATCCTTTATGACGCATAGAGCCCTTTAATTCCATCAAATGCTGTAGGAAGCTGTTTTAAAACAGTCGCGTGATGCCAAGATATTTACTTCTGGATAAAAAAACAAGCAGCAGGCTCAACCGGGTGATCCAGGAACCAAGCCACAAAGGTGGAATACAATTAGAGTTATACAAATGGGTTGGTTGTGCGATGTCAAGATAATTTGCAATATTTCAATCTGTCTGAAGTGATTAGGGGTTTAGGAATCAAGTCTAAACCTGCGTCCACAACTTACCATGCCCATAAGTCTGATTGAATCAGAGTAGAACACATTCGCCGGTAGACTGGCTACTTTTGCCACTGTCCAATCGACAATCTCCCCTCCCAAGGGCCAAATTTCTTTTCATCTCCCTGTGGATTATAGCCAATACTCTACAACTCCTTGACTCTATTCTTGGTCCCTTTATTAACCTTCTGTCTCCAGACCTCCCTAAGCCCAGCCCAAAACTTGTCACGAACGGCAGGCAAAAACTGCACATCATTGATGTAATACTTGATAATTTCTTCAGCCAATGGCTGTTAGTTGAATACCTGATAGCTACTACCTTTGCTCGGGTGTGTCAGAGTGGGGTTGACGCTAGACGCGTCAGGCGCGTGACACCAATGATATGGCGCCAAGGAAGGGCGATGTCGCAGCGACCTCGGAACGAAATCGCTGCGAGACTGCTACGCTAGGGGCGCGAGCCCTAGGTTGCAAAGGCCAGCGCCTGCAATTATAAAAGAGGACGCGGCCACAACACCACAAGAGGAAGGCAAGGATCAATTTAACAGTCACTACGAGATAACTGGTACTGCAGAGATATAGCTGCTATTGCGCCCTGACCTCTCCACTCTCCCTTGTGAATAACGCCCCTGACAGGGTGGAATAGCTTGACCTCCTTTTTCTTTATAGCGCTCTACTCTTGTTTTTGTTAAAGCATTAGAGGTACTATATATTGGATCGTCTTCTCGAGGCCCATCATATATCTTTGTTGGCCGGCTAGTTGAGATATATTTCCCATGAGTTGGATATCCTCGACTCCTTGGAGCTCTATGCTATAATAAGAATATATGGCGTCAGAGTCATTGCGGATGGCAAACAAGACCTTTGGGATGACAGGGGGTTTAAAAATCATTTTGGCTGTTGTTCTGTCTGGGATAGGAGTGTCGAAAGTGGATGAACCGAGAGTATGGATATTAGTAAGATAGGCCCGTTTTTCTTGTCGAATGAAAATAGTAACGATGGAGAGGGTTCTATGCCGGGACAGAGATACTCCCTCCAAATCAAAGTATAGACTCGGTGTCCCAAGCGGCAGCTTCATTATGTTGTTTATCAAGGTCATGGCATCAAGTAGAGTGCTAACAAAGGTCACGGGTATCTGTAGAGGCCATGCTTGATGCAAGGGGGGGTGATCGCGATAGAATGATTCGGAAGAAGGGTGAGTTTCAAAGGATTCTACTTCAGCAAACCGATTCTTTTTAAAACCAGAAATGCAGTCGATACCTGTTCAATCTGGCAGAAAAAATCCACCCTGTGTGGTATGCCTCCGACAGATAAATTTGGATGATCAAGCATGAGTGACCTCACTGTCTATACTCTGTTGGCTAGGTTTGCCACAACCAACATGCATCGGCCCAACGAACATTCCGTTGGTACCGTGATGGCCTTTGCATTTTCAAAGAAACTGTACAATCACCCAAGCATAACAAATAGGGAGATCGTCATACCGTCACAGGAAGGCTCCCTCTCGTCATATGCGTCACTTGGCCCATTTAACTGGCCACTCCTCTTTGCGTCCGATGATATAATCAGCCACAAGGTCTACTCATGGGTAAAATCGTAACTTGAAACAAGAAAATGATACAAACATAAGATTAAAGGATAATATGCTTCCAGAAGTCAGACTGCCACCCCCCTTTTTCTTTCTGGAGCTTCAACTCCGGACCCTTTGCCACTGTCTCCACCCTCCTCAATCCCATCATTTCAAGCCCAGGGTGATCCTTGAGAAGGAGCGAAAGCACTGAAGTCTTCCAAATATTCCCGTTTAGTGATAGCGAATCTTTGACGACGGTCCACAGCAATAGCCCGTCACAAATCCCAAACACTGTTCCGCAAAGCGCGAGCCATTTCCACTCAATGCAAACGCAAACCCTGTTCTACTACAACTCTCCTACCACGATGGACTTTCCATCCCAAAAAAATCTTTCACCTATGCGACTTATCTCAGTAGTGAGCTGAATATTCTTGGAATCTAGGTTATTTCTGATAGTTGTCATGGTGTACTATTCATCTAGCATGGCCCCTAGACAGCTACTCAAGGTGTCCTGGTGCTCAAACCTATGGCACCTGCTGAATAAACCTCTTTACGACTTGGTTGACACATAGGAACGCTCCGACCCAATTTCTCCAACAGTGCTCTATTTTTTCACTCGCAAGATAATGATTATATCATGGGTACACTGGTACCGTGTCCAACTGTGGTTGATCCTAGATGATGCATTCAACCAGCTCCTCACTTGTGGCTGGCGTAAATATTGTCTATTTATAGGCCTGATATGGATTAAGTAACAAGATTTCTCACAAATATTCACAATGAAATTTTATAGCACATATGAGTTCTGTCAAGAAACAGAAACCCTCGATCACTATTCCTACTTCCGCCACTGCTTGGTTTCCTCATCCAGGCTTTCCTTCTCAGCCTCCTTCCATATCTGCACTACCTTGGCCTCTTTTGCCTCAGATCTTGGTGTTATTTTGACCTTGAATTCCTCTGGCATGCACACAAATCCCTGTGTCAATTTCTCTTGGTCTGGTAAGATGGGCTTGCCGTGGTCATCCAGCCGGGGCTCGATGTTGAACGCCCAGAGTATTCTAGAGATACCAAGAAAAAGGCTTCTCTCGGCGATATGTATACCAGGACAAATGCGTCGTCCAGCTCCAAAGGTAAACTGGTCGCGTTTTGACACGTCGCCGTTTGCTGCAGCGTCGCCTAAGCTCTGGCGATCGTGCTCATATCTATCTGGATTGAAACGGCGGGGCTCGGGATGACGTTTTGTGTCCATATTGATAGTCCATACATTGTTGATAACACCAGCCCCCTTAGGGATGAGATAGCCATTATAGACGTCGTCTTGCGTGACAGCATGGGGCACAGCCCCAAGGATTGTAGTAGGCATCCATCGGAGTGACTCCTTCATGCATTGGCGGACATACTGGAGCCTTTCAGCATCCTCCAGGCCGGGCATACGTGAGTCACCGACAATCTTGTCAACTTCTTCTTGACCTCTCTTTTGAACCTCTGGATACAGTAGCATCGCCTGAATGAATGCATAAAGCGTGTTAGACGTGGTGTCGGATCCGGCCTCAAGCACCGTTCCCGTGATGTAAGAGGCCTGTTCATCACTGAAGCAATCCTTCTCTTGAGCTTCGGCGAGGCCCGAACAGAAGCACGGCTTCAAGATGCCATTAGATCGGTCTTCCTTGGCCTTCATCCAATGTCCCATGTATAGGTCCTTCTCTTTCTTGTGCATTTCCCTGGCTTTCTTTTGCATTGGAATAATAAATTCAGGTAGCTTTCTCAGCAAGGGAAATGAATCCAAAATTGCTGCAGCTCCTGTCTGGTTCAAGTCTGCAAACTCTGAGAATCCTTCAAATAGCTGCTTCATCTTTCTGTCTTGGTATGTTGGTGTTCGCCAACCGAATACCATGGTTGTTGTGAGAGCATTCGCATATCTCCGAATATTTCCGAGAAACTCATCCGGTTTAGTGATCATTTCGTACATCATTTGCTTGTTCTCTAGGTCTTGGTAGGGCACATATGATTTGGAAGCTGTAATGTTGAGCAGGGAATGCGCAAGCTTGCGGAACTGCGTCTGGGTCAATTCAAGGCTCGATATAGGGTGGTGGATAGTTCAATTACCGATCTCCACGTCGGGCCATATCCCTATGAGCAACCATTTCAGTATTTTCTATGACATCAAGACTAAAAGGAGTGCTGCAATAAACGTACCATCATTAATAGTCTCAAACCTCCACTCGCTAGCGTCTGTCCAACATACATATCTTGTCGGTCAGAATACAGAGCGCTTTTCCGGTCCAACAGGTCTTTGACTGCCTGGTCGCTGGACAGGACCACGAGGGTTTTCGTTCCTAAAATCAGACTGTACACAGGTCCATATTCCTCTGCCCATTTTTGGAACTGAAGGTGGGTATCTCTAGTGGGCATCTGACAAGGTTAGTAAATTCAGCAGCGGGCCGGGTCGGAAACCTCACAAGGTGAATATTTCCGAGAATTGGAATGGTAGGTGGGCCTGGGGGATAGTTTTTCGGTCTTCTGCCCGTGAAGAGTAGACGTATGAAGATGCCGATAATGGCCAAACACAAGAATTGGCTTGAGCTCTGCATGTTGGTGACTTGATTGAGCCTGCGAAGTAAAAGATACTGGTATGGGAGATATTGCGAAAATGTGAGGCAGGTAATTGATGGGTATTATACTTACTTCCTTGTTCTAAGTCTACGACATAGTTGCGGAGCCGTATGTGGGAGAAGACGGAGTACTAGTGGGATGAGAGTGGGATGGGTTTGTGGGGTCGAAAATTTAGTTGAGGCGGCCGGGCGACCCAGTGAGCATAAAACTTGAATCATCGCAGTCTTGAGAACTACCATTTGCCTTGACCATTTCCCGTCATTTCCGCCACAGAAAATTCATTCATGTAGAGGCTGATAAAGTCTGTCTACTAGCAATAGGGTACGTACAACCTAACTACCCAATCCGCACGCTTTGAAACTCGGCAATTAGATCGTTCACCTGTCGCATACTCGTTTGATCGTATTTGCTCAAAACGTGGTCGAGAGCTGTACTACGCGTGGCCGGATCTTTGTCGGATCTATGTGGTGCATCCGTATTGCTAGACAGGCGGTTTACTAGGAGATTTGCAAGAAGCCAGTATTCGGGCGAGTGCTGCATAAATCCAGTCCTTTGCCACATGTTGCCTGGCGATGGGACAGCTTTGCCGACCATTTCATGCGGTGGCGTAGAAGAAAATTGCGTAGAGTACATTTCCCAAACCACCTTCCAATTTTGGAGACCAGTTCGAATAGATTGGAGTTGTTCAGTGCCGCAAAAGGAAGAATTCTGCTGTTGAAAAACCAGAGTATGAAATGCTTCCATGAAATGCTTAGCACTGCCGTGACGATGGAAAGAAAGGGGGAAACAAAAAAGGGTACATAACATACCGGATACAATAACAAACAGGTTGAGAGGGCCCATATCAGCATAGCATTGTTGAATGTCCGGCCCAAGAGGATCCTTGCAGAATCTCTCAATTACCTCACGGACTGTAACCTTACGCATGGATAAAGAGCGAAGAAGCCATTTATGAACCTCTTCAGCGCACTCCGCGCCCGAGGCCGCCTGAAACGTGGCTTCCGGCCATGCCATGTGCATATTCATTTCCTTGATTACCAGTCGCGGTGGCAGGTTGTTGAAGATTACAAAGGCGTGATCAAGAAGATATATCCACAAAAATGTACTGTTGTTCTTTCATCAGCACAGCAAGTCCAAAATCTACTTGAGGAGCGATTTTTTCCAGATTGTCCTACCGAATAAGCTGTTCCCTTGCAATAAAGTTTTTCCAATCAAATTCATAGTGGAGTGATAAGCCGTAATCTTGATGCCTCGCGGCCATGATACCAAAGTCTCTTGCAACCTGAATAGGGTGTTAGCTGTATGTCAGGAATACTGTAGGATTGCCTTACTGAGACGAGGGTGCCGAAACGATAGCGGCGTATCCGCCTTTTGCTGGAATCAACCCCTTCCCAGTTCTGGTAGAGGCACACGATGTATCCAGCTTGCAGTGCCTGAACCTTTCTAATGTTCGTCAAAGGATCCGGGGCTGAGGAGTCGCAGGTATAAAACTGATCGCTGCAAAAGTCTTCATCAGCGAAGACCATTTCTTCAACACAATTGAACCAAGGCTTTGCATGTTCATTATCAGCCCGGTCAGGTGAGACGCAAGCACCTGTGCATGTTAAATAGCCAGCCATAAAGAATGAGGTGATATAATGGGTGTCACTCACCGATCAGGACCATGCTAGCAATGAGAATGGATTTGGTGGATGCTGGACTGAATGATGGGCGGTGGATGATATTAACATTAGGATGCCATATCTCCCAGTACAGAGCCAGAAATTTACGAAGGCTTTTCGGCGAAAAGAATTCCAAGCATCTTTGTTCGACAACAGAAGACCATTCCATCGTAACACAGCTGTTTCTTGGTCTCACAGTTACCACTTCTTTGATCCTTTGAAGGATCTGGTGTGTTTTGATGATGAGAGAATCTTGGGGTGGGGGGCAGTGAATGACAGAGGCGTTTGCCAACAAGGTTGAGCCGAGAAGACTCGGCTCAGATTGAACATAAGCCAGTTCTGAGGCCAAGACATAGGTACTTCGCAGTTCGACATCAGCCTGCCGGAATGCCGATATGACTGCCTCTCTCTGTGTCAGAGTACCACAGTCAAACGAGTTTGTCAGCCCAGTGCGCCGCGTGAAGTTATCCAGAAAGCCTAAACCATAACTTTCCAGTTCTAACAGAGGTTGATAGGAAGGAAAGTTCTCAGCCGCGAGATTGAAAAAGTCCAGCCAGGCTGTGTCGCTGGCGGCAAACGGCCTGATCAAGTCGCATACCGGCGCACGAGCGTCTAAGTTGCTCTCCAGGGTTTTCCCCTTGTGAATGAGGGGGAACACGGCGGTCTCCATGCACGGAGCGAACAATATTTCAGTACTTGTGCTGGAACCACCATCTACCCCAGGGCTGTCACTTTCCTGTTGCCTTTGCATTCCCGGAATATCCGAGCTGAAAGGGTAGCGACACTCTACACCTCGACGGCGACAGCCCTCACATGGCAGTCCTGTGCTGCAGGACTTCTTCTGGCGGACACAGCGATCGCAGGCCCGCCGTCTCGAAGAAACGTCAGCTAGACCCCCGCTAGTAGCGAATTTGAGCTGGCATGCATGGGAATGGCGCTTGAGCACGTCAGCCCTCTGGTACGCGTTGTTGCACCAAGGGCACCGGTGAGGGCGGACAGCATTGTGGGAGGCGGCGTGGCGGTGCAGATGCTCGCGTCGCTTGTAGGTCTTCTGGCAAACCGTACAGGCATGTTTTGGATTTGTCAATGAGGAGCCGGCATCAGCGTCGGTGTCCATGGTCGGTGTCGTTGTGGGAGCTGTGGGCCATGCGGAGTGGGAGATGGTGACGTTTTATGTGAGGGTACGATATTAGCGAATCTCAGACCCCACCAATTTCCCCGGATTATGGGAATATGCGGGGCATCGGTTCTGCAAAACCGGTTAGACCAGCATTTATGCTTTTGGTTCACCGCCCGCTGTCGGAGTTGATATGGGATGACCCCTCACGACCGCATTGTTGGTCTATTGCTAAAATAGGCGAGAGGGGATTCAATTTGACCCATGGCCCGTCAAATTCCTTTAAATAAGAACCCACTACATGCACCTAGCTCCCCCTGAGGAACAGAGGGATCCCGGACAACGGCAATAGGGGCCTCGGATCACTGAGGTGAGCAGCGGCACGGTTTCTTATTAACACAAATACCAACGTCTACTAATATATACCCTCATGATGCGACATCGTGAATAACATCCGCTAGGACCACTTCAGCACAGCCTTGATGGCCTTTCCACTCCGAGTATCTGATATAGCCTTCTCGTAGTCCTTGATTTCGTAGTATGTAATGATCTTCTCGAGGGGAAGGAATCCATCTGAGTGCATTTGAATAAGATAAGGAATGAACTGCGTATGTTAATAATTAGAAGAAAAATGAGAAGCGTGCATACGAGAGTAATGCAGTATTAAAAGGGCGGGGGAGGGGAGGATAGGGGAAAGCTCCGAGCCAACTCACCGTGGTCGGATTACTATCGCCTTCGCTACATCCCACATACTCCTTTCCATAAGTCAGATGACTCATTATATCAACCTTGGCATGGGCGGTTCCTCCAGGTGCACCAACTGTAGCTGCCTTCCCCCTCATTCCTAGTGCAATAATCATTGTCTCTATTACAGAAGGGATACCTGTGCAGTCAACCGCAAAGTCGGCACCAACCGGAGGACATACTTCTCGAATTCGCCTCAAAACCAAATCGAGATCAGAACCATTCACCTCATGTGTGGCGCCTAGTTGTTTTGCGAGATGCAGCCGCTCAGTTTGCAAGTCGACCGCGATGATGGTGCCCGCCTTCCGCATCCTACCAGCCATAATCGCGGCCATCCCGACAGCACCCACTCCGAACACAACCAGGGAGCTCCCAGGCGCTACATTGAGTGTGTTGAGCACCACACCAACGCCAGTCTGAATACCACAGCCCAAAGGCGCGAACAAGGCCAGAGGAGTCTGCGGGCTCACCTTGACAACACTGGACTGGTGTACAATTGTGCGCCTCGCAAAGGAGCTCTGGCCGAAGAAAGTGCTGAACAGTGGTTTTCTGCAACCTTCGGCCTCGATGAACATGGCTGCCGAACCATCAGGGCGCCTTCCTCCGAAGTTGCGATCATTGAAACTGTAGCAATACGCCGGATGATCAGAGGTACACCCGGGACATGTTCCGCAGTGAGAAAACGACAAAAGCACCTTATCTCCTTTTGATGCTCTAGTAAAAGCAGATCCAGTCTCTATGATCACTCCGCCTCCTGGGTATGAAAACAATCAGTAGGTTAAGGCGACCCAAGAACCAGGTCCATATTAACTCACCTTCGTGACCCAGAATTGCATTCGCAGCGCAAGGCAACTTTCCGCTCGCGCACGCCAGGTCGGTGTGGCAAACGCCTGAGGCGTAAATTTCCACAAGGGCTTCATCCCGCTGAACAGAATCGAGGCTTATTTCTTGGAGTTTGAAGCACCCGTCAAGCGCCGGTACGACAAGGGCAGTAGTGGTTCGTGACATGGATGAATCTTTGTTTACAAGGTGAAGATTTTCAGGTATCTAACAATAGGAGGGAAAGTGCTTTATTTATAATCTCCTGGGCTGGGACATGCTTAAACAGCTAAGATACTAAGCTATCTGTCATCCTGTCCTAGTCGGAGTTTAATGTGGGTTAGTACTTTTTGTATGATGCGGGGATGTGGGTGTTATTGTAGCGGTCTGGTCCAAACCTTACTACAGGGTAGTTCTGTCTGAGTGTTAACGGAGGTTTCGCACAGGTCTCATTTCCCTAGAAGGATGCATTGAGTTACTATAGAAACTAGCAGCTATTCCTCGCTCAAGTATAGTTGTGGGATCCCCTTCTGCCCTAATTGGGTCCACTGGGTACACGATGCCAGAGCGGGCATCGTGTGGATCACACGTGATCTTCACTGTTAACACTGAGGTATCCAACAAAGCAAACCGCAGGGTTTATGTTGCAGGATGGATCAGGCACGTTGGGTCTGAGCAATACAAAAGATAACAGAAGGAGATGTTACGTCTGGTAATGGGTTAATTGGTCAAGCGAGCAATTGAAGGTAACCAAGTTGTATTGAAAGCTGAGTTGCACTCCTAGTGATTATAACTGCTAAAGGGTTTAAATACGCAGATTCTGTTAGGGCAACACTAAGGGCAAAAGTGAGGGCTTTTAGACCTAGTGATCACGATGATCACTTTGGTGTTTGAGCAGTGATCACGATCACAGCTGCTTTAGTCAGCAGGTCACATGATGTGGATGTCCGCGGCTTAACCCTGTGCCGGTGCCAGCGGTGTTGGAACACGTGAATTAGGAGGTGTAATATTTAGACGTGATTATTTCTTTAATCTACCCGGGGGGTTGACTGACTAAGCCGGCGAGCCGGGGTCAGGCCCCGCCCCTCTCCTTTGGAGAGGGGGTGACACAACCCGTATCCGCGTCACTGGCGTATCCAAGTTTTGTAACTTTGCTGCACAACAATAACACCATTTGAAGCCTGAATCAATCCAAATTAAATATTCACATTCATCTACATCCTATTTAATCATAACCCAAATTTCGGACGAATCCAGAAAGCGTGCGGCCGCGGCTGCGCGTGCCTATTTGTCGGGCGCCAGGGTTATACGTATGACTCGCGCGAACCCCGCCCCAGCCCGGTAACTTATAATCAATGAAGTCGCCTACTTACACCGCGCAGCCCTGCCTCTCACGAAGAAATACATATCCCTGCTAAGGTCAAATAAACCTCTTCCTTCGAGGCAGAAGAAAGGAGGCTCCCCGCTGGCCCTGATGCCAAATGAAGAGCGTGCTTTAGTTGCTTTTATTTAGACTGTTGAAAAGAGTGCATTTGCTGTCACTGAGGCTAGTCTGATTAATTATGTGAGCTTCATACGAAAACACTGGATTGACGGCGCTAAGACCAAATTATCTAAGACCTGGGCAAGGAGGTTTTGCAAGAGGCATCTAGAGATTCAATTTAACAAGCCCAAAGTCAAGGAGATCACGAGAGCCGGTGTAGAGCTTGATATACCTGGAATCGAAAGGTGGTATGAGGAATTTTATGTTATCATGAAGCAATATGACATTCATTTAGCCAATCTGTGGAATTTTAATGAAATACCACTGCAAATTGGCTGGATTAACTTATTATTGAAGGTGTATTCAATACGGAAGAAGAAAAACACCAGGCCTGTGACTTTCCAACCGGGAAACAAGGAGTCACTCACCTCTGTTGATGTAATTAGCGCCGCTGGATCAGCTATTCCGTCATTTCTTATTCTCACAGCCAAGGTGTTATTAGAAGAATATGTTATGGCTGATATTGATGACCGTGTGATTCTCACACATACAGAGACCGGCTTCAATAACAGTCAACGAGCCTGTTAGTGGTTGCAATACTTCAATAAGTACTCTTTTTCTCTAAGCAGTGATTTTAATGATCACTCAATTAAGAGCTGGTTTGGTTATAGACCTTATATTAAAAGAGCTAATTAGAATCATCAAATTGCGAACACAGTAGCCTACAAGCTAAGGAAGTTAAAGCCTATTCATAGAATGCTTCTCATAGATAGATTTTCTGCTTATAAGAACCCTGAATTTATTTGGTATTATTATGCCTTTAATATTATTCTATTTTGCCTTCCTTCTTATACTAGTTATTTGCTTTAATCTCTTGATATTGGCATTTATTAATATCTTAAAATGGAATAGCGTGCTGCCCTTAGTGATTTTATATAAGCCGGCGGCACATAGATATCCCGATATAACTTCCTTAATTAATGGAACCGGCTCTACGGGGTAGTATTTAAAGCCTGTTATATATATGTTGGATTTGAGAAGTCTGGATTGATGTCACAGGCTGGAGCCTGGTTGGAGATTAGGGCTACGCCTTATCTGGAACCTGGATAGCAACACCTTGATAGCAAGAAGCTAAGTTATATAAAGAAGAAGGTAGCCCTCCAGGCTACTCTTCTCTTCTTTCCTCCTTAGCTTTAGATAGACCAATACAAGGCACCAGTTCGTGTGAACAACCAACTGTCCAGCCCTTCACAATTGACGCCTTTTAATCCGGATATCGTATTGGAGCCGCTTTGCCGAGCAGAAAGGGATTTGCAAGAGCCCTTATTTCCCAAGCTGTTACAGAAGCAACCTGTAATGCCAAGGAAGGCCAAGAGGGATCTTGATGCTATTATAAAGGAAGGAAAACTCATGATATTGAGTAGCCCAACCCAAGAGATTATTTCATATGCTGGAGCATGTCTTGATATAGCTATTATTATGTAATTAGCTTATAAAATAATAGTTAAAGCATAGCAAGAGCGGGCAAAGCTCGAGGCCTGCCGCACATACACACGCTGCTATATTAAGATTGGCGATGGTATATATTTAATTGTAGCCCTGCGTGAAGAGGTTGGAACCCGAGCTTATAATAATAGAGCAAAGAATATATTAATACATCAAAAGAAACAAAATAAGATATTTCAATAAATACGAAATGATAAGAAAGCTACCACCGGCCCGAGTCAATGCCGGCGGCGAGGCCGGGTCAGTTGCTAAGAGCAACTCTTATAGGCAGCCGAGGAAGAAGCCGCTGAGCGAGATACCCGTGATCATGCAATGATTGAGGAGGAAATGGAAGCTATTGAGATATTGTAAATGGAGTGGCTTGAAGCTGATGATGAGAAACGATGTCATTTATTAATAACACGGCCGGAGTTAATACTCTAATGTATCCCTGAAGTCCTCGAATGGCGGGCAGCTCGAGCTAATAGGCCAGCCTTGTTGGGCGAGGCTGATAGTAATCCAGGTGACTATATATTAATAACTTCATCAATTTGAGTGCGGTCTTCATCGGCTGAAGAAGGCTTGCAAGGCTTAGATGTCAGGATCATTATTAATACCGATATCCGATGCTCACATCATAGTCGCATTCGATTAGAAAATATCCTACGAGAGGGAGATGTGGTCAATGAAGAAGCTAGTTAAATTCATAATATTAATTATGGTGGTTTTGGCAACGAAAGGACGCCAAATAACTACTCTAACACTAAGGAGCCTCTAATATAGCTTATTAAGATAATTGTAGGCGTCAAAGTTATAGTGCCGCGGTCGCAGCGCCGTCGGTAACCACCAACTTTCCAATCCTGCAGCACCACAACAAGAAGATAAAAAGTTATAATATTGATATGGAATGTTCATTAGAAGTAGGTGAATACAATAGTATATTCTTTTCATAGATTACATCGTTATGTGTATTGTTGTGGCATCGGCAAGTTGGAAAACTTGGATACGCCAGTGACGCGGATACGGGTTGTGTCACCACCTCTCCAAAGGAGAGGGGCGGGCCTAATGAGCCCAGTGAGCTTGCGAGCGCTGCTGCTTACTCACGCCACCGGGTAGAGGGACCAATCTAGTTCTAATATACCTTATGAAGCTATCCATGCCGTTTCCGGCATAACCCGGATTCGGGCTTGATGTGACGCTTTTGGACTAGCCTGTTCGCGATGTTCCAAAGCGGCGACTGTAAGGTCGCTGCTTTAACAAGCGGGCTGGCTTCCGGGTAGGTTAGCCTTGGACCGGATCATAACAGTGTGCACGGCAAGCCTCTTCTAGATATTTGGTGTTTTTGCTAGGGACTAAGAACCAGTGGCTGTAAGGTATTGGTTTTTGGTCTGAGCATTATTGTAACGATCTGGTCGATTTCCCAAGGGATAAACCAATCAGAAGGCAGGGTTTATGTTGGCAGAAAGATCAAAGCGCGTAAGGTAGCACTAAGCAATAAGTCGCTTGTTCACAAAGAGGTGTTACGTCTGGTAATATGTCAATCGGTGATTGATGTAACCAAGTTGTATTAAAAGCTGATCAAGACCGTTCCTTACGGTGCGACTTGATCCGTCTATATGCTTCTAATTACGTGGCTCCGTGATCGCAGATGTCGAACGGTGTGTCACAGGCTGAGGCCTGGTTGAGGGATACGGCACAGCCGTATCCACCTAGATTAAGCTTCCTGACCACTTTGGTAGCGAGGGCACACCAAGGCATATATAATCAGAAGAATGCATTTCTTCTGATCGCCTTTCTTTCCTTTCCTCTCTAGCTTTAGATAGACTAATACAGAGCACCCTTCAGGTTGAACAAACCCAGGACCAGCCCTTCACATCTGCTAGGACCTTCATCTGGATCCTTTCCTCTAGCATTGTATGATTGTTTGGAAGAGCCCGGCCTAGTGAATTGGGTTGTAAGGTCCTATTTCTAGTCGGGGTTTGTGGCTCGGGTTGATCTAGCTGTTGGTATAGCTCGACGTAGTCATGATCCTCAAAGCTGCTGCTCACAGCTGTAGCAGCTGGG
This sequence comes from Calonectria crousiana, assembly GCA_013406985.1. NCBI lineage: Eukaryota > Fungi > Ascomycota > Sordariomycetes > Hypocreales > Nectriaceae > Calonectria > Calonectria crousiana. The sequence continues at coordinate 8,604 of VTGD01000004.1, read as the reverse complement.
GCCGCTGTAGCTATAGGAGCCGTAGCAATCGGAGCCGCTGTAGCTATAGGGGCCGTAGCAGCCGGGGCCGCTACAATAACCCGTGCATGACGAAAATGATAGCGCATTTTGCAAGGAGAGCAATCTCTTAATTTAAAGCTTAAATAAACGATAAAATAGTAAAAAACGGAAGATAATGCATTTTCCCCTATTAAATACTATATAAAATTAAGTCTTGATCCTTCTAGTTGCTTCATTTTCTATCCTTTTTGATGATAAATGCTTAGTTGTTTGAGAATGTTCTCGCCTGTTGATTTTGAAGCTAGCTGTTAGTGCGGTACAAGCACAGCCTCGAGGGTGGGGAAGTCACGGGGTTACAAACATTCAGGGACTGAACTCTACAAATAAAAAATATATAGGGATTTTAGTAGAGGTATACAAATGGAAATGTTATTTTCTAATAGAAAACTAAAATATGGTAGTCTGGGCTAAAGTGTATAATGGATTTTGGTAGGGGTACACGGACAAAAATGTTGTTTTCTAACAGAAAACAAATGGCCTTAATACAGTAGATCCAAATAATTTCCACGTCATACAACCGTAGGTTCCCGAGACACCTCCTTCGCCAAACCAAAACCACGCACACTTTTGCCTGAACGATCTTGAACCCATCCAAATCCAATTTTGCAATCTTTGACTCCCTCGCCATCTTTTCCCAGCACTTGGAGCAAGCTTTGTCCCCTTGTCGCGACAATAATGGAAGAAGGCTTTAGGTCGCGCATCGTCCCTTCTTGGAGCGCCGCTTGGGTGCCCAGTAGAACCGCAATCAATGCCAACAAAATACTGACTGTGTATACAATGCAGAGTTGAGTTTTGCTGTACGCGAAAAATGTTGTTGGTTGCGAGCGGGTGCACGGATATGCCGTCTTCTTGCCGCCAGGCCCCTTGCCTGAGGGGAACGTAGCATTTTGAGCCCATGAGACCACAGCAAAGGATGGGTCTGACAGTAGCGACATGACTATATCTTCGTACATGTTCGATATACCTATGCTGAGATCTTTTTGTGGGAGATAGTTCGGCAGGGTCACGAGCTTTGTCTTGAGAAGATCGGTTTGCATTATGTAAGGCATTGTTATCGTGCCATTTAGGAAGCTCCTGAAGATCTTACCGAGGGAGTGATATGCGGCAATCCTGCGGTACTTGCCAACATCCTTTGGAAATATGTAGTTGCTCTGCGGCGATGCGGTGATGTTATCCCAGGTGCCATCGTCAGCCATCTTGTTGGGCTGATAATCTGTCTCGATAAGCCTCCTAATATACTGGCGGTCATTGATGTGATAGCTCTGGATACCATTGACGTACTCAAATGTGACATTATATCTCACTTCGTAGTGTTCACATCCAATGATGATTGGATGGTACGCGTCGTCCCAACCTTTCACAGATCTGTTTTGAGGTTGCCTTACAGAATAATTGTGGACAGTAGTATATCCAATCTATATAATAGGCTCCGTTCGAAATGCTCCTAGGTTTTTTGGGTATGGGGGGTCTTGTTTTGGCATGCCACCCAAGGAACTTTCTATCTGCTACTGCGCGTATTCACCTAAATCAGTTGGAGCATGATACGAGAAATTTCCCTCTGGCACGATGTCGCTTATGCTGAACGGCGGGAAGGAGTTCCCCATTTTTTTGATTCTGGAACCCACTCCGGACGCAAGTTCGTCGCATTTATAGCCAGGAGCGACGAATTCAACAATGTAGGAGCAATTCCAGTTAGAAGTACAAATATCTCTTGCCTCGTTTTGTCGAGTGATGGGTTGCTGAGTATAAACAACTCTTTCAATGAATCTTTGAGTTTGCATGCTGGGGAAAGCATAGTAGTTGAACACATGGGAATCTTTTGCGTCAAATGGAATATCTGGATCATAAAAAGTAGTATTCCAAACGGAAAGCGAGGTTGTATAGTTTTCATTAATTATGATCGGTTGCCTCCAATTCAGAAGCCCCTCGAGAGAAAAATTGAGAGTGCGAACTTCCGGACAAAGGCCTACTTCTTCTTTGATTCCGCCGATCACTGAAAGAGTATTGGATGTAAAGATGATGATGAATGGGGCAATCCATATGTAGAGTGCGAGAAATGTTGCAACTTTGGCTTTTTTCAGTGCCCTCCAATCGAGGAGGGCGGTAAAATCCTCGGGTGCTGTAAAGATTGAATCAAGAGTGCCCAGACGCATTGCTTTTTGACGAACCGTCATCCATACTCTCTGTTGGCGAGATAGGAGGACTGCAGCACTAAAGCTTGCCTTTGCACAGAATGCAAGGATAGTGCCGTATCGAAGCATAACTGCTTGGGCTTTGGCTTCTTTGCGATCGAGACGCAAATAAAATATATGGTGCCCAATCGCAAATGCAGTTCCAGCAACGAGAAACAAGTACATGCTCCAAGTTTCTTTCTTATATGCTGTCCTGATGTTGTAAATGAAGGATGAAATCCGCCCACCGAAATCACCTCGAAGACGTGTCATAGTGTGACTTTTATTAATGTCATCTGTACCCTCAGGGCCATCGGTGACAAGCAAGGCTATTCGGCTCTCAGTTGAGAATGAATTTTTCCTTCCCCCTGTACGAGGAATGAACCCATCCTGCGCCTGCTGCGAACTGTCCGCGAGCGACGACACATGCAGTTGTGTCTGTGGTGTCTTGGTCATGGTTCAAGCACCACTTTGAACAACAAACGCGGAGGCGATGCAGAGGCATTCGACTTCTGCAAAGCCCGAAGGGTAGTGTATCGAACCCGTGTTGATGGGTGCGCGAAGTGGTGCGAGTCTTCAGTCTTGCTGTGGTTGTGGATTTGCTAATACAAGCTTTTATAGCAAGGACAGCTGAATTCCTGAGGCTGAAGACAGTCCAGATGAATAACCAATAAAAAAGCGCCACGAGTCTAACATCAACACTGTCTGCCTCAGCTGGAGGGCTGAGGGGTGCATGGGATTGAACAGAGCCTTGGCAAGCTTCCTAAAAAGAAACGCTGCTGCATTTTATTCCCATATATTATCTCGACTTACCCTCTGAAATTGCTTCTAAATCTACTTATTCGCATAGTATTTTCCACTCGTGGCAAGTCAAATCATTGCTGCATGTGCCATTTAGCTGCCCAACAGCTAGATATTTGCTTAATTATCGCTACGCGCTCTGATTATTCTGCCAATATAAACCCTTGCCTTCTAATTGGTTTATCCCTTGGGAAATCGGCCAGATTATTACACCAGGTCATATATATGCAAGCCAGCTCACGTATATGCATATCAACCAATATATGCAGGCCAAGTTATATATATGCAAGTGTAACGGTGCTCAGTGAGGAACAAAACCAAGTCTTATACTGCTTGCCCCCTGACCCCCAGCCTCTGATTGGCGGAAGGAGATTTAATCATCCATGTTTTTCGTCATGTATTATTGTTAATGTATTTGCCCAAGTATAGGCCGCATCTTATTGTTCTATCTTTACATTTTCTTCTGTCCTTCTGATCTCATTGATCAGGACCGTCTAAAACCTTCTGCTGTGTCAACTGATCAGAAGGGCACGCGCACTGCTCGTTCATCTTAGTGATCAGGGCAGGTTGTGTGTGTTGTGGCGTGCTGTGACAAGCTCACAGGTGTCCAGCTCGCAGAACTACCAATCTCTCCATCATCTACCACAATGCTTGTGAACCTATTCCTGCCGCTTCCGGCGATGCCTGAATCCGGGCTTGATATAACGCTCTAGGACTAGCTCATGGTGGCCCTCAAAAGCGGCGACGATGTGGATCCCTGCTACTTTTACACCGGTCCAGGCTTTTGGGTCGGTCAGTCTGGGTCGGTCAGTCTGGGTCGTAACGCCCGGCTGCTAGGCTAGGCTGTTGAGACAAACTTGTGGTTCTGAGACATTATGTGTAGATGTGCCATAATGTGATGTGTCTGCAGGTCATTGGCTTTATGTTTGCTTACTGTAAGCTCTTAATGTTGACCTGCATGCACTGCCTCAAGAAAAAGAGTCCAATTGGTCCTGGTGTAGCCAGAGATTATAAAGTATGGCAGCCAGGTGATCTATGCTTATGGTCACTTGAACCAATTAGATAGCAAGAAATCCTCAACCAGCATCGTTTTCCGGCACTACTTCGGCGCGAAATAGTAATTATTTTTTATTTTTATTGATTAAAAAAAAGCACCTTGTAAAGGCGGCTATTACAAACCCTATTGCCGCGCTCGACCAAAGTGGTGGAAATGGTTAGCTGTGGATGTATGCGACGTTGTGTGGCTGCAGCCGGTGTGAAATGCCCAGCGCGCGGCAACACTCAGCCTAACAGGCCAAATACATTCACGACATCTTCACCGCTTCCACTTTTGCTGCCACCTAGGCTTGCCCGTCTCGACCAGCCTCCCTCGGAGTCAGTACTGTTTACCTTCTGTTGGTCTTTATTTCATGCTCGCATGATTTGGAAGCTTCAGAAACTCAGACGTTCGATGCCGAAGATCGAGCCTAGCCCTCCCTGCCCCGGCATCTAGCTCAAAGCTTATTGACCTCTACCATATGTGGCAAAAAGTAATTGACCACGTTCGCGTACCTAGCTAACCAAATTCGGCTACATCACAAGAAGGTAGTTAAATACTTTTTACCCCTACTATCCCTTTGACTGCGTTATTCCTCCACTTCCGTACCTCCATAGGTATTGACCAGTCATATCGCAGTTGCTTAAAAATGGTACATAAAATCTCACCAAATCTACATACTAACATAAGTACCTGGTACATTTATGTGGGTCTGGTACGAAAGTGGAGGTCTAATGCAGTCAAAGGGATACGCCCAACGATTCAACAATGCCAAAGAGAAACAAGGAAACCAATAATAACAAAGAACTTATGTCCGGCGAGACAAAGAGGAGGAGGGAAGACCATAAGTGTTATTCGACAGAATTGATTTACAGTGATTTCACCGTGGGATGGGTTTGCGCTCTGCCCAAAGAGCAGACCGCGGCGATCGCCATGCTAGATCACAGGCATGCCGATCTTCCGAAGCCGCCAAATGACTCCAACACATACACTCTCGGGTCTATCGGCAAGCACAACATTGTTATAGCCTGCCTGCCCAAATGCAAGATCGGAACAAGTTCAGCAGCAACTGTCGCTACCCAGATAGTACGCACGTTTCCGCCCATTAAGATCGGCCTCATGGTTAGCATCGGCGGCGGTATTCCACCCAAGGTCAGACTCGGCGATGTGGTCGTCAGCACACCGGTGGACCAGTTTCCCGGCGTAGTCCAATGGGACTTCGGCAAGGCGAAAGAAGGCGGCAACTTCGAACGAACTGGGTTGCTGAACAACCCACCTACCTCGCTGCTTATGGCTTTGACAAAATTGGAGACGGAGAATGAGTTAAACGGGTCTAAGATACCGGAGTATCTAGAAGAACTAAAAGAGAAATGGCCGAAACTGGCGCCAAAGTATCTAAGGTCTGATTCACTTGAGAATATATTGTTTAGCATGAATTACGGCTATATTGCCAAAAGCAAGGATTATAGTACTATCCCTTTGACTGTCGTAAGTGTTATGACCTGGTCTAACCTACCCGGGAGTCGAACAACGTGTTGGAACACGTGAATTAGGAGGTGTAATATTTAGACGTGATTATCTATTCAATCTAGAGGGACCAATCTAGTTCTAATATACCTTGTGAAGCTATCTCTGCTGTTTCCGGCATAACCCGGATCCGGGCTTGATATGATGCCTTTGGGCTAGCCTGTCCGCGATATCCCAAAGCGGCGACTGTGGAGTCTTGCTGCTTTAACACTCTCCCTCAAGCCTGCTATCTGGGTTATTCCAGCTTCTCTTCCTGCTCTGTGCTGTTGAGGCACATCCCTAATTGTTTAATGAAAGTGTCTTGCTTAGCGGCAGTTATAGGCTTAGTTAGTCCGTCTGCTGCTATCTCTGCTGACGGAATATAGTGTATTTTAATCTCCTTCCTTTCTACTATTTTCCGTAGGTAGTGGTGGTGGATATTAATATGCTTTGTGTGCGTATGATATTTGGGGTTATGGGCCAAATTGATCTTACCTTGGTTGTCCATGAAGATAACCAATGGTGCCTTTAATGGGTGGCCTAATTCCTCTAAGAAACTCCGAATCCATGCTGTCTTAGATATTGCGGCTGATAGAGTATAATACTTGGCTTCTGTTGTTGATTTCGCTATGATTGACTGCTTCTTGCTTGCCTAGGATATTGCTCTTCCATTTATAATAAACATATATCTTGTAGTGGACTTGGCTTTGTTGTGGTTGCCTGTATAATCGGAGTTATAGTACCTATGTAGTCTAAATGGGTTATTGTATAGCTTCTTTTTATACCGGCTATATTTTATGCTGAGATTTTTTATTCCTTGGAGATATTGTAATATCCTTTTGGATGATTATAATTACTCTTTTATTAGGTTTAATAAGTATTATGCCTAGAGTCTACAGGGGAATGCCTTATTAGGCCTTGTATGGGTAGCTAAATAGTTATATTTTCCTATTAGCCTTGCATATTGTTCTTTTATCTTCGGTAGGTATATTTCCTTTGATTCTTTTGTAATGTAGTAGAGGCTAGGGTCTATTAGAGTAGTTATTGTATTGTAGTTTGCTATACTAAGGGATTCTAAGATATCTTTTGTATAGTTGTCTTATGTGAGGATTATTAATCTGTTATTTATTCTTCTAATTGCTATTTCTAGGAAGAACTTTGGGAACCCTATTACCTTAATTTTTAAGTTCTTTATAAGCTCCCTATAATACTTAGATATAGTCTTATTATCTGGGGAGGCTATGATTAAATTATCAATGTATATAATTATAATAATGCCTTATTCCTTATCTATATATACCGATGTATTAAAGAGAAGTTACTTAAGTCTAATAGCTTTATATTCTTTTTTAAATTACTTTTACTATTAGTAACCACTTTACTTTAGGCCATAGAGTACTTGTAGTAATTGTATAATACAATTTGGTATATATTCTAGTTTCTTAGCCAAGTGTTTATAGCAATTATCCTTAAAGAATTCTCTAAGTATCTTAAATACCTTAATATAAATTTCTTCCTCTAGCTTCTTATTAAAGTATACTATAATAATATTTGCTTGGGTAATATTTAGCCCAAGCTATACTACAATAGCAATTACCATTTGCCATAAGATAGCTCTTATAGTTAATAAGTATGTCTAGTTAAAATTAATACCTTGCCTCTATAGGAAGCCACATATAATAAGTTATGACTTATTTATAATTATCTCTCCCAGCTTATTGCGCTTATATTTAAATACCTACTTAGTGGTTAATAGCTTCCTTCCTATGGGAACTTTGTTTCGTGGGGTGAATTTTAGTACTCCTTTCTTAAGAAGAGATAGGATTTCTCGGAAAATCGATTTCTTCTATTTCCCACCATCTGGAAGCTCTAGTGCCTCCTATAGTGTTTTGGGGTCTTCTTCTTGGTGTGCGATTATTGCTGTATTGGTGGTCCCTTATTTGCCAATTAGTTCTAATCCGAATTCATTGGCTTTTGTCTTATATGCTCCGAGTGGCCGTGATCGGATAGTATCTTCTGTGGTGGCCTTTGGCAGTGGCTTATGAAAGACGACATGAGAGGTGATTGTTATTGCCCTTGTCTTAGGATTCCAGATCCTATATAGGTGGTTTCCTTCGTATCCGACGAGAATGCCCTCCCAAGCTCTTGCTTTTATCTTTTTAGCCCTGACTACTCTTGCTTAAGTAATTTCCTGGTCAATATACATAAAAGCTTTACACCCAAGCGTTCGAAGGTAGGTAATAAATACTAGCTTGTTTTCTTCTAGGCTGTTCCAGAATACTTCATGGGGGGTTTTCCATCCGGTAGCCTTTATTGCCATCAAGTTCACAACGTGGATGATTGCCATAACGATTTCTCCTTATAGCTCTTGTGGGATATCCATCGCAATCATGCTAGTACAAGCATTCTCGAGGATTACTCTGTATCCTCGTTCGATAAGGCCGTTCTACTTATGGCCTCTTGGCGGGGTGTAGGTAATCTTTATACCGCGCTGCTTTGCCCAAAGGTCGATAGCTTGCGCCTTAAATTCGAGTGCGTTGTCCATCTGGATTTCCCCAGTAGGTTCCACACGCGCCCCGTTCTCTATTCCCTCGAGTATTTCTTTAATTGCGTAGGGGGCCATCCCCTTCGTCCCTAGGAGTCTTCCTATTTTAAAGCGGGAATTATCATCAGCAAGTAACAAGATCATCTTCTTCTTATCGTATGTTTGCAGCTTCAAGAAGCAAATATCAACATGAACCCTATCTAGGGCTGCATCTGCCCTTGGTCTGGCGTCTTTCGGAGCGAACCTAACCGCTAATCCGCGGTCATCCTACGGCACAAAGTACCATAGGATGACTGTTTTGTGCAAGATGATTGGTTGAAAAAAAGGTGCACGGGCCACAAGGGATCCACAGTACCATAGAATGACTGTTGTCCATAGGATGACCGGTCTTGGACCAATGAGAGAGAGAGAGAGAGAGAGAGAGAGAAAGAAGAAAAAAAAGCTCACAGCATGTGCAGCGTCCCCTAAAAGAAGGACTCTCCCCC